>CM018043.1:28774769-29488519 GCA_008638375.1 Nyssa sinensis | reverse complement strand
TGGGTTAAACTTGAACAAAAAAAAAAAAAGAGAATTAAAATGTAATAACAGGGAATGGAAAAAATTGGTATGGGCAGGGAATTGAACCTGTGACCAAAGGGGAAAAGGTGAGAAGCTTAGCCACTGTGCCACCAAGGCACATGTGGTCTGTTTGGGCTCAAATACGATATGTATTATCCATATTAATTAATTTAAATAAATGACTTAAATTAATAACTTTTAAATTTAATTTCGACGACTAAATTAGTAGAACGAATAATGAAAACTTATTATTTTGGACCCTCTGAATTTAATAGTGAGGTCCGTTTTACGAGACGGAGTCCCGAAAAAATAAAATAACCGTAGAATGCCAAAATGACCAAAATGCCCCTACGTCAAAGGTAAGTCAAACGGACTCCGATTTAGTTAAGTAAATAGTGAATTTTTATTAATTCAAACCTACTGGACTCAACGGTGAGGTCCAAATTATGAAAACAGAACCCAAAAAGTAGAGACACGTAAATGACCATTTTGCCCTTGGGTAAATTAAGTTTAAAATGGAAATCGTAAAACATAAATTAGTAAGGGAGGTATTTAGAATAACGAGGCATAAATTCGGTAAATGATATGAAAGCTGAAACGTGTTTATTGATTTATAGGCAAGTCAAAAGGAAAAGAGAAAGTCACGGGATATTAAGACGTTGATGAGGTAAGTGGATTCCTATCTTTGATACGTGGTTTCCAAGCCACGTTCTTTTCATTACTGCCAACCTTGTACTCATATATGTATTCACTATCATTGTTTCCCACCATGGATATTGTTCTACCTGGTGGATGCCTATTGGTTGATGTTGCATGACTGATTCATTTCATTGATATACATTTACTGTATGTTATGTTGTGATGTTCCATGTTTTGTACATTCATATGGAATACTATAGAATCTTAATTTATGTTAAGTGCCGGGTTTTGTGCTCAGTCACATTACCCATCTGATGCTATCTGGTTGACTGGGACCTTCGGGTCAATTTATTGGACCTACGGGTCAAAAAGACTTATGGCAATTATGGCGTTTTTACGCAGTAAGGTTAATGGGCATTTTGTATGCATTTATGTTAATGGGGGTATGCCGGGCCCCAAATGACCGAGGGTCTGCCAAACCCTGAACAGAGTAAAGGCATCATCCATGTTAATTGATGTAATTCTATGTTGATTGGTTTTGTTTTATTGGACTTGATTGTGACCGTTTCATTGTGGCAGTATTTATATTGATTGTATTCATTGAGCCTATTCTATATTCATGCTACGTTGTTACTCTTGACGGTTATTGTACGTTATCATTCATTGGTACTCTTGACCGTTATTGTACCTTGTCATTTATTGGCCATTGAGGCATTTTACAGTTGACTGAAATCATTGTCATGACTGGCTATCATGTTACCTTGACTTGTATTCATTTATGTCATTCCCACCCGTATTGGGGATAGGCTTCTACTTACTGAGTTTGTAGCTCACCCCTTACTAAATTTTTTTTAGGTGAGCATGTTATGGAACCACAGTAGGGGATCCAGAGCGTAGGGAGATGGTTAAGGAGCACAGTAGAATACAGTAGTTCTCCCATGCACTCACCACCTAAAACAATGGTTTATGTTTAAGTTATGTTGGTTTACGTTTGGATTGTCAAACTTATTTAGTTTTGAAACAATGATGTATTAAGATTTCCGCACTTTAATGTTATGGTTATATTTCTTATTGTTATCATTGGTAAAAGAATGAAAAAAGTAGGGACGGCCATTGGGTCGGCCCCACGACACGAGATCCGCATAGGGTGGGTTTCGGGTCGTGACACATAATGTACAAGTCTTCGTACTTGGTCCATCTATAATGCACAGGCCTCCAGAGCCTGGTCCTTAATGTACAAGTCTTCGTACTTGGTCCATCTATAATGCACAGGCCTCCAAAGCCTGGTCCTTAATGTACAAGTCTTCGTACTTAGTCCATCTATAATGCACAGGCCTCCAGAGCCTGGTCCTTAATGTACAAGTCTTCGTACCTGGTCCATCTATAATGCACAAGCCTCTAGAGCCTGGTCCATAATGTACAAGTCTTCGTGTTTGGTCCATCTTTTCTACGGTCCGGTCCATCCAAAGACAGAAGTTCAGAACATCTACAAACTAAAGTTTTTTAGATCGGAACACCTCAGATCTGACACTTAGATTATTTGGCTTATCTATCAGCAAACAACAAGTACTATAGTGCCAAGCAGGTGCGAAGTACCTTGATTCAGAACTTCTACAAAGTTTCTTTGATCTATTCTTAGAACAGTCATGTATCAGAAGTGCGCAAGAAGGTGTTTTAAACTCCAAAAAGAGCACATTCAAATACAAAGAACATCAGATCTGAAGAGAAGGAACTCAATTTTATTGATGATTCAGAAGATTTACATTAGTACAAGAAGACTGGAAACAAACAAGTACACAAAAAGCTACAACAAAAGGCAAACATTATACGACATCATGGCTTTCTTCTTCGAATGAGAAAGGGATCCAGGATCCAAACTTCCATTACCGCCGCCGCTGGCTCCATTTGAAAGGAAGGAATCCTGAACCCCAATCTGCAACAAGGAGCACCCAGGCCATTTCATCATCACTATCATTGATCTCAAGACCAACGGAGGATGAGGGCTCTGGGTCTCAGAGGACCTCCATTCATCTCCCTTAGAGCAGTTGTCACACCCCAACCGATTGGAGCAAGGGTCTCTGCCAAGACACAGAGGGAAGGAGGCATCCCACCTTCGTCTTTATCACCAACGCTCCAAGCCTCAGTTGAATCAAGGAGGGTCCACCTCCCATCGGGGAAATCTCGACCGGATGCTAAGATGGACAAGAAGATCTTAGCCTCCTCTAATCCTTCCTTGGAGACTGAATCGAAGGGAAGGTTAACTCTCGGCCACAGTTTAATCATTCCCAACTCGGACTGAAAATCGTCAATCATCTCCGGACAAACGATAAGCCTCTAAAAGGCATTCAAATTCTCTCTGATAGGGGAACAATATGGGGATACAAGTAAAAGAGATAGGGGGCAACCTTATGCTCCTCCTTCGTATATATAGACCCTCGAAGCCCAAGAGTCGCCTAGACGAACCGTCGCAACGGTTAAATAAAGGGTTGTTCTCGAAAACCCAAAAGACAGCTGTATAAATGGATGACGTATAGAATCGTCCTTTCGGATACTTAGGCAACAAGATACAAGGCTTCCCCAAGCATACCGAACTGATCAAAGCAAACAAAGTCCGATCCACCCTTATACAAAGGCCTCCGGTCTAACATACAGACCTCATTGTCTTTGCTATTCCGTTGATCCTTGACAGACCACGTAAAGCTTTCAGTTCGGATGTATCTCCATCCAGGTCTGAACGATTTAGGAGGCAGGAGTCTCTATCATCAGAGCAATAGACACAAGACACCGTTCTTACTAGAGGACTTGGGTTCAGGACGAATTGCCTCAGAATTCTTCATAAATTCACTTTCAATATATATATATGACACGAGATCATCGTCAGACCCTTATATATCTATGTAAGTTGCTTTCCTACCTCATCCAGAGAGGAAGGAGCAATCAGAACTATGCTACAATCGTTATCTTATCACAACTACAGTTCGAAAGATAACTGCCACTTCTTGGAAGCTGATCTGGAGGGATCCAGAATAGCCTTACTTACATCAATTTCTCACATCAACAACAAATTCAAAGGAATGCTACATGGTTCAACCAAGCATAAGAGAAGACATTTGATAAAAGAGAGTTGTTCCATTAAAGAAGTCTGTTACACTGAAGTTTAAAAAAAAAAAAAAAAAACAACAACAACAACAACAACAACAAAAACCTAAGCTAATCATATTTCAAGCTTGGTCGGCAGGCTCAACAGTTGGGAGGGAATCAGCAGAAGCAGCATCAATCGTCTCACTTGGGACGACAACTTCGGTAGGAGCGGCAGGGAGAACCTCGACCACCTCGTTCGGAACTGCAACCTCAGGAGGGGTAACCCCTAGAGGCACAATCGAGGATATGTCGAAGTCGGGAAATTTGGCAAGGAACCTATCCCGGAAGTTGTTGAAGCTGAACAGAATTAGGGTGGTGGCCATTCCTTCCAATTCCATCTTCATCTCTATCTCATTGTCCACCTTAGCCTGCTCCACCGCATCATCAAGCTTCTGGTTGAATTCATACCGCAGGCTGTCCAACTCCCTCTTCAGCCTCTTCTCCCGCTGAATGGCAAGGTCCTTCTCCGACTCCATCACGATCAAAGAATTCTGAAGCTCCTTCAGCTTCTCTGCAGAATCGTGGGCCTCCGACTGGGCAATGCCAAGCTTAAGCCTAAGTTCGTCCAGCTCGGTCTTGAGATCATCAACCTCCTCTGAAGGAGGAGAGACCTCCGTCAAGGAAAAAAGGGTGTGCAGAGCCTATAACGTGCGAAGCACACAGTTCAGTACCAACTAAAGCATTTGGAAAAAGGGGAAGGGAGATAAAGACCCGAAGAACTTACCTTAACTTGAAGAGAAGCCAGGTCAGCAAGAAGCTTCTCCGGCTTCTGGGGCCTAATTTTGCTTGAGCCCTTGGCCCAAAAGTCATCCAAAATCTTTTTGGCCCCCACAGTATCAGGGGCCACCGAGGATGACGCCCCCTTGCCCGCTTGCGTGGACGGGATTGGGGGGACCATAGAAATGGGGGCAGGTGCCTCTCTCTCCACCTCAACGGGATTAGGAGAGATCGAGAGTATCCTCCTCCTCTTTGCCTGGATGGGAGGGTCCACTGGGGAAGAAGCCTCCCCCGCTGCCACAGATGAAGATGGCTCGGTCTCCCACCATGCCATCATGTTCTTTGCAAGCTCCTCAACACTTCCTTTGGCAGTCATCAGTTTGTCAGGACTAACAATGGAGGAATGGCTTCGAATGCTGGGCTTTAAGAGCTTCTTGTATTACTTCTGAATCGCAGAGGAGAATTTCGGTCTTCTCCACAAGCTCCTAACTGCACAAGAAACATAGAAATTGATCAATTCAGTAATTGGTGTACAAAAAGAAGTCAACTCAGCCACGGGAAAATTGGGCCTCACCCTTTCGCCCAGAGGTTCGAGGGAATGCTGAAGGTCGGCCTTCGAAGTCCTTGAACTCCCATCCTCCTTTTATGAAGAAATACCACTTCTTCCAGGTCTTGTTGGAAGAGGGCACAGAAGTAAGGGGTCTGAACCCACTATCAAAAGACATGTAATAAAGGCCTTCCGCCTTCTAAAGTTTTAGATCCATATTACTACGGATCAGGTCAAGGGACACCTTGACATTATTCATATGCCCCAACACAATGAAGCTCAACAGATATCTCCAACTGTTAAGGTTCAGGTCTGCGGGGCAAAGGTCGAACCAACAGAAGAATTGTTTTATAATATCAGGAAGGGGGAGTGTCAATCCCATTTCAAACCAGGCCAGATAGGCGCAGATTTCTCCCTCTCTAACATCGCTTGGGCGATCCCGAGAGTCAGGAACCCTAAAAGTAACATTGGAGGGAAGTTTGAATTTCTCCCATAACTCCTTCAACATTTTTTCGGTGATTGCACTCTCACCCTCCTCTCTATAACCGGATCGACCAGAGGTCTCACTAGCCCTATTCAGGGGCTCATCAAATGCATCGACAATCCTAACCCCCGGACTAGAGGGGGGTCTATTATTCTATTCTCATCATCATCTATGGAAGGAACATTTACTAACTGAAGTTGAGGACCAGTCCCAGAAGGACTGCCTGAACCAGAGGGTGACTCAAGACCAGACATGGCGAACAAAAGAAAGAAACGAAGCAAATGAGAAGGAATGTAGAAGGCGACTAAAATCAAACTTGAGATCAAGAAAGGACTATGAACACTGGATATCCTTCAAACTTCAAAATATGTTAAATGGCGGTGGCAGCCTCAGGTACTGTAGACGCAAGTGCAGAAGAAAGGAATACAAGACCTTTCCCTCTCTTTATATACTCATTCGAAATATGAGCCTCCCAAGACGAGCCGACACACTGTTGAAGATAATGATGGCTTCTCAAGTATCGGCTGCGCAATAAATGACTCATTAAACCGACGTCTCGAGAAATGAAGAAACGAAACGTATGACTCTTCACAAAGCCCATAACTCTAGTTAAGCCCTAGCTTCTAACTAGGGCTCGGGGGGGGGGAGTAGTTGATATACCACAAACAGACACACCAGTCACCTTGAGACACGTGTGCTTACAGAGCTGATATTCTCGATCATACAGAGCAGCCATAAGCCTTCAGGGCATCCTCATATATATATCCTATAGAACTGACAAACTCGGTCATACAGTGCAGGCGGAGCCTCCAAGGCATTCTCATGCGCATATCTTCCAGACCTTATGCTCCGGGCAATATTCATTCAACATCTCATATGGTTCCGACCTTATGGATTCCTTAATAACTGCCAAGCAGAGAATAAGGAAACAGCCTTCAACACGGAAACTACTATCTATGATTATCTCCATCTATGACGCAATACTCCACAAGGTAACTGCAATCTCCGATGATCAAATCCCTATAATCATGGCATCGAATCCTAATCAACTTAGGAAGGCCACGACCTATAAATTAAACCCTAAAGGTACGCTTTATTTTGATGCTCATTCTTTGGCTTTCAATACAGTCTTTCAATTCCTTTTTCTTACTTAAGCATCGGAGCGGCTACCGCCAGAGCCAATCCGGTGGTCCTCTGATCATCTTTCTGAGTGTTCTACAGGTCACGGAGCCCATACTTATTGCGAGTCGAAAAGTGCAGCATCAGAAACCTATGTTCTTGGTTCATTTGATCCACAAACTCCATTCGAAAGGACCCCAAATGATGTTTTAAATGATTTAAGATAAAAAAAAAAAAAGGATAAAAATAGTGAAGGAAAATTAAGAAAAATTGTTAGGTTTTTCGATTTTCTAGCAAACCTATCGAAAAAGATAACCGAAGTGGTTATCGGCGGTGGTCAACGGTCAAACTAGGTCAACAGGTCAAATGGGTTGACGGGTCAGGTCCTTAGGTCAGCCAGGGGCTATTTGGTTACTAAACTGGGATCTAAGGTGTTTGGCAGTAACCGAAGGACTATCTAGTGTTTAAGGCCAAAACTTGAAATTGGGATAACCCTATTCCAAAATTGAAATTGAATTTAAATTGGGACTATTTGGTAACAGAAACAAGCAATTAGAATTTTTAAAATTAAAAAGGGGCTAATTTATTTGGAGTAATTACAAATTAGTAGACTTATTTGTGAAAAATTACAAAAATTCCCACTAGCTTATAAAATGGAAAATAAAACCAATTAAAATGAAAGAAGAGGCAAACCTAACATTTGTTGGTGTTCTGGACTCAATGACGGGGTTCGTTTAGACACTCAGGGACCTAGGAAGATCCCACATAAATATGTAAAATGATGAAAATACCCATGGTAATAAATTTAACAATTCTAATACAAATTAAAATTCAAAAATGGCTAGTACAAGATTTTTGGATGCCTGGAATTCAAATATAATGTCAAATAGGGAAAATTGGGACCTGGTGATTATCCCTCCTAAATTGGTAAAATGAAAATTATACCCTTAGAGTTAGAATGAATGATTAAATACCTAAATAAAATCAGGGAGAGGCGTTTTCAAGGTTTTTGGAGGTCAGGAATCGAAATATGGTGTTAGATTAACAAAACTAGGACACGGGGTTGGTCCCACATGAATGTGTAAAATTACAATAATGCCCCTAAGCATTGAATATATATTTAAAAGAGTTAATAAATTACAAAGGGAGCAGCCTTAGGATTTTTTAACCTTCTAGATTGTCACGACCCTAACCTACAAGTTTAGACCACGAGGTTATTGGAACCCTGAAAGAAAGGTAATTGGACTAATCAACTTAGTCATGCTTATAAAATACAGGTCATTTTTTTCTTTGAATTGATTTCTTTAATCATTTTTCCTTTAATTGATTTTGATTTGTTCTCATGGTTAGGCTTGTTTAAGTCCCGTAATAGGATTAAATTAAATAGATTACATCAAGTGCAACTATACCAAAAATTTTCCAAGAATAATATAACTAGATAAGTACACAGAGTTGTCTCTAACTATCCATTATTTATACATCGTGTACACTATGTCAAATGAGGGTAGAGGCACCCTTTATAAATACAATGAATAAAAACTTTAATGTAAAACCAACTAATGTAATGGTCTCTATCCATCTTGTACTACTCCAACAGTTGTCGTCCATCAATCCAATTTCTATTATTCCCATGAACAGTAGGGGTAAGCTATAACACTCAGTAGGGTTTTCCAAAATACACAAATAAATAGTCTACAAAAACTAATGTAAGTCTGAAGAGGACAATCCCTAATGTCGAATAGGCAATCTCAAACACACAACAATATCCTTTATTGAATCACAGGGGTACATATAAAAATCAAGAAAATATGACACCACTCCATATGGTTCAACAATAGTAATGAAGCATTCAATGTACATTCAAATATGAGATATGTTGATATATACAAACCCCACGACGCACCTCCATTTCTTGTTTAAAGGTATAAGAATAATATATCTAATAGCAATACAACTAATAACAACCACAAGAATCATGAGCAAGTATATCATGGATCATTAGGAAGTGTAAAAGTATATCATGTAATCATAGATTGAGTTTTCTCCCCAATCTTCTCGAATCCTACACTCGAAAAACTTAGTTTTTCTACCGGCCCTCTGAAAGGCCTAATGCTTCATGAGCTACTAACTCATTTGCAATGCGTCGCCACCCGTGTAGAGTTATCGTTCAAAACCGAAGGGAAACACTGTCCCCAACACAAATAAATCTACCAGGTAATAGTGAAATCTCATTGGCACACACTCTCACGATTCTACAACTTAATTCATTCCATTTAATTCCCAACCAATGTATCTCAAGCCCGATAACCTTGCATCACTCCTTATTCAATTTGTCCCAAGGATTTAATATTTTCATTCTCATCATTCATTTACATTTCACATTTCCATTTATAGTATCGAAGTCTCACAAATTCGCATCACATATGGGGTGCTCATTAATATCATATCACACCAATGTCTCAAAAGACCACACCACACATGGGGTGCCCAACAATATCCAATGGCCGCACAGGCTCGCATAAGAATCCATAAAAACTGTTATAAAGTACAATATAAGATGTTTCTGGTTTTAAGAATCATATAAATGATAGTATCCATATATGTATCCATGGCAAAAATATACTGTCACGCCCCAAATTCCAGCGAACCCGAGGCGTGAGTAACGAGACAAAAAGAAATAAAATAATAACGAAATGAAAGATAACAATGGCATTCTCATACATTCCATACACAGTTCTAATACATACATAAAGTCTGGTCCGTTGGTTCACAATATTCAAAATGAAATACAGTCTCGGGCTTATGCCCTTACATAATATCAAAAGCGCCCATCGGGCCCAATATAACCCTCGATCAGACCGTCTCTATATCCCGTACAGCTGGAACATCATCTGAAATGTTTGCCCCACTAAAGGGGTCAGCTCAACATGCTGGTACAATATAATGCTAATGCAAGAAACAAAACTAAGGTCGTGGCATGTGCGAGTGTACAGTTATTTCTATATGGCATTTTATATCATAATGACAGTATATGAACAGTATACAGTATATGAGCAAGATGCGTGACACACCCATGCAACTCTATGCCACCCATGTCTCATGATACGGTCATTCTCCGCTGGCATGAGTACCGCCACTTATGTCTCGCTTCACGGTCCGGAATCCGTCAGGCTCGCAAGTACCTAATGGCCGATTTTGGGTTTTTCACCACAGGATCTGCACCCTCATAATGCAAAGCACCAAGTGCTTACCCACGCCATGTCCAAGGAATCACTCCATGCCAATATGCTCTAATCTCATCATGTCATAATGCAATCCCAATGATGCATTTCAGTCATACATAAAACATGTTTTCAAGTGTACAATTCATAACATCGACAGTTCTTCAAGCAGATAATTCACACACCACGTTAACACATGCGATATACTCATAATCATCATCCAACTAAACAAGATAGCACATAACACATAAGCATGTGAACACTCGGACAAACATGTGAACAATTAACGCAGCAAAGCAGGTATTCCTAGTCTCAATTCTATTTCTTACTTAGCACAATATATCGTACCTGGTAATCGATCTCAAACTGGAAGGTATACTCGTAGTCAAGTGAAACCACCGTAAGAACACTGAAGGTCAGGTCACCTTCTCTTTGCCTTTCCGTGTCCCTAAAATTCATAACATGAAACTCAGTTTTTTAGTCACTTGAATTATGCTATTCATCAAATTTTACGTCTTTATCTTATAAGCTTCTACTTTGCTAAGTTAAACTCCACTATTGAATCCGGGACATTGAAGAAAATAAGTTTAGGCTTTCGTAGAATTCAATTCGGGCATCTGGGTCAAAAAGGGCAAAACAGTCATTTTGCACTTTACACGGGTCCTTACATTTCGTGACCTCTTTTCACAAATCGGACTCTACGGTTGAGTCCGGAGTGCTCGAGATAATAAGGTTTCACTATTTGTTTACCTAATTTGGAGTTCATTTGATTGTATTTCCATTCAGGGGTATTTTGGTAATTTTATACGTTGCTACGTGTCTTTTATTTTTTGGGACCCCGTCTCGTAAAACGGACCTCACCATTGGTCTCAGAATGGCCGAGATAGTCAAAATACACTAATGACTTGTCCCATTTGGACTCTGGAATATATTTGAATATTTAATTAATTAAATTAATTTATTAATTAATTAATTTAATTAATATTTTATTAATATTTTATTCTGGTGGGCCTAACTGTAATTTCCCTAAAGTTCAGGGGTTAAAATGTAATTTCTGAAAGTTCAGGGTCAAGTTTGTAATTTTTAAAAGTCTAGGGCAATTTTGTAATTTCCGGAAAAACCCTTATTCTCTATTTGGATAGCCAAACAGGGGCTAATCCAAAACAGGGATAAGATATCCCTGTTCCCATTAAATTCAATTTTCTAATTTCTTATCCTCGTAGCCAAACAGACCCATTGGACTTTTAATTTAAAACCAGTGAGTGACACGTGGCAGGGGCGGACCGGCCCAAGCCCAACCCGACCCGAACCGAACCGGATCCGGACCCGAACAGTCCTCATCTCCCCCCCATTTTTCCGGTAGGGTTCCGGCGGGTCTTCGGTCACCTTCTCCGGCGACGTCGCCGGAAACTGCAAAAATCAAGTTTTTAAACTTGATTTTTCTTGGTGTTTTCAAAGCCATTTCCAATCCTAAACTAACCCACAATGTTTTTAAAACATTATAACATAATTTGGGGCCATTTAAACGGAGTAATCTACCTCATTTCTTTCCCTATCAGTTTTTCGGCCGACTGAAATTTTCCCATTTTATGCTCATTTTTCTATTGTTTTTCCTTCTTTCTTTTCCTATTCTTTTTCTGCACTTCATAGGATTATTTTAGGATCATTTGAATAGAGTTCTACACATGAAATAACAAGGTCCAACCTCCATGGCCGAGACCTGTAATTTGGATTTTCTCCCTATTCCCTCACCCATTTCTTCTCATTCTTTTTGCAAAATGATCCCTACATCATGCTCTCTAAGATCCTACAATTTAAATCAGTTAACATGCTCTTAAAAAAAATAAGACAGGAGCAGCCCACTCACCTTAGTTTTCTTGATTCTCCTCTTCTCCTCTTTGATTCCCACCTTCTGTTTCAAGCCACTGAGCTCCAGTGTCTCCTTCTGCCTCAGTCCTCTTCCTTTCTTTTCTGATTTCTTCTCTAAACAGACACCTCACATACACACACACGGATGCACATATATTTCCCTCTCTCTCTCTCTCTCTCTATCTCTCTCTCTCTCTCTCTCCAAGACCAGCCTTACTGCATCAGAACTGCCCCTCCCATGCTCTGAATTCTCCTTCTACACTCCACCAACCACTGCCTGCTACACCACTCCTCTTTGAGTGTATTACACTCAACACATGCACCCACACGGCACACACACACACACACACTGTTTTACACACACATTCATATATATATATATACATATATATTTACACATCTAATACACATTCACATGTATACACATATTCACAAAAAAAGATTTAAATTATATGTATATATATATATATACACATATATACATACATCCATCATAATAATACTAATAATAATAATAATAATAATATTAATAAAAATAATAATAACAACTTGAAAATGTTATTTATTTAAAAAAAAAAAAAAATTTTCAGGTTGTTACATATACATAACAGTAAAGCACCAGAATAATAATCACAATCACACCATAATATCCGACAAAGGCCAAGCATCAAAACAATAATGATAGTCACATCATAAGGATCAATTAATGATAAGGCATCTAAATAATAATGACAATTATATTATAAGAATCAAATGACTAGTATGTAATGCCAATCAATCAGGATATAATCCCAATCCTAGTCATCACCCGATTATAAAAAAACACTACTTGTGACTTTCATAATATGTGTTGGATACCTTACACGTTCATAGTTTAACTCTCGAGACCAACCCGGTCTTTAACACTAAGGTTTCATAGTGATTCCATAAATTCTCTAAGGTTAATCATGTATTAGTTTATACCTCGAGTGTCCGTTCTCCCAAATGGATATAAAAAATGTGTTCCAGCTACAAAAATCCTAAAGAGGCCCTACTACAATATTTTTAAGTCATTTGAATGTCTTTAAAACCCATAAGGGAATTTTTATAATTTTATCGGACAACTTTCATGTCTATTGAGACATTATCTCACGAAACGGACCTTGGAATCGGATCTAAAAGGTCCAAAAACCCTAAAGATGCTCACTTTATATTTTATTAACTCTTATAGATATTTGTTCCATGCCTAGGGACATTATGGTAATTTTACATATTTATGTGGGAACAACCTCATGTCCCCGTTTGGTTAATCTGATATCATATTTGAGTTCCTAGCATCCAAAAATCTTGGAAGTGCCTATTCCAATTTTAATTTGACATTTAAATGCTTAAATTATCATTATGGGTATTTTTTTTATTTTACATATTTATGTGGGATCATCCCGGCTCCTCAAATGTCCAAACGGACCTTGCTATTAAGCGTAGAACACCCAAAAATCTTAAGAATGGCCCTTTTAAAATTTAATTTATTAAAAAAGGGGCATTTTGGTAATTTTATTGGAAAGAATTGGTTCAATATTGAACTAGTTCTGACCATGAACCGGTCCAGCCTTGAACCAGAACCAAAAATCTAGGTTTTCCCAATTCGTGCATCTAAACAGCCCTTAAGGTCCAAACCTATGAACCCGTTGACCGAACCCATATGTGTTGACTTCAACCCATTGACCAGATAAACCCTGTTTGACTGTTGACCCACGTCATTGACTAACCTGACACGTCAACCCATTGACTGATTGACCAAGTCGCTAGGGCTGGTCATCATCTCCGACGCTGGTACACCAAAAAGTGCCATTTTCACCCATTTTTCTTCCTATTGTCTATACATCCCCATTTTACATGTTTTAGGGTGATTTTAAGGCATCAAAAGCCATTGAATCAACTTAGAACCTTCGACCTGCGATTTTTTGGCAACCTTGGAACCTTGTCATTTTCCTCTACCTCCAGCCATCCCTTTCCACTCCATTTCCTCTCATTCATTTTCTGAAAGCCTAAGGAACCTGACTCATTACCTTAAATCCATAAAAAATCCAGCAAGCCCAGAACCCATTTCAAGACTCTAAGTTGCCGAGGTTTTTCAGCCAAAGTGATTTCCCCCCCCCATTCCGTTGATTGTTCTCGACTATCAAGCTATGGTCTGCGTACATCTCATCCATAGGGTTTCAAAATTTTGTAGAGGACCTAACTGGTTCTCCCTATACAACCATCCGAGAACATATATATATATAAACACACATTCATATACACACACATATATAAGTATGCAAGGTCCATTTAACATATGAAATCACCCATAATAACTCTAGCATGCATTATAAACTATATACAGGGTCCAAAAATCTCCCTAGCTCCATTTTCGGTTAGAAAGAGAAACAAGAGTAAGAAAAGGAACTTGAAGTTCCTTCCATGGTTGTCATTCCTCACAGTCCAGTCCTCTTCTTTTTTTCCTTTTTTTATTTTTTTCTTCCCTTTCTTCTCTTCTTCTTCCTTCTATCGCTGCTCATGGTGTGTGTTAACACATAATGACACACGCATATGTACACATATACACACCACTTTCTTGAGCATACACACAGTGTTTACACACACTCTTCTTCATTCTTCCATGGTTGTTCCACAACCTTCTAGTACACATATCACACACATATATACACACACACACCCATTTACACATACACTCGGTTGTGTTAGAGGGAGAGAGAGAGAGATCAAAATAAGAGAGAGGGATGGGTGGTCTGTTACACAAGAGGGGGGAGAGAAAAAGAGAATTGTCTTTCAATCTTACACACATCCCATCCATACACACACTAAGGTGAACCTCCCTACACCAAATCATTTCTTACATCAGATTCTCTCTTACCCAATCATATGATGTCCTGTGTCCTATGCTTGAAAATATCTCATTTAGTTTCTTGAAGAAGATTTGCACACACCTCAATGTGCCACATGGCCAATTGGCCAAATGTGCGCACACATGTGCCAAAAAAAAAATTGTATCAAAATCGCATCAAAATTGACACCCTAGCTAATTTCGACATATTGATTCCAAATATGTTGTATGTTTCTCCAAATTCAGCCATTAGAACTTTTATATTTATCTTCGTCTTATATATAACTATGTGGCCTCGTGACTCACACTAGTCACGGATAATTGACAAAAATTCCAATTTAACTTCACTGTGTCATATTAATGACTCAACGACTGATTTCACCATTATTCTGACACATCTTTAATTAATTATTTATCTAACCCCATTCTATGAGGGCAATTTTTCAAATTTTTCTTTGGTAATTTTTTAGGTCTTTACATGGATCCAGATCCAATTCTAAAGTTTGTTTTATGAGACAATATTTCGGTAGACGTGAAACTTGTCTCATAAAATTATGAAAATTCCTTTATGGGTTTAACAAAACATTCAAATAACTTAGAAACAATGCGATAAGGCCTCTTTAAGATTTTTAAGGCTCATGAGGACATTTTTTATATCCGGTTGGGAAAACATGCACTCGGTGTGTAGGTTAATATATAATTAACCTTAGAGAACTTAAGGAACGGATACGATTTCTTAAATGTTAAGGGCCAAGGTGACCCGGGAAGTTAAACCATAAGTGTGTAAGGTATCCAATTCACATTATAAAAGACATAAGTAGTGTCACCCTATAGTCTCGTGATGACTTAGAGTAGGATCACATTCTAATTGGTTGGTATTACATGCTTGTCATTTGATCTTTATGGTTTGAATGTCATTATTATTCTAATGCTTTACCATTATTTGATCTTTCTGATATTTTGTCATTATTATTATGATACTTTACCATTATTTGATCTTTATGGTGTGACTATCATTATTATTCTAATACTTTACCAGTATTTGATCTCTATGGTGTGACTATCATCATTATTCTGATGCTTTACCATTATTTGATCTTTATGGTGTGACTATTGTTATCATTTTGATACTTTACCATTTTTTATATGTCTACCATGGATACCTTCTTATACATCCTATTTTGATGCATAAAGACATCATGAATTGCACTACACAGTACTGATATAGATTATATTGCGTGTCTGTTTAGCACAAAAGATATGTTATGTGAAAGGATTGCTTCCTTATAAAACCTAAACACCAAAAGACACAAGTGGCACTGTGAGGTCTCTTGATCCAGTACTTTCCTATTGGGTGAGGACATAATTACAATACCCTATAGGCCAAAGGGTTAAGGTAAAGAGGCTATCATTGGATAGTAGTACAGAACATTCGACTTAGTTTTTAAAAAGGGAATAGGCCCCTTATAATACCTAGATAGGGAGCAGACCCCTTCAAATACCTGGACAATGAGAAAACTCTCATAATACATGGACACTTGTGATGGGATGGTGTCTCCCTTAGGCTGCAAGCTGCAGCCTCACGTGGGAGGCAGACTAGGACCTTTGGGTATGTAACCCAAGAACTCTGAGGATTAGGTAGTTGCATTCATATACATACATTAATCATAATGCATCTTATATTGCATTCATGAAAGTGTGCACGCATTGAGCATGTTTATATTGCCTTGGTTATATGAATGAGGGTAGTGGATGTTGATCTCACTTATTATGTTGTGGATTCCACTTGTTGTATATATAGATTGTGTAGTGATTACACATTAATGGATTATCATATTCTTGACTTCTCATTGGTTCTATTACTACTGGATATTATATTCTTACCGCTTTGAACATGAAATGGAGGTGTGTTGTGGGGTTAGTATACATATTCAAATACATGTTGAATGCCTTATTACTTTAATTGCATCACTTGGAGTGGTACCTTATTCTCTTGATTGTTGTATCTACACCTGTGATTTGGTTGATGATATTGTTGTGTGCTTGTGATTACATACTAGACATTAGGGATTATCCTCTTCGAACTTGCATTAGTTTTTGCACATTGTATGATTGTGTTTTGATAAACCCTACTGAACGTTATGGCTCACCCTTGTTGTTCATGAAAATGGCAAGTAGTAGACTGGTAGATGACAGTTGTTGGAGCAGTACCATATGGACAACAACTTTAGTGGCATCGATTTTTCATTAATGGACTTACTCATTGTATTTGTAAAGTGTGCAAATAACCCTACTTAACATTGATATATATATATATATATATATTGTATATTTGGTCGTTAGAGTCAGTTCTAGACATTTCCTTCTTATACACTATTGATGGATATTTTTAGTAGAGTTACACCTGATAGTAATCTATTTCATTTAATCCCATTACGGGACTTGAACAAGTATGAGTAAGAAATCAAACCAAAATCAATTAAGGAAAAATAATTAAAGAAATAAATTCAAAAAAATGGCATATATTTTATATATATGACTGGGTTGATTATTCTAATTACCTTCCCGTCAAGGCCCTAATGACCCCTTAGTCTGGTCCTCTAGGTTAGGGTCGTGGCACTGTCCTTGTTCCTTTTCATTTTGTTTCGTTTCTTGTTGGTTTCACTTTCATTTTCCCTTAAAAGCTTGAGCCTTCTATTTTTTCTAATGTATATTCCTCCCACTTTTTAAGTATTAGATGTACCATCATCTAGAGTTTTTTGTTGCACTTGCAGAATGGATTTCTATCTTTCTCTTTGGTCTTGTTGTTCATTTTGTTTCCCATCTAATTATCCTTTTATCTTCTTGTTTCTTTTTTGCTTCTTGAATGTTTCCTTCTACTTTCTTTGCCTTTTAGCCTTCTAATTTCTTTTGGTCTTTTCATCAGATTCCGTCTCTGGTGGTTCATGCACATTGTTGTTGTTGTCATCATCATCATCATCGTTATCAACTGTATCAGTGTAACCATTACCATCCTTGTCACCATCAGCATTGTCTTCATCATCATTGTCATATGCTTCATCCTCGTGGTGTTTATTCACTTCTTCAGTAGCTTCCTCTTCTTTTTCACTGTCCACTTTATCATCATTGTCTTCATTGTCATTTTTATCTTGAAATTCCTTCACTTTCCTATTTTTCTTCCGAAGCTCCCTTCTGTTGACCTTTATGAGCAAAAACAAACAGATTCTTTAGTTTTTTACAATAATTTACATAATAGCAAGCGATATTATGAAATAAATAAAAGTCACAAATAGGAAAATTCTCTTTTTTACTTCATGTAAAATAGAATATAAAGTTATCAAAACAAAAAATAAAAATTAATAGTTTTTGTTACCTTTTCATAATAAATAAAAAGATGATTTCCATTTGTTAAATAGATAATAGTTGCATGTCTTTATATATATATATATATATATATATATATATATATATATAATATTGCATAAGCTGTGAAATTTATTTGTTTATTGTTACAAAAGAGATTGTATGATTGTTCTATACATAAATTTGAACTTTATGTAAAATAGAGAAATTTCTTCGTGCAATAAATAGATAAACTCTTTTTTGTGAGTATTTGATGATTGGTTCTCCATTTTTTTTATCATTTCAAAAATGTCTTCTAAAATTGTCAAAATAAGATAATATTTATGCCTTTTTTCAATAAACAGAGAAATTATTTGTTGTTATAAACATAAAATGCTTATATGTATAAATTCATACATATGATGTTTAAATAGAGAGATTTCTCTATTTCATCCATTTTTCATGTTAATCTGATTATCTTTTTATTTTAAAATAAAGTTTTACAATTTAATTAAATCATTGGAAGAAAATGAGATTTACATTCTAAACCCTAACGCATTTCAATTGAAATTAAATAAGTATCTTACTCTTTGTTCCCATTTTTGATGATTTTGTGGTCTTAAAAATTTTGGAAACTCTATTATTTTCCTTGTTTGAAGATTTGGTTAAGATTGTGAATACTTTTTGATGGTCTTAGAATGGTTTAGAGAAAGAAATTTATGGATTAGGATTTGTAAAAAGTGGTTGTCCATCTTCTTTTATTGATGCTTCATTATGAGTTATGATTCACCATTGATGCTTCTTCAAGCTCTTCAGTTGCTAGGGTTTGAGTTATGGTTGTTTTTTTATGAAACGTTTCCTATGATCGAGGGTTCTGATGATTTTTCTTTTAAAATTAAAGCAAAATTGAGTTTCACACAAGGAACTGGCAAGTCACAAGTTTCCATGCTTATATAGAAGGGTAATTTGGTCAAAAAATGAGGGAACTTTTGGGTTATTATGTTTTGGATCGGACATTGTCTTAATTAAGCACTTTAGGAATGACCTATTGCTGAAAGAGATGACTGAACCTTTATTTTGGCTTAGGTTAAGTCATTTTATTTTACATGTTTTATTATGTTTTGTCACAGAAGTTTCAAAAGGGGAGATTATTAAGACAATTTTTCAATTTTTCATATTAGCTCATTTCAATTCTAAAACATTGGTTTATGCAAGTGTGTCAAGAGAGAAGTTATGACTACATTCATTCGAGCCTTAATGCAGTGGAAGATTGAAGATTGAAGATCTGAAGACCTCAATTTTGCAACAGATCTCTTGTCTTTTGGAGTGGTAATTGGATTAAGATTCTTAATTATTAAATTATGAGGTAAGACACACACTTCATGAGTCATGTGTCTATGCTTATGCATACAGTTTACACACTTTGCCTTTTATGCATAAATCTTGTTTTAATTTAAATATGATTTGAAAACATCTTTATAAAGCTTAGAAGTTTATTTTGAATAGTTTACAACACTTAAGGTTGATCTCATGACTTTTTTAATCAAGTTTAATCAAAATATATTTTGAAAATAAGTCTACATTATTTTTATCATAACTCAAAAAAATACTTTGAATTTTGAGATAAGAGCAAGTTCATATAAAATTAGATTTCAGCATCTTCGTAATGATAGGTAGAACGCTCCAATCCAACTTTGTATGAGTAAGATATGGTTGTTCAAAGTTGGGGAATATGTGTTAGCAAAGCAATACGCGTCTAAATGGGAAAGCAAGTTACGTTCGAATGGAGAAGCAATTTGTGTCCGAACATGAGTCTTGATCATTCAAACGGTCTACAGTCTATTGTGAAGTATTTTTCTTGCGTCTGAATACACCAAAACTCGTCCGAGCATGTGGGATACTATTTTGTACATAATGGTTTTTATAGAAAAGTTGATTTTTGATGGGAAACTCTAATTTAACTCAATTTGGGACTTCCCAAATTATAAATACACCTATTTAGGGCTAATCTTTGGTAGATAGAAGAGACAGAAGATATAGAAAAATTCTTGGGTTTACACTAACCTCCCTTGAGGTTTAAGACAATTATATTGACCTACCCTGAGATTTTTGAAATTACACTGACCTCTCCTACTTTATCTGACAATATACAGATACCTCTCTTCTGTCAATTATTTTTTCAAAATGACAAAACTGCCATTTTATTTATTTGTTTTTGCAATTTTTTAATTTTGACTAATTTCTTCTAACTTTTTTAAAAGAATTTTTTTTATTTAAAAAAAATTAAGCTAAATAATTTATTCTTATTTTATATAAAAATAAATTTAATGTTTTTATCACTATTTATTTGAAAAGTGAAAAAAATGATCAAAATTTTAAAAATTGAAAAAAAAAAAACATGAAAGGATAGTTTTGTCATTTTAAAGAAAACAATTGACTGGAGGTAGGTATCTGTATATTATCAGGTAAAGTATAGGAGGTCAATATACTTTCAAAAACCTTAGGGAAGTTCAATGTAATTGGCATAAACCTTAGGGAAGGTCAATATAATTTACCCAAAATTCTTTAAGCCTATTTGAGCTGCCATATACATCATATTGGTGTTTCTCTCATTAAGCTTTGCAATCTATTCATATAATTGAGCATTCTCTTGCATTCTATAAATCTTATTCACATCATATGTTGAGTGCTTGAGTGTTTTTTTGAATCATCCTTAAAAGTCAGAAGACCATTCATTTGATTTCTTACGGTCTTAAATCACACAAAAAGATCTCCCATAAGAGGAATATATATAATTCCATTATATATACAGTTATACACTGCTACGGTGTTGGATTTGAGGATCATGGATGGTGTTTTAGTTTTAAAGGGCCAATAAAATATAAGCAAACAACAAGAAGATTTGACAAGCAGACTAACAGTAATACACTGGTTTGTGGCAAGTTAGTTATTTGGGATTTATCTTTATGGACTTGTATTGTGTTCATTATTGTTTGGTGATCTTTTTTAACTAGTAGGATTTTTTTCTTTGTGAGGGTTTCCCATATAAGATCTCATGTCTCATGTGAGTGGTTTATAGTTTTAATTTTTGTGGTTTGATGCATGATTAAAATTAAACCTAAAATCAAAGTTATTGTGATTAATAATACATAACATTACGCTATCAATATAAACAAATAATTTTTATTCCACAAGTAATTTAACATCACTTAAAATTTATTTTTCCTCATATTGAATAACCGTGCACTTTTGTAGAAGTTTTTTTTTACATAGCATAAAGTGTCTTGTCATCTAACATATCAATTCCTCATTCATTAGAACTAGATTTTGATGAAAGTTCTCCGTCCAAAGATGAAGTAAAGGCTATTAGATTAGAAACCTTTTCTATTTCAGAGTCACTTGACCCTTCATCAGACTGTTCAGTTTTGTTGTTAAATTTAATTGACCAAGTCACATTCTTAGCTTTTTCCTTCATAATTTTCTTTTTCTCTAGTAGACAATCAACCATTTTGTGACCAAGTTTGTGATAGTCATAGCATCTACCATCATTTTTCTCTTTTTCATTGGTCTTTTTGTTCTTATTAAACTTCTTTTCTAATGTTTTCAGAGTTAGCTTTCTTCTTGTTTTTGTCACTAAAAGCAACTTTCCTACTTTTTTATCTCTAAGAAATTTTTTGAATTTCTTAGTGATGAAGTTACCTCGTTATCAAATAGTTGACCATCATTTTCAACTACTTTTTAAGATAAATCATTAACTTCCCTAAGTATAATCTAGTTTTTATAATCTTTAATGGTAGTTACTTTTGGTTAAAACCTATCAGGTAATTATCTTAACACAATGTCATAATCTTTTATAAAACTTAGGACATTATGTAATAATCTCATTCAATCTAGTATAGAACTCTACAAACATCTCATGTTCCTCCATCCTAATACAAATTGTGTAATAAGTAACTGAAGTTTAGTACTTTGAACAATTTTAGTACCTTCATGCGTAATTCTAAGAACACCCAAGCATCTTTTGTAGCATAGGGCAGGTAAGCTGGGTGAGAAAGGGTCCCCTGTTGCCAATAAAATTTCCTCGGCCTTAGATCCTTACTCTTTAAGGGTCTTACGATTGGGAGAACTACCTAACTAAATAAAAATAGCGCTCTTTCTAAGAGTAGGCATGGAGAGCTGTTTTCTAATGGTACAACTATAATGAGAGAGATTGTTTATTGTGTTGTAATAGCGCCTGTTTCACCCTAGCAGTCGAGCTGTTTTCTAACGTTTGAAGGAAAAGCTCTCCTCTAAAGCATTTGATGTGAACGCTTAAAATTGCTGACAAGCCACTCTACGAAGCAGATTTTAGTATGTGTAGTAGCTGAAAAAATTATGGACAAAATTGTTGTTTATTTTGAATAAAAATTTTTGGTATAAAGAACAGTTTACTTCACAATCCAGTATCAAACAGGAAACAAAAATTGTTTTTAGAAAACAAAAACTGTATTTATGAAATTAAAATTTGTAAAAATAGAATTAAAAGAAAACAGAATAGTGGTTGTATAAACCAAGTTCACAAAATACAAACAGATTCTTTTCGAACTTGAGCAAAATTATAAACAGATAAAAAAGGAGAAAAAAAAATTTTGTTAAACCAAAACTAAACAGAAGAAGTCCAACTAATAGTAAATTTGTATAATCAAAATCAAAAGATAATCAACCAAGGCTAGCATTTAATATTATTTCTTTAAGACATAATCGCCCTTGCACTAGTTCTTTCGAGTTGGGGTAGCAACCGTCTCCCAAGATATAGTGGTCACACACACTGATATAGCACTTCAATCGATTTGTACAACGAAACAACACAGTATTTGTATTTTATTAGACTGTTATGAATATTGGCTCTCGTGAATGCTATGAATGTCTAATGTAGTAAGGTAATGGCACAACCAAGTCTCAACAAATGGATAAACCTCAACAAACAAATAAAGCTCAAGATCAAAACAACCATGAAGATAAAGGATATATTCACAGAAGCAAATCTGGGAAATAACAAACTCTCTGTAAATTTAAATACTTTCAAATGCTTGTAACAGATTTTGATTATCCCAAAACATCTATAAATAAAGCACATATGATCCTTCTCAATCAAGAGAGGAAAACATTTCTTCCATCTATCTTCTTTTACTCTTTATGGTATCAGAGCCACAAAGACATACGTCTCTCATCCATGGCCTCTAATGTATCCTTTGCTAGCAATTCTTCCTCCAGCAATTCTTCTTTCTCTGCTGCCAATTCCATTCTCCCTACCCAACTTCATCATTTCATCACAATCAAACTCACCCGAGACAACTATCTTCTTTGGTGAGTTCAGTTAATCTCATACCTCCGTGGTCAAAATTTATTTGGTTACCTAGATGGCTCCACTCCCTACCCACCTATCTTCGTCCATATAACTCCCACAAAATAGATTACCACTCCGACCTCTGTGTTTTCCTTGGCTACAACCCCAACCATTAAGGCTATCATTGCTTGCAACAATCCACCGGCCGAATCTTTATCTCCAGGCACGTCATCTTTGATGAAACCCGGTTTCCCTTCCAACAAATGGCTCTTCCCTCTTTCGATTCGCAAACCCCTCTCACCACGCTGTCCTCATCTCTCTATATTTCGCCGTCTCCCCCTTCGCCAAATGACCTCTCTTTTTCCCTAGCCCCACTGACTTCATCTTCAAATGAATCCTACCCTAACTCAAGCCCACACTCCCAACCCGAGCCCAATATCCCAAGATAGAACTCACACACTATGGCCACATGATCCAAAAATCACATACACAAGCCCAAAAGTCTCCCACCTGATATGACTCCCACTCCGCGGGCCTTATTTACCGTGACCCTAGAACTCAAGCCCACTTCCTTCTCTATTGCCTAAAAAAGCCCACATTGGCGCCAAGCCATGAATGAGGAATTTCAAGGCTTACTCGACAATGGCACATGGGTCCTACTTCCTCCAAAGCCCAACATAAACCTCGTGGGCTGTAAGTGGGTCTACCGAATCAAGAAACAGGCTTATGGGTCCATCGAACGCTACAAAGCCCGTCTTGTTGCAAAAGGCTTTCACCAATTACCCGGTATTGATTATGATGACACCTTTAGTCCAGTGGTAAAGCCCACAACCATTCATACTATTCTCTCTCTTGCCGTCAGCAAAGTGTGCCAGTTCATGCAGCGTCCCACGACAGACCACTAGACTGCTGTCAAACGAATTCTTCGCTATCTCCAACAAACCATCCACCATGGCATTCTCATCTGTCGCACCTCATCCACAAAAATACATGCTTTCTCTGGCACTGACTGGGTCGACTATCCTAACGACAGAAGATCTGTTAATGGCTATTATGTATACCTTGGTTCTAATCTCATCTCCTGGAGCTCTCGCAAACAACCAACGGTATCACGTTTAAGTACCGAAGCAGAATATCGTGTAGTTGCCAATACCACTGTTGAAGTTATGTGGCTCCAATCTCTCCTCACTGAACTCGGCATATCAAGTCCAAATCCACCTACACTCTGGTGCGACAATGTGGGGGCCACATACCTAACGGCCAACCCTCTCTATCACTCACGCACTAAGCACATTCAACTTGACATTCACTTTGTGCGTGATCAGGTTGCCCAACGTCAACTCTAAGTTTGATTCATCTCAAGCACAAATCAAATAGCTGACTCATTCACCAAAGCCCTACCAACTGCCTGCTTTTGCCACCTTCGAGCCAATCTCAATGTCCACGAGCTCCCATTGCGATTGAGGGGGGAATAATGGCACAACTAAATCTCAACAAATGGATAAAGCTCAAGATTAAAACAACCATGAAGATAAAGGATATGTTCACAGAAGCAAATCTGGGAAATAACAAACTCTCTGTAAATTTAAATACTTTCAAATGCTTGTAACATATTTTGATTATCCCAAAACATCTATAGATAAAGCACATGTGATCCTTCTCAATCAAGAGAGGAAAAAATTTCTTCCATCTATCTTCTTTTACTCTTTATAAGGGAAGTGGTGTTTATATAGGCAATTTCATGACTGTTTGGTACAAACACGAAGTTTTGGGTCACTTTTATTCATAACGAACAAACAGACACACTAATCTGAATTGGCGCAGTCATTTAGTGAAGAAAATGACTTTTTAATCAAATTTCAAAATACTTTTCAAAACGAAAACTGTTTTTCAACTAGTTAAAATGGCAACAAATATGGTAATGTTTTGGAAAGAAAATTTAAATAATAATTTTTTTTTCAATAAGATATATATGCAACAGACCAAACCCAACACAACCCGGCCAGGCCTGGGGGAGTCGCTTGTGTAATGAACCCACCATGACTTAAAATGACAACATTTTTCAACTAGTTAAAATGGTAATAGATACGATAACGTTTTAGAAAGAAAATTTAAATAAAATTTTTTTCCAATAATGTATATATACAATAGGACAAACCCAACACGACCTGACCGGACCTAGGAGAAGTTGCATGTGTAGTGAATCCACCATGAGTTAGGTCTTCTCCTTTTTACAAAAGTGAGTTTCCCCTTGGAGCCTAAACTTTTTTTCAAGGTAATTATATATATACTCAGTTAAAGTTTTGTACCCAACTAATGTGGGACACAAGTTTTTTACAAGTTTATGTTACCATGTTCAAGTAGTGATATTTGGAGTCAATTCTTCATTCACTGCTTAATGATTTTTGCGCAACCCAATATATGTTCTTAATCTATTCATAGAGAAGAACATATTTCTATATTCATAGAAGAGAACATATTTCTATGTGAATCCATCTCAAATAATATGTGGGTCCTACTTTTATTTTAGCTTAAAACTAACTAAAAACTCATGTTATAAACCCATTTTTAGCTAACAAAAATCTCATCAGCCTATAATAAAATACGTAAAATATTAAATATTACAATCAAATTCTTTAATAACCGAGTGACATGTTGTTACTCTCTCCATAGGAGAGGTCAGCTGGTTTCCACGGTCCAACAGAAAACTTAAGATCTTCAATTGTAGAAGATATAAAAACCCCTTCTGATGCAAATTAATTTCAACCCCGAGATGGATTTCCAAGTATAAGTGGAATCCTACCTCACCATGTCCCCTCAATGCTGCATTACAGCTAGCCTAATAATGGGATTAGATAGCTCTCCTCCTTATTGATTAGAGCATAATCTAACATGCATTGAATGGATTTTTCTTCTGGCACCTTACCTAATTGGGTATGATTAGACAAGTCTAAATTGTTCTCGTGGACCTATTAATTGGTTGTTTTTCTTTTCATTTCCTTTGTGGTGCTCTTAGCTAGCCTTTGGTAGGATTGTTTTTAGGAGGCCATTCACAGCCGCCTCCTCCATGGCTCACAATTATTCAATTGGGGGGGGGGTTGGAATGTAATGGCACATTGTTTTGTGGAGAATCTGATCTGTAATCCCATTTGTTGGGCACTTCCTCATGGGAGATAGTGACTCTCTTCCATACTCAGATGGCAACATTTGGAGTCATTCTCCAATTAGGGGTGTGTTTGGAAGTTAATGCAATTAAGTCTAATTTTCTGATGGAGACTAAAGGAGTTTCCAACATCTTTTAGCACAATTAAAGTTTTCTGGTTAGGCTATGATGGCCCAATCCATTTCGGGTGAAGACAGATGCTCAAGGATCTAAATAATCATCTATCAAGTTTATAACTCATTATATGATTTCATTTAATTTATAAATAATTTTTATTTTAGGACTATTAACTTTAATAGAATCCGAAGCCAGTGTAACAAGTGGATATGGGAGGTCGGGCAATAAATGGGTTGAGTATAAGGATTAAGAAAGTTCAATTCTCATGACCGAAAATAATTCTTTTCTATGACAAAGCCTCTCAATCACAATCTAATCGAGACAAGAGAAAATTTTAAAACCTGGCAATCATGTGTGTCTTTTAAATTCGAGTACTTTTACACTCATAAATGTCGAATCTAATAAATCCGAATTTACGCTGGGATGAAAGTTGGAATCCATGAAATCTTTTGCGTCCATCCCTTGCTTCCGTTCTTTGGATATTGTGATATGTATGTTTTGTACATTTATTTGGATCAGTAATATTTTCTTTTCTTTACTGATTAAAAAATAAACTACAATAATTTAACTTCTTATAGATTTATTGAACAAAAATATGATGTATGTGTGTGAAATTCTATTTCATATTATGATATTTCTATATATATTTCTATTTTAATAATTAATAACATAATATGTATTTTTCAAAAATATTATTAATTATTAAGTAATGAAATTACAAATTATCCCCTGTGAAAACAAGTTAGTTCTCAAATATTATCAATTATTAGAAGAAAAAAATATAAATAAAATTATGTGATTGCCTTTACATTCAGAAAAGTCATTAAAATCACTTTCAATTAAGGAAATTTATGTCATTTTAATCAAGTAAAAATAGTAAAAGTGGGGCCCACTAAATGTGTGGAATGCAACCTTCATTTTTTTTCATTCAAATGTGAAGTTATTGATATTAATTATAGGAGATAGAACCGCTGGAAGTGTTCAAACCAAGCACGGCAAGCCCAACACCACTCAAGTTTGCATTGGACCCCTGTCACATCCAAGATCACCAAAGTCCAGATAATGCATTCTCAAAGTTTTTGTTTAGAGGACCGGATAAGAACACGAGATTAGATAAAATATAGTTAGATCAGATAAGATATAAAATTTTATTAAAATATTTAATTTTTTAATTTAGTTTTTAGAACAGAGTTGAATAAAAGGTCTGGATATGTTATTATATTACATTTCTATGTTTTGGTGCCTACCAGATATAAGTTTCGGATATAAAATTCGGTATTCAAAAATTATTTTTATGAAAGTCATTTTTTTTTCAAATATATGCATACAATGTATCTAAAATTGAAATTTTATTCATAAATTAATTACAAAATCTAATAATCATAATCATAATATTTTAAAATATAATTGTACAAACTTCATTCAAAATATAATAGTTTCTTATTTTTTAAGTGATTCAAAAAAATCATGGTCTGTATTACATGAATCATCCAAATCAATGATTACATTTATGTGTATATGCGTGTATATATATATATATATATATGATAATTCATTTATTGATACGAAAAATACATTAAAAATTTTAAACAATGAAAAAAAAATCTGATTTTTTAACTTGAGTCTTTGATGTCTTCATTTCTTTATACTGTAGCGTTGTAATTTTTTTATGACGTGACATTATATTTTTATTTCAATGAAATAGAATAACTCTAATACGACTTTCCTTGTAGGATATAAATAATTCATAGGATATAAATATTAAATTTAAAGAAAGACATTAAATATAAAATAAGATAATATTTATCATATCTAACCCTTTTATCCCGTCATACAAACAAGGCCAATCACTATTCTCAAACACGTAGTAAGCAACTTACTATGAACAAATAAGAAAATCTTATTGCAAGAAACTAAATTATAATTAATTCATTATCAGATACCTCTGCAACTGCGGTTTATGTAGTAATTTTAGGCTTAAGCAACCCTAAACTATGATTAATTGACCATAAAATACAAATCAGAGAATCCATATTTTTCCTTTCAAGGTATGAATATGGAACCATAACACATTACAACATCAAGTAAATGCATTGACCTACCCATTTTTTGTTAGCCGTTCCATGTGCCCTAGCTGTCATTACTCATAAAAGATCACATTTATGGGTAATGGATTAACCTGAAACTAACTGCAAACATATAAAATTTAAAAATAGCATGAACCCTAGATATTACCATTGATTGAGCTGGGATTGCTAAATCAAAAACCCTAAATTATATTGAATATTCACTGAACGGGGAAGGCGAGAAAGGAATAATACAGGGTGTTTTGATGGGATGAGAATAAAGGAAGGGGGGCTAGCAAGGTGGGTGTTTGAGAAATATTCATGTGAGAACATGTGCTTGAGTTGGAGGACATGACCTAAACAGCAGGCAAGTCCAAGAAACAGTTGGGTCACCCACATTCATTTATTCATCCCATTCTCTTGGAATGCTGGGAGAAACCTGTGTGTGCGGGCCCATGTTTCCTTATTCCTTGTTAACCTCATCCATACCAACCCATTTTCAACAACATATAAATAGGTCTCATGCCCTCCTCGAACAAACTGTACTGTCTCTGGTCCTCTTCCTTCAGTGTCTTAAGGGATCAAGAGACATAGTATAGGTCTTAATTAAAAGTCCTTACATCATGGGAGCTTCTCCAGAGTCACTCCATGCCATTGTTCTAAAGGGCCTGATGCTAGATAACAAGGGCACTGACCAGTCTTCAAATAAGGGCTCTCTGTGGAGCAAAGTTTTGGAAACCCAAGCAATGAGAATGAGTCAAGAGAGGCAACAAAGCATCAACCCCAATATAAGAGGACATGGATGGAGTAGTAGGCTTAGGAGGATCTTGAGGAAGAGAAGGGCCCTTTTAGAAGGTTCTAGAAGGCCTATTAATGGGATTGAGAAAAGGGTTAGAACTCTCAAAAAGCTTGTTCCAAATGGGAACTCCAAGGGCATGGATGAGCTCTTTAGAGAAACAGCCCATTACATTGTGTGTTTAGAGTCAAGGATAAAGGTTATGCAGATGATGGTTAAGTTGTTATCAAAGACTGATAAGTAATCAATAGGTTATCGATCTTTTCCCTCCTAATTGTCATTGTAATTTTAGTGTACAGAGTGAAATGGGTTTTTTACTTCATTGTACCCATTAGAAGTTGCAAACCAATATGAAGGTGTCAAACAAGTGTACTAGCAGTCCATTGTTGTTTGGTGTACATGTGTATCTGAGTTTGAGGCTTTGAGCCTGTAATTGGATTGGTGGAATTTAAAATATTCTTTTGATAAATTTCATATTTTTGTTGATTTGTACTTCATGCAGGAAGTGAACAAGTCAATAGGCTTTGCCATTTTGTTTTAGTTGGAGAGTGAAAAAAATGTAAGAAAAAAATTATCTTAAGAGTTTGGTTAAGAAGAAATTGAAAATAAGTTTGAAAGTAATTTTTTTATTAAATTTTAAATTTTTTTAAAAAGCAACCCATTATTTTTCTTGAAAAAAATCCAAGTTATTTTTTTTTATAAAAATAATTGTCTATATTTTAAATTTATAAGGTCTCTAGAGTTTATAATTCTAACCAAATATGTATAGAAAACTTTATTACATTTCTCTTTTTTTCTTTCATTTCACTTTTTGTATTCTTCTTTCCTAATCAAACATAGCCTAAAGAATAGCTCCAACGACATGGCAAAGCTCTATAAAATAAAATAAAATAAAATAAAAGGTTAGTGGACTCGGCCTAGTTTCATGTTCCTTTCTAATTCTAAGATTAAGCTTAGCCATGAATTAGGATTCCACCCTCAAATTAAAATCAAAACTATTTATAAAACCAAAACCATTGGCAGATACTTTAATTATTGGGTACCCTCCCCGCAAGTGAAAATTTGTGCGAAATAATTGTAAAAGAAAGTCTTAATTTACAATCTGGCCATGCGACCGAAGGTTACGGTTAGTAGAATTGGTTCCAGTCCACCAAAAAAGAGGAGGAATGTAGGATTCATATGCCAAAATCTTCTTCTAATTGGAGAGGTCATGATTTCAAATATCCTCAAAGTGAAAGTGTTGGTTTCCCAGCCATGAGCTGGGCTTGTTGATGGTATGGTTGATTTTCCAACAATAAACTGTGTTTGGTAAGTTATATATATATATATATATATATATATATATATATATATATATACATACTTATAAACAGATATCATTTTCGTTTGTAAGAAAAAAAAAAACTATAGGATTCATATATTTTATAATAGTTTTCTTATAATTTACGACTTCGTTTTTTTTATATAAAAAAATTAAGTTACACTGACCTCCTCTGAAATTTCAGACAATTACATTTTCTTCTCATGAAGTTTCTAAAATTAGACTGACCTCCTTTATTTTTACAGACAAACTACAAATACTCCCTCCAGTTAAAAAAAAAATCAAAATGATGAAACTGCCCCTTTAATTTATTTATTTTTTTTTTTTTGCATTTTTTCAATTTTGACAAACTTTTTTAAAGAATTTTCTTATTTTCTATAAAAATAAATTTAAGGTGTTAATCAATGATTATTTGAAAATTAAAAAAAAAAAAAAACATAAAAGGGACAGTTTCGTTATTTTAAAGAAAAAATTGACTAGAGAAAGTTATTTGTAGTTTGTTAAGTAAATTAGAGGAGATCGGTGTAATTTCATAAACCTGAAAAAAAAATAGTATAATTGTCAAAACTTCACAAAAAAGGAGTGTAATTTATCCTAAAAAAATACTTACAAAATCTATATATAAAATATTTTTAAACATACAAAAAGTAGTGTAGCAAACTATTATATGTGATTGGTACAATTTAATGCTTTTAAATTACTATTCTTCACTGGAAATGGTTGTATGTGGTTGGTACATTTTTTCTGTAAAATACAGAGAGAAGGGGTATTAGAAGTAAAGGATACAATATATGAGTATTAAAGAGGAAGAAGAAAATGCAGCCCATCCGGGCGTAACGCAATTGGTAAGGAGTGAGATTTCCTACGTGAATAACCAGTAGTGCGAAGGTTCGACTCACTCCCGTTGCGCGAGTTCGCAATTTATCCGATGCACCCGGTTAATGGGCTGTTTGGTGCATCCGAGGTTTACCTCCTAGGGGTAGCGCTAAGGATTGAAAGTCAAGACCGCCAGTAAACTAAAGTGTCCTTAAGAGGGTTCCCCGTTACCCAAAAAAAAATGCATATATGAGAAAGAAACGAAAAGGCCAAAATTTACTGACTTATAATTCATTTCTTACTTCAACACAAGCAGGTCCAATAATTTGAAATTCTACAAAGATAATAATGAGACCTAATAACTATATAGATCAGTCACGTGAACAGAAGTAATTTTTTTTTTTATTTTTTTTGGTATTATTTCTGGATAAAATAAGATATGCACTCCTCAACAAAAACGATATAAAAAGGAGTAGATTGATTAGGTTTTTAAAAAATATTAAAGAGTTCCAAATCTTTCACTCTCTGTGCTCATAAGTTGATAATTGGTTTAATTTTATTCAATGTCTTTGCCGTGGTTTCTAGTTTCAAATGTACCTGAAAAATAATAAACCAAAACATATGGAATCAATTTGAATACTATACAAACTTATCAATTAATTGTTTGTAATAATGTTTAGATATTGCCTCAATAAATGAATTTGTAACTCACAAGGAAGCTAAAAGTGTAGGAACTACCATTTATCCAATTAGTTGTACAGAAACCATATCCACAAAGTATGAAACCCAGAACGGATAATACATTTATAGCTTGTTTGAAAGTTTTGGAAGAAAAAATAAAAGAAATGATAATTTAAAATAGAAAAGAAAAAAAATGTGTTTGTCTTCAACTTATTTGAATATTTAAGAGAGAAATGATCATAATTCAGTAGGAGAGAAAAGAAAATAAAATTTATAAATTGTTTGACAATTTAATCCATTTTATTACAATAATCCTAATTTTTAACCCAAACATTTAAAAATCTTTTTTAAATATTTATGATGGAGAGAAAAGAAAAAATTAGGAGAGATTTAAAGAGTCATTAAGTTGGATTCTCCAATCTACTCGTGCGTAGATGTTGAAATTTTAATAAAATAAAATAAAAAACAATTCATTTAATGTATTGTTTATTATTTAATTTGATCTTCATAATCAGGCTATGAGTTACATAAATTATTATGACCAAAATAATAGGCCTTATAAGTTACAAATTTCTTTTTTAATGATAGAAATTAAAAGGTTTTCTATGCCTTTGTATATATGAGGCCTTTGGCCGATTTAGATTTTGTTGGAGTCATTAGTGACAGATAGTACCCACATATGGGAAGATACTGTGCCTCGCAGAATAGCATTTAATGTGCCTCTCATTTAGTGTGCCCTACGTAATAGGCATCACATACATGGATACACATGACCCACTTTAGTTTTTCATCTCAAACGATTCTGGGATTGTCTTCATTGACAATCATATTTCATTTCTAACCTAGATATTTAAAGTAACATATTATTAATTTAAACATTTTAAATATAAAGAATAATTATGGGCAGCGGTGGAAAACTGGTTATTGGCTATCAAATTTTAAACTAATTATAACTATTATCGAAGCAATATATTGTTTTGGTTGAAAAGAATAATTTTCATCATTCTTTATGATATATTTTTACACAAAAGTTACAATCTCTCTCAGTATTAATTTGAATTTTGCGGAATCAATTAGTATCGATCCTATAATATCCTAACTGAAAGTGGTTACAGATAAATATGGAAAGAGCTCCTTGATTTAAGCACAGCTAGCTAGGATCCGAAGGATATGGATTGACTTGGACAGATGGTGTCGGTGGCTTAGATGATTTAGTCTCTACACGCCCCCGCAAGATGGTGCTCCCATTGGAGACACCAATCTGACCGTAGGAAAGTTAGCCGTTGTTTGGAGAGAGGCTTGGTGAGTGCATTAGCAAGTTGGTCAGCAGTGGCAACATGAGCAACACGAAGTAAACCATTAGTAACTTAGTCATGGACAAAGTGAAAATCGATGGGAATGTGTTTCATACGAGAGTGAAAAACAGGGTTAGCGCACACATAATTTACCCCCTCATTGTCATAGTAGATTACTAGTGGTTGAGAAGGGTGGACACCGAGCTCATGAAGTAACAATTGAATCCAAGAGAGTTCGGTAGCAGTGGAGGCGATTGCATGATACTCAGCTTCGATGGATAAGCAAGCAACCGAAGCTAAGTATTTGCGGGAGCTCCAAGAAATAGGATTGCCACTAAGAAAGACAATATAGGCAGTGGTGGAGGTGTGATCGTCAAGGTTGCTAGCCCAGTCAACATCAGAGTAGGCATGGAGAGATGTGGACATATTTCGCCGAAGAAATAAACCATGAAAATGGTACCTTTGAGATAGCAAAGTAAGCGCTTGGCTGTAGTCTAATGATTGTTAGTAGGATTGTGCATAAATTGAGAGAGTTTATTCATGACAAAAGAGATGTTCGAACGCGTGCTAGTAAGGTACTATAAGGCACCAATGACACTATGATATTTGGTTACATTAGCGGGAGAAGAACCATCGCGAAGGACAAGAGAAGCAGTGGTGGGAAGTGTTGTGCTAACCTCCTTAGCACCATCCATATGTGTCCGAACAAGAAGATCACGAATGTATTTATGTTGAGTGAGAAATAGGCCATAAGAAGTGTGAATGACGTCAACACCTAGAAAGTCGTGGAAAGATCCCAAATCTTTGACAGAGAACCGTTGTGAAAGAGCACTGATGAATTGAGAGACAGATCTTGCATTCCTGCTTGTAACAATAAGATCATCAACATATACAAGAAAATAGATGACTACATCTTTGCAATTGTAAATGAATAAGGAGGTCTCCGGTTTAGCATTCCTGAATCTATAAGAGAGCAAAAAGGAACTAAGCTCTTGGTACCAAGCACAGGGTGCTTGCTTAAGGCCATAAAGTACTCACCAAAGCTTACAAACATGGGAGGGAAGCATCTGATCAGTGAACGCTGGTGGTTGAGACATATATACCTCCTCTAAAAGGGAGCCATGGAGAAATGCATTATTAACATCAAGTTGATGAATTTGCCAACTATGTTGAAGAGCAAGGTTGATCACAATCCGAATAGTTCTCTATTTGACAACTGGACTTAAGGTTTCAGTATAGTTAATGCCCAAACATTGGTGACAACCTTTGGTAACGAGGCGAGCTTTGTAGCTATCAATGGCACCATCCGGTTTGCATTTGATTCAAAACACCCATTTGCAACCAATGAGATTTTGGGACGTGTATGAGTGAACAAGATCCCATGTTCCATTTTGGAGCAAGCCATTAAACTCTTCTGACATGGAAAGCTGCCATTTGGGATCACAAAGGGCCTGTGTGATACAAGTAGGCTCAAGTGGTTCCCGAAGGTTGTGTTTGGTGGTAACATTTAAATATTTACGATTGGGTTTCAAGATATTATATTGAGCACGAGTGCTCATGGAGATGATGAAGATGATGAAGCATGCAAGATCGATATGGGAATGATAATGTCAGATGCTATAGAGTGGTTGAGAAACCAAGCACTGAATGGAGGAGTTTGGGTGGGTAAATAAAAAGAAAAATAAGAAGGATAGGAAAACACAGACTCATCAAAGATAACGTGAAGCGAGAGGAAAAGACGTTGAGTGGACGGATCAAAACATTTGTAGGCATTTTGAATGAGAGAGTACCCAAAAAGCACATAAGGCCAAGCGAGAATCAAGTTTATGATGAGAGTAAGAATGTAACCACGAGTAGCATAGACAACCAAACATACACAACTTGAGATAATTGGGTGAGTCACCAAAAAGGGCAATAAAGGGTGATTGGTTGTCGAGAATAGGTATGGGAAGGCAGTTGATTAAATAAGTTACAACTTGAAAATCATGAGACCAAAAACAAAAAGGTAAAGAGGAGTGGTGAAGAAGGGTGAGACCGGTTTCAACAAGATGGTGTTGTCGATGCTTGGTAGTGCCATTATGTTGAGGCGTGTGAGGTGGGGTAGTTAAGTTATGCTATGGGTAGAGAGAAGGTTGCTTAGTTTTTTATACTCGACCCTACTATCAGAGTAAATTGAGACAATGAAAGTCATAAAGAAATTTTCGACAATAGCTTTGAATTTAGGAAAAAATAAAATAAGCATCTGATTTTTTTAGACGATAAAGCCACACATATTTGGTAAAATGATCAACAAAACAATATAATATTTAAAATTGTCCAATGATGCAATTGGGGATGCTCCCCATACATCGGTGTAAATTAGATCAAGTGAACCACGACTCTTAAGAGAAGACTTACTAAAAGGAAGTTTATGACTCTAAGTACATTAACAAGAAGGACACGAAGTAGAGGCAACAAACATAGATGACAATGGTAAAGAAAAATGTTTGACAAGATATTGAAGTGTGCGAGTCGATGGATGACCGAAACATTTATGCCAATCTTACGTGGGAGCCTTGAGACTAATCATGGCAAAAGGCTAGGCAGCAAAAACTTGCATGTTCTTAGGTCATGCATACACATCATTTCTATTTGGGCTGCGAATGAGAATCTCCCCCGTGCACAAATCCTTCATAGCAAAATAAGAGGGAAAAAATTCAATAGATGTGTAAGATTGGATTTACAAAATTGGAAAATAGAAATAAGATTCTTTTACATGGAAGGAACATACAAAATATTTGATAAATTAAAGGATTTGGAAAGACTAGAAAGAGTTGTGGAGCCAAAGTGAGTGATATTTAAACCTAAGCCATCACCAATAACAATATTGTCGGGTCCAATATGGAGAATGAAAGGACAAGTTCTAAAGATCAGAGGTGACATGGTTGGTGGCAACAAAATCAATAAGCCAAGATGAAGTAGGAAAGTATCCAGTACCGATGTAGTGGGTTGTCGGTTCCGGATGAGAGGAATGATGAGCCTAAGGGCAATGTTTAGCGGTGTGGCCATGTTGATTATAGAATTGGCAGAATCCTTTGTAACCACATCCTTGAGAAAATTCATTCTTTCGATTGTGATTGTATTGGATCCCTTGATTAGAACGATTTTGGAATTGATGGGGACAATTGCAACCACATCCTTGATTGGGATTGTATTGAGGGCCTTGGTTAGCATGAGTTTTGGAATGTGAAGAACAACTATGAGTTCTACCACGGTTGGTGTGGAAGTTGCGATTAGAGTTATTGCTTTCTCTGTTAGTTGTGTTGGCAGAAAGCACTATTGGTTCATTTCGGGCTTCTTGTTGTTTGAGGTAGGCTTCATAATCAAGAAGTTTATCATGTAAATCCTCAAAGGAGATGGGATTTTCCTGAGCACGAATAACAGCAGTGAGATTTCTTTAAATTCATCACCAACTCCATTAAAGATGTGGATGATGAAATCATCATCGAGGAGTGGAGCATCAATAAGGGCTAACTCATCAGAGATAGCCTTGAGAGTTTGCAAATATTTGGCAATAGCCTTACCATCACGAGGTCGAATGAGTCGTTCCTTGAGACTCATAACTTGTGAGTATGAAAGATTTTCATAGAGGCCTTTGAGATTGTCCCATACTTCTTTAGAGGATTTAGTGGATGTAATAAGCAATGCAATAGAGTCAGAGATGGAAATATGGATTGCATGTAACAGAAGTCGATCTTGTTATTTCCAAAAATTTGTTGTTATTGTGTTTCCAAGAGAACATGGCTACGAGCCATCTATACAGCCGATTAAGTCATAACCAATCAATAAAGAATCAAATTGGGCACGCCATGTTGGATAGTTCATGTAACATCCTGGCCCAATTAAGTGGGGCAATTACAGACAATAATGATTATCATAAGATAATTTGCTTAATAATCATGGGAAATTCTACTTAAGACTAATAGTTTATAAACATGGAGACAAATGTATAAATGAGAGCAATTAAATTAGCTATGAATTGGAGACAATCAATTTTAAGAAAGAGATTTAATGACAACGGCCATAACTTGATAATGATTTACGATTGCCGTTAATCGAGGATTAACACATGAAGAATTTTGAAAAAATTAGTGCATGAAATGCACTAAGCCAAGACTATTAAAACATGAATAAAGTGTGATTAATCAAGAATTATTTGCAAAAATTACCAGTCTAGCTTTTGGGAGTAAATAAAATATTATAACATACAATATTCTGCATATACAAAAGAAAAAGGGAGAAAATAACTTTAAAAGCTCCCACAAAGTCTTAAACTCAAGACAAAGATTAAGATCACCAAAACTCTACTACTTGGCCACTAGAGTACTATTGTCATATATTCAGCCAAATACAGATATAAGCATCATATATGAATATGAATTTCATACAGCAAAAAAATGAGGTGTCAACATTTGAAGCTTCCAGCTATGATGTGTCTTAATCTCATTAGAACAAAATCTTACCCAATAACAATACAAGTAATTTTGTTCACACATACACATCAGATATATACATTGAGTGTCGTGTGTGAATGCCTATTCTACTCAAGTTCAGACATGTAAAGAAAGGGGAAAACTAGAGAGAGAAAGTGAAGGGTAAAAGATTTGCAGCGGTTGCATGTTACATAAAAGGTCTAGAGCTAAAAGAATGGAAGCCATTGAAGCTGTTGAAGCTTGAATGGAGCATGGAAGGCCTAAAGACAAAGAGGGAAGGAGTGAACAACCATTCAAGTTAAGCTTTCTCTCACTAGAATGTTTCTTACTAAGATGTTGTTTATGAGATTTTAATTGCATGCATGTGTGTAGAAATTAAAATGGAAGGAAATGGGAATTGTTTAAGCTTGGAGGCCATGGAACTCGAAATACCAGAAATCATAAAAACTGAGTTTTGAACCCAACCTCGATAAATCTTGAAATGGACTCTAAGGCTTGAAAGAGCATAAAAAATGTGACAATGCAATTTGAAGCAACCAAAATGGTTAAGAAACCACCGAGAAAACACGAGTTACAGTTATGGGGAAGGAAATTGAGAATGGGAGTTTGAGGAAGATTTTACCTATTTTATGAAGAGGACAATGTTCTCTGAGATTCCAGAAATTGAATAGAGGAAAAATGAGGTTAAAAACACAACTGAAACGTGTTGAAATAGAAAGAAAATGGATCGCTAGAAAATCGGGCTTCGCTGGAAAGCCACCTATAACCCCATGTTTCAACTGTCAAACCTACGTAAAACCAAATTTTGAAAATGAATATGGAATCCTCATCGAAAAATGGTTTGAACCCCGTCAAAGTTATCGCTAGAAAACACTCGCCGACGGTCATTGTCGTTGGAAAAGGCGATCGGCGAGGCTTTTGTTGACCAAGTCAACTATTGACCGGGTCGGTCAACCTGTCGAATCTGGTTGACCCATTTAAAATAGAACCTAACTTAAATAGAATGACACTATTTTGATTTACAAGGGCCTGACGTCAACATGACGCATTAAACCCTAAGAACTGGTTGGTTCTCGTACAATCAGGACCAGTTCACTTGGTTTTCAATTAAGCCAAACGGCTTAGGGTTTTAGAGGTTTCTAAAATTACGTTTTCGCAGGACTCTATATTAATTACGAAATGGCCCAGAAATAATTATAAATTCTTTTTAAATTCTTTTGAATTATGAAAATTTTCCAAAATGCACTTAAGCCAAAAATAAACCAAATGAAGGCCAATTAAAATGAAAGAAGAGTCTAACCCAATATGTTTTGGCATTCCAGACTCAATGGCAGATTCCAATCTATGAAATTAGAAAAATATGAACAGGCAAAGTTAGATAATTCCAATTTTGTCCTAATAATTAATTAAGTTATCAATTGAACCCCCGTGACTTTTAAAATACCTACCTTAATATTTTGGGACATTTCGGGCCCAATGGCGGGGTCTTTTATGAAATGAAGTCCCAAAAATATAAACACATGAAATTTGATAATTACCATTATATCCTTAATGACCCAAAAGCTAGTTGAATGTCAAAGAAAGCATATTCTAACTTTATTTGACATTCCAAATTCAACGGTGGAGTCCATTTTAGCAAATAAAGTGCCAAAAAATGGGACATGTGAAAACATAAAATTACAAAAATGCTCCTAAACTTAATATAAGTCACAGGTAGGCAAATTAAGATTTAGAAAAGCCTAAATTGATTATCTTTGACATTCCAGACCTAACGGTGATGACCTTTGAGAAAGATTAGACCCGGTAACAAACTAAAAAATGACAAATATATCCTTGAGACATAATGAAGCTACCAGAAGAGTATATATGAAATTAAAAAGTCTACATAAATGTTTTAAAGACCACTCTAAATACGTAAATCATATATGGAGAAATAAGGACATTAAAATTATAAATTACCATTATGCCTCTAAAGGGCCAAATAAGCTATAAAGCATCAGGAACCCTAAATTGGGAATTTAAGGGTCTCTTAATCAACTAAACTAAGTTCAAAAGAACTTAAAACACAAAATTGAGGTACCTGAATTAGAATGTGTACTAATTCAACATACAATGTATTTTTTATCCATGATTATAGGATCACCAAATGATGGGAAAAAGGGAGCAAGGCTATGGGATAGCTACTATGGTACCAGTATGGGAATGCAATACTAAGGACCCAATGTAAGTAAACCCGAACTTTAATATGTGAATTTCTACTATGCCAATGTGGCCTTCTTGGATAAATGTCAATCTTTGTTTTTTTGAAATTGTGCATCAATAATTTTTTTGAGTCCACAACCTATTGATTACTACGATTTCCATGTTGTGGAATTTGTGACCTTTCGAGATTCTGATTGTTGTAAATATCTATGAGTCCTCTAACTCATTGGCTTATCTTGCCTTTGTGATTATTGTGATCTATTTTGTTGTGGACATTTGTAATCTATATATATACACATACTTTATGGAATCTTTTTTATTGATAACATTATTTGTGAGTACCCGGGGTTGTGTTTGTTACAATGCCCTATCTTGACTTTTTGGATCCTTATAACCTACGGGTCAATATGTGGGTATGGTACTTAACATATAATCCTGATAAGAACATAATTTGATAAGAGCTCTTGGTGTCATTCAGAGAAACCCAAAGATTAGTGGTGAACCTGAATGAGTGCTGGTTGGAGGTAGCCGGGCTCTATTTGTTGATAGCATTTATTTGACTCAATTTGTATATGTTTGATCCTACACCATTTTTTGATTTGATAATGTCATGCCCCGAATATCTAAAACCCGGGGAGTGAATGGAAATGAATTAAGAAAAATTAATAAGATACCATTAAATGAAGTTAGTTGATTACACATTTATTTCCCCATGTTTTCCCAAAATTAAGAATGAAAATCTGCTACTAGACTTACCCAATATGGGTTTCAAATGACAATCAAATATCTCCCCCAACCAATAGTCAAAATTAGTCTAAGTCATGTTCAAGTATGGTCTCCAAGATAGCCCAAAATGTCTCTAAATATGTCTTAGAACAATGGCCCAAATGGGCCCTAAATTCCCTAGGACATAGGCCAAGAGTAAGTCAAAAAGTCTACCAAAAGTTGTCTAAGGAGGTGGCCAAACATGACCCAAAAGGGTGGCCAAACATAACCCAAAAGGATAACCAAACATAGCCTAAAAGGGTGGCCAAACATGGCCAAGGGATTGGCCAAACATAGCCCAAGGTGGTTGACCAACATGGCCTAGGGGTTGGCCAAACATAGACCAAGGCAAGTGGCCAAGGGTTGGTGACATGGTGCAAGGGGCTGGGCGCACAGTGGCACGCATGCGCACTTGCGTGAGGAGGGCATGGCAAGCGTGGGGCGCGCGCGTCGGAAAAGGGGCGCACGGCTGGGTTGGCCTGGTGTGTTGTGCTACTGTAGCAATAGTGTATTTGCTGCAAGTTGTTTTCCTCATTTTCTGAGTTTTTCCAAAGTGTTGCAAGTTGATTTTTTTAATTTTTAAGCTACTTCCTCAAGGTTTTTAACCCCCACTTTTTGCCACTCTTCCTATCTATAGTTGGGCATTTTACACACCTAATAACTCTTTTTAATTCACAAAATTTTGACATGGTCTCCTTTGTTCATTAACCTATTTTCTTCATCCCATTCCTCCTCATCATCCTCCTCAACACCAACACAACACCTAATGGAATAATTATTCATACAATTGTGTAATTCTAACATTCACAAGCATATTTAAAAAAATAAGTAACTACATGGAACTCCATGCTACTCATATACATTCAATACTCAATTACATACTATCCAACACAAAATTTAGTTCATAGTTTACACAAGGTCTAAGTTTTTAAACATACAATAAATTTCATAGGACTTATGCCCTTACACAACCAAAAATATGCCCCAATGGCCAAATGTTCTTCAAGGTCCACTTCCCCCTTCATGCTTCAAGACTTCATCAAGTCTCAAGTGTCGGAAGTCTCATCTGTAATATGTAATCCCATAAAGGGTAAGCACGACGGCTTGTATGACATAATGCTAATATAAAGAATAAAGATAAGGCGCAGCATGTGCAAAGTGTACATTCATAAGCTATATCCCTTACAATTCAATTATGCAATGCAATGGCAATAGACATGACGCACACATACAACTTTATGCCATACCCATATCTTGCTTCACGGTCCTTCCCTGTTGGAACGCAAGTACCAATCGTGTGTCTCGCTTCACGGTCCGTCCCCATTGGATCGTGAGTACCAATGGCCAATTTTGGGATTTTTCACCACATGATCTATACCCTTATAATGCATAGCACCAAAGTATTCAACACATACCATGTTTCCAAAGATTCACATCATGTCAACATGCCTTGATTTTTCTATGCAATTCCAATGAGGCATTTATCAAACCAATGAAGTATGCCTTAAATAATGCATTATACATAAAGCAAACTATAACTTTTAAACCACAAAACTTTGTCTACATGAACATAGCATGTAATCCAATCAATCATACATATAAACATGTTACATATTCATAACCTTACCAAATTCTCAAAGATTACACAAATATACCAAATACCAATACACTGAGCAAACCATAACTTTCAAACTACAAGACTTTGTCTACATGAACATAAACTAGAATGCAATGAATTATACATATAGTCATATTACATGTTCATCATTTCACCAAATTCTCAAAGAACACATAAGTACATAAAGTACCAACCCTAGGTTTTCAAAGTAACTATATGCTAGGTGGTTTTCTAACAACTAGTGAGCATGTAAGTCATACAATTAACTTATAAAAACACTACTAAACTTAACCCTATTCTTTACTTACCAAATATCATACCTAGAATGGATTTTTCTCAATCCTAGGGACTTGTGCTCACTGTGCAGCCGAACCAATTGGTAAGAATGTAGCCCTTGAGGTGGGAAACAATTTCTTAGAAGGAAGCCTTGTGAGATTCCAAGGCGAGAGATGGGTTTTGGAAGGTAGAAAGTTGGAAAACCTAGTTTTTTCTTACCTTTTATCTCCAAGCACGATCTGATGTGTTTTCTCCAGAATTTCCTGATAATTCTAACTCTCAAGAGCTGTATTTATACTAAAGGGGTTAAGGGGGAAAAAGATCATTTTGCCCTTAAAGAGTCGCAAGACCCCGTTACACTACAACCCATCCCAAAATGCCTCAATTCAACATTCTGATTTAACCAAAGTTCTTAAAATTATTTTAAATGATATTTTACCAAAAAAATTATTTTTCCTGTTGACGGTTGTGGCCGAGCCCACCCAGGCCACCCGGGATGCCCTTTTTGGATCCATTTTTCAAAATATCTCCGATTAGGCTCAAATTCTCATAGGAGGTTTATTTTAACATTCTAAGCATATGTCTCTTCTATGGAATACTCAAATTATGATTCCTAAACATGAATTATGTCTAAATGGCATATATAGTGCCCTACCAACAAATAGTGTATGAATAGTGCCCTACCGGCAAAAATGAAAAATTTATCCCTATGAGGCCTATCTTTGTATTCGATTTGAATCCCTTTGACTTTGGTAGCTAAACGTTTTATGTTTATCTATTTGACTCATATCTCTATATGTTTGATTCTACATTATGATTGTTGATCTATTTGACTCAAAATTCTATATGTTTGACTACACACTATAATGGTTGATCTATTTGACTTAGATCTCTATATGTTTCACTTCATACTATAATTGTTGATCTATTTGACTTAGATTTGTATATCTATTTGACTCAGATTCGTATAATTGACTCAAATTAATATATCTTTTTTACTCAGATTCGCATATCCATTTGACCCAGATTCGTATATCCATTTAACTCATATTCGTATATCTATTTGAATCATAATTCTATATGTTTGATTCAACACCATTTGTTGATTTGATGATGTTACCTTTGGATGATAAATACGTCTACGAGGCTTATCCTTGTATTCAATTTGAATCCCATGATTTGGGTAGCTAAATATTATATGTTGATAAATTTGTGCTTGTTGACTTGCTTAGTCATTCTTATCACATTTGTGAACTCTTTGTGAACTGTGTTATTCTAACCTAATGGACAATCCCTTTGAACTTGAAATTCTATGATTATTCTCTTGTTATACACCTTTGTTTAACCTATAGCAAGGTGAAGGATTTACTTACTGAGCTAAGTTAGCTCACCTCAGAATTATAACAATTTTTCAGGTAACACAATATGGAAGGAAAAACAACGATGGTGACTAATGGAGTTAGTGGTATACTTGTGGGCAGCCTTGATGATATATAGCTATGAGTCTTAAATTGAATATATATCTTGTAAGGTTTTTCACGACCTGAAAGCCACCATATGCGAATTTTGGATCGCGGGGCTGACCCTTTGGTCGTCCCTAACTTTTTCTTTTGACTGTATCAGTAATAACAATGTGTAATGAAATAAATTAACAGTTAAACAGCGGAAGTCATAATAAAGTTCTATATATCAAAAAGGTGAACCAACATTTATATCACCCCTAGGTGGTGAATACATGGGAGAGCTAAAACTATACTAATCAATTCTATTACATCTCTCAAAATGCCCTCTATCGCTTGCAAGCTCCTATTGTCTACTTGCAGCGTCCTTTCCTGAAATAAACAAGCAAGTCTGAATGAGCTAACAAAGCTCAGTAAGTAAATTTTCTTTGCTCTGTCATGAGTCAGGTCAGTATAGAAAAGAACATAATCCAAGATAAGCAAGGATATGGTAACATAACAGCCAATCAAGAAATAGTATGCCACAATGGCCAATCAAGAAATAGAATGTCATAATAGCCAGTCAAGAGACAGAATGTCACAATATCCAATAGAATAGAATGTCACAATAACCAACAGAATAGGATGTAACAACAGCCAATAAAATAGAATGTCACAATAGCCAATAGAATAAGATGTCACAATAGCTAATAAAATAGAATGTCACAATAACCAATAGAATAGGATGTCACAATAGCCAATAGAATAAGTGAGTATCAAACGATATAAAGTATATGAATCATCAATAGAGGTTTGTTAAAAATAATAGTTATACTGCCAAAATCAATAGACAACAAATCAATCGTAAACCAATATATAAGCTTTCAAACATATGACTATTTATAGGGAAAAATATGATCATTATATGAATTCAATAAAAGATATGATATCAATAAACATTTCGATGCATTTTCTTTCATTGCGTATATAACACCTATTGACACGTCGGTCTTGTGATATTGACTCATAGGTCTAGTAACTGTTAGGGCCTGGCATACCCTCTATCATTGTGTATACAACGTCATGTGTTCTTCATGGACTGCCTCATATTTCCCACACCTAAGTTTCCAAAGGAGGGGGTTTACTGGTCTAACAACGCCCTACGCTCGGGTCCAGCCTCACCTAAACCAGTGAATCGCCTTGTGGACTTTGACCCGTGAGTCCAATCAGTTTCAACACCTAAGGTTCCAAAGGAGGGGGTTTACTGGTCTAATAGCGCCCTATGCCCAGGTCCAGCCTTGCCCGAACCAGTGAATAGCCTCATAAATGCCATATATTTCCACACCTATGGTTCCAAAGGTTCAGCCTTGCCCGAACCAGTGAATAGCCTCATGGATTTTGACCCATAGGTCCAATCAACTCAATGAAAGCATCGGATAGACATTGTGACTGAGTATAACTCTGGGTACTCATAATATATCATAATTATCATAACTGTGAATGCCTCAATAATGTCCATAAGATAAAACAAGTATCACATTGTGGTATCAATAAATATCAGGTATGTATTTCCACAAGATAAAACAAGTATCAAATTATGAAATCAATAAACATCATGTACGTATTTCTACTAGATGGAACAAGTATCAAGTGGTGAAATCAATAAACATCAGATACGTATTGGAGTACAAACTTGGCAGTATAAAGGAATAACGTTGTGACTTGGCTAGGAATTACGGGTATAAGTGTACAAGCAATCATGATCAAGATATAACAGCCAACTCTCAATAATCTCCACAAGATAGAATAAACATGAAATTGTGGAATCAATAACCTTGGGTACATATAAGAATACAATATTGGCAGTAAAAGAAATAACACGGCTGAGAATACCACATATCAGAGTTTTGGGGTTTACTTACGTACAAAACGTATAAGTAATCATGATCAAGATATAATAGTCAAGTTCTCAATAACTTCCACAAGCGATGTACATATTTGTGGAATAATAAGTTCTCAACAGTGAGAGGCACAATAAGTTTCCAATATCCAAGCAGTATAAAAATGACGAATAATCAAATAAGGATATTGACAATCATGATCTCAACGAATCAACAACATAGAACAAGTCTCGATTTATGAAGATCCTTAATATCAGGCAAGTATAGATTGAAAATTGGCAATACTAAAAAAATGGCTTAGAACAATCACATGCAAGAGTTTCAGGATTTACTTATGTACAAAATGTACAACTAATCATAATCGAGATATAACAGTCAAATTCTCAATAATTATCATAAGATAGAACAAGTATCAAATTGCGGAATCAATCAACATCGGTATGTAAAGGAGTACAACTTTGGTAGTATAAAGGAAATAAATTATTACATGGCTAAGAACAACCACATGCAAGAGATCCAAGATTTACTTACCTTTAACCATTCATTCTGTAAAGACTCGAAAAATGGTAATAAATATTTTTTTATTTTTTTATGATGAAGCACTATTTGAATGTCCTTTATTTTTAATTAATTTTAATTAATTTAAATTGTGAAAAATATTCTAATATATATATATATATATATATACACAAATGAATAAATATACATTAATATACATGTATATATGTAAATGTGCATAAGTGTGTAAATATGTGTAATTAAGTGTATGTGTATATATGTATATACATGTGTACATAAATTAAAGTGATCACACCATACAAAAAAATAAATAAATAAATAAAATAATAATAATAAATGAGATAAAATGAATAAATAAATAAAGTGCATATGAGTGTCTGTATATGCTGCTGAGTGTTTGGTGGGTGTGCTTAACATAATATATACATACATATATATATATATATATTACATTACACAAGCATTAAATGAGAAAGGAAAGAAACAGGAGAAGAAATCAGAAAACAGTGTGTGTTGAGTGTGAGTGTGGGAATAGGTAAACCCAAACCCAATGATGGTGGTAGGCAGGCCTAATAGAAAGAGTGAGAATGAGAGGGAAATAAGAAATAAGAGAGAGAGAGAGAGAGAGAGAGAGAGAGAGAGAGGCAGTTGCATGTATATAGATATCTACGTGTGTGTGTGTGTGTGTGTGTGTGTGTGTGTGACTTGAGAGAAAGCAAGAACCTAAGAAGGGGAAGGTTGGGAAATTTGGGAAGTTCAAAAAGCAAAGTAAAGGAAGGAGAGGGAGGTGCCATTGTTGAGGTAAAAACTACCAACCCACTTTATTTCTCTCTCAAAAATTTATACATGTTGGTAAACTGTTTGAGCTTTCCTAATGCATGCATAGCCCTCTTAGGATGATATAAATGCATTAGAAGTCAAATAGAGGAGCTTGAGGGCTTAGAAACCACAAACCCAGACCCTAACCGCCATTAAAGTACCTTGCTTAAGATAGGTCTGATTCAACTTGAGTTAAACCATGATTGAAGGATAGGGGATCAAAACTAGAAGGAAGAAGCCTTGCAACACAACAAAAATTAGGTGAAATGGTGCTAAGAACAGAAAAAACTGCCCAGTTACAGGTTGGGGTCCAAAAATAATCATCTGTGCACGAGGCCTTACACTGGATTTTGGGGGCGGGGTTTGAAGCTCCATTGTCCAATGAGCACAACCCAACAAACCTCAGTTGAAATAGCCCAAAATTGGACCTAAACGAAGGAGTTGCAGGTTCACACGGTAGTGGGTTGGACCGAACTCCATCCCTAGATTCGAGCCACAAAATGGATGTATAACTGACGTATGAGGTCCTAGAAAACCTTTAGGGTGGAAAGCAAACGAGTTAGATGATTTAAACACCACGAAATTGAGAAGAAAGGTTTAGGGTTTGGTCTGGTTCACGTCTTCCTTGACGAGGAAGACGATAAACAGTATCTCGGGTTGGGTATCGGGTCAATAACTGTTCGGGTCCCGACCATATGATGTGTGGGTTTGAACTTAAACAACACGGCATCATTTAGGGCATTTCATTTAACTGATGTGGCAGACCGGCTTGGATCGGTTGATTCTTAATGGTTTAGGGACGGTTCACTTAAAGATGGGGCAAACCAGTTGGTTTTTAGAATAAACTTTAAAGGAAATTCAAAAATAACTACTGAACCAGTTAGTTCAAGGCCCACTCAGACCGGTTTAGGGTTTCCACCTTTGAACCCTTTGGTTCAAGAATTTAAATAAAATAAATAAACCAAGACTTCTGTAATTTATGGTTTGACCCCCAAACTTTTAGGAAAATTTGTTATGGCTCGAAATTTGGAAATTAATTCAAATAAGCCCTAAAAAAAATAAATAAATAATAAAATAATTTATTTTATTATTTTCTTAATTGGGTAAAATTACTATTTTACCCTTGGACTCTAAATAACTCAAACAAAGCCCAAATTAAATAAGTAAATAGTACATTTTTACTATCTCAAGCCTTCCGGACTCAATGGCGGAGTCTGATTTGGGAAATTAAGTCTTGAAAAATAAAGACACATAAATAGTAAATGACTGTACTGCCCCTAATGATACCTAGGGCTAATTAAACATAAAAGATAGTTCAATTTAACTATGTCGGACATTCTGGACCTAATAGTGTCACGACCCCAAACCCACCCTATGCGGATTAGGGATCTATGACCCGGGTCTGCGGCCCGTGGACCGTTCCCCGTCAAAAGGATCTGAAATACTGGATAAAGTTTTAGCAAAATATTTTATCATTATGTAATACACCTGGTAGCATAGTCAGGTCATCATTTAGATACATGTCAGAAAGGACATAAGTGTTTCAAAATACAGATCCTCAAAAACAACACCAACAAACAGGACCGTGGTGACATGGGAGTATTAAGACCTGTCAACATTTAACTTAATATAAAACTCGCCAAAACAGCTACCAGTAACTAGCAGCGTCTAAACTTCTTGAGCGCCTGAGGGTCCTGCTAGATCCTGCTGTCCTGAAAAAAATTTAAGGGAGGGGGGTGAGCTAATAGCCCAGTAAGTAATTTCCTAGCTTTAACATGGGTTAGGGTTAGTTCACAAGGATAATGAGGAAAAAGATAACAGATAGCCAATAGTCAAATGAGCAATAGTAAATACATAGCCAGTCACCAAGATGCGCAACTATAATGACCCGAGTGTCCAAAAGAGGCATATCCCACAATATAAAACAAGAGGCAATAATGAAGTCAATCAAAGTTGGGATCTAGCCTATCACGATGGGTTGCTGCCACAACAAAATGTTAGCCAATCAAAAGTGTAACATGCTTGCAACAGTATGATCATTCACAGGACATAAAATATGATCATCCAACAATGCAAAAACGTTATTATTGAATTCTAACAGAACAGATGCATAACAGAACAGGGCCCGACATACCCCCAGAACACGCATATTCAGCTCTGCCTCAATTCCTCGGGCTTACTGAAAAGCGTTAGAGCTCTTTTACTATAGGTCCCGAAGGACACAACAGACCCCAAAGGGTCCACCCCGTATCCGGAAATAGATGGGCATTGTGACTGAGCACAACCCCGGGTACATACCGAATATTATAATCCATAAATTTCCACACAGAATGTACAACCGTACAAAACAATTGATATCACAATCAACGAGTCATGAAATGTGTGGAATAACAAGATTCTATCGACAGGATATATCACGAATTAGGTCATGGCATGATAGTACAATGATGTTCAAGTATCAGTGATCAAGTTCACAATGATGCAAGCAAGCATGTCAAAACCAAGAATAGGCATAACCGATAATCACAAGTCGATTGGCTTCAAATCAAGTATATTAGGTAGTGATAGAGTACAAAATTTGGCAGCACATGAAAGATAATGTGACTGGCTGGGAATAACCCATATTAAAGCATCGGAATTACTTACCTCAAAAATGACTCTCAGTAGTTCAACTAATTTAAGTCTCCTTCCTTTTATCTTTTGACGTGCTTGTCATTTGAAAATAAACTCAGTCTATAACTGTAATCGAGCCATACTCTATATTCAAATATACTAATCTTGACTATCGGTATCTCGATTACTAATTTAGATGTCGTCATTGTATTCGGGACGTCGAATAAAATAAGTTTAGGCTTTTACGGTCTTAAATCGGACGTTCGGATTGAAAAGGGCAAAACTGTCATTTGTACTTTACGTGTCTTTATTCACGGAACCTCTTTTCATAATTTTGACATCACCATTGGGTTCAGAAGGCTCGAGATAATAAACTTTGACTATTTATTCATCTCTTTTGGACTTTGTTTGACTTAGTTTAGGACTTGGGTATTTTTGTAATTTCTTAAAATAATATTTAATCATTTTTTTCTGTTTTGGGCACTAATATAATTGTTTAAGACTTTTGGGGTTGGTTCACAAATTCCAACAGTTCCGGTCTGAACCAGTGGGTTCACTGGCTCAAACCCTAAACCGGTTTAAATTCCCACTGAACCGACGGGTCCAAGAAAACCAAAACAGGTCCCCCCGTTTTTCTGGTGGTCTTCTCCGGTACCATTTCCGGCGCCGGTGGCCGGAAAAACTCACCAGCCACTGTTTTACACCATTTTCACGTCCATTTTCTCTGTTTTTTGTATCAAAACATTTCTAGAATCTCAAGCATCATTTTTAAACTAGTTTTAGCCCGATTTATCACTATTGTCCGACACCCATAATCGATTTTTCGGCGTTGCACCGGCGAGAGAATAATCGGCCATAGAATGGCCATTTCTCAACCGTTTTGAGTGATTCCAATTGTGTTGGGTCCCTAACAAGCTTGGCTACTCATCTATAATCTTAGAAGTGTGATTAAATTAACATACAGCAATCGGCCATGTTTGGCCGAGAGCATCATCACTGGTTTTCTTGTTTTTTTTTTTTTTTATTCAAGTTGGACCCTACTAATTCAGTGCTTGGTCTGATAATAATAGGAAGTAATATTAAGGAGATTAAAATGGAATGGTTACCTGTGCCTTAGCAGAAATTCATCTTCGGATTTTCTCCAAGGATCAGCTTCTCTCTCTCTCTAAAATTCTGCTCTGCGTTTCAACGTTTCTCCCTTCCTATTTCTCTCTCTTTTTCTCTATTATTTCTCCTCTCACCGACATTCAATTGGTGGTCTTGCACCTGGTCACATATCAAGACACCCACACACACTTGTTCATGCACGGCTGCCATGCAGCCCAACTCCTCAACACCTCATCTCCCACTCACAGTTTTCCCTTCACAAAACCATGTGCTGTTAGCACATGGTTTATATATATATATAATATATATATATAGGATATACCAGCCGTATACATGTATATTTATATATATATATATATTTAATACACATTCATATATATATATATATTAATAATAATTATTTACGTATAATTTTTACATCCAAACACATATATATACTTATGTGCACGGTTCCTTTTTTTTTTTTTTTGAAACCGAGTTCCCGAGGCGACGTCACCCGAACACTTGTGGCGGTTGTCATTTCATGTTTGTGTCTCATATATTAAATATGTCATTTAATCGTGCATCCATTTTATTTACACAGTAAATTCAAAGTACAACCCGGGTTTACACATCATAACTCGGTCTAACCCGGGTCAAGTACTGTCCGACTCGGGTCAGGATATTACAAATAGTGAGGTCCATTTTGTGAACCGAGGTCCCAAAAATTTAGCTATACAATATGTGAAATTACCAAAATGCCCCTGATGCTATACGAAGTCCAAATGAGACGAAATTGATACTGATAAAAGCCCAGATACTCATGAAACTGTACACATGATTAAATGTCGAATCGGGGACAGAATTCTACAGAATATAAAATGACCAAAATGCCCCTGAGCATGGTAAGTGCAAAGTAGAGGCCAAATAAAGGCTAATCTAATCTAATAAATTGTCCTAAGCACAATTAAGACTCCAGAACAGTCAACGTATAAAATAAGAAATGAGCGATGTGTCTCGATGATAAAAAGCAAATACCAAATGAAGTCCAAAAGACTTAAAAAATTTTATATAAGATATATGGAATATTCTGAGGACCACGATAGGGTCCGGGGCAAGAATGACAAAATTACCATTTTATCCTTTTTAGTACAAATGCCCGAATTGAATTCCACAAAAGCCTAAATCGACTTTGTTCGACGTTCTGGACCCAATGGTAGAGTTTATTCTAGTAAAATAGGAACTCATGATATAATAACATAAAATTTGATGAATAGCATAATTCAAGTAGAGATAGACTGAGTTGTATTGCATGATTTTAAGAACACCAAAGGGCAAAGAGAAGGCAGTCTAGACCTTCCAATTGGAGACAAAAAAAAAAAAGGGACTGCATTCCCACTGATTAGTTTGGCTACACAGCGAGCACGGTTTCTTAGGGTTGAGACCAACCCATCAAGTATGATATTTTGCTAAGTAAGGAATAGGATTAAGTTTAGGATTGATTTTCATGTTGATCTCATGATTCGTATATTTATTCGATTGTTTATATGTTCCTTGTTATTTCCTTGGAAGTTTGGTTAAGTGATAATGCGTGAATCATGACCATATGTTATTCCATGTGTTGGTACCTTATGTGATTATGTGCTTCAAAAATTGTTAAGATTATGAATGTGTAACTCGAGCATGTGTTTAAATGGAATATATATAGCATGCACACATGAGGAAGGAAAACTGTGATTTAAATGTGATTGTTGTGTTTAAGCATAGTACATCATTTAAAGTATGATTCATATATGGATGAAATGCCTTGATGAGATTGCATTGTTGTGTGGTGGAATCAGAGCATATTGGCATAGTGTGATTCCTTGAGACATAGTGTGGGTTGAACACTTGGTGCTATGCATTATAAGGGTGTAGATCCTGTGGTGAAAAAACCAAAATTGGCCATTGCATTGATGCCCAGAATCCAACGGATGTGTTCTTTGAATGGGTGTTGGTACTCAGGATCTATCGGATGTGTTCCAAAAATGAGACATGGGTGTGGCATAGAGTTGCATGGGTGTGTCACACATATTTTCATAACATCGCATTAAGGAATTTATGGATGTGGTGTAGAGTTTGTATGAATGTGTTACGAATCTTGTCAATACATGGTATGGATGAATTGGGTGACATGTAGATATAACTGTACACTTGCACATGCCACGCCATAATTTTGTTCCTTGCATTAGCATTGTATTATACTAGCAGTTGAGCTGACCCATTCGTGGGATACCATATTACAGATGACACCCCTACTACATGAGATTTGATGAGATCTTGACAAAAAGAAGGGAAAAGGATTTAGAAGTGTATTTAGCCCTTGGGGCACGTTTTGAGATGTAAAGGCTTAAGCCCAACTGATGTGAACAATATGTTTATCGAATGTACTTTATGTGTTTATATGTTGAAGAATTGAATGCTTGTCTAATTGAATCCATTAGATTGTCTTTTATTTTCTTTTCTTATTTCATTTAACTCACTCCCCGAGTTCGTGAGAATTCGGGGTGTGACACATTCTTTCTTAGTAATTAGTCACTTTCCTTTTTCCTTCGAAGTCCCTATTCATTTAGTAAACAGTTCTTAGTTCAATGCTACATGTAGCCTAATTCCTAGAATTAGTAAAGTATCAATATTATAAGTGTCTTATTTAGTAAAATGGACTCTACCATTGAGTTTGGAACGTCGAAGAAAATAGGTTTAGGCTTTTACGGATCTCATTTTGGCTTTGGGCATCACTAGGGGCAAAATGGTAATTTTATACTTCTACAAGGTCTTAATTTTTTGGGACTCCATCTCATGAAACGGACCCTTCCATTAGGTTTAGAATATCCAAAATAGTAGGAATACACTATAATTTTAATTTATTTAGACTTTGAAAATTATTTCAACAATTAACTTAAATAAATTAAATTAATATTATATATTATTTAAAATAAAAAGTAACCACACGTGCCTCAGTGGCACGGTGGTCCGCATGTGGGGTTTAAGTGCCCACATGCTTACTGGTCTGAGGCTCAAAACTTGGGGGCAACAGCCCCTCTTTATTTCCAAACAATCTTTAAACCAAACAACAGATAGGGTGGAATAGGGATAAGCTATCCCTATTCTCTTTTAGTCTATTAAAACCTTAATTTACTAACCTTGTAACCAAACACCTTTAATTCATTTACAGGTAAACATCAAAACTATGCCATTTTGAATATTACCCACTGTGCGATGGGTCGGGCCCTGACCCAAACTCGGATTCGACCCGAACCTAACCCATCCACTATTCTTCTTCTCCAACTAGTCTTCGGCGTCTTCTCCGGCGCCGGCCAACATTTTTCAACCCAATGAGGTTCGAACCCAAATTTTCCAAGGGTTCCATTTCTAAGTTCAGTTTTGGGATTCCATGGGCGATTTTGGCCGAAATAAGGTAAACAAGTGGTTGCTACGACAAGCCACGATTTTTTGGCCACCTCCTTTTTTCTCTATTTTGTGGCTTCCTAGCCACCATTTTTCTTCCCTTTTTCTTGCTACATGCATCTGAGGTTGAGGGGAGAAATTTCCCAATCCTTAAGTAGCTTGAAACCACCAAAATATTCCACCACCCGAAATCTGCAACTCAAAATTTCTACCTTGTTTCTCTATTATTTCATTCTTGATTTCTTCCTAAACTTACCATTTTCCTCATAGATCATGGCCCTATAATTTTTAGAAGCTTTAACATGCATTTTTACAAGACCCAAAAATAAAATTCAAAACTTAATTTCACTTAGAACTAACCTCTCTTCCTTACAGCACTTAGCCTTCTTCTTTCCTTCCTTTCCTTCTCCTTGTTTTTCTAGCTTTTTCTTTCTAATTTTCATACACTGCGTGCAAGTATATATAGGCGGTTCCACCGCCTTTCTTCTCTCTCTCTCTCTCTCTCTCTCTCTCTCTCTCTCTCTCTCTCTCTCTCCTCCCCTTGATATTTTCCTTTCTTTTCTGTTTTACTCATATAGATATTTTACATATAATATTTATATATATATATATATATTACACACCACTGCCACACACCATTCCACTCACACTTACACACACATGGCCGACATACACCACACACACCAAACACACACACTACTGCACACACACACACTGTTATACATATTATATATATATATATACATACATATATATTTACACACACATGCAAATGCACAAATAATATATATATGCTCTATCATATATATATATATATATATACATCCATATATACTATCGTGTATACGTTCATTCACTGCGTATGCACATTCACTTGAACAGTCAGGTACTCGAGGCTTTTTGTATTCAAAACAAGGCTATTTATCCTCGAAAAATAAACCCTAAGGTTTCAATGTTTACAGACCCTAAGGTTTCAATGTTTACAGACATTTGCTTGGTGATTTTGGATCGGGGTGTTACAATGTTGATACTAACGATAGATATTGTGACATAGTGACACTAGAAATGTTATTAAACTTGAATGGTGATTAATGATGATAAAAATTGTACTTGGAGATAATCTTATTGATGATTGTTAAAGTTAATTTGGATATCAGATAAGTTGCATATGTGTAGCTTCTGTAATTGATAAATAAATAAAAAATTATTACTGTCTTGTGCGATTCATTTGATTTTGTACAGCCTGTCTAAGTGATAATGTCGGTTACTGAACCCTAATTCACATAGGGTGGGTTCCGGGTCGTGACAGTTTATGGGCGTGAGTTTGAGAGAAAGTTGAGCATTAGCGATGGCGATCAATGTCGTGTTTGAATTAAGAGAAATCGAGGGAGTCACAATAGTGGAAGTTGTGGATGCTTGGTTGGCTATGAAATATTGATTAAAATTCTCATTTGAGATAATGCTCTGATACCATATAGAAGCAGAATATTATTTTGGTTGAAAAGAATAATTTTCATTATTCTTTATGATATATTTATACACAAGTTTAAAATCTCTCTCGGTATCAATTTGAATTTTACAAAATCAGTTAGTATCAATCATATAATATCCTAACTAAAAGTGGTTATAGATAAACATGGAAAGAGCTCCTTGATTTAAGCATAGCTAGCTGGGATCCGAAGGATGGTTTAGTCTCTACACATAGTACCTATTCATTAACAGTGCTCTACTATTATATTGTGTTTATAAAGTGTGAGTTTACACATACTAAATTATGGATTACATTCTTTCTGAGAAATATATTTACAAAAAAAACTTCACTTGAGATTGTTTCCTCTGCTACAATTGAGATCCTTCTATAACGACACACAATTCATGCTTCTTGTCCTCAGTAACCACATCTCATAGAAAAGCCAATCAATCTATTCATGTTCTTCATGATAATTACAAAATCCGTTCTTAGTAAATTTTAATCTTTCCTCTTAATCAAGCGCATGGTATATTATGAATCAAGAAATTCATTTTGAGTTTGTGACAATGCCATGTTGGACACATTGGATCAACCTTAATGAACGGTTTAATCCTATGTTGGGAGAGGAGAAGTTTGGGGAAAAAAGAGTTTAAGAGTGAACAATTATTTGTTTTTTTTTTAAAACAACTTGATTAATGTTTTTAAAACAATTAATAAATATTATATTCATTGTGTCAGTTATGGTTTATTGATTATTATGTTAGTGTTATATTTTGTGTCATTAACCATATTTGTTATTGTTATCAACGGAAGTTTGCATTTATAACCATCTTATCTAGTTTCTCAAATCAAGACTCTTAAAATATATAAATGCTAGTACATGAATGTTACCATAATAAATAGAGCCACTCATATTTGAGATACGGGTGCACAAAAAAGCTGTAAATCTGAACTAAGCCGAACTAGACCCAACTTTAATGGCTTGGGTTGGTTCAGTTCTAAAAAAATTGGGTCAGTTCGATTCTTGAACCGACTTAGGCAGTTTGGGTTCGGTTTAAAATCTAGGTAAACTAACCTAACTCGAGAATCGGATTATCCATAAAATATTTTTTTGAAACAAAATACAAAACATACTGTTCATATACATATAGAAATATATACTGTATATTATATACATACTAATATAATATATATTGATCATATAATACATATACACAAATACTAATATAATATAATACATACTTATCATATACATATATAAATATATACTGTAAACATACTAATAAAATATATTTACATATTGATCGTATGATACATATATACACACACTAATATGATATATATATATATATATATACATACTGATCATCTAATACTTATATAGACACACTAATATAATATAATATATAATACTATAATGTATATATATACTGATCATATAATATATATATATATATAAACACATATATACATATATAATATTCTCTCATTATGCATAATGAATTATGCTCTCACGTTATTTGGTCTGATGAATCAAATTATTTGTGAAAATGCAATCCTCTTGATAATGTGTGTGTGTGTGTGTGTGTGTGTATATATATATATATATAATTTGAATCAAACACTCAGTTGTTTGATAGCCAAATTGCTTGTGAGTACTGAAAAGCGTATTTTATGATGCTATTCTTTAACAATGATTTAGGTGCAGATCGAGCGAGAGTAATTGATGTGTTGTCTTTGAGGTTACATATTTGAGCGAGCTACTCAATGGGAACTGTTACAGTGCTATGTCAACAAAAGCTCAGAATAATTTACATTCCTTGCACGTCGCTTTATATAATGTTACCAGATAATCTCATTAATTTTCATCTTCTTATACACACACACAATCATTAGAACTGATGTGTATGTATATGATATACCACAAAACGACAGACCAATCCTCATGTGACACGTGTGTCAATAGATCAATTAGGGGCTCGGTCATCCAAAGCATGCCGAGCATTCAGAGCAGACCTACAAAACTTAAAGGGGCGAGCACATGCCTACTGAGCAAAGCTACGGAGCCTACAGGTCTGAGCACGGACCTCTAGAGCACTCTCCGCTATTTAGAACTCATCACCGCCTTAATATTTGCCGAGCAGGGAATAAGGAAACAGTCTCCTACAAGGAAACTGCCACACATGGTTATCTCTATTTTGATACAATGTCCAACATGGAAACTACTATCTCTGATGATCAAATCCCTACTTTCATGGCTCCAAATCCTAATCAACTCAAGAAAGCCCCCATCTATAAATTAAACCCTAGAGGTACGCCTTATTTCTTATGCTCATTCTTTGGCTTACATTACAGTCTTTTCAATTCAATTTATTAACTTAAGCATCAGAGCGGCTACCGCCGGAGCCAATCCGGTGGTCCTCTGATCATCTTCTTGAGTGTTCTTCAGGTCGTAGACGGTCAAAGTCGGCTATGGCCAAAAAGTGCAGCATCAGTTTGCCGCCGTTTGTGGGAATCGACAATAATCTCCAAGTGCTCTACTCACTTATAAACGTATTCTCCCTCTTACCGGAGAATCATGGCACCCAATCTCCGACAAAGGAAGAACTCTCAAAATGCACAAAACCCTCAACGTCGGCCGCCTACCGGACGAGGAAGGGGACAGACAGCTGATCCCATGCGATAGGAGCTCGAGTCAGTCAAGCGACATAACCAGCTCATGCAAGAACAGCTTCTAGCCATGTCTAGAACTTTAGCAATTCTTACTCGAAATCAGGGGACAAATCCTCTGAGTCCGCTGATCAACATTTCTGCTCAAGGGACACAACCCCTTATTGTCACTACGGAAGAGGGGCCCCATGAAGAAGCTCCTAGCCATCGGCCTGTATACCCCCAAGGTGCTACTCACATCGGCAGAGATCCTCAGTCGTCAGCAGCTGCAGGGTGGGGAATGCCAGCCTTTGTTCTAGATATCCATTATCGGAGCACTACCAAGGCTCCAACTCCAGGGGCTTCAAGAGCAAACCCAGCACCTCTAGAGACTCAACCTTATGCTAGTTCCAGTTTTCCTAGCTCAGGAGCACCAGAACCCTTTTTCCATCTGAGGGACATGCCCATCCCGTTTACATGGGAGCCGAAGCCGAAAGGTAAAATTCTCTAGGAGTCCCGCCTAGGGACCCACGTAGAGCTGAAGAGGTGGTGAAATCCATGGACCGAACTGTTGTTATGAGAGGTGCTCAAAATCCTCCAGAGCAGGACGAGCTGGCTAGGCTGCTCGGAAGGCTCGCCACACCATTCACTCCTGCCATTATGTCGGAAGAGAGACCAAGAAAGTTTGTTGTACCAAAGTTCACCCCATATGATAAGACTACCGATCCAAGGAGACCATCTGTCACATTACCAGCACACAATGGCTCTACACGGGACCTCGGATGCCTTTATGTGCCATACCTTCATTACCAGCCTGAAGGGTACCACTCTAAAGTGGTTTCACCACCTCCCACCAAACTCGGTTACCAGCTTTTATGAGCTCGGTAGGCGATTTTTAGACAGGTTCATGACCAGCAAAAGGTTGAGGAAGGGACCTGAATTCTTGTTGAACGTCAAACAGACCAAGGAGGAGACCCTCAGAGCTTACATCGTGCGCTTCAATGTCGAACTGACTGAAGTCATGAATTGCAGTCTGAGCTTCCTAGTAGCCGCTCTGACCGTTGGCCTTGCTCAGGGAGGTTTCAGGGATTCTCTAACGAAGAGTCCCCCTGCCGACATGGCAGCTCTCATGGATCAAGCCAGGAAATACATCAGTCTTGAGGAAGCAAAAAATACCTCCCAAAAGATTAAAGAGCAAGCCCAAAAGGATGACATAAAGAAGGACGACCAGAAAAATGACGATCAAAAGAAGGAGTCGAATACGGCCAGGAAAAGGGACAGAAGCCCAGAAAAAAAGAGGGGTGCCCAGAACCCCACTCAATGCTGCCCCTAGGGGATTCACCAGCTTCACTCCGCTGAACACCTCTCCGAATCAGATACTTCAGCAGGTCCTATCTCGGAAGAAGCTGAGGTGGCCAGGAACCTCTGAGAGGGGATCCAAACCTCCGAGATCAAACCAAGTATTGTGATTTTCACAAAGATCGTGGGCACACAACTAATACATGCCAGGCCCTCAGACATGAAATTGAGCATCTCATAAAGAGGGGTCGTTTGCAGGAATACATCAGACAAGACGGAGGGCAGAACCTCAGCAATGAAAGGCCCTAACAGGGGAGACACAACCAAAAGCCTGAACAGAAACAGGAACAAAGACAGAACGAACCTCGGCGACAGAATAATAAGGTTATCTTTGTCCTTCATGTTGACATCCCGACAACAGGGACCTCTAATAGAGCACGGAAACAGTATGTTCGGGAGGCTAGAACTACTCCCATCATCCTACCGATCTCCCATATCGAGAAGAGGATGAAACCAGTGCCTAAATCCAGTTCACGGAGCAAGATCTTGCTGGGGTACATTGTCCTCACAGTGATGCCCTCGTCATCTCTCTCAAAATTGCCAACTTCGAGATCCGAAGAGTTTTAGTGGACACTGGGAGCTCTGCAAACATTGTATTCTATAAGCCTCTCAAACTGATGAAGCTTAATCCCAGTGACGTCAAACCCACAATCGTGATCATAACAGGACTTGATGGGAATCTTAACACTCCACTAGGAAGGATTGACCTCCCCACTACAATAGGAGAAGGAGACGAACAAAAGACCACTATGACAGAGTACATGGTCCTGAACACCAATTCCCCTTACAATGTCATAATTAGGAGACCATGGTTGCATCAGATGGGAGCAGTCACTTCAACCCTCAATCGGTGCTTAAAGTACGTCTACAATCAAGCTGTCTATTCTATCATAGGGTGGCAACCGACTTCCAGGGAGTGTCATGCTCTCGCTCTCAAAGAGAAGGCTCCCAAATAGCAATTACAACATGTCCGTGAGTGTGTGGGCCCAATCCTTTCCCACCTTCACGAGGCAGAAGATTGCCCTTCCAGAATTGACGAGCCATTAGGCCCTAGAGGAAGGGACAGTAGGGCCAAAGCCATAAGGGAACCCATCAAAGTACTGGTCAGCTCGGAATCGCTAGGGCACTATCTGCAAATAGGTCCAGACCTGACATCTGCCAAGCAGGATGAAATAATCAGGTTCCTGAAAAACAACCTCTCCGTGTTTGCCTGGGAAACAAAGGACATGGAGGGAATAGACCCAGGCCTCATTACCCATAAACTGATGGTAGATCCAGATCACCCACTAGTGAGACAGAAAGGAGGCCACTCACTCCGGAGGGCATCGGGTCATCAATGAGAAGGTCCAAAGGCTACTTGAGGCCAAAATGATACGAGAGATATTCTACCCTGACTGGTTGGCCAATACCGTTCTGGTCAAGAGGAAAAATGGCAAGTGGAGAGTCAGCGTCGACTACACAGCCCTCAACAAAGCCTGTCCCAAGGATAACTTCCCTTTGTAGAGAATAGATCAGCTAGTCGATGCTACTGTAGGGCACGAAGTCATGAGCTTCATGGATGCCTATTCAGGATATAACCAAATCCAGATGTACCCTCCAGATCAGGAGAAAACAGCATTCATAACCAAACGAGGTCTCTATTGCTACAGAGTAATGTCGTTCAGTCTAAAGAATGCTAGGGCCACATATCATAGTCTCGTCAATAAGATGTTCAGCCCTCTGCGCGGCAGCACCATGGAAGTCTACATTGATGACATGCTAGTCAAAAGCTTACAAAAGAGGAACCACCTCCAACACTTAGCTCAGACGTTTGACATCCTGAAGCAACATAAGATGAAACTGAATCCCTCAAAGTGTACGTTCGGATTAACGAAGGGAAAAGTCTTGGGGTATATTGTTTCATAAAGGGGCATTGAAGCAGACCCCACTCAAATCAAAGCTCTGACTGAGCTGGAGTCACCAAAAACCAAGAAGGACATTCAGGCTCTGAATGGCTGAATTGTAGCCTTGAGCAGATTTATTTCTAAATCCACTGATCGCTATCTACCATTCTTCAAAGCCTTAAAGGGCAACAGAGTTCTGCAGTGGACAGAAGAGTGCGAGAAGGCCTTCCAAGAGCTAAAGGAATATCTAGCCTCACCTGAACTCCTATCAAAACCAGTTCATGGAGAAAAATTTCTTCTCTACCTTGTAGTCTCTGAAAACGCTGTCAGTTCAGTACTGGTCAGGCATCACAAGGGAATCCAGAGGCCCATATTTTATGTCAGTAAAGCATTGTTAGACACAGAAAAAAGGTATCCTGAAATTGAAAAGCTGGCTCTTACATTAATAATCTCAGCATGAAAGCTCAGACCCTACTTTCAAGCCCATCCTATCGAGATCCCCACTGTTTATCCCTTGAAGTCTGTACTAAGAAAACTAGGAAGTATCAGGCGATTGGTCAAATGGTCAGTAGAACTAGGGGAATTCGACATATCTTACGTCCCATGAATCTCTGTCAAAGGTCAAGCCTTGCCCAATTTTGTTGCCGAATTCACCCCAGCACTACAGGACAAGGCCCAGCTCTTTGAAAACTCAGAAACATGGCAGCTCTATACTGACGGCTCTTCTACTGACCACGGTTCTAGTGTGGGCCTGGTATTACAATCTCCTGATAGGCTCGTAGCAGATAAGGCAATTAGCCTGGGGTTCAGAGCCTCCAACAATGAAGTAGAATTCGAAGCCCTTGTCTTGGGAATAAAGCTAGCTCTGGAATGCGAGGCTCAGAACCTCGAAGTTTTCTCTAATTCCCAACTAGTGGTAAGCCAAGTTCTGGGAGAATTTTTCTCTAAAGACGACCGGATGCTTCGATATTCAGAACTCGTCAACTCATTAAAACAATCTTTCCAAACATTCTCCATCTAGAAAATATAAAGAGGCCAGAACTGCAGAGCTGATGCTTTGGCAAACATGGCATCTCACCTAGATTCAGGGGGTGACTCTATGATAAAAATCTCCCATCAGCCAAAACCAAGCATCGAGGAGGTCCAGGTCCCCCAAGTTACCGAACAGCCTCAAAATTGGATGACCCCCATCTTCCAGTACTTAGAAGAAGGACTCCTCCCTAAGAACAAGAACAAAGCCAGACGAATCCCAATTAAGGCGGCTCGGTATCTGATCCTGAACGACGAGCTTTATAGAAGGTCATATTCTCAACCTCTACTGAGGTGTTTTACTCTAGAAGAATCTCAGTATGTCCTGGCGGAAATACACGAGGGAATCTGCGAAAATCATAACGGGGGTAGAACCATAGCCCACCGAGCTATAACACAAGGCTACTACTGGCCTGGTATGTTGAAGCAAGCTAAGGAGTACGTCCGAAAGTGTGACAAATGCCAAAGGTTTGCTCCCTACCAACACCATCCCCACCACGAGCTCATTTCTATTGCCAGCCCATGGCCCTTTGTTCAGTGGGGAATGGATATTATAGGCCCATTACCTAAGGCCACACCGAACAGGAAATATCTTCTGGTGGCCATTGACTATTTCTCCATATGGGTAGAAGCAGAGCCTCTAACACGCATTATTGAGAAAAAAGTCAAGAGCTTTATCTGGAAAAACATCGTCTACAGGTTCGGCATACCACGTGTAATCATCTCAGACAATGGAACACAATTTATTGGCAAAGCCTTCAACAAATTCTGCCAAGATTTGGGTATCAGTTAGCATTTCTCCTCTCTTAGTCATCCCCAAGCTAATGGGCAAGCAGAAGTCACCAATCGGACAATCCTTGATGCCCTCAAGAAGAGGTTGGAAGAAGCCAAGGGAAGATGGGTCGAAAACTCCCCATGTGCTCTGGGCTTACAAAACAACCAGAAAAACTCCAACCTCCGAAACTCCTTTTTCACTTGCTTACAGGAACCGAGGCAGTTATTCCAGTAAAGATCGGTATGCCAACCCTGAAGACTGAAGCTTTCAACCAAGAATCCAATCATCAGCAGCTAGCAGAAAATTTAGACTTACTTGAGGAAAAGAGGGATCAAGCCGAGATTAGGATAGAAGTGTACCAACAAAGAATGGCTAACAACTCCAAATTGGGGCTCAAGCCCGTCAGCTTTCAAGTGGGAGAACTCGTTCTAAGAAGGGTTTTTCCAAACACCAAGAATCCCGCAATGGGAAAATTATCACCCAATTAGGAAGGCCCCTACAGAGTGACCAAAATTGTTAGGCCTACCACTTAATGGCTAGAAGGCATTAATGGGAAGCGTGTTCCTAGACCTTGGAACATAGAACATTTGCGGAAGTATTATCAATAAAGAAATTTTTTCTTTGAAAGACTCTTTGAAGTATTCTAGTCAAATTTACAGACCTCATGGTCAGGTCCATCAAATGTACAGACTTCTAGTCTGGTCTATCAAATGTACAGACCTCATGGTCTGTAACACCCCAGACTTAATTATTAAATTATGTAATGGAAAACTCTTTCTGAAATCTGATCTGGCATTTAACTGTTTAAATTCAACTGTTTAACACTGACAAAACCCATGTTAGCTGATTTCAAAATTCTGAGAAACTGATTACTGTCACTGAACCCTTAGACACTGAAGCTAACCTTAACTAGGAGATGACCGGAAGAAACCGCGTCGAAAAATAAGCTACAGAATGATAGTTAGGTAGGAAACAGTGAAACTGCATTAATGCGCAACCAAATAGGGCCTAAGCCCGAAGTATGGAAAATAACCAAAAATGTGGCCAAGAGGATTTGATCCCTTGACCAATCTAGGCAGAATTTTGTTTACCAAAAATTTACCAACTAAGCTAAGAGCACCTTTGTGCATATATATGCAAAGATATATATTTAAATAGCATTCAAGTTTGGCCTTTCCCCAAAGTGACCAATGGACAAGCATGCAACACCTCAGCCTTACATCATGCTATGCCATAGCCATCATGCCTATAGTTCATGATTAAGCCTCTCTTCCAACCAGATTTCATGCAAAATAATCATGCATTTGGGGAGATGAAGGGTCAAGACAAATCTGATTTTTAGATAATCTCCATAGATGCATGGAGGGAGATCAGAACTGTAAAGGCTTTGTATACTGACTCTTAGAGAGAGAGAGAGAGAGAGAGAATCCTAAAGAGAGAGAGTGGGAGAATACAAGTGTGTATGCATTTGGAATCCATTGGAGAAGCTTAGAAGGAAGCTAAGGACTGAGAACTGAAGGGCTAGACTGGACCTGCTCCATTGGGAGGCTTCTGCTTGAATACGAACCCTAGGAGAGACCACTGTTCGAAGGTAAGCAAGCCAAAATTTTAAATTTTCTCTTTGGATTTCTTGGCTACTGTTTTATTTCCTTTGGGACTGTAAATGCATGTATAATGGTTAGACATTGAAACCTGGAGTGTTTGTGCATACTTGGACCTATAGAACTGCCCCAAAAACCCAAACCCGCAACAAACCGCCATTGATGGACCTCGGGTTACAGGTCTGAATCGACCTTAACCAAATGACCCTCTGCTTGTCAATACATGAAATAGACCATCCTAGGACCCCGAAAAACCCCAACCGCGACCTAGAAACCTAGGTTTAAACCCTCAAAAATAACCTTATTCTTTTCGGCCCAAAAATGAATTCTTCGAATTTGGCCCCTAAACTGAGATTGGTGAATTGGGAAAGGAAGTACACGTTGTAAGGGTTGTAGAGGACCAAACCTCATGCAAAATGGTGGAGAAATAAGGCTGTATGACCCGACTGTAACTCTCCACGATAATCCGTTAGAACAAGCCCCCATTGTTGAGTTTGAAGCTTGAAATTTATGTCAAATGAACGACATTACTCCCAGAAATCTTTTGGAACAAAAACCAGTGAGAATCGTTGCTTAAAACCCCACGAATTTGAGAAAGAAATTCTGAAATTTCTAGGGCAACAGTGGCCCTATACGGGTAGGGACGATGAACAGTAGACCGGGTTGTGGATCGGGTCTTCGGGTCGGGCCCCGACCGGGATAAAAACGGATATGAACCATAACCTAAACTGTGTCGTTTTGGTACTGTTAAATTAAAAATTTAAATGTGTAGGGCTGACGTCAACACATTACTTTGAACCGGCTAGAACCGGACTGGATCGGTCTGGTTCAGTTGAATGTGGACTAAACCCCTTGGTTCAGTTTGAACTTTTTGGAAATTTCGAAATGGCCCCAATAGTTTTAAAAATTTAACTCTGGCCCAGTTTCTGATATTTTACTTCATTTATACCCCTGATAATTTAATAAATAATAAATTAAATTATTTAATTAATTTATTAATTAAATAAAAATGACCAAATTACCCCTAGGTCATTAATAGGTCAAATGAAGTCCAAATAAGTCAAATAAATAGTGTATTTTCACTATTTCAACCATTCCGGACTCAATGGTGGAGTCCTGATTTGGGAAATTAAGTCCCGAAAAATACAAACACGTAGGAGTAAATGACCATACTACCCCTGATGATACCCGAACCCAAATACAACTAAAAGATAGTCTATTCTGACTATGTTGGATGCTCCGGACTCAACGGTGAGGTCCGTATTAGTAGATAAAGTACTGAAAAATACAACACATGAAATTACCAAATTGCCCCTGACACTGTTTAGAACCCAAACGAAGTTCGATTGAGACGAAACTGAAAACAATAGAAACCCTGACACGTATGGGACTATACACGTGATCGGATGACGAATCGGAGTCGAAACTTCACAACTGTGAAATGACCGAAATACCCCTAGCCCTGTATCAAGTTAGATAACATCCGAATGAACTAAGAACTAACCCAATGAAAGCTTAAATAATTTCATGACCGGACTGCCTAGAGGTAGTACACATCCTGACATCTTGGGATTATGCTATAGGATAAAACTCAAGCCAGTCATGGAAGGGAAAAACAAGAAATTTACCATTATGTCTAAAGCCGAAAGACTAGCTGACAAGAAGCAACAGGAGTTCATGCGAGAACTATTATGGCAACAAAAGATTATCGAACGGCACATAAGGATAGCCAAGACAACCGAGGTAGTCTCTGTTCGACCATTTATATACAAAATGCCTACCAAGGCAATGATCGCAGAGGCTAAATTAAAGAAACAAGAAGACACTGAAACCCTGAAAGAGTGGATACAAAGGTGATTTTCAATTATCATAAAAACACATAGACAGCGAGATAGTCTAACTCTGGTTGAATTTTGAATTAAAATAAATCAAGTTAAGTTTCATGTGAGATTTACGAAATGTTCATAAATTTTCTAGGATAAAGAAGGATAAGAAGAAGAGAAAGGCTTCTCAGTTAAGTCCCGTTACCGCACAAGGTGAGTAACCTAGACTCCTAAATTGGTGTATAAGTACACCGTCTAGTTATCGTACTTTTAAATACTGTACTGTACCGTTCCTACTGATACACTGTCTTTCATGTTTCTACTCAATGCATGACTATATTTTACTCTGTCTGATTTCACTGTTCTGTATTGAAATGAAACTATCCCTGTTTTTACTGAAAGAACAACTGATTCATGTTACCAAATTCAGTCTTGAACACTACATGAGCATATTGCACTGTTTGAATTGTGTATACTGTACTGTTATCCTGTTATACTGTTTTGCCCTGCTCGTTACTGAACTGTTCTGTCGCTCTGATGTTTTAACTGTATCCCTGTTTTAAATATTGTTTCAAAGAAACGGATTTAACTATATCTTCTGAAATGCCTGATTCAACCACCTGTTTATAAACAACAATGGTTTGAAACCCATGACAGGGGACCCGTGTTACTCACTGGGCTTTTTAAAGCTCACCCCTTCCCTAACATTTTTCAGGTGAGGGACCCAGCAATCAGGATTAGCGGGTTGGAGACCCGGAGAACTATTTTGAAGAACTCATGAATTAACCATTTTTGTACCTAACTCCATTTCTGAATATGATGTACTGAAACCTAAGACTCGTATCTTTTGTAGGACAATGATGTAATAGATAATCATGGATGTATTAATGGCTCTGCCAAGGTGTTATGCATTCCCTTAGTTCCGCTGCAACTTATATTAATTGAATGCATTGTACTTGGATGTTACTGATGAATGGCTTGTGGTTAGGATTACCGTCGGCATTTTGATTTCAAAAAAAAAAACCGATGGGTGCCTAACTGGCCGGTCGCATGCCCCTAATCCGCACAGGGTGGGTAAGGGGGATGTGACATGGTCTGGTCCATCAAATGTGCAGACTTCTAGTCCAGTCCATCAAATGTACAGACCTCATAGTCTAGTCCATCAAATGTACAGACCTCATGGTCTGGTCCATAAAATGTACAGACTTCTAGTCTGGTCCATCAAATTTACAAACCTCATAGTCCGGTCTATCAAATGTACAGACCTCATGGTCTGGTCCATCAAATGTACAAACTTCTAGTCTGGTCCACCAAATATACAGACTTTTAGTCTGGTCCACCAAATGCACAGACCTCATCGTCTGGTCTACCAAATGTACAGACCTCATGGTCTGGTCTACCAAATGCACAGACCTGATGGTCTGGTCCACCAAATGTACAGACCTCATGGTCTGGTCCACCAAATGCGCAGACATTATGGTCTGGTGGAAGCGCGTCGTTAACACTCCAAAAATAAATTAACCTTACTTCTTAACACAATAAACACAGTAGCTAGCTGAGTAAGAGTCGATCCCACAGAGAGTGTCCACAATTTATTTTTTATTTATTCTGACTAATTCTAAACTAAAATCCAATTAATAGCAAAACAATAAATGGGGGGGTTGAAATTTTGATCAAACTAATTACGAATGAAAATTAAATTAATAACAAAAATCAATGAATTTAAAACTTCAGTTCTTCGGTTCAATCTCACCCTCGCAGTTAATGGAACAATCAATCAATTATAACATTATTCTACCCTTCAACGAATCTAATAATCCTAGGTAACAACAAGCTCTACTACCCGAAATTTCCCTTAATTCCTCACTAATGAAACAAGCTCTCCATTAGATTCTAACTATTACACAATTTAGAACAAGCTCTCTAAATTTAATATAATGGCAGCATTAATATCTAGGAAATTAGATTATTCTAAGCAACAATCACACAAGCTCGGACTGTTTAACTTAAGTCATGACAATCATAGCAATAAACAAAAGCTTGTCCACAATCATCTATCACTATTTGCCACAATTGATTAGGAACCATATCAATTACGTAATATACTTCCTGAATCTAGCAATTGATAATAATCTGATCAATCTAACAGGCCTGATTAAATAAATCAAACTAAATATCAATAAAACAATTTAAACATATTACCATGAACAGATTAAGAGAAGGAAGAAATAATATTACTGAATTGATTCAACCATTAAACTGTAAAGAGGGTTCAAAATCCCCTAGAACTGAATTAAAAATCTAGCCTAACATAATTGAATAAGAAAATAAAACTAATAAATTACTATTCCTGTATCTCCACTTTCGTTCCCTCATGTGCCGCACTCTGTTGCGCCGCAGCCAGCCCTCTTCCTTTTTTTTTCCTTTTGTTCTGCAACTTTAAATACCTTAAAAACTGCTGCCCTAACAACCGCTTCCGTGCCTGGACCACACGTCACTGGTTCAGCCCACATCACTTCTTTTTTTCTCTTTTTCTTCCATTCAGCCGTGCTTCCAAGCCCAGCCGCAGCCTTTGTTGACTTTTCTTTCTTTTCTTTCTTGGTTCCAGTGACCAAACCGCACAGCAACCGCACTTTTCAAGCCCACAGCCCAATCCAGCCACTTAAAGACACAGCCCACTACTCAGAATTGATTTACTGATTTCACCAAAACTGCTGAAAATTACAAGCTATTTTTATATTCAAAAATGACTGAATCTTGATTCGAGCTCTTCACGAACGTTGTAGCCCTCGAAGAGTAGGTAATTTTAGGGTTTTAAAACACCTGATTTGGGCTTCATAAACTCAATTTACGGCCTGTTGAATTCAGCTGATCGGTCAGGAAATCAGCTGCACGGACAGCTTCCCAGGCCTGATTTCGACACAATGTTTGGAGGCCCAAACGAACTCGGATTTTTGTAAACTAGACCTTTCTGAAAAGGCCAAGACGTCCTCTACAAACTTCATGAAGACCACTTCCTCATTCTCAAACTCTAACACCATCAAAATCTCAAGTGAAACTCCATAGGTTGAATTTGTCCAAAAACCAAAAATTACACAAAATTATTCTTTTACCATCAATACTTCCCTAATTCAATAAATGAATTAATTAGCTCACTTCAATAGAAAATATGTCACAAAACTAAATATAACAGAATTAAAAATATTAAATATTATGCTCTCATCATCTGGTCCACCAAATGTACAAACCTTATGGTCTGGTCCACCAAATGTACAGACCTCATGGTCTGGTCCATCAAATGTACAGACCTTCGGATCTGATTCAAAACAAAGAGTCTGATTTGCTCAATTGATTCCCAGATATTCTCAATCCAATTATTTGCACAAGTCTCTGGGCTCGGCAAGCATATTTATTTCTACATTTACTCAAATTGTTGCAAGTTACTGTGCTACTCTACAGAGCTGATCCGAATAGAGAATGAAGAACTCAGATTTGGTCAACGACAAACTCATGCACTACCGTGCATCCGTAACTTAACATATCACCAAGACAACTTAGCTCGCAGAACTCACAAAGTATTTCAGTTTGGAGAAGGCACAGATACTATGAAAATCTATCTATACAAATGGAACCATTAACAGGAAGCAGTTTGCAACAATGCTTAGAAAAATATGCTAGCTCGGGAAGAACATAGTTTATTGAAAGAGAAAGGAACTCAGTTTTATTGATAATCCATGAAAAAGTTACATCAGAACGAATAAATCAACAGAGAGACAAACTACAAGTCTGAAGCTACAATAATTTCGGACAAGGCGTATTTCGGTTTTATGCCATCATGGCCTTCTTCCTCTAGCTCCTCTAAAGTCAAGGGTCCAGGGTCCCAAGGCACCATTACCACCCCCACCGTCTCCCATTTGAAAGGAAGGAACTCTGAACCCCAATCTGCATCACCGCCTGCCCTGGCACCAATACAGAAGGATGACTCCGGGGCTTACGACACCTTCATTCTCTGCCTTCACTCTCTTCAAATTCAGTATGGCACCTTGGCTGGCTTGTGCAAGGGTCTCTGCCAAGGAAAGAAAAGGAGGAGGCATCTCCTTATCATTTTCATCATCAACGCTCCAAGCCTCGATTGAATCAAGGAGGGCCTGCCTCTATGAGGGGGAATCCCTATCAGATGCTAAGATGGACGAAGAGATCTTCATCTCCTTTAGTCTTGCCATAGGAACCAAGGTAAAAGGGTGGGCTACCCTTAGCCACAGTTTGATCACACCCAACTCAAACTGAGGATCGTCAATCACATCCGGATGACAGTAACTTCTATAGCAATTCAATTCCCCTTGATAGGGAAACATAATGAAAATAGACAATAAGAAGAATAGACATGTAAGCTCCCCTTCTCTCCCCTATATTTATTGATCCTAGAAGACAAAGAGTCATAAATCCAAACCGTCACGATGGTTCGGGAAAAGAGTGGCCTCGAAAGCCCCAAACGAAGGGTGCGTAATAAATGAAAACGAAGGATGCGTAATAAATGATGTGATGAACCGTTATAAAAAGACGGAACGCTTAATCTTCTTGAGCCTGTAGCCTAAGTTACGCACTAAAGCTCTTACTAAGGCTTGGGGGGGAATAGCTGATATACCACAAAACGACAGACCAATCCTCATACGACACGTGTGTCAACAGATCAATTAAGGGCTCAGTCATCCAAAGCATGCCGAGCATTTAAAGCAGACCTACAAAACTTAAAGGGGCGAGCACATGCCTACTGAGCAAAGCTGCGGAGCCTACAGGTCTGAGCACGGACCTCCAGAGTACGCTCCGCTATTCAGAACTCATCACCGCCTTAATATCTGCCGAGCAGGGAATAAGGAAATAGTCTCCTACAAGGAAACTGCCACACATGGTTATCTCTATTTTGATACAATGTCCAACATGGAAACTACTATCTCCGATGATCAAATCCCTAATTTCATGGCTCCAAATCCTAATCAACTCAGGAAAGCCCCCATCTATAAATTAAATCCTAGAGGTACACCTTATTTCTTATACTCATTCTTTGGCTTACATTACAGTCTTTTCAATTCAGTTTATTAACTTAAGCATCGGAGAAGCTATCGCCAGAGCCAATCCGGTGGTCCTCTGATCATCTTCTTAAGTGTTCTTTAGGTCGCAGACGGTCAAAGTCGGCTACGGCCAAAAAGTGCAGCATCAGTATATATACTATATATACATACATAATTTTTTTGGGTTAATTTGGAGTTTAAAAAAAAAAATACAACCTGCCTCAACCCGAGTTTTTTTAGGTTGGTTTGGGTTAGTTACAACACTTTCGCGGTTCAGTTATGGTGCCAAATTTTTAGAGCCGATTAAGATCAGGTTGGTTCCAATTCCACTCTAACCCAACCCAAGTGCAGCCCTAATTTGAGCTAATACCAAAATTAATTGTAATAAAAGATATTATGTTCTTTATGATGTGATCATTGTCAATATTGTGTCCAAGTTTTTTTTTTTTTGCACATATTGAAGTTATGCTCAGGTATGCTATAAAAGTGGCAATGTAATGTGGAGCATGAAATCAAATAAGTTCAATGGGATTGCTACTATTTCAACCAATGGATTTAAATCGAGATTTTAACCATAAGGGAAATCCACTGTCACAACCGCTAGTTATCAAGTCTTGTCCACGCATCATTTAGAAGCCAGTGGTGTCATTAGCGAAACAATCTTTTTACAAAGTTACAAATTGAGGATGAGGCTATAAATGAGTCCAGCTGAGCCAAGTAGTTGATTTTTCAAACATGGCTCACTAAAATTCGCAAGTAACCTTTTGTTATCTCATCTTAAAGGTTTAGGGTGAGTTTCGTGAAAGGTTTAAAGGTTGTTTGAGGTATTGAGAACAAATGTAGAAGAGGGTTACGGTTTGTAAGGGTTAGGGTTCTTTGAGTTGACTCTCAATTTCTAAGAATGATTTCGAGAAGGATTGTGAGTCGAGGGTTAAAGTTAGGTTATTTGGAGGTGGGTTTGTGAGTTAAGGGTTTAGTCATTTGATTTATGCAAAGGTATGGGTTTTTTTAGTTGAATATGAGTTGTCTAAGAACAATTTCGAGAAGGATTCATGAGTCGAGGGTTAGGCATAGGTTATTTGGAGGTGGGTTTGTAAGTCGAGGCTTTACTCTTTTGATTTGTGCAAGGGTTAAAGTTTATGTGTACAGTTCTATGTATTTTTGAGTTTTTTCTCTACCAAAGGAAAGAGGTAGGGTGTTTAGGTTGCTATGTTAGTTTTTGAGAAGGATTAGGCTATATAAATTTTGAGTTAAGGGTTTAGTCATTTGATCTGTTCAAGGGTTAGGGTCGTTTGGGTTTGGGTTTGGGTTTGGGTTTCAACTTCAATTTAAGGTTTTTGGGTTTCAATTTCATTTTATGGTTTTTTATTTTTCATGTCACTCTGCTTCTATTCTCTCGTGGTTTTTTCTTATCGATAATGTGTTTGAGTGTTGCTATAGACTAAGATTTTTGGAAGAAATCTAAGTGTGAGCTTGTTAGAGGTAACATATCTCCAGTTTCAACTACTTTATTTTTTCTCTTTGTAAATTGATCAATGCAAAAATGTTTTTGTTTTTTCTTTGCCTATTCGGAATTTTTGAATGCTTTATGGGCTAAATTTATGCATGACCTTTGCACTTTTATTTTAAATGTGCTAAATTTCTACAAAAAAAAAAAAAATTTATTGATATGTTTAATTTCTATAAATTAATTTTTGGAAATTAGCATGCAATAATTTTGTTTCAATTTATGTAATTTGTGTTTAGAAATTAGCATGTAGCAAATTTGTTTTAGTTTTTGCAATTTTTGTTTGGAAATTTGCATCAACAGTTTTGTTTAGTTTCTACAATTTTTGTTTGGAAAGTTGCTTGCTGCAGTTGTCTTACATTTTTTCATTTTATATATTTTTTCAAAAATGGTGTGTTCTAGAAATGATATTGCGGTGCACTATATGCAAATAGTCAAAACCATATAAAATGTCAGTCTAGACAAATAATATTGTTACCTAGACATTATTCAAGATGTAGTTAAATTGTCAATCTCTGATTTGTATAGACATATTGGGTTGGCAATTATATTGCACTATGATATAAATGATTCTAATGATAGAATGTTGTTGGAGCTTGATGCAAACATTTTAAAGATGTTTGTAATCCATAACAGTAGGAAAATCAATCTTTATGTTGACACAATCAATAGTAGTTAGAGTCAGTGTGGACATTAAGGTTTGTTGTATCACATCAGGTCCATCGACTCATGCAGTACCATCAAGTATTGTTAAATGTAATGACATTTTAATAGTTAGTAGTCATACCACTAAAGATGATGAGGATGATAGTGATGATGTTTATCAGTTAACTCTGACTTTTATAGGTTTAGTTAGTGAGAACTTAGATGAAAATGAGACTAGTCATGATTTCATCGCAGGTGTGAATCTCTTTGTTCATAGTGACGATGGATTATTAGATTTTGAATCTGATGATGATGCAGAATATAATTTCAGTTCTAAAATCAACCGTAGTGATGAAGGGTAGTGTAGACAAGATTACTAGTAAGATATTTGATTAGAATTTGTATAAGAAGGAATTTCATATGGTGGAGGGTGACAAAATTGTGTTGAAACTAGGGCAATTATTTGAAAAGGTAGTATAACACCTTAACCCGGATTAGATTATAATCGTGTACTTAAGTCACCTTATGAAGTATTTCAATACAAATTAGCCAATGTCATGGAACCATTGCCCAAATAATCAATTAGTCAAGAAACCAATACATAGGAAAAATTGAAGACAAATCTTACAATGCTTTAAGATTTAAAACACTAATACAAAAAAGAATTAAAGATACATAACAACAGATATTGAATGTCTAAATATACATGATGTATGGCACCTCAAAGAAATTCACACACACACATACACACAGATATATATATATATACACACATACACACACAAGGTCAAAATTACTACCCATTGAAAACCATGGGCTAGAAGGTCTAAGTATTCTCCACTAAGGAAACCAACCTGAACCCAACCATGCCTAAGCCATGCTAGGACTTGAAGGGGAATAGACCAAGGAGAGGTGATGGACAAGTGTCCATAAGAAGACCATCTATATAAGCCTATTATAAAAATTAAAAAAAAAAAAGACTGAGAGCTTTTCTATTACAACTATAGAAACTGAATGATTAGAGAGAGAATTCAAGTTGAATGAGGGCCAAGGCAAACCTAAAGTAGAGAGAGAAGGAAGAACAAAAATTTGAAGTTCATCATTAAGAAGCTAGAACGTAATTTCTTCCATTTCTTTTAGGTCTTGTGTAGATTATAAGCATACTAAACTGTATATATTGTTTGCATGTGCCCGAAATGGTTGGTCCAAATTGAACCCATTAATGAAGCTTGAAAGCTTGCCCAAAAATGAACTTAAGAAAAACCCATTTTTGAGCTTAGGATCATGATCTACACAAGAAATGGGTCAATAGATCACTTGATCACGATCAAAAAGCTCGTGAATGAACCCTTAAACATGTAGTTGCAAGTTTGGCCATTAATGGCAAACCTCTGAAAATGGACAATAACCTTACATGTATGAATAAAAATGAAACTGCCAGACTATGAGGAACAAAACTCAACAAATCTCATCCAGATTGGTTGAGAAATGAATTTGTGAGTTTAAAATTTTAGGTCACACCATTGGAACTCAAATCGAGCTTCTGAGCTCAACTCAAGCCATAAAAGCAATGAGGAATTTCTTCTAAGCAACCTATGTAACACCCCAACCCTGTATAATTAATGATTAATTATCTAATTATTAATTAGTACCGACTTACAGAATAGTAAAGGGAATTAATCATAATCCCAGCGGTCATGATAGGCCGATGAAATAATTAAATATGTCTGGAGAAAGAGGGTATAATACCCGAACCCAAATTGCTGGTTAAATCGGTAAAATAATGTCGTTTTAACACTAACGGAACCCGAATTAGTTAACCCCGAAAATCCCGAATGATTAATAAATGACATGGAACCTCTGACACTGAAGCGAACTGAATTATGAAGCTCTCGGAAGAAACCGCATTGAAAAAGGAGCTACGGAATGAAAGTTATATAGCAAACATTGAAAATTGAATTACTGTGCAACCAAACGTGGCCTTGATCGAAAATATGGAAAAAATGGCCAAATGGGAGGCCAAGGGAATTGAACCCTTGACCTTTGAGTAAAAAGAAACCTCATCCAAAAATTACCAACTGGGCTACTATTATCTTTGTGTCCATATATACAACAGAAATGTATATAACACTGAATTATCCTAATCTGCCACCAAAACTGGCCAATGGCCATCCATGCAACACCACACCCTTGCATCACCCCTATGCTCCCTAGCTCATCATCACCCTACTTCAGCCATGATGACCTCTCCTCCAACCAAAATACATGCAGATTTATCATGAGATTGGGAGATGTATTGAAAGAGAAAAAATTTGCATTACAAGTCTCCATATGTGTATTGGAGGAGGGAGAAATCAGAAATTGGTGCATGAGATCTGTTAGAGTGAGAAAGTGGGTAGAGAGATATACACAAAGTGTGTGTCCATGGAGGTGCCCAAAAGAGGAGGAACTGAGGGGGCTGTGTGCTGCACGACTGGGACTGGGGCACACCTGAGGTGCCAAGGTCTAAACTGAGCTATGGGAGGGAGGAACAATGGCCTGAACCAAGGTATACTCCTCTTTACACTGAAAAATTTTCTGTTAAAATTTGACATACTGTTCTGATAGTTTTAATCCATTTAAACTGTATAAATGAGTTCCTGTGAGGCCTTAGAACGATTCTGAATCAATTGGGAGGCTCGAATGGGGCTTGAGACCCCAAACCGTGAGCAAACCGCCATTAAAACACCTTGGGTAACAGGTCTGAAACGACCTCCATAAAACGGACTCCTGATGGTCTAGAACTCATCTAGACTCTTCTAGGGTTCTGAAAACCCTCATTCGCGACCCAAAAACCCTATGCAACACCCTCAAAAAGTCAATTGCAGGTTCGGGTGTGAAATGTTATTCTAGATTTGAATGCTTTAAACTGATTTTCTTGATTGGGGGAGGGTGCTATACATCATAAGGATCACACAGAACTCAACCTTGTTAAAAATGGTTGAGAAATAAAGATGTATTGTCGAATTATTCAGTTCGGCTATTCCTCCATAAATCAAGCACTTGAGCTTGATTCGATCAAAGAAGACGATGCCAAGTTGTTGGTATAGATTCCAGGAATCGATTGGGATCAAAACATTTTGAAAACCGTGGCTAAAATGGCACGAATTTGAGAAATTGGGAAACTGTAAATTAGGGCTACAGTACGTGGATTGGTTGGGGACGATGGAGTTGACTCGCCAACTCGTTCGAGTTCGGTCGAGTCGACTCTGACACGTGTCGGGCAGTAAGCATGCCACCGCAATAATTGGAACGGCACCGTTTAAGGTTTACTGTTTTGATTTTAAATTGAAATCCGACTGTTTGGCAACATGATTAATAAATTGAAATCCTGGATTAAGTCTGTCCAAACCACGAATAGGGACCAGATTAGGGTTAACTGGAATATGCTATTCCGGTTTTCTAAAAGTTAGTGAACCAGTTGGTTTTAAGTGTTTTGAACCGGTTCAGCCAACTGAACCCTTGAACCCTATGGTTTGAACCCCAATTTCATGTAATTGTATTCTGACCTTGAAACTTTCTGAAATTACGGATTTGCCCCAACAGTTCTGAATATTGCACAGTGGCCCAGATTTTGGGAAAATTATACATTTAAGCCCCTGCCAAATTAATTAAATAATAAAATAATTATTTTATTATTTTATTAATTAGGTAAAATTACGATTTTAACCCCTGGACATTTAATATGTCAAACGGAGTCCAAATAAATTAAATAAATAGTGTATTTTCACTATGTTGAACATTCCGGACTCAATGGTACAGTCCAAATTGGGAAATTATGTACCAAAAAATACAGACACATAAAGTATAAATGACCATACTGCCCCTGATGCTTCCCAGGATCAATTAAACATAATAGATAGTCCAACTTAATTATGTCGGACACTCTAGACCCAACGGTGAGGTCCATTTTATGAACTGACGTGCCGAAAAATATGACACGTGAAATGACCAAAATACCCCTAAGCACTGTGAGTGCAAGATAAAGGTCAAACTGATCTGATAAATTATCATAAGGATAATTATGAACACTGAAGGGCTAAATAAGACTCCGGAACAGTTAACGCGTAAAACGAGAAACGACTAATGTGTCCTGATGACCAAAAGCAGATACCAAACGAAGTCCAAAGGACTTAGAAAATCATATCTAAGATATAAAGACTATTCTGAGGGCCTTGACAGGGTCCGGGGCAAGAGTGATAAAATGACCATTTTGCCCCTAAGGCTGAAGAAGTAACTGACTGATAACGATTGAAGTCTAAATGACTTGGATTATAATCCTGATGACTGCTAAGCCTAATTTAAGAATAAAATAGCCCCGGATGAAACCCGATGAGAGGGCGATAGGCTACTAGGCTATCTTAGGTAAACCGATAGATACCTAAGATGACAAATGAGACTTGAATGGATGAGTTCTGATCTGTATATGATTGATGATTATTTTTCAGGATATACATGGAGATGCCTGACGTATCTGGAGGTTATCGGATTGTTTGCGCAAGGAGATAACCGTAACAGTTCGTGAGTAACTTGGAACTTCTAGCTTGGTGTATAAGTACACCGTCTAGTTACTGTATTTTGATTCACTGTACTGTTTTGAACGTTATACTGTTTAAAAAGCATATATTTAAAGTAGCATATGCCTTGTTCTGATTGATATATTGTTCCGACATGTTCTGTTCCGATATGTCTTGTCCTGATTGATATTGTACCATTTTGTTCCGTCATGTTCAGTTCCGATATGTCTTGTTCTGATAGATGTATTGTTCCGTTTTGTTCCGACATGTTCAGTTCCGATATGACTTGTCCTGATTGATATTGTTTCGTTTTGTTCCGTCATGTTCAGTTCCGATATGACTTGTCCTGATTGATATTGTTTCGTTTTGTTCCGTCATGTTCAGTTCCGATATGACTTGTCCTGATTGATATTGTACCATTTTGTTCCGTCATGTTCAGTTCCGATATGACTTGTCCTGATTGATAGTGTACCATTTTGTTCCGTCATGTTCAGTTCCGATATGACTTGTCCTGATTGATATTGTTTCATTTTGTTCCGTCATGTTCAGTTCCGATATGACTTGTCCAGATTGATATTGTTTCATTTTGTTCCGTCATGTTCAGTTCCGATATGTCTTGTTCTAATAGATGTATTGTTCCGTTTTGTTCCGACATGTTCAGTTTCGATATGTCTTGATCTGATTGATGTATTGTTTCGTTTTGTTCCATCATGTTCAGTTCCAATATGACTTGTCCTGATTGATATTGTACCATTTTGTTCCATCATGTTCAGTTCCGATATGACTTGTCCTGATTGATATTGTTTCGTTTTGTTCCGTCATGTTCAGTTCCGATATGACTTGTCCTGATTGATATTGTTTCGTTTTGTTCCGTCATGTTCAGTTCCGATATGTCTTGTTCTGATAGATGTATTGTTCCGTTTTGTTCCGACATGTTCAGTTCCGATATGTCTTGATCTGATTGATGTATTGTTTCATTTTGTTCCGTCATGTTCAGTTCCGATATGACTTGACCTGATTGATATTGTACCATTTTGATCCGCCATGTTCAGTTTCGATATGTCTTGTTCTGATTGATGTATTGCTCTGCTTTGTTCCATTATGATCCGTCCTGTTATGCCTCTGTCCTTGATTATGCCTGTGACTTGAACTGGTGTTTTGTTCCGTCTGATCCTATTATGTACCGTCCGTTAATAATCTGTCTGTCTTGATTGATATATGGTCCAGTTCCGTTATGATCTGTCCGAATTCTTGACTTGGTATATAAGTTACTGCATAGATACTGTATTTTGATGCACTGTACGATTTTAAAAGTTATACTGTCTGAATGCATGTTTTAAATGCAAACTTTTAGTACTGTATTGTACGCAGCATGATTTTGTCCCGTCCTACTATTGTTTTGTTCGGTCTGTCTTGTTCCGTTTTATGGTCTATCTGATTTTGTTCTGCTATGATGTGTCTGACTCTGGGTACCATTCTGATTATGAGCGGTCTGGCATAAGTAGGCTTGATTACGCGCCTAACTGATATATTATTGTTATACCCTGTTATGTTCCACCCAGTACTGATCTGTTCTAATATTTGAATTAATTGCCTATACTCTCGTTGATATATTGGCATCATGCACTGTTCCGTCTGTTCTGATTTGTTGTTCCGTTTAGTTCAGTCCTGTTTTATTCTACTGAAACTGCATTTAAAGTAGATTTATAAAACTGCTATTTCAGAAACAACTGAACTACCCTTGTGCTTTGTAAACAAGAAATGGTTTTGAAACCCTTGATAGGGAACCTGTGTTACTCATTGGGCTTTTCGAAGCTCACCCCATTCCCTAACATTTTTCAGGAATGATATCTGTTGGATCTGATGGCACTGATCTGTGGAGACTGGATTACTGAGGATTGAATCTGTTTAATCAGGTGAGTGATGTAATACGACTGACTTGACTGATATGTACTAGATATAGACATGGCTCATGGATTTAAACGGTACTCTAGAGATTATAGTTCTGCTCTGTTGTTATATGTCGGATTATAGATATGCTCTGAGGTTATAATTGTTAGCTGTTGGATTTTAGACTGGCTCTGTGGTACATAACCTTACAGTGAATACATGAGTTACATTCCCTTGACAAAAAAAAAAGAGTTTTAAATTCCGCTGCATCTGACCCTACAGTCGGAGTGTAATTCACTGGAAAGTTCAGAAATTGCCTTCGGTTGGTCACATGGCGACTGACTGGCATCACGTCCTCGACATCCGCGTAGGGTGGGGTTCGGGATGTGACAACCTTAGAAGAGGATTAGAATAAAAAAAAATGAGAAGAAACGATGGGCCAAAAAGCACGAAATTGCGTCTGAATTTCCTAGGGTTGTAAAGCTACAGTAACACGTCATGTAGAGACGATGACAAGTCGATTGAGTCAACTTAGGCGAGTTGTAAAGACCCAAAAAGAATTTTGAATTTAGAAAACATAAATAATAAAATAACAATGTAAATTTTAATGAAGAAAATAAAATTTTAAGTGAAAAGACTAATGGGGACATATAAAGTAAAAGAAGGGTAAAGAACGAGGGTAAAAAGGAAAAATTACTTGTTTGTCTTAGTTTTGGCTTACAAAGACAAAATCCCTACACACCATATACACATACTATAAACACACACACCCTCATTTACGTAAAAAAGAGGAGAGAAAGGGAGAAAGAGATGAAGAGAGGGAAAGTAAGGAGTTTGGGAGATTCTTCAATGATTTGGGACATCTTTTGGAAGATTGAAAAAGCACAAACCCTATTCTACCTACAAGCACCAAGTGAAGTTATGGATTTTGTAGATTCTAGCCAAAACTATCAAGAACAAATTTAGGGTTTCTACCACCATTTGAAGAATTGAGGTAGAGGATTTCTAAACTAGGTATAGAACTTGTGTAGGTAGGTTTACCATGCATCTATATCATATCTTGCTATAGAATTGTTAATTTTTACATATTTGGGTATATATTACATGTACCTTGAAAATCTATGTATTGGTAGAATTCTTGCTATGAAATGACTTATTTTTATCCTATCTTAATGTTAATATAACTCCCGGTTGAATGCGAAAAGGTTTAATGGGTGTAATCACAAATGCGGTTTTATGTGTATTATGTTTGATATTGTGATTGCATACTAAATGTTCGTCAAAATGCTTCAATGTATGCTTGATGTAAATTCATGAACATTTGAGTGGAATTACTTGAATGTTTAACCTCCTTGATAAACTGTGAACATAAGCATAAATGATAAGCCATTGAAAATGTGAGAATAAAAATTTGGAAAGATATGAATATTGGGCTAGAATTGGAACATATCAATTATGTGATTTTTGAGCGTGGTGAGATTGCGCTTATCCACCATTTTGAATAGTGTTCAGGATGGTGTCTCCCTTCAACTTACGAGCTGTTAACCTGTCACGACCCAAAACCCACCCTATTCGGATCTTGTGTCACGAGGCCGACCCTAAGGCCATCCTTACTTTTTCCATTCTTGTATCATAGTAATTGTAGAGACTTGGAAAAAAAAAATTAAAATAGGCTCGAAAAATAATTAATCCAGTCATTTGAGTACCAGGATGAATAAATGAAGCCAATATCAATAATTAATTATGCTGATGAAAAAAAAAAAAAAAAAAAGGGGACAAAACCGTGTAGCTTCTAGATATGTATAGAAGAATAGAGAAAAATAGAGAGGGAGAGAAAGTCGGCTAGAAGGGGGGCAATACGCAGGAAACCGAAAGAGAGATAGAAAAACAAGGGGGGCTGGTCGCGTGAAAACAGGGGAAGAAAAGAGAAGAGAGAAAGAGAAAAAGAGAGAGAAAGAGGGAAAGAGAGATCGAGGGCGCTGAAGGAGGGCAGTGGCTACGGTTGAGAGAGGAAGACGGGTCTTTATTTCCATATTTGATCCACTGGCTCTACTTGTCTGTACAGATTCGTTTGAATCTACAAAGAATCCCTAATGAGTATGTTCGAATTAGGTAGCGGTGCTAGAGATATATATATATATATATATATATTTGTGCGTGTTGGTGTAGCGGTGCGGATTCAGGCAAAGGGGATTTTGATACGGCATGAATTTGTGTGTGATTGTAGCGGTTTTGTGGGATGGTTCAGGTGTAGATCGGAAATTGAGAATCAAATTGGAGTTATTTCAGGGGCTGAATCGCATTAGGTGTGTGTGTGTGGCTGTTACTGGAGTTGTGATGGGGGGCGAGTGTAGCGGCAGAACTGCTGTCCGACCATGGAGCAACAGATTTATGTAGATATGTGTAGCGGCAGGTATGGCAGAGCTACAGCAGGCAGTATATATATATATATGCGTGTAGGTGTGTGCGTGTTGGTGTTGTTGGAGAGAAATTGTAAAGGGTGCGGAGCAGAGCTATATCTATATATATATATATATATATTTGTTTATATTTGAGTAGCGTGCAGGGAAGAAATAGAAGCCGTAGGGATATCGGTCTATATGTGTCTGTGTGTCTCAGTTCGCAGAAAATTTTGGAGAGAGAGAGATTGATAGAAGCAGTGAGGTAGAGGAAGAAGGTCGATGAGAATATTGGGAGCAATTTGCTACACAGAGTGGTGATTTTGGGATGGATGCTGCGTCGAGGGACGGTTAGTGACAGAATTGGCTTCGAAGGCCAATGAGCAGCAGTAGCGATCTGAAGATGGATAGATTGAAGGAGATCGGAGGTCTTAGTTGTGCGTATGTCTGTGTCACGTTGGAGCAGGGTGGTTTGTATGCGTATATATGTGTATGTTGCAGGTGAATGTTGCGGTGTGAAGGTTTTGTGGGTTTGATTAGTTTGGGGTGCTGAAGTGGGCTGTATGCTCAGTAAAGGGCCATAGGTATTTGTGGGTCTACCAAATGTTGTTAAGGCATGGAATGTCCAAACCGCCTTAGACCTGAGCCTTAGTAGACCTGTCGGACATGTCTATGCCCTGGTTGTGGGTGATGACTGCTCTTATTCTGTTTTTGCTCGTGGTTTTGCTGGTTTAAAAGGGGATTGCATTTATTTCTCAGATGATACGTTTACTGGTGAAATTGCAGACCTTATTTTGTTCACAAGCTGTTCTTGAAGGTTTTTGATCCAGTTTGGGTGAACCAGAATTGTCAAATGGGTGATGAGGAAGGTTCACTGGTTTTAGCCGTTAGTGAGATGTCAGGTAATGGTTTTGAAAAATACTGAGTTTTCTACTCCCAGGTTGAAAGGGTTGATGGCAGTATGGTGGTTTATGAATTTATGGATTGGGTTATAATGATTCCTGCTAATGAATTCAAGCTGAGGGAAGGAATTGGGTGGTCTGATTTTGTGTCAGCATCTTAAAGAATTAAAATGGATTCTTGAGGGCTATTGATTTGGTTCGGGTGAAGGGTCTTTAAGAGATTGAATTGATATGAACTAAGGTTGATGTTGGGTCAGTCTGAATACTATTGGGGCAGCAGGAGGGGTCTTGGTGTGATGAAAACCAAGAGAGGTGAGATGTGTGGAGAGGCAATTGGTGGTGGCCTAGGTGGGAAGCTACCAATTGGAGGCTGGAACAAGACAGTTGATTGACACTTGTGACATTGATGGCAACCAGATATAGTACGAGGCCTAAGTTATTCATTGGTTGACTTGACTACATAGTGGGCACAGCATCCTAGGGTTGAGACACGCCCTAGTCAGGTATGGTACTTTACTAAGTAAGGAATAGAATTAAATTAGGATTGATGTGCATCTTGATTGAATGATTTCTTGTGCTTATTTGCTGATAGAAGATCACATAGGAATGATTGCTTCTTTGAGTTAATTGTTTAATTGCTTCCGTGTTCTTTATGATTATTTGGGAAATGTGATTTACTTCTTGAGTTGTCATCATATGTGATTTATGTTTTCGAAGGATTGTTGATATTATGACGTGTGGATTTGCGTAAGTGTTGAGATTAATCGAGCATGACACGTAGATTTGTGGATGAAGTCTTGGGATTTGATCTTAAATGTGATGCATGATTTAAAGCATGTTGCATATGCTTATGAGAGTGATGTTTCATTTGAACTGTATTATTGCATGATGAAATCATGGCATATTGGCATAGTGTGATTCCTTGAAAGCATAGTGTGGGTCAGCACGAGGTGTTGGTGCATTATGAGGGTGCAGATCCTGTGGTGAAAAATCCAAAATTGGCCATTAGGTACTCGCAGGCCTACGGGGTCCGAACCATAAAGCGAGACATATATTGGTACTTGCATGCCAACGGGGAAGAACCGTGAAGCGAGACATGGGTGTGACATTGAGATGCATGGGTGTGTCATGCATATTACTTGTGCATTGTGTTGATGAATTTGTGAACGTGATATAGGGTTTTTATACAGATGTAGTTTGTACATTGCCATCATATTGTATGCATGATTGGGGAGGCATGTAGATATACATGTACACTTGCACATGCCACGACTTAATTTTATTCCTTGCATTAGTATTATACCATACCAGCATGTTGGCGCTAACCCATTCGTGGGCACAGGTTTCAGATAAAGCATCCTGGTACGCGGGACTTGATGAAGTCTTGGAGAAAGGAGAGGAAATAAATTGGGAAGAATATTTGGGCCCTTAGGGCGTATTTTGATTTTATAAAGGATTGGTGAGTTTCTAAAAAGAATGGAAATGGTATTGTATATTGTAATAAATGATCTTTTAGTTTAAGTGTAGGAGTAGATGTGATGGATTGGATAATTAGACAATGTATATTTAACTTTAATAAGGTTGTGGCCATCGAGTGAGGATGGATTGTGATGTATTTATATTTATATGATGTTATATGATGCATTGTGATTATCAGGGGAAAAAAGGTTCGAAAAACAAAGGAGGTTCTGCCGAAATTTTTATAAACCGGGAATGTATGTGTATTGACAGAGATATATGGATGCATAGTTATGTTAGTGGAATAGGCTTGTATCTAATCAGTAAATGAGTTATATTAGTTATAAATTAGTTAAATTGTTATTTATTTACTTTCTATTTATTTCTTTTCTTCTTTTGTTTCCTTCGGTCGCGTCCCCGGGTTCGGTCGGGAATTCGGGGCGTGACAGTAATAATGTGCAATGTACTAAAAATTTAAAACAATAATCAACAGAAGTCTTTTCAATACAATAATCAGTGGAAGTTTGTAATATATCATATGGTTCTACAAGTGTCAATTTAAGAACTAAACATAAAAGCACCCATGGGTGGTGAATACATGGGAGAACTACATCATAGACTAGTACATTTCCTCAAAATGTCCTCCTACACTCTCAGACTCCTACTGGGGTCTTGCAGCGTCACTACCTGAAAAATGGTAAGTAATATGAAATGAGCTAACAAAGCTTAGCAAGTAAATTCCCATCTCTGACACTAGTATTAGTGATATAAAATAACATGAATCCATGAATATGAATATGATAGCCAATCATAAGAAATGAGATGATGTAATAGCCAATAGAACAATTGCCATAATGGCCAATAAACAGTGGAGTCACAATATTCAATAAAGAGTAGTGATTATAACATCAACATGGAACTCTCAATAACAATGTATCAACATGAATGTACTGCCACAATAAATCAATCACAATCAATTCAATAAGGAATGTTCTCACAGTATAAGATAAATCATAGGGGACAGTGTCATTCAACAATCGCAATCATATTAATCACAGAAGAGATGCATTTACACTGTTTTAGGGTTCGGCATGCCCTCGGTCTTTTGGGGCCCAACATACTCCCCAATGAGTTCCAATGATTTTCCATATGTCTGTTCATGGACTTGACCCATAGGTCTCTAGTAAATCAGAAAGCATTGGATGGATATTGTGACTGAGCACAAATCCGGCATTCTTAACATATCATGATCATTTATGATTCCATAAGAGTATAAAAATAGAATATCATATATTTAGTAAAGAAATAACAGCTAGGCCTTTTAAGGCATGGTTTAACATGATAACAATGATATAACAGTCAATAAATGTCCACAAGATAGAACAATATCATATTGTGAAAATCAATAATATCTGGTACGTTTAAGAGTACAAGTTTGGTAGTAATGGAATAATTATGGCTTGGAAATACCACATGTGAGAGATTAGGTTTTACTTACCTTTCAATGTGTTCCTAGATCAGTATTCCGTGGCTTTTCCCTTTCTCTTTGGAGTTGCTTATAAGTCAGTAAACACGTCTCAGTTTTAATGTTATTCATCAAATTTTATGCCATGTTACTATAAGTATCTCTTTCACTAATTTAGACTCTACTATTGAGTCTGGAATGTCAAAGAAAGTCGATTTAGACTTTTGCAGAATTCAATTCGGACATTTGTACTAAAAATGGCAAAACGGTCATTTTTCAATTTTACGGGTTCTTACTTCTTGAGACCTCTTTTCAAAAATTGAACTCCACCGTTGAGTCTGGAATGCTCGAAATAATAAAAATTCACTATTCTCTTACTTTAATCGAAGTCCATTTAACTACTTTTTGACTTGAGGGCCATTTTGTAATTTCTATTTATTTTTATTTAATTTATTAAATTAATATTTTATTTATATTTTATTCTGTGGGTCCATTGATAATAATTAAAATTTTAGGGTCTAAGTACAATTTCCATAACTTCCGGGTTCATTTCTAATTTGAGAAAACCCTATTCCAACTAAGGATAAACAAATAGCGAACAAGCATGGAATAGGGATAAGATATCCCTATCCTCATTTTTTCCCAAATTTTCAATTTATTACTCCTGTTACCAAACACTCCTAACTCAATTTTAAAACCTTTTAAACTTATCAAAACTGTGCCATTTCACTTAAGTTCTATTTGCAGTTGGGCGGGTCTGACCCAAACCTGACTCGTGGCCCACCCGACCCAAAGACAATTAGTGTCGTCTTCTTCGGTGATACATCGGTGGTCTTCTCCGGCGACGGCCAACTGTTTCGATCAGTTTTCTAACCTAATTTCGATGCCATCCTCTTCCTTCCTTCTTTAAGATCATAACCCTATAATTGGTTAGTCCACAAAACCGTTTCTTGCTCTATAAATATGGAGAAATCAATGGCTCCAGTGACACTCCGGCCAACTAAATTTCTCATATTTTAAGCCCCATTTTCCAACTATTTTCCCTCCTTTTCTCTTCTAATCAATTTCTGCATTCAAGAGGATTCATTCCTCATCATAAAAACTAAGTTTTAAGCACAAAAACCTTAGAAACTGAATTATCATGCAAACCTGTAATTGCCTATTTCTCTCTCATTTTTGCACTATTTAAGCTAATTCTTTTTGCAATTTGTTCCTTATTCTATGCTCGTTAAGTCCATCAAACTTAAACAAGCTTCCATGCATTAAATTGAAAAGTCCAAATTTCAGTTTGCTTACTTTTTTTCTAAATTTTCCTGTTGTAGTATCTCCCTTTCTTACTTCAGAGTTCCACTTCTAAGCCTCTAGATCTTCTCAAGGTGCTCTCAGTTTCTCCCCCCCTTTTTTTTTCTTTCTTTTCTATTTTCTAACTAAACGCACACACACACATATATATATAGCATCCACCGACCCTCTCGACTTCTCTCTCCACTCTCTCTCTTTCTTTCTTCCTCCCTTAGCCCCTTTCCTTGACTTTTCTTTTTCTCTTTTGATCTTTTCTTTTTCCTGATTCTTTCCTGCTTCCTTTGCTTCATTTTAATTAGATATTTGTAGATATATACATATGTTATATATTTACACACACTACACTCACACCAACACACACATTATGTCGACACACCTTCCAGCACACACACATACCCACTTGCATGCATATGTCATGCTTCACCCCCTCTCTGTGTGCCTTTGTGTTGTGAAATATGTATTTATACACTTTATACATTACTATTTGTATATACTATTATATATGTGTATATATATTGAACCATATGTAAATACCCAATATATATATATATAGATGTATATTAATATACGCATATTTAATTATATTGCTCACACACGGCTAGGCACATATTTCAATAATGTACCAGTCTATGTACATGACCTCCTGTACTGTTGATTTCCCGTAATTCCCTAAAATCATGGCTTCTACTATTTACATCATTGTATATTAATCATCATGATATATTTGAGATCTACTATTCTCGGTCTGAGTCAGTCTCGGTTCACTTTTGGTACCTTGTTCATTGGTTTGGTCAATCTCGGTATTATTATTTGACTCTTTAGGATATAAATGGATTTATTCTATTTATTCGGGTCAGGGTCTTACATTCTACCCCCCCTTAAACTGAGTTTTGTCCACAAAACTCGAACGCGCATAATTTAGAAAACTTTATTCTCGTTTTCATTAGTCTTTTGGATATACACTATTCCACTTGAATCTCGTTCTGTAATTACTACTTTTAATCATGTACTCTATTCTTTTTCATACTGTCTTATATTCCTGTATGAATTCTAACACTGATCATAGTTATACTGCATCTTGCATTACGTTCTGTTCTCTATCACATATTACTTAACTAATTCCCTTCTTTCGAGGATTTTCATTTATACTTCAAGGAGTTGTTATATACTTAATCATTTTTTTTCAAAGTTATAGAATCACATGGTACATCGTGGTTGAGATTTTATTAAAAATGATTTAAGCTTTCTAAATTTATACAATTCATAATCCTCTTACTGTTCCCAAACCTTTACTTTCTTCTATACTTGTAAGCATTCTTGTAGTATTTTTTACAATTCCATATATCTTTTTATTCCATGCTCTCTCTCTAATGGTTTACTACACTTTCAGTCTTTTACAATCATTCAAATTACCCCTTAAAAGTTACTCAGGATTGTTTATCACTTACTTTCAATTAGCTTGACAGAGTATCATCCTTTATTCATATTAAATGTATTACTCGAATCATTTCTAAGATTTATCAAATCTTTTCTAATACTTATTCATCATATATCTGTCTCTTGTCAAATTCATCACATTCATAATGTCAAAGTCTAACCGTCTCGCTTATTTAGCAAATATCTTCAAAGTCTATTCATCTTTTACCTTATCAGGGTCTATCTATAACTTACTTAAGACTTTTCATATCTCTGGTACATCATCAATTCCCCACTTTCTTTTGTAATTATTTATTAAGGTTTTTTTTTCAGACTATCTTTAATATCTTGATTCAGTGCTATCTTCATTGCCTTTCAGAGTGTATGTATTCTAATTATTTGTTACCCATCACATATCTTGCCTTTTATGGTGTTACTGCTCTATCTAGATGTCACTATGAATTCTACTACCTTTCCAGAATATTTCCATTCCATTTAGATATTACTGTCAAATTCACTGCTTTTCAAACCGACGCATTTTCTAACTATGTTACCTTCTATCTTTCAATGTGCACTAACCATTTTCTCATTCATTATGGAACGTAATTCAATTCTCACAAATTCTCACAGTATAAAAACAATCATCCAATCGTAAACATCAAGTTCATAATCTGTAAATAGAAATTCAATTCTCAATAACTCTCGCAACATAGAATGATCGTCAAATCATAAACATCAAGTCTATAGTCTAGATATAGTCATTTAATTCTCAATGGCTCCCTCAATATAAAACAATCATCAATTATAACCTAATGGATATCAAGTACATACTTCCATAAGATAGAACTATCGTTAAGGATTACTAATTTCAATATCACAATGATTCCTTCCAAGTCTTCTTAAGTATAACTACTATCTCTCATTCAAGCCTTATTTATCTATCTATATCATTTATTGAACTTCCTTCAGTACTTCCAGTGTCATGATCTTAAGAATTCTCATCATTTACCTTTAAGTATACTACTATTCTTTTAGATCCCTATTTACTTACTCATTTTAGTTGTTCAAGAATCATCAACTTCCATCATAACATGTAGTCTTTGTCCAAAAACTAGTTAACCCTTAGTATCTTAACTTGTTTTCATCTTCTAGTAGTCACAAATCATTTAATTGTGTTTAAATCCTTAATTTCTTTTTCGAAATCAGCTAATAATTGTACACTTATGATCTGCACCTCTTATACTCTATGTGTATCATTTATTCCCAATGATTCCCCCAACGTATAACATTTATTGTTCATGACTCTTCCAAGAGTCGTTATTCATTCTATCTTATGCATTAAGTAATCATTCATATTTATAACAGTATGCAGTTCATTCTAAAGATTATAAATCTTAGTATTTAAATCTGTCATTGTTCCTTGAAGTTTACCAATCACTTAATCATTTAACTCATCAATGTCTTTAAATTTCTACGAGTGTTAGATCGACTAATAATCGTGTCTCTATGTTACGTACTCTACTTGTTTCATGCATAATATCTCTTATCAATCATTCTCTTGGTGAAAATTGAACAGTTAACATATAACTTAGAAGTTCACTTTCTATGTTCAGTTTGTAGTAAATGTTGGAACTATAAATCAATATGTAGAGCTAACATTTAACAATATTGGGCATTTGTAAACAACTGAAAAAATACATGTGACTACTGATACAGTAGCCTGATCATCTCCCAAAACTATTCACTATAAAAGATCAATATAAGAATCTACCTATTATATCAGGTTTGACTTCACTTGGACATTGGTAATACCAGTACATTAGTCTTATCTCCCATGAATCACTTATTACTAGACTGTTCTAACACCCAGTCTTTGATATTAACTAATTCTAGTAATTCAAACTTAATACCCTGATCATCTCCTGGTATCACTAGGTTTGGTAGGATAGGTGTAGTGGGGTTGTAGAATTCCATTCATTAAGTCCACTAATACATCTGGGGCATATGTCATTTTAACAGTATCATAAGGAAACTAGTATTTCCATTAGTTTCTAAATGTCATTCCTTCTAGATCACTAGGCCTAACTTTCAAATATAGGCCAATCATTGAGAATACCTGTGCTCCTATTCGGTATCTCGTATGTTTTAGGTTTAACATTTCTTAAATAATAATCCTCATGGTAACATAAAAATGGTTCAATAAATAACCTAGAGTTCACATTCTTTTCTGTCTACATTCCTCAACTATAACTTTCCTAATGTAATGAAATCAGTAACTCAATAGTCTAAGTGTTTAGTTGCTAAGTTCAGTTTAGTAGAAATGTGGGGACATGAATAATTGCGTAGAGTTAACACAAAATCTAAGTAGTCTATAAATGTTATGAATAACTAGAAAAGTACATGTGACTACTGATATAGTAGCCTAATCATTTCCTGGTGTTTACTATTTGTTGTAAAAGATAACAGTTAGCATTTACGTAAGATAGGCAGTCAACATTCATATATGAGTCTAGCATAGTAACTAAGTATTATCTATGGGCTGACTCACAGGTAAAGCCTCAATAACCCTTTCCATCAGTCGCTCTAGGCGATCTATGTGATCCATAACTATCGATATATTGCTTGTGTTAACCGTTGCTATAAAAGATAATCCAGGTAATATTCACGTAAGTTTACAGTCAGTATTCTCATAAAATTTGGTAATAGTAACGTCTGGTATTCACATAAAATTCTATAATAGTAATGTCCGTATTATCTATCGACTGACTCTTAGACTTAACCATTTCAGTGCTCTAATCATGTCTCCCATGACTCACTAGAACTTAACGCTCAATCCTGATACCAAGTCTTTGATATCAGTGAAGCCTAATCAATGTAAACCTAGAGCTTTGACACCAAGCTGTCACGAACCCGAAACCCACCCTATGTGGATCTTGTGTCACGGGGCCGACCCTAAGGCTGTACTTACTTTTTCCATTCCTGTATCATAGTAATAATATGTAATGTACTAAAAATTTTAAATAATAATCAGGAAAGTCTTTTCAATACAATAATCAGCGGAAGTCTGTAATATATCATATGGTTCTACAAGTGTCAATTTAAGAACTAAACATAACAACACCCTTGGGTGGTGAATACATGGGAGGGCTACATCATAGACTAGTACATTGCCTCAAAATATCCTCCTACGCTCTCAAACTCCTACTGGGGTCTTGCAGCATCACTACCTAAAAAATAGTAAGTAATATGGAATGAGCTAACAAAGCTCAACAAGTAAATTCCCATCTTTAACACTGGTATTGGTGATATAAAAGAACATGAATCCATGAATATGAATATGATAGCCAATCATAAGAAATGAGATGCTGTAATAGCCAATGAGAACAATTGTCATAATGGCCAATAAACAGTAGGGTCACAATGTTCAATAAAGAGTAGTGATTATAACATCAACATGGAAACTCTCAATAATAATGTATCAACATGAATGTACTGCCACAATAAATCAATCACAATCAATTCAATAAGGAATGTTCTCACAGTATAAGATAAATCATAGGGGATAGTGTCATTCAATAATCGCAGTCATATCAATCACATAGGAGATGCGTTTACACTGTTTCAGGGTTCGGCACGTCCTCGATCGTTTGGGGCATGGCATACCCCCCAATGAGTTCCAATGATTTGCCATATGTTCGTTCACGGACTTGACCCGTAGGTCTCCAATAAATTAGAAAGGATCGGATGGATATTGTGATTGAGCACAAATCTGAAATTCATAACATATCATGATCATTCATGATTCCATAAGAGTATAAAAATGGAATATCATATATTCAGTAAAGAAATAATAATAGGCCTTTTAAGGCATGATTCAATATAATAACAATGATATAGCAGTCAATAAATGTCCACAAGATAAAACAATATCACATTATGGAAAATAATAATATCTGGTACGTTTAAGAGTACAAGTTTGGCAGTAATGGAATAAGTACGCTTGGAAATACCACATGTGAGAGATTAGGTTTTACTTACCTTTTAATGCGTTCCTAAATCAGTATTTCGTGGCTTTTCCCTTTCCCTTTTGAGTTGCCTATAAATCAGTAAACACGTCTCAGTTTTAATGTTATTCATCAAATTTTATGCCTTGTTACTATAAGTATCTCTTTCACTAAATTAGACTCTACTATTCAGTGTTAAAGAAAGCCGATTTAGGCTTTCGCAGAATTCAATTCGGACATTTGAACTAAAAAGGGCAAAACGGTCATTTTTCATTTTTACAGGTTCTTACTTCTCGAGACCTCTTTTCGTAAATCGAACTCCACCGTTGAGTCCGGAATACTCAAAATAATAAAAATTCAATTCACTATTCTTTTAATTTAATCGGAGTCCGTTTGACTATTTTTGACTTGAGGGCAATTTCATAATTTCTATTTATTTTTATCTAATTTATATTTTATTCTGTGGGTCCATTCATAATAATTAAAAGTTCAGGGTCTAAGTACAATTTCCATAACTTCTGGGTTCATTTATAATTTCAGAAAACCCTATTTCAACTAAGGGTAAACAAACAGCAAACAAGCACGGAATAGGGATAAGATATCCCTATCCTCATTTTTCCCAAAATTTTCAATTTATTACTCCTGTTACCAAAAACTCCTAATTCAATTTTAAAACCTTTTAAACTTATCAAAAGTGTGCCATTTCACTTAAGTTCTATTTGTGGTTTGGTGGGTCTGACCCGAACCCTACCCGTGGCCTACCCGACTCGAAGACAACAGTGTCGTCTTCTCCAGCGATACGCCGGTGGTCCTCTCTGGCGACGGCCAACTATTCCAATCAGTTTTTTGACCTAATTCTGATGACATCCTCTTCCTTTCTTCTTCAAGATCATAACCCTATAATTGGTTTTCCACAAAACCGTTTCAAGCTCTACGAATATGGAGAAATCAGTAGCTCCGGTGATACTCTGGCCAACTTAATTTATCATATTTTAAGCCCCATTTTCCTACCGTTTTCCCTCGTTTTCTCTTCTAATCAACTTCTGCATTCAAGAGGATTAATTCCTCATCATAAAACTAAGTTTTAAGCACAAAAACCTTAGAAACCGAATTATCATGCAAACTTGTAATTGCCTATTTCTCTCTCGTTTTTGCACTATTTAAGCTAATTCTTTTTCCAATTTGTTCCTTATTCTATGCTCTTTAAGTCCATCAAACTCAAACAAGCTTCCATGCATTAAATTAAAAAATCCAAATTTCAGTTTGCTTACCCTTTTTCTGAATTTTCCTGTTGTAGTATCTCCCCTTCTCACTTCAGAGTTCCATTTCTAAGCCTCTGGATCTTCTCAAGGTGCTCTCAGTTTCTCCCCCTTTTTTTTCTGTTTTCTAACTAAATGCACACACACACACACATATATATATATAGCATCCACTGCCCCTCTCGGCTTCTCTCTCCACTTTCTCTCTCTTTCTTCCTCCCGCAGCCCCTTTCATTGACTTTTCTTTTTCTCTTTTGTTCTTTTCTTTTTCCTGATTCTTTCCTGCTTCCTTTGCTTCATTTTAATTAGATATTTGTATATATATACATATATTATATATTTACACACACCACACTCACACCAACACACACATTCTGTGGACACACCTTCCAGCACACACACACACACACCGACTTGCATGCATATGTCATGTTGCACCCCCCCTTTGTGTGCCTTTGTGTTGTGAAATATGTATATATACACTTTATACATTATATTTATATATACTATTATATATGTGTATATATATTGAACCATATGTAGATACCCAATATACATATATAGATGTATATTAATATACACATATTTAATTATATTGCTCACACTCTAGCTAGGCACGTATTTCGATAATGTACCAGTCTATGTACATGACCTCCTCGTACTGTTGATTTCTCGTAATTCTCTGAAATCATGGCTTCTACTATTTACATTATTGTATATTAATCATCATGATATATTTGAGCTCTACTATTCTCGGTTTGAGTTGGTCTCGGTTCACTTTTGGTACCTTGTTCATTGGTTTGGTTAATCTCGGTATTATTATTTGACTCTTTAAGATATAAATGGATTTATTTTATTTATTCGGGTCGAGGGTTTACAAAAACCCATGTGGGTGGTTGCATGTCTCAATCAAGTTAGTAGCCAGTAAAGCACACTAGGCTTACCGGGGGCCAATTAGGAATATAGTTTTGGGATTGAGACTTGAGAGAATGGAATAGAGATTTTGATAAGTTAAATGAAACTAAATGAAGGAAATCCTAAATCATTAGTTCATGTATATTGTTTCATTAGACAATGTTTTTCTTTGATGGTTATATGCTCGGATATATGAAATGCTTGGTTATCTCTTGAATTCTTACCATATTGGAAATGCATGCTCAGTGATCACATGAGTGTCACTACACATGCACAAGCATACACTTGACACCACATGTACTTATTTATGTTTAGATTTCTTCTACTAGGGTTGTTGTGGTGACCTCTACTAGATGCAAGAGCTAGTAAAGAGAAGGTCATTAATTGAACAACACTCTTGAAGCTATTTTTGGGAAGACTACATTTTGTGTGTAATTGGATGACCCTCCATATGTGGAGACTCGTAGTAATTTTTATTTTGAACACTTTTTACATATATATATATATATATGTAATCTTATTAGGTCATGTTCTTGAGTAACACTTGAAAAACCATCGTACGCTATTTTTGGAAAGACCACTATTTTGTATAGGTGGAAGGTCATGATCTCTTAGGAAGACTTGTTGATGTATATTCCAATGGAATAGATAATGTATTTTTTAGTTTAAATGTGTATAAAATAGAAGCTTGATAATGATGTGAACATAGTGAGACACATAGCTTCCTTTTGATCCTTTTTGAAATTGTGAATCATGGAATTCAAACTTGAAATTGAAGTATTTTCTTTTTTGATGAATGAAAGTAACATTATATTTTTAATGAATGTTAGGAGATGTTATTGATGTTGGATGAAATGAAAATGAATGAGTTTGGGACTACAGAAATAGGTTGCATTGAGGAAAATAGTCAAAATAGGGGAAGATTTTGAAGTAGGTTAGAGCAGGGGCCAGAAGGCATCGTGAGTGCCGATCGGCACTAGAAGGTGGGAAACCTCCCTCTTAGTGTTAGAGCAGGAGCCAGAAGGCATTGTGAGTGCCGATCAGCACTAGAAGGTGGCAAACCTCCCTCTTAGTGTGCCGATCAGCACTAAGGGGTAAGCCTGACCACCTCTCTTCCCGTTTTATCAGTTTAGCTTCCGGACCTACTTTTCGCTACCCAGTTTGCCTCCAACTGACTATTTAACTTAAATAAGAGTAAAAGAACATATTTTACATTTAATTATATCACTCTAGAGTACCTCAAAAGCAGGGGTCACTCACCTCACACCCGAGCCTCCTCTGTTTCGAGGTGTGACACGAGTCCCGCGAGTTAACCGAGCGAACCCAACCACATGTCATCACATGACTAAACGTTCACTTAAGTGAACCGACGTCATTTACAATAAAATGATGCCAACTCATGTTGTTTTGACACTGAGTTTCTAAAACCAAATTTTTGCCTATTTGGTTGCAAGCGTGATAAATCTGAAATTAGGATTCTGATTATCCTTAACCCAAATAAGTATATAAAATTGAGAATAAGGTTGTTAAGGAACCAGAGTAATTAATTAAAATGAAATTGTGATATCCCATACCTGAATATCCATGAAGCGGATAACCCCATATTTTACAAATAAGGCCTATTTGGCTATAACAAGGGCTTGAATGAACTTTTTCAAATTACACTTTGACCTTTAGACTTTGAATTAATTATACTGTGGCCCAAATCTTTGAAAATTAATTCAGTTAGACCCCTAAAAAATATATAATTATAATTTAACCATTGAAATTCTAAAAATTACAAAAATACCCTTGGAATTATGAAAATTACTATTATGCCCCTAGAATTAAATAAAATTACAATAATGCCCCTTATAAAAGTGGAAAAAAAACTTCTCTCTAGCATAAAATTAACTAGACAAAGTCAAATCAAGATATATAAAAAACAAACGTTTGTTTTTTTGACATTCTGGACCCAATAGTATGCTCCATTTAGGCCAATTAAATTTTCAAATACATAAACGGATAAACTATACTAATTTTAAATAAGTTTTAAAGGCTTAATTAAACTACCAAATGACCTCCAATGACTGTTAGGGTACCTATCCTAAGGTTTTTCGACGTTCATGAATCAACAATAGAGTTTATTTCATAAAACAAAAGTGCTAGAAAATACTGATATACAAAATTGGCCATTTTTAGGATATTTTAAAGGATTAAAAAGGCTACCAAAAGAGTATAAAAAATGAGAAAAAACTATTATTAAGATTTTCAAACTTTTTAGGCTCAATAGAGAGGTTCATTCGAACTAATAAGACCCCTATGATAACATTTAGAGCTGCATAAGCCCACAGACTAGCACCTAATAAGATTTTGATCGGTGCTATAAGAACGAGAAAATAAGGGAAAGACCTTGATATAATATTTTAGACTTCAGATGAGTATTTCATGCCATGTTAGGGTGGATTTCGATTATACATATATGTACTAAAGTCAATTATGATTTCTGTTACATGACATATGTACTCAAATGGAATTTGAAAGCAGGAATCAATAAAATATTGCTATTTATGACCTTGGTGAATGCAAATTGTGAAATATGTCTTCGACGTAAATTACATTGAACTATTGGACATTGAAAATATCTATTTGATCATTGAATTTTTTTATCAGACATTATTGGCTTTGGATTTGATTTTGTTGCATTTTGATTTTCTTGGACTTCTATGATTAGTTGTTATCAAATGGATTATGACTCTATCAAACCCCATTGAACATTATCAAACCCTAACCACGAGATCTAAATAGTGGTTAGCCACACTGATTGGTACTGTGAACTAGTTCCATCAAATATTGTTCTCAGTTGGCGAGGTTCTAATTTGCTTTCCGTAGAAGTAATTTTATTGAACGTTTGAATTTGAACAATGTTGAGCATTATGAATTTGAACATATTGAATTTGAATCATGATTGAACATCGAACTATTGAGCATCAAACCATTGAATTATGACAAATGATATAGAATGTGACTTACTTTGAACTGTAATATGGAGTACGATTACTTTGAACCACGATATCGATTATGATTTACTTTGAACCACGATATCGAGTATGACTTACTTTGAAGAATGATATAAAGTACGATTTATTATGAACTATAATATAGAGTATGACTTACTTTGAGCTACGATATAAAGTATGATTTACAATGAACTATGACATAGAGTATGACTTATTTCGAACTACGATATAGAGTACGATCTATTTTGAACTACGATACAGAGTATGGCTTACTTTGAGATTATCAAATTAAGATGTTTTGGGCGAATATCTGATTATTTTTTGAAATACATTGGCATTGTCATTGAACTCCTTCTATTTTGGACTTGGACATCTATTTGGTATTTAACAATTTTTTTGTCAAAAAGAATGAATATTTTATTGAAGAATTATGTAAGTAGTTTTCAAACCCTTAACATGTGACGAAATTCTCATAGAGCTTAGTGAAACTCATTCTTGTTATGTACACCTCTTCAAGACTGACCTCATGGACAAAGAATGAAAAGCTAGACAGTGGGATTGTTAGAAGCCCTTTTTGAATTAGTGGACAAGAATGGGAGTATGCGGGCAATATGAAGACTTTTGAAGTGGATTATCTTTTGTAAAAGTTTCTTTAGCTTCCCGTGAAATTATAATGAAATCATGTTGGAATGCACATTTCATTGAGGGATAAAGCTTTCCTTTTCCAATTTGGTCTATTCATGTTCACTTTTGGGGTTAATATAGTCACCCTATAAATATCAAGGGTAATTTTAGCATATAATATAACTTTCTGTCTTACATTGTCAATTAATGTATGTCTCAGAAACAGAAGTTGGTGTGAGGGAGGAATCTATTACCGACATTGAAATTAGAGGGGGGAAAATATTATTTCAAAAACTCTAGATTCCCCCCTCGCACCAACTTCTATTTTTGACACAGATTGTAATACCCCGACCCGAGTTAGGTGGGACCAACCTGAGTTAGCCGGTACCCGACCCGATAAACCCGGGTCATGGCATATAAACCCGAACTATAATAAATTCAAAATAAATAATAATAATAATAATAATAATAATAATAATAATAATAATAATAGTTAAAAAGATATATATATATATATATATGTATGTATGTATGTATGTATGTGCCGTGTGTGAAGTGTAAGCCATGTGTGTTGGGCACATGGTTTGTGAGAAATTAGGAAAGCAACAGGTGTGCGTGTGCATGTGTGGATGGCATGCAGCCGTGTGCGTGTGTGGTGTCATGCATGGAACAGGTGGCAAAAGCCACCGACTTAAGGTCGGTCAAATTGGTTGGATAAAATGAGAGAGAGAAGAGAGAGAGAGAGAGAGAGAGAGAGAGAGAGAGGAAACTGATTTTTGAAGGAAATTGGAAAACGAAATTCTGCTAAGAACAGGTAACTAGCTACGTTTGGATTTGCTTTAAATTATCTCCATGTTATTGTAGCTTTAGTTCTGAATTAGTAGGAACTGTTAGAAACCAAAAACATGAAGAGAAATTAGGAAAAACTGGAACTGTTAGGTTCGGTCAACCATGGTGGAATTTTATCCATCAAACAAACCTTGATTTTGAGGTTAGAAAACAGTAGATATTTCCTCCAGGAGTTCAATGAAAGTTGAATCAATTCAAACGGTTAAGAAATGGCAGTGGTATAGCCAATTATTCTCGCCGGTGTAACGCCGAAAAACCCATGTGGGTGTCGAAAACTGGTGGAGATCGGGGCCAAACTTTAGTTTGAATTAACTGTTGAAATATTAGAAGTGTTTTGGTGTACAATTTAAGAAGAACGGACATCAAATTTAGAAGGAAATAGGTGCAGAACCTGCACCGGTGCCGGAATTGGGTCGGAGATGGTGACTGGAAAAACGGGGGGATTTTTGAGACCCTTGGTTCGGTTCATTTAAACCGGTCGGTTCACTTGGATATTGGACCGGTTTAGGGTTGAGTCCAGTGAACCCACTGGTTCAGACCGGAACTATTAGAAATAACAAACCGGCCCCAGAAGTTCTGAATAATTTCATTAGAACCCCAAACAGGAAAATAATTAAATATAATTTGTAAAGAAAATTACAAAAATGCCCCGAGTCCTAAACCAAGTCAAACGAAGTTCAAATAAAGTAAACAAATAGTGTATTTTGACTATTTTGGACATTCTGGATCCAATGGCGGGATCCGTTTCATGAGACGAAACTCCAAAAAAATAAGAGACGTTAAAGTATAAATTACCAAATTGCCCTTAGTGCCCCTAAAACCAAATGGAAGTCCGAGAGAGTCTAAATTGACTTTCTTCGACGTTCCGAACTCAATGGTGAGGTCCGTATTATGAAATAAGGTACAAAAAAAATATGACACGTAAACGTGTAAGGTAATAGAATCAAACTTTAAAACTTAAAGAAGCTACTTAGGAAATGTAACTAAAATAGGAAAAAGAATTAATGATAATTAAATCAAAGTGATATTATGGAATATAACTAGACTTTGAAATGTGATTTTAGGGAACTTCAAAGGAAGGATTTTTGGAGTTAAGCTTTTGGAATTCAGGTAAGTGTTTCATGCCATATCGAGGTAGAAACTTTCATTATAAATATAAATATTGAACTCTTTTATGATGTATCGATATATGATATCGTTCCTTATAGCCTTTGTTTAACAGCTATACTGTATACGTTTCGAATGATTTATTCAAAACTATATTGCATTCTTTGACTTAAGAAAATGTATTCGTAAGATACTCAAATGTTATATGACCTTCTTACAAATGTTTGAACTGTTTTAACTAAATATCAAATAAAGAACTTTGATTTGAGTAATTGAACTGCTATTGATGATTATTGATTTTGGATATGATTTGGTTATGATTTTGGTGCTTTGAATAGAACACTCTTCTATGATTAATCACTATCGAATAGATTGTGATTCTCTGAACCCTTCCCACAGGGTATATTGTGGTGAGCCGGCATTGATACGGCATATTGAACTATCTAGCCTATGATCTCAGTCAACGAGGGTTTAATTTGCTGACCATAGAAGTGGAATATATGATTTTGAATATGAATATTGAAAATCGAACCATGAATCTGAATTATTGAACTATGAATTTGGGTTATTGAACCATGAATCTGAATTATTGGACTATGAATTTGGGTTATTGAACCATGATTTATCGAACCATGATATTGAACTGTGATTTTGATTTATTGAACTATGTTATTGATTATCGATTTACGATTAGCGTTAAATTGAGATTTATTGGAAGCGAATTTGATACCGTTATCTTGTACTATAAATTAAGATAACATATGATATCTGATCATTGACATTTTCATATTGAATTATATAATAGTTTTGAAACCCTTGGTATATTATGGAATGCTCACGAGTTGGGATACTCATGAGCTATTGAGCTCATAGGATATTTTTATCCTATTTCAGGTAATGATATCGGAAAAGAAATAGCAGGTTCAGTTAGACTAGTTGGAAGCTTGTAAAGCTATGAACCCTTTTTGTAATAGGATTTTGCTAGTCATGATGTAGTTGCTTTTGGAAATTTTGGACTGTATATCGAATATGACATCAGCAGGCTTTGAAAAAATTACATCTTGTACTTTTGTAAATACTATGGAATGTATAAATAGATGACTAATGTTGACTTGAGTGTTGATTGACGCTTCCGCAATAGAAAAAGAAATTTATTCTCTGCGTTTGATTAATGGAAATCAGAAAAGGCCTCGATGGCCGATCACGAGCCCTCGATCCGCATGGGCCGGATTTGGGGTCGTGACATAGATATTAATGGACATTGAAATTAGAGGGGGGCAATATTATTTCAGAAACTTTAGGGGGACTATATGTGATGAGAATGCAAAATGTCATATTTTTCTCCCTTAATGTTTAGTCTTTTATACTTATTTGGTGCATAAATGTACTCATTATTCTTATATATTGATTTAGGATGCAAATGGATGCACTAAGTGCGAAATGAAGCTAATTGGGCGATTTTGGATAGTTTCGACATCGCTTCGTAATCTGGGCATAACTCTCTCATCCGAGCTCCAATTGAGATTATTCAAGATGATAGGGAAAGCCAAGAAAAAGTTATACAACTTTCATGTTTTGAGTTTTGAGAGATTCTGGCTGCATTAAGGTCTAAATCGGGCTTGAAGTTGTTGCACCTACACTGTTGACGTTCCTTACCTATGATGCGTGGGTCCACGCAATTTATTTTTGGAAATTTCAGATCTAGTGCACGAAAATTTCAACTGAAAACACCACTTTCCTACTTATATTAGGAATTTATTTTATTTTTAATATTTTCATTTTTTATAGTTAGATTTGGGTATTATTATTTTAGATAATATTTAGAATAGCTTTAGGAGTTCTAGTAGGCTTTGAACACTGAATTAATGTGTAAAAGGAGGAGAGATCAGATTTGATGACTCTCTCTCTCTTTTCCTTCTTTTCTAATTTTTCCTTCAAGTTTTCATGGCCCTGCGTGTCTAAATTTTTATAATTGGTCAAAGGAAACGAAAGCCTTGGAATCAATAAAACTGTGAGATCTAATTTATTTTTATTGTTCAATTTATGCTTTGAGTATCAGATGTTCTTCTGTGCTTATTTTCATGATTGTCTCGTTTAATTACTAGGAGGCCTACTAGTTTATTATTCGTTGCAATCTACTGCTAGGTTAGATATCAAATCCGTAATTGTTTTATCCCTCTAATTTGTGAAGCAACTAAGATTTAATGATTTGCTGCGTTAGAAATTACTAGATCTTAGGAAGAACGTTCGACTAAATTAAATGCAACCGCTTGTGATTGTGTTGTTTAGCTTCATCGATCTCTCTAATTCTTAAGGCTGCTACTAGATTAAACCTTTAGCGCTTGTCTTAGGTTGTTTAGTAGTTATGGTTAATTAGATTGCTTGTTTTCTAATTAATTGCGAGTAAGCAAAGATAAGAAAATAGTTCCAACGGTGAATATTCAAAATCTGAATTGATGTATACTTGCATCGATGATCAGTTGTAAAATTTCGATAGTGGATGTTGACTTAGACCAATGCTTGTTCTTTTGATTGATTTCGATACTTTAATTTGAATTGTTCTTTAGTTGTTTTTCTTTAAATTATTTTCGTTATACTCAAACCCCCCATCCTTGTTCACATAGCATAAAACTAGGCTAGATACTCTCCGTGAGAACAATCCTTACTCCACCACTACATATATTTTTAGGAGTTTAGGTTTTATTTTTTTTGGTTGCCTGCGACAGCACACCAATATGCAATTGTAAGAAACCCTAGGAGCGATAATTGTAATTATTCCTAAAATACCATGTATTTTCTACAATTGTCAAAAACCCTAGAAGAAGAAGAAGAAATCAAATTTAAAAGGACAAATTGATAAATCAATTATGACCAATTACAACAATAGAAACAACATAAATTCTTAAGATAATTACACTAACCTCCTCGTGCTACCTGACATGTACAAAGACCTCCCCCTATATTTTCTGAAATTACATTATACTCCACTATGTTATAGTGACAATATATAAATTTTCCCCTCCGTACAAATTCATTATCGACAATGTTAGGGTTTCAATCAATTTTTTATATATAATTAAAATATAATATATATTACACTGGCCTCCCATATTTTTTCAGAGATCACAAGGGAGGTCACTTACAAAAGAGGTTAGTGTAATTATTCCTAGGGGTAAAATGATAAATTTATAACTTTCGTTAATGTCGGTCTCCTGACAATTTTGACAAAAGAGGGCAGTGTAATATTAAAAATAACAATAAAGGTTCCTATAATTGTCATGTGAGAGGTTACTATAATTAACACTAAATTCTTAGGTAAATTACACTAATCTCCCTTAGATTTTTGAAATTACATTAACCTCTCATACTTTTACTAACAAATTACAAATATCTCAACAAGTTAATTTTTTTTCAAAATTACAAAATTGCCCCTTTCTTGTTCTTTTTTTTTTTTGCATTTTTTTTAAATTTTTACAAGCTTTTTATAAGCTTTTTTATTTTTTTTATTTTATATAAAAATAAATTTAAAGTTTTAATTAATATTTATTTGAAAATAAGAAAAATTAAAAAAGTTGATCAAAATAAAAAAAAATGTAAAACAAAAATGAAAGTGACAGTTTTGTTATAAAAATGAAAGGGACAGTTTTATTATTTTTTTAAAAAAATTTGATTGTAAAAATATTTGTAATTTATCAAATAAAATAAAAAATTTCAATATAATTTCATATTTAAGTTTAATTGTGAGAAATCTCTATTATAATTTACTCTAAATTCTTCTATTACGAAGCATCTTTTGTAAGGAAGCATAGATGTTACTTGGAACTTTGGAACCGACTCACTAATGCATTTGGGAGATCTATAACGACGTCGTCAGTGGTTACTCACCTTTGCCTTCCCTAAGTCCAGCACCACCTCTGGTGCTAAGACTCCTCTCTCTCTCTCTCTCTCTCTCTGTGACAAAAGAAAAGGTAAAAAAATGGCTTCATCGTCTGGAGTTACTGAGAGAAGGGGTATACCGGCGGCCGCATTCGTGGAAGATGTCCAGAGCTATCTGACGCAGTCAGGTCTTGATGTCAACTCTTCTCTCGTTTTCCTCCAAGAAAGGTCTGCCCCTCTCTCTCTCTCTCTCGCTCTCTCTCTCTCTCTCTCTATATATATATATATATATATAGACAAACATATCGTATATGACTTCCATTTATACCATTCTTTGAAAAACCCAGATCAAATACTACTTGGGTTTTATTAGAGGTTTTAGTATTCATAGTCTGCAAGCGTACCTATGTTTTAGCCTGTCGAAATTTGCTTTGATTTCCTTGTAAATGCCTAATATAAATTCTTTTTATTTAATTTTTTTTTCAAGAGTTTTTGGACAAACCGATACTGTATATAATCACAACTGTTGGGTCCATCCAACATGTTACAGATTTGAAATCAAGTTACTTTGTTACATTATAACTATTCATGTTAATTTATCACATTATGTACTGTCTTGGAAAGTAAAATGCTTTATGTATTTGTTGTTCCTCTTCGTGAAACAGTGAGTTGTTTGTTCCTAATGGTCACCATTACTCCCCAAATTATATATTCTCACTCTCACTTTGATGGTTTTAAGTGCTTTTATATGCTAATTTTGGGGACAAGGTGTAGTTCAGTTAAATCCTTCAGAATCAGATGTCTAGAACGCTTCTGATCTCATTTTCTTATATGCCAGTAAGCTAACATGAGCTTTGGAACAATCTTTGACTTTTTGTTAAACTTAAATTACTCTTTTTGATATTGAAATTAAAATTTGAAACTTTCAGGATGTAAAGACAAATATCAATTTGGAGCATATAACATCTTAAATCTCAACATGGGTTAAACTTCACTTGCTCTGAGAACAAAAATAACTTGGGTCAAAACCATATCATTAACTCCGAATTCTTGAATTCTCAACCTTCTGAGCTATCCACTTTTGATCTCATCTTACACAATTTAATTTTCGCCCCATTAATTTTTTTTTGATAAGTGTTTTCCCCTCATTAAATCAATTTGTATCATGTGAATAATTAATTACTAGAATATTTATTATTTATTTTTTGTGGCAACATATTGCCAAAACCATTGTAGCACAATGAATAAGGGTTGATGTGACATTTAAAGGAGTGGAATGGGGCTAAGGTTTCAAATCTCATTGCAAACAATCCTTTTTTTTTCTTCCTTGTGATATAGAATTTGTTGAGTGATTAAATTGGCCTGAAGATTGATGCAAAATAATGGAGAAAGGTGATTGTAACTAAACATGGAAGTGAAATAGATGGTTGGGTGTCGAGTGAAGTGGAGGGTCCATTGGGAGTGGGTTTATGGAAGAATATTAGGGGAGGGAAGGAAGATTTCTTTGAGCATACTGACTTTATGGTGGGAAGTGGCGGGCGGGTGCGATTTTGGGATGATGTTTGGTGTGGGGAGACACCTCTAAAGGTGGTGTTTCCCATGACTTTATCGTTTGGAGGTGAATCAAGAGGCTAGAGTTGTGGATTATTTGCAGCCAATGGTGGAAAGTATTGTATGGGATCCTTGTATCCGCCGAAATTTCCATGATTTGGAAATGGAAGAGGTCACGAAGTTTTTGGATATAATATACAAACTCTTACCAAGTGGACATGGGATGGATGCTTTTGTTTGGAGGAATGAGAAGCATAAGAACTTTACGGTGAAGTCTTTTTATAGTGATTTAGCTAACCATGGAGAGAATAACCTTCCTTAGAAAGTGGTGTGGGGCACTAAAGCCCCCTAGAAAGCTGCGTTTTTTGTGTGTGGTCTGTTGCTTGGGGTGCGGCTCCTACGAGGGATGCTCTTCAAAGAAGGGGATTTCACATTGCGGGAAGATGTAGCATGTGTCTCCAAGACGTTGAGACAATCAACCACCTTTTCCTTCATTGCCCTTTTGTGAAGGAGGTATGGGACTTATTGTTTTCATTATTTGGGTGTTGTTGGGTGATGCATGGTTCGTTGATAGATTTTTTGAGAAGTTGGGTGGGGGGAGGTGGGAAGGATAAACTTGAGAGAGAAGAAAATTCACGAGAAATTCTATATTCAATGTCAATTTGAGTCTAAGTTCCATCAATTACAACAAATGTCTTTATATAGGCAAATTCAAGATAAATTCAAAAATAAGAAAACTTCATCCCATCCTAAAAATAAGGAACTAAAATATATCAATATAAATCAACTCCTAAAATAAACTTGAAAGTCCTAAAATAAAAATAAAAATTACACAAAAAGATAAATATCCTCATGGATCAAATATTATTGGACTGTACAATTTTTGATCTCCATTAATTCTCCCTTGCTGAAAAGAACTCGACTACTGAAAGTTAAGATTGTGGGTTGCTCCGAATGGTGCAAATCATCAATGAAAAATACAAGGGCATGAGACAAATAAGCTGAAGAAGAATAATCTCCACATGATCTATAGCTTGTTGTTGGAGTATAAGCATCGGATCGAATATCGGAGAAATAACAACGCCACCTACACGAAGAGCATCAAGAAACATATGAGGCTGCAAAGGACCAGTGATTAGATAGCATGTACTTTTAATGAAAATTGAACTAGAATCTAAATCCGATGACATGTTAAGCAAATAAGCATTAGGTTAACATTCAAGAGTTGCTGAAAATGTGCTAGTGGGTTTAGATGTAAAAGTGGGGGAGGAACACAAAATTGGTGATACAATAGAGTCAACACTTTGGTCACAAGTAGGAGCAAAAACACTCAAATTATCACAAATAGACTCTTGTATTGATGATTGTGAGTCTGGAAGAAGGACAACTTCTTGTTCAAATGTGCTCTTAAGAATTTCTATGTTTTGTGCATGTGTTGTTGGGTCAAGGTTTAATTCTTCACTCAAAGGTGCAAACATTATTTCTGGTTGCTCACACTTAGTTTGGTTTAAGATGGGAAGTGTTTGTTCATTTGGAGTATGAAAAATTACTTTGGGGACTTCACCTCTAGGTTTTAGGTCATAAGGAACAAGAGGAGAGGCCTTAGATTTATATTCATTAGTATTCTCTTGGGGTTTGAGTGGAGTTAACTTGAGGGTCTTACCAACGAAGTTATGGGTCACACCAAGATCATTTATCCAAGGTTGACCTAGAAGTACATAACTAATTCTCATGGTTAAGACATCACATCAAAGAGTGGATGAATAATCGCCCATTTGAATTGCCACTAGACACTTTTTTGTGACTCGTACGGAATATCACCTATCTACTTTACCTCAAATGGCTGGGGATGAGCTCCAGGTCGTAATTTCATTATAAAGACGACAAATTTTGACACTGTTAATGCGACTATGATCATCAATGAGAATTTTGCATAATTTTTCTACACATTTAAGAATAGTTTGAGAGTTGTACGTATTTCCATGCATCTTTATGGTTAGGGTTAGGTAAGTTATACCACAAATCCCTAGGATGAGATTCGAAATTAGATGGTTTTGAAGGATACCTTTGAGATCGACCATGGGACCTATCTTGTCGAAGTGGTATAGAACCCGCCTGAACTTTGTTATGAAGTACCTAAAGTTCTCTACTTTATCATGGCAATAGCTAGACTCCTTTTTTTCATCATGGTAATATCTAGAGTTCTGTATTCTATCATCAAGGTACTCAAGCAATTCAAAGTGATTTCTTTGTGGGCGACACCTAAGGTATCTATGTTGATACCTATCTTGTGGTTGAACAGATCTAAAAGTGTCCTCTGTGTAGCCCTTAAAGAACCTAGGGTACCTTTCAGTATGATGATTCCTATGGTAGTGCATGGTATCCTCTTTAATGGTTGTATTTCTATATCTATATGTTGGCAACATGACTCATCAATTTTTTTTATTTTTTTCGGAATTTTATTTTGTGAGACAAAAAAGTATGAAAACTAAAAAGGAATGAAAAGATCAAATTAAACAAGACTCGAAACTACATTTCGAGGGCCAAATGCAACATTGAAAATGATGGTGTTGAAAGAGTAGTCAAATGTAAAGAAACTTCAAAATTCAAATAAGGGCCTTTGTGTGACTTTATCAACATACTAATTGATGGGGATCAAGGAATCACGGGTCAGCTCTCATTTATCTCCTTCCCTTTCCATGATGCAATTGGGGTTTCAAAACCCCTCACTGTGATCTGCAACTTTGAGCAGTGAGGCGATGATCGGTGACGAACTGGTCTCAATCCAGCATGATGGTGATGCACTGCGACAGCGGTGGATGATGTGCGATCTGAACAATGATGACGACGAGATTGCTAAATCTGGACACAGCGATGGCAGAAATGGTTCTTCGAAAGTGGCAATGTTGTCGAACTTTGACAAAGATGATGGAGCATGCCCTGTTTTGCAATGCGCGCGATGATGGTAAAGGATGATGGCATAACTGGAGCTTTGGGATGTTGATGACGATGGAGTTGATTCCCAGCGATGGTAGTCTCGATGGTGGCAGATCTGCAATGTTTGACGATGGACTCTTCAGCGGATGATGGTGTCTCTGATGCCGATGGTGATGGAGGGCCGACTTCCTTGACCTGCTCTAGGGCTTTTCAGATTTGTTTTTTCACGGCTGCACTAAAATGCAGCGGACTCTGTGAATACCTGTAACAATGAGGCCATACAATCTGTGTTGGCTGCAATATTAGATGATGAAAACAACAACGACGGGGACCTGTGTTGAATCTTATGATGGCTGTGGAGTTGATAACAAACAGTGGTGATGATGGCAGCGATGAACAGTGGTGATGATGAACAGAGCAGGAACTGAATTTAGGCTCTGATACCAATTGGCGTAGGAGGAGAAAGGGAAGAGAAAGAAGGGAGCTTAGAGAAGAGTAGTAGAAACTAGAGAGAAAGCGAGAAACTTGAGAGGGAAGAAAATTCATGGGAAATTTTGTATTCAATGTCAATTCAAGTCTAAGTTCCATCAATTACAACCAATGCCTTTATATATGCAAATTCAAGAAAAATTCAAAAATAAGAAAATTCATCTCATCCTAAAAACAAGGAATTAAAATATATCAAAATAAACCAACTCCTAAAATAAACTTTAAAGTCCTAAATTAAAAATAAAAATTACACAATAAAATAAATAACCTCTTGGATCAAATATTATTAGACCGTGCAGTCCTTGATCGCCATCATTACCCCTATATGTTTGTTATGGTGCCTTTGGAGGGAGCGAAATCAATGTGTTTTCGAAGGGAAAGTTATGGATATTTGTAGATTTAAGGTTCATTTTTTGAAAATTTTATGTTTTTGGGTTATAGAAGCGTACTCTCCCTTGTATGTATATGATTTTGTAAATTGTTTGGATAGCATGAGACTTTAGTTTTAGGAGCCTCTTTTTTGTACTGGGTTGGCCCCCTTGGGTGTGATGAATACATTTACTTGTCAAAAAAAATTAAATAATTAAGGAGTTCAAAACTGCAAGATATTTCAATGCCACCTCTTATGGGGCTACCTTTTGTAATGTCTAGAATCGAAGATATAGGTGCAACGAGACTAACATCAAGAACTTACTATCCTTGATATATATATGCACACTCCTTTATGACTGAAAAAGTTTTCTGTTGGTGATTATGTTGATGCAAATTTGGAAGCTGACTGCTGAGGCATTAATTTACATGTATTGCGGAGGATCTGTTGTGAAGCCCTTCACGTTCTTAAAAATTCTCACTTTGAAATGCATTGGTCACTGAGATGCGCACTAATCTTTTGATGGTTGAAGAAGTTGTAGTTATTATTTGAAAAAGCACTGTTCACCAGGTGGGCTATTGGCATGTGAATGCATGCATGTTTCTCTTCATGCGAAAAATTTATAACCTTGCTCAATTACGGTCATGAAATCAGAAGATATCGATGTAACTAGAGCAGAATGGGGAGATGGGATTCATGAACTGAGTCCAAGAAATTATAATAAGGATTTGTTGAGTTGAGTTATCTAACAAAATAATTCTGGTAATATTTTTACTATCAAAACTATCATAGACCATACCTTCGCTTTGGAAGCCTCCAGCATTATGTCCTCCTAGTTGGTTGTTCACAGTAAGCTTACATTGTCTGTAGTGTTGTTTACTGTTCTGTCATTTATTGTTATCTTGCAAGCTCTTACTGTAATGTTGCTTATTTGGCTATTTGGCATGAACAAATCATATTGGCTTCGAACAAATTTTAATCTAAATTATTGGTTTGCTTTTTTATTTTTAAATTATCACTACCTTTCAAGCCGTTATTATTGCAATATAATTGTTGCAATTACATATAGTATTGGCCTCTCTTTCCTCTTCATGTCAATACGATTGTTGATATTCCCTTACTCATCCTAACCATGCAAAAGATTTTTTTTTATGTTCAAAATCTAGTAATATAGTATATCTTGAATTTGAAAGACAGCTCCTTTCATATCTTACCAGTCAACGCAACTCATTATCCCCCCCGCTCCCCCCCAAAAAAAAAAATTCCCAATAAATAATAAATAGATAAAGGGTCTCTTCTAAGGTTTTTGGCAATTGTAAACGGTATTTCTCTTGTTTTGCATTGCTCTCTCTTCTACTATTGTTGTTGATAACAAATTCCCTCCTACCGTTACTTGCCACCACTAGCATGGAGAGTTTTTGCTGATGTCATCATATAATTTTTTTCTAAATGCCATTTTTCCACTTGTAATAGTCAGAAGGATAATTATATATGTGCCCTCAATTTTAATGGTAATATCCCCAAGGTTCCAGGTACAACTCCCACTCCAAGGGTCACTTACCTATGAAAAAAATGTGCCCTCAATTGTCTTTAAAATTAATTCAATTAGAATTAGTATGATAAAAAAATATTGCTGGACCAATCATATGTTGTCTCCTTATAAATTAATAAAATGAGTTTTTTCTTTTTTGACGAGTAATGAATAAAATGAGTTAAAAAATTTAAATTCATGTGGATCAATCAACATATTGCCAGTTTGCCACCTCATAAATAGATAAACGAAGGCATGGGAACCACATAAACCAACACATCTAGGCTTTCCAAAACTCCATTGTTTTTTTAATACATGATAAACTGCCCTCAGCATTGCCATGTCAGTCATTAGCTTTTAGACCTCTAACTTCAGATTCTTTCCATGGTATCTCTTTCTTCACTGTATGATCACCAAGACCTAAAGCTTCACCACTTTCTTCTTCTTCTTCTTCTTCTTCAAGTCTGATAAAGCAATTACATTAACACCGTCTGTTTCAACCAATTCAGTGGCACTGTTAGATTTCACTAATCTCAAACCTAAGAAGCAGGGACATGGACACAGGACACAGGACATGGATATGACACGATGCAGACACGTCGACACGTGATTTTTCAAAAAAGTAGGACATGTATACATCGGGAACACGTTGAATAAAATATATATATATATATATATAATCATATAATCAAATTCTATCCTTATATCAATCAAATTAGGTATAAATATTCAACAAAACATAAGAGAGCAATTATCAATTTGTCAATTCTAATTAATAATCACTTAAAGTTTTCAACATTCCAATATGATGATTATCATTCAATGCAACATCTGCACAAGCAACACGATTCCAACATGAAGCATCATAAAGTGATAAACTTAAAAATAAAGTACCAAATATTTCATAACATAACAAAATAAAGTACCAAATAGTTAATAGATTATAGATAACATAACAAAAAAATTTCATGTTCTGGGTCTTTTTTCCTTTCAGAGAGAAGTTAGCTGTTAATGAAATTAAAAAAAAAAAGACGTTGTTTAGAAAAAGGAGAGAAAGAGAAGAGACTGGAAAAATAAAAATATTATAACAACAATTTTGCAACCAAATGGAAACCACAGCTATGCAACATAACATTAACCAAATGCCATCTTTAATAAAAGATATGAGAGAAATTGAGAAAAAGCATAAAGAAAAGAGGGAAAAGAAAGGAGGAAGAAGAAGAAGAAGAAAAATTATCGGGTTTGGGGTTATTTTACTGAAATTAAAAAGTTAAAATTATAAATAAACCCCTCCACTTTTTTAATTTTACAAATAAAACGCCATGTGTAAAACAATTTAAAAATTTGACTTGCAACATGTCCGGACGTATCCTAGCGTGTCCCCAATGTGTCCTTAACCTGTCCCTAGTGTGTCAGAAATTTAAAAAGTTAAAAAAAATTCAAGATACTCTTTTGGGCATGTCAGACATGCGTCCAAGTCGTGTCAGAGCGCGTCCGTGCTTCATAGTCTCAAACCAAAATGTACTCAGAATATTCATAATTTGAATGTGGGTTTTTGCATAAATGGAATGTTAAGGTAAGATGGTTCTTGGGGAATGAAAGAAGAAGGTTAGTGCTGTAGTTCTCATAGTTAAAGTGATGGGTGCGATTGAGGTTGGTGGTGGAAACGGTAGTGATGAAATCATTGGTAGTACTAATGGTTGAGTGGGGTGGATGCTTTTGGGGGTTTAGGTGATGGCGTTGTGAAGGAAGGAGTTTATGCATGCATCTGTGCGTCCGATTGGATTAGGTGGATGAGATGGTGCCATCGAGTGGCTATGGTGGTTGCTTGCAAAGATGGGGTTTCATGGGGGGAGAGTGAGAGAGGGACGTCTTCATCATTTTAAAATTGTAATTTTTCTGGTTTTAAGATATAAAAAATTGGAGGTGTCAAACATGGGGCTGCCAATGGATCGAATATTGATCTGACTCCTATCCGAATTTGATCCATTTATTCGGATATGGTGCCAAACTCTAAAGAGTTTCATCCGATGAACCGATCCGAATCTAATAATTTCTTTCGTTAGATGGATCAGATATGGATTAAACAAATCCGATCCGTTAGCGATCCGATCTGATTAAATATAATATATATTATAAATTTTTATAATATGTTAAATACTAAATTAGATAAGGTTTTCTTAAGTTAAGTTTATATATTTTAAATTTTAGATGTTATAATAGTAATATATATTACTATATATTATATCATAATATTTTATATACATTATATATATTCATATTATTATTAGATCAAATCCGATGCGATTCAATAGTTAACAAATCCAGATCTGGATTAAGAATTTGTAGATATGTCAAAAAATCCAACCCAATAATTTTGTTAACATATAGGACCTGTGATCTGATCCGAAAACGATCCATTTACATCCCTTGTCAAATGAGATGGGTTGGGCTGGATTGGACTGGCATGACCTGTTAAAAGGAGGCCCATTAGTTCCTGACCAAGTTGTGTCAGGGCTGGCCTGCTAGTTTTTTTGTTATAAATTTTTTCCCTAATTTGTTTTACTTTAATTTCTAAATTTTTATGTCACGTTTGGTATGCTGGAATGATCTCTGGAATGAAATGGTGATTCCTGATTTTATTTCATTACCATGTTTGGTAAGACTCAAGAATATTGGAATGGGCATTTCTTTGGAATGGCTATTCCTACATAGAACGAGATTAGCATTCCTTCCCTAAATCTAGGGAATGTTATTCTATTCTTGAAAGAATGAAAAAAATAGTTACATTTCTTTATACACACACACACACACACATACGCATGCACATGCACATACACTCATATATAGTACACACACACACATGCTCGCACGCGCACACATATATGATCGCTCATATGCATGTGTACATACTCTTGTACACATGTGATGCTGCACTTTTTGGCCCTCGTATGATCCAAGCTCAGCTCCCTGCGAAATACTCAAAACAGAAGATCAGAGGACCACCGGGTTGGCTCCGGCGGTAGCCGCTCCGATGCTTAAGTCAATAAACTGAATTGAAAGACTGGAATGAAAGCCAAATAATGAGCATGAAAATAAAGCGTACCTCTAGGGTTTAATTTATAGGCAGTGGCTTTCCCAAGTTAATTAGGATTTAGAGCCATGAATACAGGGATTGGATCGTCGGAGATATTAGTTACCTTGTTGAATATGGCAACAGAGTGTGGCAATTTCCTTGTTGAAGACTGTTTCCTTATTTTCTGCTCGGTGCACATTGAGGCGGTGATGAGGTCTGATCATCGATGTATTGTACTGAAGGCTTGTGTTCATACTTGTTAGCTTCGCAGGAGAGCAGACCTGCTCTGATGATATGTGCTTGGTCTTTGTGGGTCTTGCTCTTGAAAGACCGAGCATGAGCTGAGTGACTGAGCACGAGATGAATGACCGAGCATGAGCTAAATGATTGAGCATGAGCTGAATGACTGAGCATGAGCTAAATGATTGAGCATGAGCTGACCCGTAGTTACACGTGTCAAGTAGTGGTTGGTGTGTCATATTGTGGTATATCAGTTACTCCCCCCCCAAGCCTTAGTTTGAGCTCGGGGCGTAACTAAGGTTTTATGAGTCCCCGAAAAGTCACGCGTACTGCCGTCTTGTTTTTCGAGACGGTTGTTGGTACGCCATTTATTGCGCAGCCGATTCTTGGATTTCTCGAGTCATTATTGCTGTGCCACCGTTGCGACGGTTCGCCTTGGTGGACGTTATTTTCTGAATGTATATAAAAGGGGGGAAGGAGCTTTGTACGATTCTTTTACTGCCTTTTGTGTTTGGAAGAGATAATACATTCTGCCATTGCTGAACCAGCAAGCTAGACTGTGAGGAGTACCGTTCGTCCGAAGCTTTTTACCCTATTTAGGTTCGGTTTTGGTCTCTTTGTTCATTTTTTCACTATCTTTCCTCTTCTTTTTGGTTTTTTTTTTTGGAATGTCGACCTCTACTGCGTCCTCTGGTGTTGGTGATGGGTCAGGGAGCCTCCCAGAGGCTTATTCTTTGTCACAAACCCTTGTTAGGGGTAGTAGTTCTTTGGGGACTGGGTCAGAAGCGACCCGTTCTGGTCCCGAGGTTAGGATTGTAGATGCCTTTTCTAAGTCTAGAGATAGAAAGGGTGAGGCCTCTGATCAATCTTCTCAAGGGGAGGAGAGAGAGAGTACTTTAGCCACTTCATGGTTGGACAATATAAGGGAGAGATATGATTTCCCTTCGAATATTACCCTTAGGGCTCCTGACGACATAGATTGCCCTTGGGATATTAGGGAAGGTGAGATATGCGTTTATACCGCCTGGTTCGAGATGGGGTTACGCCTCCCTCTCTCCAAATTGCTTAGGGAATTCTTTTGCTGGTTTAACCTTTGCCCTGCCGACCTGCTTTTGAATAGTTGGAGACACCTATTAGGGTTTATGGTTTTAGGTCATCTGAACGGTGTTGAGGTTTCTTTAGACTTGATCCGTAGTAAAATGGATCTCAAGTACTTGAAGTCAGAGGGTCTTTACTACATGTCGTTTGACCAAGGTTTCCGACCTCTGTCTTACGTACTGCCCTCCAACAAGCTTTGGAAAGATCGGTATTTCTTTGTTAGTGGAGAGTGGGAGGTGACCGACCCTGAGGATCAGATCTCTACATTTCCTCGGAGCACGGGGTTTATGGGTGAGACCCACTTTTCGTTTGTAATCTTCGCTCTGCTATTGCTTCTTACCTCTGTATTTTTTACTGACCATTGTGCCGATCTTCCTTGTGTAGATAAGAATATCAAGAGGAGGCCGCCCTTCACTCCTGCCCTCAAAGAGCAATACAAGAAGCTCCTTCAGACCTCGAACAGAGACTACCGAGCTATCCTTCATTTGAGCGTCACGATGCCTCCAAAGGACAAGAACGTTGTCGATAAAGTTCTAGAGTTCGTTGCCGGCAAATGGGGCTCGGCAAAGAAGAAAAGGGTGGCGAGCCTTCCCCCTCCTGCTGCGTCCTCGTTGAAGAGGAAGAGGACGACCACCACCGACCCTTCCACTTCTGCACCTCCCAAGAAAGGGGCCGCCTCCTCTGCTTCTCCTTCCCCTATGCCGCCCTAGAGGGGCGTGGTCATTAGGGAGACCTCTTCTGCACAGCCCCAGAAGGGCGTGGGGGCTTCAAGACTCGCCTCCTCTTTAGCCCAGAGAGCTCAACCGAAGGGTAAGGCGAAGGTGGCTGCCCGGCTGGACCAGATGCCTGATGGATATAGGGCCGTCCATTAGGCCATTGAAGAATTCTGGGCGGAGGCCCCACGGAAGGACTCTCCTTCCTGCAGTACCAGGAAAGGTACTGAGAGGACGGTTGTCGGCGCTATGAGCGCCCATCTGAAGGTAACGACTGACCTCTCTTCCTTGTTGTTTTATTTTCCTTCTCCCTTTCTATTTTTCTGACTTGTCTCTCATTCTGTCTTGTAGACTTTGCACAACTTGGCCGCCATGATGGAGGCCACAGTGGACCTTCAGGCCTTAGAAAGGCTGGAGGACGAGCTGGATGAAGTTCGGCTTCAGCTCGGCACGGCTCAATCCCAAGCCACTACGGCCGAGGACGAGCTCAAGGAAGTGAGGAATTCCCTCTCATTTATGGAGTTCGAGAGGGATTCCATTAAGTCTGAGAGGGATTCTTTCCAGTCTGAGCGGGACTCCCTCCTCCAGGAGCTGAACAAGCTGAAGGAGGAGAACTGTGCTCTTCAGGCATCCGTCGCTCAGAAGGTTGATGAGGCCAAGGTCGAGACTGAGGCCAGGCTGAAGACCGAGCTGGAGAAGATGGGTGATCAGATTGCACAGCTCGGTTATGATAACTTCAAATCCAAGCTTCTCGCCAAATTCCCAGATATCAATTTGTCGGGGATTGACGATGATGACGAGGATGAAGATGGTGATGAGGAGGACGGGTTTGCAAGCCCTTTAGTTTAAAAACTTTTGTACTTCTGCTCCTCTTTTGTTACCGAGCTCCCGTTCTAATGAGAATATCTTCTTTTCAGAGTTTTTGTCTTCACTTTTCTTTGAATATTTGCAATCTTTGTGTTTTGCTCAAGTGTTGCCTGAAGTATCAACGTTCTGTAGTGTGTAAACGGGTTTCGGCATTCGAAACTTGCAATTTAACATAAGTAAACCTGCTCGGGGTCCAAAGCATTGCTCTTTAGTCGGCCACTGATGATAGGCTGACTCCCAAACTTGATGACTTTGAATTAAGGTGTAATAATAAACAACTGAACCAAACTCTTGACATCGGAGGGGTTTCGAATCATGGATTTGCTTTGAATAATAAGGAAGGTAGTTAACACAGTAACCAACCAACTAGAGCTTTAATCACCGAACATAAAGACTTATATGAAACAGTCATTCTGACCACTTAGAGCCAAAACCGAGCTTGATTGCCGAACAAAAGGACTTGTATTGTAAGGATCCTTGAAGGTCGGTATCCTTTTCTAGGATTCATTGATAAGAGGCTGAGCAGTTAGAATCATTTTTGTTGGTTTGTAATCTTAGATATGTAGTTCGGTGTACTGTGATGGACCAGATGTGAGGTTTGTAAATTAAGATGGACCAGACATGAGGTCTGTACATTAAGATGGACCAGACATGAGGTCTGTACATTAAAATGGACCAGACTCAAGGTTTGTGCATTAAGATGGACCAAGGTCTGTACATTAAGATGGACCAGACACAAGGTCTGTCCATTAAGATGGACCAGACTCAAGGTCTGTGCATTAAGATGGACCAGACACAAGGTCTGTACATTAAGATGGACCAGACTCAAGGTCTGTGCATTAAGATGGGAACACTTTATGGAATATTTGAAATGAAAAAAATTTCTTTTATTGATAATATTTCCGTAAGTGCTTCATATTCCAAGGTCTGGGTACAGGATTCCCATCCATGTTCTCTAACCAGTAAGTGGTCGGTCTCGCTGTTTTGGTGATTCTATAGGGGCCCTCCCAGTTAGGTGATAACTTCCCCATGGTAGGATCCTTGGTGTTCTGGAACACCCTTCTTAGGACGAGGTCCCCAACTTGGAAGCTGGCAGGCTTAAGGCCAAGTTTCGAGCAGCTAACCATCCTACGCTGATATACTTCCATTCTGACCACGGCTTGCTCTCTCCTCCCTTCAAGCAAGTCCAAGTTTTCTGCGAGCTGTTGGTCATTGGTCTCCTCGTTGAAAGCTTCGGTCCTTAGGGTAGGCATGCCGATCTCAACAGGGATTACTGCCTCGGTGCCGTAGACGAGTGAGAAGGGAATTTTCGATGTTGGAGTTCTCCTAGTTGTCCTGTAGGCCCAGAGGGCCCCAGGGAGTTCCTCGATCCACCTTCCCTTAGCTCCTTCCAATCTCTTATTGAGAGCATTTAGGATTGTTCGGTTAGTGACCTCTGCTTACCCATTGGCTTGAGGATGACCAAGTGAGGAGAAATGTTGGTTGATATTTAGGTCTTGGCAGAACTTCTTGAATGCTTTACCAGCAAATTGCGTGCCGTTGTCTGAGACGATCACGCGAGGTATGCCGAACCTGCAAACTATATTTTTCCAAGTGAAGCTTTTGACCTCCTTGTCTGTAATGTGAGTTAGTGGCTCTGCTTCTGCCCACTTTGAGGAGTAGTCGATAGCTACCAGTAGATATCTCCTGTTCGGCGTGGCTTTAGGCAATGGACCTACGATGTCCATTCCCCATTGTGCAAAGGGCCATGGGCTTGTGATGGGAATGAGCTCATGTCGGGGCTGATGCTGGTAAGGGGCGAACCTTTGGCATTTATCACACTTTCGAGCGTATTCTTTTGCTTCCTTCAACATTCCAGGCCAGTAGTAGCCTTGTGTTAGAGCTCGGTGTGCTACGGTTCTGCCTCCGTTATGATTTCCGCATATTCCTTTATGAATTTCTGCCAGGACGTACTGAGATTCTTTGGGTGCCAGGCATTTTAACAATGGCTGAGAATTAGATCTTCGATAAAGCCTTCCGTTGAGGACAAGGTACCGAGCTGCTCGAATACGGATTCTTTTAGCTTTATTTTTGTCCTCTGGGAGGAGCCCTTCTTCTAAGTACTGGAGTATAGGAGTCATCCAGTTCTGAGGTTGTTCCGTAACTTGGGCGACCTAGACTTCTTCAATGCTAGGCCTTGGCTGGTGGGAGAATTTTATTGTTAAGTCCGTTCCTGACTTCATATGGGATGCCATGTTTGCCAAGGCGTCAGCTTTGCCGTTTTGACCTCTTTCTACCTTTTGGATTGAGAATGCTCAGAAGGAGTGTTTCAACAAATTGACCAGTTCTGAATACCGAAGCATTCTTTCATCCTTGACGGCGTACTCTCCTTGAACTTGGTTGACCACTAATTGGGAGTCAGAGAATACTTCGAGGCTCTGCACCTCGCATTCTTGTGCTAGCTTCATCCCCAGGATAAGGGCCTCATATTCTGCTTCGTTGTTGGAGGCTCTGAACCCCAGGCCAATTGCCCTTTCGGTTGTGAGCCCATCAGGGGACCGTAGTACCAGCCCGACACCAGCACCTCGGTCGGTAGACAACCCGTCAGTGTATAACCGCCAAGTTCCCATATTCTCACAGAGTTGTGCTCTGTCCAGTAGTGCTGGGGTGAACTCCGCGACGAAGTCTGCCAAGGCCTGCCCTTTGATTGAGATCCGTGGAACATAGGATATATTGAACTCCCCTAGTTCCACTGACCATTTGACCAATCGTCCTGATACTTCTGGTTTCCTCAAGACCGTCTTTAATGGATAAGCAGTTGGAATTTCTATGGGATGAGCCTGAAAGTAGGGTCTGAGCTTTCGTGCAGATACTATAAGTGCAAGGGCCAGTTTCTCAATCTCGGGGTACCTCTTCTCTGTGTCCAATAATGCTCTGCTGACATAAAAGATGGGCCTCTGCACGCTCCTGTCCTGTCTAACCAGTACAGAACTGACAGCGTTCTCAGAGACCGCAAGGTAGAGAAGTAGCTTTTCCCCTTGAATTGGCTTTGACAAGAGCTCAGGCGAGGCTAGGTACTTCTTCAGTTCCTGAAAGGATTTTTCACATTCGTCAGTCCATTGTGAAGATTTGTTACCTTTCAGAGCTTTGAAGAATGGTAGACAACGATCAGTGGATTTGGAAATAAATCTGCTCAGAGCTGCTATCCTGCCATTCAGAGCCTGAATGTCTTTCTTGGTCTTTGGAGATTCTAGTCCGACCAGGGCCCCAATTTGGGTCGGGTCTGCCTCTATACCTCTCTGAGAGACTATGTACCCCAAGAATTTTCCCTTTGTTACAACAAAGGTGCATTTCGAGGGATTGAGCTTCATCTTATACTGCCTGAGGATATCAAATGTTTGAGCCAGGTGCTGGAGATGACTGTTCTTCCGCAGGCTTTTGACCAGCATATCATCAATGTAGACTTCCATAGTACTGCCGATCAATGGGCTGAACATCTTGTTACCAGACGTTGGTATGTGGCCCCAGCGTTTTTTAGTCCGAACGGCATCACTCTATAGCAATAGGGACCTCGTTCAGTTATGAATGACGTTTTCTCCTAGTCAGGAGGATACATCTGTATTTGATTATACCCGGAATAGGCATCCATGAAGCTCATGAGCTCGTGTCCTGCAGTAGCATCGACTAACTGATCTATCCTCGGAAGAGGAAAGCTATCTTTGGGGCATGCTTTGTTGAGGTCTGTATAGTCGACACAGACTCTCCACTTGCCATTCTTCTTCTTGACCAAAACAGTGTTGGCCAGCCAATCAGGATAAAATACTTCTCGTATCATGTTGGCATTGAGCAGCCTTTGGACTTCATTGTTGATGACCTGATGTCGTTCTGGAGCGAGTGGCCTTCTCTTCTGTCTCACTGGTGGATGGTCTGGATCCACCATTAGTTTGTGTGTGATGAGGTCGGGATCTATTCCTTCCATATCCCTTGTTTCCCAGGCGAATACGGAGATGTTTTTCTTTAAGAATTTGATCAACTCATCCTGCTCGGTAAGTGTCAGGTCGGGACCTATCTGCGGGTAACGCCCCTGATCTTTCGAGCTAACCAGGACTTTAATAGGTTCTCCTATAGGCTTGGCCCTGCTGTCCCTTCCTCTGGGGCTTAGTGACTCGTCAATCCTGGAGGGACAGTCTTCTGCCTCGTGATAGCAAGAGTGGATTGGATCCTTGCATTCACGGGCATGCAGTAATTGCTATTTGGGGGCCTTGGCCTTGAGCGCGAGGGCATGGCATTCTCGGGAGGTTGGTTGGCATCCTTTGATAGAGTAGATAGTCTGATTGTGAACGTACTTCAGGCATTGGTGGAAGGTTGATGTGACTGCCCCCATCTCATATAGCCAGGGCCTCCCAATTATGACATTGTAGGGAGATTTGGCCTTTAGGACCATGTATTCTGCTACTGTGGTCTTTTGTCCGTCCCCTTCGCCTACAGTGGTGGCCAGATCAATCCTTCCCAGTGGAGTGTTGAGGTTCCCATCAAAACCTGCCATGATTATATCAGTGGGCTTAATGTCACTGGGGTTGAGCTTCATTTGCTTGAAGGGGTCATAGAACAGAACGTTAGTCTAACTCCCAGTGTCCACAAGGACTCTTTGGATCTCGAAGTTGGCGATCTTAAGGGAGATGACCAGGGCGTCACTGTGAGGACAATGTACTCCTGTAAGGTCTTGATCCGTAAACTAGATTTCTGGCACAGGTTTTAACCTTTTCTCTATGTTAGAGATCTGTATGATGTTGGGAGTAGACCTGGCCTCCCGAGCATAACGCTTCCTCGACCTGTTAGAAGTCCCTGTTGCAAGGGATCTGCGTGTAGGACAAAGATCACTTGGTTGTTCTGCCATGGGGGCTCGTTCCGTCCTTCCTTTTGTTCCTGCCTCTGGTTGGTCTTCCTTTGCTGGGGTCGCTTATCACGGGGGTTCTGCCCTCCGTCCTGCTTGACGAACTCCTGTAGTTGTCCTCTCCTTATTAGCTGCTCAATCTCATGTTTGAAAGCTTTGCAGGTATTAGTTGTGTGCCCTCGGTCTTTGTGAAAATCACAATATTTGGTTTGATCTCGGTAGCTGGGGTCACCTTTCAAAGGTTCTGGCCATCTCAGGTTCTCTCGAGATCTTACTTGCTTCAGTATGTTGTACGGAGAGGTATTTAGAGGAGTAAAGTGGTTGAACTCTCTTAGCCCAGAATTATAGGAAGTTCTGAGGGCCCCTTTTTTCTCCTGACTTCTGGCTCTCTTCCTAGCCGAGCTGGTGTCCTTCCTTGAGTCGTCCTTCTTCTGACTGTCTTTCTTCTGGTCGTCTTTCTGAGCTTGTTCCTTGACCTTTCTAGAAGTGTCCTTAGCCTTTTCCAAGTTAATGTATTTCCTTGCCCGGTCCATGAGTGCTGCCATATCTACAGGGGGATTTTTGGTCAAGGAGTCCCTAAAGCCTCCTTGTGCAAGACCAGCGGCCAAAGCAGCTACTAGGAAACCAGGGCTGCAATCTATCACCTCGGTGAGCTCGGCGTTGAAATGCGCAATATACCCCCTGAGTGATTCTTCCCTTGTTTGCTTTATGTTCAACAAGAATTCTGGACCCTTTTTCAACCTCCTACTAGTCATGAATCTGTATAGGAATCTTCTGCCGAGCTCATAGAAGCTAGTAATTGAGTTCGATGGGAGGTGATGGAACCACTTCAGAGCGGTACCGTTGAGGCTGGTCAAGAATGTTCGGCATAGAAAAGCGTCAGAAGTACCGTGCAAAGCCATGGTGTGCTGGTAGTGGGAGAGATGGTCCCCTGGGTCCCCTGTCCTATCATAAGGGGTGAATTTGGGGACGACGAATTTCTTGGGTCTCTCCTCAGTCATTATAGCATTAGTGAACGGGGTGGCCGACCTTCCGAGCAGCCTGGCCAGCTCATCCTGCTCCGGATACTGGGCACCCCTTACAATAACAGTGCGGTCCATTGATTCAACAACTTCCTCAGCTCTTATTGATCCCCTTGGTAAGATGGGCTGCTGCGAGGCAGGCCTCGTAACTTCAGGGCCTACATGGGTTGGCTGGTCTTGGCCCATTACTAGGGGATTGTTCTGATTCTCTTGTACTGGTGGTGTAGGAACCACTCGAGGTGGTGACTCTTGTGGTACGTGATTCACTCCCGAAGCCCCAGGGATGGGGACCCGGGTGGTGCTTCGATAATGGACTTCCGGGATAAAGGCAGGGCATTCCTCTGCTGGTGACTGCTGATGGCTGGGGATCTCCATGAATATGGGCAGCCGTAGGAGGCTGCACCTCCCGAGTGCTTGTGGCGACGGGTGGATTCTGAGGATTAGTTTCATGATTCTGGGTAAACATCGCCAGAGTTCTAGACATGGTTAGGAGCTGTTCCTGCAACAACTGGTTCTGCCGCCTAGTTTCGACAAGCTCCTGTTGTACGGGATCAGTCACTCGCCCTCTTCCTCGTCCGGCAGGCGGTTGAGGCTGAGGGTTCTGAGGATTTTGAGTATTCTTCCTGGGTCGGAGATTAGGAGCCATAATCCTTTGATGAAAGGAGGATGAACTTTGATTTAGTAGAGCACTTGGTGATTGTCGTTCCCACAGACGGCGCCAAACTGATGCTACACTTTTTGGCCCTCGTATGATCCAAGCTCAGCTCCCTGCGAAATACTCAAAACAGAAGATCAGAGGACCATCGGGTTGGCTCCGGCGGTAGCCGCTCCGATGCTTAAGTCAATAAACTGAATTGAAAAACTGTAATGAAAGCCAAATAATGAGCATGAAAATAAAGCGCACCTTTAAGGTTTAATTTATAGGCAGTGGCTTTCCCAAGTTGATTAGGATTTGGAGCCATGAATACAGGGATTGGATCGTCGGAGATATCAGTTACCTTATTGAATATGGCAACAGAGTGTGGCAGTTTCCTTGTTGAAGACTGTTTCCTTATTTCCTACTCGGTGCACATTGAGGCAGTGATGAGGTCTGATCATCGATGTATTGTACTGAAGGCTTGTGTTCATACTTGTTAGCTTCGCAGGAGAGCAGACCTGCTCTAATGATATGTGCTCGGTCTTTGTGGGTCTTGCTCTTGAAAGACCGAGCATGAGCTGAGTGACTGAGCACGAGATGAATGACCGAGCATGAGCTAAATGACCGAGCATGAGCTAAATGATTGAGCATGAACTGACCCGTAGTTACACGTGTCAAGTAGTGGTTGGTGTGTCATATTGTGGTATATCAACATGCATGATATATATATATATATATTTATATATATGCACTCATATATGTTACATTATATATAAGATTAACTATGAAATATACATGGTACTGAAAAAATAATTTAATAAATATACAAAAGTATTCTAGAATGATTGAATTATTTCAAACAATTGAATTATTTAAATTATTTTATTCCAACATTTAAATTGTTCAAACCAAATGTTAGAATATAATTACTATCTCATTCCAGGGTATTTTTCCATTCCATTCCATCGTACCAAATGTACCTTTAGTTGATTTTTTTTTTTCCAACTTTTTTTACTTTTTCAAAATTTTTTGTATGTTACAAAGAAGTTTGTGTTTTGTAGTTTTTATTTTATTTTATTTATTCAATTATTTTATTAACTTATTATTAGTATAATAATTATTTTAATTAACTTGTTACTTTGCTTTTGCTTAATTTTTTTCTACCTATTTTTTAAGTTGTTAATTTCTAACAAGTTTATAATATATCACTTTGTTAGTTAGTTTTTTTTTTTTTTGCTTTATTTTCAAACTTCTATGTTAATTGATTTTTGTTTAACTTTTCTATTTATTTTTTCAAAATTGTTACATACTAGTTATTAGTTAATAGTTAATTAGTTTTATTTCTTTTGCTTGAAAATAAATAGATAATAATAGTAATTGACAACAATAGAAAATAAACATCAACATTTTGTTCAAAAATAAATTCAATTACCAATGATTTTTTTTTTTGCTGCAACTTGTTTACTTTAATTACTAAATTACATACATACCCTTTTGGGATTAAGCGTTATGTAGTTCTTTACATTTGCATTACAATGTAATTTTTTTGATACGTTTATTGACTAATTTATTACAAAAAGAAAAATACATTTATGATGATCCTACATCTAAGTTTGAAAAATCTTCAGCCATATCATCCACCCGGTTTTGAAGTTGAAGTCTTGCATTCTCTGAGTCCTTCATGAGGGCCTCCAATCTGTTCGGTGCTAGCTTGCTCCCCTCGTCTATCACCTTGTTAGTTGTTACCTGCACCAAAAGCATGCTACTGTTGAGACTGTAGGTGTTAGTAGATCATGGGCAATGATGGAAAGCACATGAAAATTTGTTGCATGTGTTATCCACCATGCCAAAATATCAAAATTTCTTAACTCCTTAGTAGTTAGAAAACCAATCAAATCATTTTCTAAATATTTATATGATTTGGAGCGGGAAGAAGGAAATGACAACGAACCTGCACTACTCATTTTTTGGATACGATATGACCAAGGTAGGCTACTTTTTTAACCCGCAATATCTACATAAGAGGAAGAATGTCCTCCTTTTATTATTACCATATTTCATTACATATTTATTAAATACACTATCTAATAATTTTTTTCTTTTTATCATCTATGCTTATTTTAAGTTGGCAATTTAAATTATCAGATATTCTTTTTACTAAAAGTTATACACCATTCAATTTATTTCTAGGATCCATTATTGTAACTAAACAAAAAATTGAGGGCAATGCTTCCCAATATTTTAAAAATTTATCTTCCATTACTGTATAAATATTTTTAAATAAATCATGGGATAATTACACTTGTCTTCTCTAAGGTTTCTGATAAGTATAGACAGTAGCCCTAGGGTTTTTGAAATAACACTGCCCGCTCTGTCTGTAAATGTTGATTAAACGATGTTAACGGAGCTAGCTCGTTTACAAATTTACCCTCCTATTATAATAATATTTTCAGTCAAAAAAATCAACAATATTAATAAATCCTTCACTTTATTTTTCTCTCTTCTATATACATATGCGATACCGCACGACCGCCAATCTCTACTGCCCATCTCCATGGCTCCTCTTCCCTGCCCACTCTGACAATGTCGAATACCTCTCCTCTGCCCTTCTATGCCGCAGTGGTGGTGTGTTCTGATATGGTTTTGGGTATTCTTCTAGTATGTTGTTGTTTTGCCATGAAATTGAGTGAAGGGGTTCTACAACATATACCACATACGGTAGCTTCCTCCAACAACAAAAATAATTTCTCTCTACCGTTAATCTCTCTCTCTCTCTCTCTCCTTTTTCAATCTCTCTCACACACACACATGTATATATATATATATATATATATTTGCACACATCCAAAGATTTGTGTGTATATATGTAAGTGTGTGTGTGTACACATAAGCTCACACTACTGTAACTCTGTCTCTCTCTCTCTCTCTCTCCAATCACTAATCCCCTACTTGGGTGGTGGTTGGTTTATTAGCGAATATTTCAACTTTTGCAGATCTGTGGAGGTGAGCTTGGAAATCTGGGGTTGGTTCTTGTGGATTTCACTTGTTTTTTGCAGTTTATAGTATGAGAATACAGACCCATTTGGAGATCTCTTGTCAGATCCATGGAGGATTATATTGATTTCTTTAAGAATGTTTCATAATTCAAATTTCATTTTTGATCTTGTTTAGTTTTGGTTTCATATTGATTTAAAATTTGGAAGACCCGTATCCAACACACACACGTTTACTTGTATATATATATAGAAAGATTTTAGATAAATTTAATATCTTCCTAGACCCGTAACCGCCAAGAGTTGCCAATATATACTCTTGATTTTTGTTCTTCTCCTGGTGCTCTTCTTTAGGTTACATATACCTGCATATTGTGTTCCTATCTTGAAGATTTCAATGTTTTTTTTTTTTTAATGTATTCTGGTGTTAATTTGAAAGAAAAAAATCTGTAGTTCAATTTTACACCATTTTTTTTAAGTTCTGAAGTTCTCCCTGAATTTTAGTTAGTTTAGAATTAAAACTAATCCATTGATGTTGAAGGCCAAAAGATTAAATTTTGGCATTACAAAATGAAAGCCAAGTTTTATTTATTTATTTTTGTTCACAAAGTAGTAGTATGTCCTTGAGGAAATTTAAGTAGATTTGTTGAGATATTACACTTACAATGTCAATTTAATTGGATTTTTAGAGAGAGAAAATTTTAGGGTGAGGAACTCATTTTTATTATAATTTTTTGAGAGATTCAAAAAAGGAGGTAAATGTGTGTGAGAGAGTATTTTAGAGGGAACATGATTTTTAGAGAGAGTATATAATTTTAGTGGGCCATTCGTGGTTTTAGAGAGATAAATTTAAGAAATATTTTAAATAAGGTTTTAGAAAAATAAATTTGGACGAAGATAATTCAATAGATAATTTAGAGAAAAAAAATTTAGTGCCTTGTTTTATAGAAAAATGAATTTAGAAAGAAACTTGTAAATAATTTTAGTGAAAAATATTTTAGAAAAAAAATTAGTGAGGAAATATATTTTTTCCTAAAGAGAAGAATTTATAGTTTTATAGAAAAAATGAATTTGGTTTACATATATACATATGCAAAAGGGTAATATTGTAATTTTACGGTAGTCTTTTGAGCGTAATCTTGTCCTTCCATTTTTTTATGAGCAAATTTGGCATTTTGACAGTTTATTGCTTACATCATCAATTTCCGTTAGGTCAACTAATGACTCTTAACGGCGAGGGGGAATCTATTACCAACATTGAAACCACAACGGGAACAATGTTATTTTAGAAACTCTAGGGATATTGTCTGCAATTGTCAAAAACTCTATAGAAGGAAAGTGTAATTATCTCATAAATCATTATACCTATATGTTACAAAAGTACTAGAAATATTAAATAATTTATCAATTTATGATAATAAACACTGAAATAAATATTAGTTGCATTATAATTTTTTTTTTAAATGTCTTAAATGTAAAAGTTATGTTCCAATCAATAACAGTTAAATACGTATAACCCATTTTTGAATTTAAATAATCAATAATTATTTGATAATATTTTTCACAAGATTTTAACATAAAATAAGTATAGTTCCAACAAGTATTAATATCAGTTTTTAATTTTCTAGTTTTTAATCCATATGTTTTCAAATTCGTGTAGCCTAGCAAGAGATAAATTAATATAGTTAATTGCATCCCTAATTGTTTCTATGAGTCTCACTTAATTTTAAATCATCTTGGACCATTAGATTAATTACATGACATACACATCTAACATGAAAATAAGTACCACTAAATGACGAACGAAAGGCACCTTTGAAATATCAATTGACGTAGTATTTGCAGTAGCATTATCAAAAGTAATGCTAAAAACTTTATCAGAAACTTCATATTCTCTAAATACAGTCATAATAGCATTAAATGTGTTAGCAGCATTTGTGAAACATTTCTATGGGACAGAAAGCAATAATTTATTTTATTTGAAGTCCAATCATTATCAATATAATATACAGTAACACAGAATAACCAACTTTATTTCTACTAGATCACATATCGGAAGTACAAGAAATAGAAGCATTAAAAGTAGCAAAATTGGAAAATAAATTCTTATTTAAATCATTAAATCTTTTCAAAGCATCACTTCTTGTAGCATTTCTAGAGACAATAGTATATGTAGGGTTTACATATTTTCTCATAAAAATTTGAAAATATGGATCCTTTTGGTAAAAGGCTGCTCGAAATCAGCTACATATCTAGCCTACCCCTCTCATTCTACTTCCAGGGTATGTAAAAGTTCAAAAACTACTACTACTTTGACTAAGTTAGGTTTGCTTAGGGTCATTATCACTACCATATTTTTCAAGGCATTTTGTTGAATGTCGTACGAGGTAGCCCGTGCCACCACTACTTTTGCAAATATAACTATTCTTGCAATATTTATATATAGCCCTAAGTTCCATTTCCTCACTAGCATTTTTTTATTTCTTTTATTGTAAAATAATTCCACACAGATGATGTGCTACACTTTTTGGCTTAGGACGGTTAGACGTGGCTTCGGTGTGTAGTAGGGTCGCTAGAAGGTTGGTTAGAACCTTCGTCAAATTCACAAAACTCAAGATTTTCTAGGTCAATATTTCCAGGGCAACTAGGGTCCATTTTCTAAAGACCCCTCAAGATAGTTGTTAATATAGTTGTTGGAGCGGCAAAAAAGTCATTTTGAATATTTAGAAAGTCAAAAAGGAGGGAATCTGTGTAAGGGATTGTTACGGGCCAGGCGAGCCATGCCAAAACAAGATGTGTCGTGTTTAGATTTTTGGCGGGCTCGTGTCGGACCGTGCCTATAGGTTGAGAAGGCTGGCCCAGCACGGCCCACACACGTGCAGTGCCAGGCCCAACCCACGTGGGAGTCATGCCGTGCCACTATTAGTCGTGCTCGTGCTGGCTTGGCCTATTTTACACTTGTATTTAAAACACTACTCTTAACCCAACTCAACAAAGCCTTATTTCAACTATTTGAGGTCGGCTCAATGTTACTTGGAATGTGGTTCACTATGGTATGTGGAACGGGAACGTAAATCGTCACTTATTATAGAACGTAATATGATAGGGGTAGGTTTCTTCGGATCGCTTTATTAGAACAAAATACGATTATTTGGGACATGATATGTATTTGTGATTGTATTTGTAATAATATTCATATGTATATATATACACTGGAAAAATTTTGACGAATTCAGGCTATTATAAAATAAAAATTCCAATGATGTATGTATTTTCTTATATGCTGTATGATTGTTTGGGTTTTTGATATTTTAGATTAGAATGCTAAATCTTGTGTTCCAAATCATCAGTGATTCATGTTTTGGATCGTGCGATCCAATTCATAATTTGCTAGGGGGGAGCGAATTGTGGTAATTATAGGTTAGCTACATGAATACTTTCTTGCCATTCTATTCTATTTAAGACCATCCCTGTAGATAGATCACACATCATAATATCTTTTTTACCATCTTTAGCAAAGTTAGTTCTGGTCGCCCCTGCCTCTTAGCATGCCCCTCGATATGAATCATGTCTCTCTTCCTTACTGGTGCATTTACTAGTCTTCTTTGTACATGACTATACCGCATTAACCAATTTTCTCTCATTTTATCCCCTATAGGTGCACATCTACCATCTCACAAATGTATTCATTTTTAATTATGTCTTCGCTAGTATTATGCACCTCTCAACATCCTTTTTTCGGCTACACCTATTTTATTGACATGTTAATTCTTTACTGCTCAACATTTTGTTCATACAACATCACTATTCTAATAGCTTTTCTATAGAATTTACCTTTCAATTTTAAAGGTAGATGTAGATCACACAATACGCCAGGCACACTTTTCCACTTAACCCATGATTCTTTAATTTTATGAGTAACATCGTCTCCAATATCTCTCTCTTGATGAATAAGTAAACTTAGGTATTCAATTTTTTTACTCTTTATTAACTCTTGATTTTCAATCTCCACTGTATTCCTCATTGTATTTCTAATTTTACTAAAGTCACATTTAAGATATTCAGTTTTTGTCCTAATTATATTGAACCATTTTGATTTTAAAGCCTACTTCCAAACTTCTAATTCAACATTTACCCCGCTTTTAAATTCAACAATTTTTTTTGGATAAATCTCTTTTAAATTCAACAATTAAAACAATATTATCAACAAAAGCATAAACTATGGAACTTCATCTTGTATATACTTAGTCTGCTCATCCATCACTAAATCAAAAAAGACAAGGATTTAATGTTGATTCCTGCTGTAAGCCTACTGTGATTGGAAATTCACTTAATTCTTTAATAGTTGTCCTTATGTAGTTACAGTCCCATCATACATTTCTTTTATCATTTCGATATGTCGTTTTGTGATTCCTTTCTTTTCTAAAACCCACCATATAAAATATTACTCTCTCTACCCTAATAAAAGGGTCCTTTCTGGGAATTGCAACTTTTTTAAGGGTACAAACATTTACTGCTTTCAGACTTGAGTGAAAGTATTAATTTCCAAACTAACATCCTTTCACATTGGTTAGTACCTTCCCATCAACTAAGAAAAAAAAGGGTAATTTGAAAATTTCGCGACACTTTGTGTATTGACTTTTCAAATTAGACTCATATTGTGGGCATCCTAAAAAGGAAAGAGGGAGTCTTTTATTAGGACGAAGGGAGTTCTAAAATATGAGGGTAAAAGAGTAAAAGAATAGCTAACGTTAACACCATCCGGTCAACAATTCCTACAGTGGAGGCCAATGTAATTTTACAAATAAGAGAGAATCTGTCTGAAGTTGTTAGGAGAGGTTAATGTAATTTACCCAAAAATAAATAATACATTTGGACACCTTTCTCATACTCATGCTAATATTGTGACCGCTTTGTTTTGAATCAGTTGGCTATTAATAAGCATCGATGGATACATTCTGATTGCATTCTAATGTTCAAATGTTGCATAAATATGGACAAATATAATAATGTCATTGTTCAATATGTGGAATTTCTGGCCATGTTTTGTTGTCGACCATATCCCAAAAAGGCAGGCACCTTTATGTGCTAGTTTGGCTTTTCAAGTTGTCTTTGATATGTGCTGGACTGACTTGACTCTCTCCCTTGTTTTATGATGGACTCTTTTAACATCAAAAATAATTTATGATGGAATCTTTTGTCAGCTAAGACAAAAAAAAAAAAAGGCATTTATGTTTTCTTATGCCCTTAGGTTACTGCAAAGAAAGTATGGTCTTAAATAATACAGAATCTGTTTAGTCATCCCCAAACATTAATGTGATTTCTTACAGTAAACATAACCTTGCACAAACGTATGTTTTATGCTGCATTCAAATGATTTTCACCCCCCAGTTTGTTGATTTACTTTTCCTCCTCATTTGTTTTTTAAAATATACTTCCTGCTCTTATATTTTGCAGGCTTCAGCAATACAAGTTGGTTGAGATGAAACTTCTTGCGCAACAGAGGGATCTGCAGGTGCTTTCTTATTGTTGCCCCCTCCTTTCAATTTACTATTTTTTCTTTTGATAAGTTAAAAGTTCAATTTAGTAATTATTATTGCCTTGGCAAAAAACTAAGATTCGATTTAAGCCATTGTTTAGTTGCTAAGAGATTGTATCTTGATTGGACTGAAGATGGACTTGACTCCTTAACTCCTCTATGCAACATAAAAACTAAAATTGTAACTGGTTTATTTTTTTTGGCACCATTTGTGGACACATACAACAAATGACAGACGTCACAACTCTTCAAAATTTTGGCTTAAGATAGTTAATGTTTATATTACAAAAATTAGGGTTGAGGAAGAGAAGAAAATGAAAGAAAGAGAGATTGAAAGAAAAGGGTTCAGGACGTCGTTAATTACTTCTACCCTTACACATTGCATTTATATATTAATATAAGAGAAAATACAATAATACTTTTAGAAATAAAGCAAACACTCTTAACACTCTCTCAAGATGAAGCATACAAATCAAACATTCTCAGCTTGGAAGACAAATGGTGAAAAGAAGCATGAGGTAATGGCTTGGTGAGAATATTGCCCAATTGAAGATCCAAATGAACATAAAAAGTGACAATCTATTTCCTCATTAGCAAATTGCAAATAAAGTGACAATCAACCTCTATTTTTTCGGTACACTCAGGGAAAATTGAATTATTAGCAACGAAGAGAATCACCTGATTGTCTACATAGGAGTAGACACAACAACACCAAGATCTAGAAGAAGAGGATGAACCCACAACATTTCGAATGCAATATGAACCATAGCTCTATACTCAATTTCAACACTAAAAGTGGGCAACAATATTCCTTTTTTTTTTTTATTGCGCCACATAACTAGATTTCCACCAATAAAGGTACAACAACTGGAAGTAGACCACATATCAAAGTGACAACTAGCCCAATTAGCATCACTATAACCAGTCACAAAAACGGAAGTAGAATTTTTGTACAGAAGCCCTCGTCTAAGAGCACTTTTCCGATAACACAAAATACAAAAAATGAGGTTGACAAGGAGCATGTATGTATTGACTTGCTACTCCAACATCATAAGTGATATCCGGCTGAGTGACAGTAAGATAAATCAACTTTCCAACTAGCTTTCGATAGCGACCTATATCAACAAACAGTTATGCTTGCTCACCATCAAGTTTGATAGTGGAATCCATATAAGTATCACCAGGCCTAGCATCTAGTAGACTAGTCTCAGAGAGAAGATCTTACTTCCTTTAAGATAGAGAGATGCCTTGACAAGAACAAGCAACGTCAATCCCAAGAAAATAGCGAAGGTCACGTAGATCCTTAGTTTGGAAGTGTTGACCAAGGTGTCTTTTCAAATTTGCAATACTGGCGGAATCACTCTTGGAGTTGGAGATAATAATATCATCCACATAAATAATCTAGAAAAACAATGGTACTAGCAAAAGAGTGACAAACAAAAAGTGAGTGATTAGAATTAGAACGACGGAAATCATATGTAAGCACAACAACACTGAATGCATCAAAAACAACCATGAGGAGACTGTTTTAGACCATACAAAGCCATATGCAGTCGACAGATAAGATGTTCACTGTTAGCAACAACATAACCAGGAGGCCGAGTCATGTAAACTTCCTCTTGAAGATCACCATGAAGGAAAGTATTATTGATATCAACCAACTGTTTGTTTCCCAAGAGGTAGAACTGTTAAGTTGCCAAGTCTGATTCTTATGAATAGCACTCATTTCCTCATTTATAAGATGTTTTCGGCCAGAAGTAGACAAAGTTTGCCTATAAGATGTTTGAATAGAAATAGAGGATAATACACAAGCAAAGGACTGCAAACAAGATAAATTATGATTATAGAACACAAAATTAGCTATACGATGCTGAGTACAAGTGTCTTTACCTCTCCGCAAGGCAATAGGTAAATCTTCAGTATTAAGAACAGTGGAGGAAGCAGTAGGAACCTCATACGGTGAAAATGTGACATTTGGGCTATAATAAGCAATGCACCTATCACGGGATTGCTGATAAACCTACAAAGGAGAATTGGGTGCCATAGAAATAGGCAAAGGAAGAGTAGGAGAAGCTACATAGGACTCCCCTCACAACTGGAGAGGAGATTCGTGTGCAAAAATTGACTCAAGGAAGAAAAGGAGGTAGACTTAAGGTAAAATCGACACTTATAAAGTAACAGTGAGACTCGCGATTGCAACAACAATAACCCTTCCAAGTCTGAGAGTACCCAAGAAAAACACACTTACGACCAAGATGTGATAATTTGTCTTGGCCAGGATCCATAATATGAATAAAGACAACATGACCAAATACATGAGGAGTGATGTGAAATGGAGAGAGATGATGATATAAGAGAGAAAAGGGAGACTGATGATGTAGAACAAAAGATGGCATACAATTAATGAGATAGGATGCAGTAAGAACGACATCATGCCAAAAATGTTTGGGTACGTTTGTATTGAACATCAAGATGCGAGCAACATCCAACTCATGATGATGCTTCCTTTCAATAATACCTATTTTATTGAAAGGTGTGAGCTAAGAAGCACAGACACGGGACATGGATACGACATGACACGAACACGCCAACACAATTTTTCAAAAAACGATGCGGACACATCGGGGACATGTTGAATAAGTTTTTTTTTATTTTTATATATATAATCATATAATCAATTTTTATTTTTATATCACTCAAATTAGGTATAAAAAAAATTCACAAATCATAAGAGATCAATTATCAATTCGTCAATTTTAATTAATAATCACTCAAACCTTTCAACATTCTACAATTTCTACTTTATATATCAATATATGATGATTATCATTCAATGCAACATCTACATGAGTAATAAAATTCTAACATCGCATCACAAAGTGATAAACTTAAAACTAAAGTACTAAATATTTCGGTAGATTATAAATAACAAAATCATAACAAGTATGAAGCATCCAAAGTTCAGTAATTGCTAGAGGAATAAAATTTTGAAATTCAAAGCAAAACAAAGCTCCATTAATAACCCCCAAAAGGCTGTTTAGAAAAAGGAGAGAGAGAAGAGACTGGAAAACAGAACTTTTTTTGATAGGTGATAGGTAAGAAGAAACAGAACTGATCAGAGAAGAAGAAAGAAAAAAACAGAGAAAAAAAAAGGAAGAAGAAAAGAAGAAGAAGAAGCAGAACACAGAGAAGAGGGAAAAAAAACAGAAAAAAAGGGAAGAAGAAGCAGAACTGGGAGGAGAAGAAAAAAAACAGAGAAAAGGAGAGAAAAGAGGAAGAATAAAAGAATAAGAAGAAGCAGAACTCAGAAAGTAACAGCACACTGATCAGAGAAGAAGAAGAAAAAAGGGAAAGAAAAAGAGAGAAAAAAAGAAAAAAGGAGGACGTACCTGAGACATCGCTGGTTGGAGGTCCTTTGAAAGTTGCCGGTCAGAACTCGAAACTCACCGGTCAGAGCAGCAATGGAGATGGGATCTGCATCGGTTTCGAGAGAGGGCTGCGTGCTAGGGCTCCAATTCTTCAAAGGGGGGAAATCGATTTGGGGGGAAAAGAGTTTTGAGGTTATTTTACTAAAACAAAATGTTATAATTATACATTGACACCTCCATTCTTTTAATATAATAAATAAATCCCCGTTTTTAAAAAAAATAATTGAGCATTGACCTGCAAATGTGGCAGAACGTGTCCCCTGCGTGTCCCTCATGTATCTGAAATAAATAAAAAAGAAAAAGAAAAAATAAGGACACTTATTTGGGCGTGTCTGTGTCCCAGACGTGTTTGACACTAGTACGTTGGTGAAAATCAAGTGTCCGTGCTTTGTAGGGTGTGAGCACAACTAGTCTAGTGAATATTACTGTAAGCAACACAAAGGGAATTCATGACAGACTGCATATTCTAATGTATTATCTGAGCAAAAAAGGTTAATCTGTTTACCAAAACTGAGCAAGATTTCATTATAAAATAAAAAAAGAAGAAGATATTTAGTTGTTTAAATTGCTCTTTCATAAAAAACAACTATGTCATACAAGAATTAATTATTAACAAAAAATCACAAAATAATTAAATCCTTCCAAACTAGAAGAATAGGGGTCCTCGACTCCCTATATGTTTATGTGAACTACATTAAGACTCATACTAATGACCATGACTACTACACGAAAAAGAACTACGATGATGCCTGCCTAATGAATAAGCCTCACATTCCAAACCAAACACGATTTAATCTAGGAATGGAAACCTTAAGTTTATTCAAATATGGATGAACTAAAAGAAAGTACCACTAAAGAGGCGAAACTACTAAACTCAATGCAGATGAGGTGAGGAAGGGAACCGCCAAAATCTATGTAATATAGGTCATTCTTCTCACGCCCCGAACCAATCATCTTCTTCGTCTTAAGGTCCTGATAGACACAAGAAGTAGGCGAAAAGGTTATGCAACAATGTAACATTTTCGTCCACTAACTAACAGAAGGCAAATTAAAGGGAAAACTAGGGATATAAAGACTATAGGGTACAGATAAGGATGTGTAGGATGGATAACACTTTTTCCAAGAATAGGTGAGATGATCCATTAGCTAAGATAATTTGGTGTTTGATAAGGTTTAAATTAGAAAAGAGAGAAGGTATGCCAGACATATGTTAGCTAGTTCGAGAGTCAATGACCAGGACGAAGGTAAATAATAGACCACATAGGCAACATTACCTGAATCAACCAAAGTAGTAGTGGATGAAGAAGGATCAGCTATACATAATATCTAGACTAACTCATCAAGCTGAGTAGTGAGTGCATCATGAGAATTAGAACTAGAATGATAATTCTCGATGAAGCATGAGTAGAAAATAGCTGTGTGGTACCATCAATGACCTGATGTGCATTCTGGCTTACCATACTTTACCTAATAAGGTTTCGTATGATTAGTGCTGCCACAATGATCACACTTCTTACACTTCGTTTTTATGTTTTTGTTTTGGGAGGGGAAGGGGAGGTCTTGTGGTAGAACAAATTGTGGTGCAAATCAATGAGCAATTGGTTGCATTGTGATATATTAAAATTTGAGGTATAGGCTTGAGGCTATTTTTTGTTTTTAAGTTGCAAACTAATAACACCATCTTCAAGAGATTGATTTGACTGGTTGTTTCAAATTTTGATTTCCCATTAAATGTTTGAAATTGTAAGTTTGATAATTTTTATGTAAAGTTGTATTCAAAACACATATTTGGATTTATATCAGTTTTTACTCCAGATTTTCAAACTATGACCGCCCTTTATATGTTAAATTATGTGCCTTCGAAATTATCACTTTTGGGCTATGATCAAACATGTTTGTATTTAGATATTATTTACTTTTTGTTCATGTTTGTCAGAAGTTTGATTCTCACTACTTGTTTTTTGTGGTTACCAGGCAAAGATTCCCGACATTGAGAAGTGTTTAGATGTAGTTGCCACTTTGCAAGCTAAAAAGGCTACTGGTGAGGTTCGTTGTTCTAATGTTATAAATTTGTTCAATACGTAAACTCATGGATAACTGGCCTATCTGCCAACACTTGCAATCGGGATGCCAGTTCACTGATGTAGGGGCAAATTTGCTTAGTTGCTTATTTATGGATGCATATAATCTGGTCTAGACTCTAGAGAATGATTTCAATTAAGCTGGCAACTTATTGATAGGGTACTGAGGCAACTGAGTTTGTGAATAGGGATTGATATAAATTTTTATGAGAGGACACAAGTTTCTTAAAAACAAGATGGTACCTCCTCCATTCCAACTACATACCCATGTGATTGCCTATGATGACAAGTTGACAACCCTGAATACTGATGGAAAGACATTTCCCAATTCCTACCTTCAGAAAAATTCTTCTTGACATGTTGCTATGGGATTTGTTTTGCATGCATCTGCCTTGGGTTGTAGGTAACTAAAAGCTGCTTAGGCTTGGGCAAAAGCTTGTGCTTCCAAGTGATCGCGGTTGCCTAGTTCCTACTTCAGAGTTGCATGTACTAGATCATAAGTTTATAACCCCCACTGTCTCACAAAGATTGCCCTCCTTTCCTTGTTTGGATGCTTGGAGAGAGAGAGACAGAGAGAGAGAGAGAGAGAGAGATTTTGTGGATCCTACTAAACAATCAAGGATCCCGCCATTGATGTCACATGATCAAAGACCATTTACAGTATGGATGGGTTTAGTTGAACCCATATGTTTCTAACTCCTTAAGTTAGGAAAAAAATCATATTTTTTTAGGAGGGCATTTTGGTAAATTTATCAACTATGGGTATTTTTAAATTTTATTTTTCTTTGATGTCTAAATTAATAAATTATTTAGTTATTGTTTTTTTCCGTCTTTTACTTGTTTGGAATTAGTGAACTCTTAATTAGTTTAGGAAACATACCGATCAAAAATAAAATTGTTTAGGAAACACTTGTCTAATAGGAATACACAAGTTTTTTTGCAAAGACAATTTAACAACTTTGATCAATTAAAAACTGTATAAATTTTGCATTGAGACTCCATTAAAATTCTTCTCTGTTAGACCCTTAAAAGGCTTCTCTTTTCTTTCTTCTTCTTTTAACTTGATTTCCAATGGTGCTATGTACACCTGTTTATTAATTGTGTTAAATGGGTCACCCCGTTTATGACACAGACTTGTTTATTTTCAACTTAAATCTAGGGATCTTAGTTGTGCTCATGCGTCGTGTTAAGAATTGTCACTCCTAATCAGTAAAATTACACCTTGCAGGGCAATATTATTCTCTTTCTTACGTTTTATAGTTTTTGCCATTATTTCAGTCCTCTAAAGTCAAGAATTCTCTTAAAATAGCATGTCATTATATTTAGGGGAGATGGTCTGTTCCCTGGTGTGTGTGGGGAGATTTTAACATTGTTAGATTCCCGTCCGAGAAGGTAGGGGTTGACAGACTTTCAAGGTTAACTCCCTTCATTAACGAGTGCATTTTGGTTGACCTGCCTTTCGAAGGAGGAAAATATACATGGTTTAGAGGAGGGAATAGCAATGCTAAGTCCAGGTTGGATCACTTCTTGATTTCCTTTTCTTGGGAGGATTTTTTATATGGGTTTCTCAGTTCAGTCTGTCCAGACCTATTTCAGATCACTGAACAGTGATGCTGAAATATGATGGATTCAGTACTGGGAAGAGCCCCTTTCCGTTTTGAAACTATGTGGCTGAAAATGGAGGGTTCATGGGGATGGTTTGTTCATAGTGGCAAGAATACAGCATAGTAGGAAGTCTCAGCTTCATTTTGGCCATAAATTGAAGTAGTTGAAAAATGATTTGAAGTGGTGGAAAAAGGAAGTTTTTTGCAATGTGCAGGAGTGGATTGATAAATTGCTGCAGGACACTGGGGATTGACAGCAAGTAGCAAAAGAATCATGGGGAAGAATTTAAGGTGGAGTTGGGCTTACTCTTCAAGGCGGAAGAGACTTTATGGAGACAAAAATGAAGGGTTTTGTGGCTAAAGGAAGGAGACAGCAACACTAACTTCTTCCATAGGGTTGAATGTCCATAACAGGGGGAATAGAATCTCCTCCATCAAGATTGGTAACCAGGTGCTGAGGGATGAATAGGAGGTTAGGGGATGGGATCGCAATTTTCTATTGGAATTTGTTTTAGGAGTCTTGTAGCTGGAGACTGGGTATTGAGAATTTTGTTGTCTCTAGAATATATGGAGAGGTTGATGCAGATTTAGAAAGGCCCTTTGTGGAACATGAGATAGTGATGACCTTGTCCTCTTGCATTGGAGATAAGGCCCAGGACCCCGACAGGCTCATAATGGCCTTTTTCAAACATTGTTGGGAGATAGTGAAGGAGGATGTTTTGCACTTCCACAAATCTGGTACTTCTGAGAAAAGCTGCAATGCTTCTTTTGTTGCCATTATTCCAAAGAAGGATGTGGCAGAATATATCAGAATTATCATCCTATTAGTCTGGTGGGGAGTGTTTACAAGCTACTAGAAAAGGTTCTTACTATGAAGCTTAACACGGTAGTAGGGACTGTGGTGCTTAGCTACCAAAATGCATTTGCGGGTGCAGAAAAATCCTAAATGATGTGCTTGTTAATGCATCGACTTTAAGAGAAAGTGATGCAACACAAAATGGGATAGGAATTGAGCACGTTGAATTCCTAGTATTAGAACAACCACCAACGCATGGGAACAAATTTCCTAAAATTTGAATCTTAATATTATTGATGAAAAGCTGAATAATAGATGGCTCTTACATCATATTTATAGAGAAAGCAAACTCTGAATCCTATTAGAATAAAGAAAACCTATTTAGAAAAGAAAATAAGAAGGAAAATATCAAAAATAACAAATTTGAGTTGGGCTCAAATTTGGAAACTAGAGACTCCTAAAATAATTTTGAAACAAATATGCATAATTTGGCAAGTATCATATCTATCCTACATCAAACTCACTCACTTGACAAGAACTTGTCCTTGAGTTAACTGAATATATTCGACCTCGAACTCGTCTATGACCCGGAAATAATGGTTGAATCTTTTCAAGAACAATTAAAGATTCAAGCATTTTTCCTTTCACATATTCTATTAAGTCTGTAATTTTACGCTATTGTTTTGAAGTCAACAATAATCTCATAATAAAATAAGAAAAATCTTATTGATCCAACACTATAATTTCAACTCTCTCGTAATTATCACAATCATCCTACACCACTTCAAAATTATTCTCATCTTTAATATTAAGTATTAACCATGAAAATTTCTTCCTCTACAACAGTGATTAAATTAGTATGTTCTTTCTCTTCTATAATAGAACTTGTAGACTCTATTGGTGTCACTAGTTCCACACTTTGATATATTAATTTTGAATTATCTTTTCCTTCTTTATTCGCACTAAGAGTTGAAATCAATTGTTCTTTATCCTCTACACCTACTATTTCAGCAATATCAATAAAAATATATTCAACTTTATTTTCTTTTAACTCATTATGATCGTTTTCAGAAGGTGAAATAACTTGATTTGCATTCTCTAAAACAAAAGAATGTGCACCTCTTTCAATGGTTTAATATTTGCAATCTTATTAGTTAAATTTATCTCAACAATTTCATATTTCTTTTGTGTTTTACCCTTGGTGCTAGGAATTAGTTTTGGAGTTTTTCCTTTGTTCTCAACATTATATTCTATTACTTCAACAAAATCCCATGTTGGCCTGCATTCATTTTCTAAAATCTGGATACAAGTTCTTGGCAAAAATCTATCCATCAATAACTTCATCATTCTTGGCCATGAACGAATGCATTTTTTACCTTGCCCTTGTCTACATCTCTGTAACGCAAACCACCACGTTTTTGCTAATCTTATAAGTTTATCTTCTATCGAAAAATATATCTTTTTCCCCTGAAAGTCCCATATATTTGAAACAATTATCCAAATCATATATCCAATCAAGAAAGTCTTTAAAATAAAACATACGGATTGAATAGAAACGTATCCACGAATGGGTTGACTGCGAGCCCCGTTGTTAGTGCAATACCTATTGTTTTCACGATACTCTTGTATCTGAGATCCTAAACGAGTAACAGATTGTTTCTTACGATCTTCGTTGATAGGAGTTTTAAGTTCGTCTCCATCAATTGTCATCTAACCAGGCTAATCCTTGCCCTGATACCAATTGACGCAACACGAAACATGATAGGAATTGAACACGTCGAATTCCTAGTATTTGAACAACCACAAATACAAAGAGAACAAATTCTCTAAAATTCAAATATGAATATTATTGATGAAAAACTAAATAATAGATGTCTCTTACATCATATTTATAGAGAAAACAAACTCCTAATCTTATTGGAATAAAGAAATCATGTTTATAATAGAAAATGATAAAGAAAATAGAAACTTTATAAAAAATAACAAAAAACTTGAAAATTAGTGTCCTAGAATAAATATACATAATTTGGCAAGTAACATATTAGAAAGAGGCAGGAGGTGAGCTTATTGTGCAAGTTGGACATAGAAAAGGCATACAATCGTGTGAATAGAAATTCTTGTACCATGATGGGGAAGACGAATTTTGGAGAGAAGTGGCAAGATTGGATAAGAACTTGCATTTCCTCAGTGTAAATGGGTCTTGCGGGGTTCTTTCAGTCGTCTAAAGGGCTCAGGCAGGGAGATCTATTATCTCCATTTTTGTTTGTTATTGCAATGGATGCTTTAGTTGTATGATGGGTAAAGTAGTGGCAAGGGTTTTTTTTAGGGGTTTCATAGTGGATGATGGGGAAGGGAGACATGTGGATGTTTCTCATCTTTTGTTCGCAGATGATACTATAATTTTATGCGAAGCAAAAGTTAGATAGTTGTGGTTACTTCGACATGTCCTTTGTTTTGAAGCACTTTTTGGCCTTCGAGCGAACTTAAGCTGGAGCGGGATCATCCCAGTGGGGGAGGTTAGAAATGTTGACCAGATGGCATGGACCCTGGGGTGCAAAGCGGGATCATTTCTCTTGACTTAGGTTTGCCTTTAGGTGCTTCTCCTAGATCATGTGCTGTTTGGGAGTTAGTAGTAGAGCAATTTCAGAGGCACCTGCCAGGAAGGGGACATTTTTCAAAGAGGAGGTTGACACTTATAAGGAGCACACTAGCAAATCTCCTCACTTACTATATGTTTCCAATTACAATGGAGAGAAGGCTTGAGAAGCTTTGGAGAGACTTCCTTCGACGTCGTAAGGAGGATGAAAAGAAGATGCATTTGGTAAGATGGGACATAGTGAGAACTCCAATTCCAGCAAGGGTTCGAGGGTGTAGAATTTGAGGATATTTAACAATGCATTGTTGGGTAAATGTTTCTGGAGGTTTGGGGTGGAGAGCTACTCGCTATGGAAGGTCTTGGTGACTATAAAGTGAGGGTACAAGGGTGCTGGTTTTTTAGTAAGTTGGTGGGACTGCTTGGTAGCGGGTTATGGAAAAGTATCCAAATTGAAGTGGCTGATTTCAAGAGGGTATTCGGTTTGCGATTGGGAAGGTTGACTGGGTGAGATTTTGGGTTGACCTTTGGTGTGGGGAAAGAGTGTTCAAGGAGAGGTTCCCACAGTTGTTTAGGACGACAAGGAATAGGAGTGGTGCAGTTGCTGATTTTTTTCTTTGAAGGGGGGGGGGGGGGGGGGGAGGAGGTAGTGTGAAATCCTTGTTTTAGCACAGATTTACACGATTGGGAGGTGGGGGAATTGCTGGATGTCTTGAATAATCTTAGATTGGTTGCAGGTAGGGGGAACTCTATGGTATGGGTTCGCAACATTCATGGGATCACAGGACCTTTTCTGTAAAAATCAAACTGTAAAGAGTTGATGGGTAGTAGAGAGGTGAAGTTTCCTTGGAAGATGATTTGCTATTCTGGAGTCCCATCTAAGGTGGATTTTGTTTTTGGTTTGGGCAGCTGCTTGAGGTGCTATTTTAATCACGGACAACGGAAAACTTACAAAGAAGATGGTTTCAGTTGGCTAGTCAATATTGGTTGTGCAAGGAAAGGATAGAAACAGTGGATCATTTAGTACTGCATTTGTCTAGTGATTAGGGTGATGTTGGCAAGCCTAAGCGAGTTTCTTCCAAGTTGGTGAGAGGTTTGGTCTACAAGTGAGATTAGGAAAGTATGGAGGATGATTCTGTTGTGCTTGATTTGGCGTATATGGAGGGGGCACAACAATAGAATTTTTGAGGGGATAGAAAAACTCCCTTTTCTTTTGAAAAATACTTTTGTGCGTCTTTTGTATTTATGGGTCTTAAAGGTTTTCCCAATGTACGTAGGGTCTTTGTAGAGTTTTTGGGTTCTATGAGGCTCTAATTTCGTTCATTTTGGATTTATGGGTTTGTCCCCTCCGGACGTCTATTTATACAATTTCCTGTACTAATAAAAAATAAAAAATTTATATTGAAGCCCTCAATATTATGTCCAGTGTTGAAACAACAGTTTAATGAAATTGAACTTAGCTTTAAAATGTCAATTTGGTGTTTGTTTTTCCTACTCTAACTTGCATTCTATCTAGAGCCATATAGTCATGGTTTGTTCTCTCTTTTTTCTCTTTGGCTTTCCTCCTCTCCTTTTAGGAAACCTTCAATTTATGCTACACTCTGCAATCACGATATTTATTGCAAATGACAAACCATCTGAGCTATTTTTGCCACATCTTTCTACCTACTTGAACTATCTCTAGCATTTCTTTTGAACCATATTGTTTCTTGTCTTGCAATTTATTTATCCCAGCATGATGATGTTTCTTGACTCCCTAACATTCTGTTGCCATATAATATGATCCCTCCAAAATATCTCTCCACAAGTCCACTTTGCTCGTCCCAGTCTAATCTAAATTACCAATTCTCTTCCCTCTCTCTCTGAGCAATGGTTTTTTTTTTTTTTGTTTTGGGGGGGGGGGGGGGGGGTGATAATGATCATGTATTGGATGTCACATTATGATGACTTGCATATCTCATGTCTGGCTGAGCTGCACATGCATGCTTATGCATTCACTCACATGCCTCATTCAAAATTCATGCTGTAAATATGTTTGAACTGGTCTTCTATGGGATGTTTCATTATGTTTGAACTGATTGACTCACACAAATGAATAATGCTCCCACATTTTCTGGTTTCCATTTTCATGAAAATCTTTAGTATGGGTCAATCCCATCTTCTATTAGACATGCAAAACAATGGAGAAAGATAAATGAATTAAAAGGAGTTTAATGAAGACCACATATTCTTCTTTCCATCATAAAGGATATATTTTCCAGGATCTTATTCTTCTTGTTTGGATGATAAGGTATGAGTTCTTTATGGTTGGATCAACTGCACTATTTTATCAGAAAATAAATGTTTATAAAGGTATGCAGTCTAGTATTATATAGCTTGTTGAATATGGCTTTCCTACAATCCCTTGATTAAACTACATATCAGGCATCTCTAGCCTTGAATGGTATTGTTCTCTCCCCATACTGATCCAGCCTTCCTGTGCTAGTCTTGCTCAGGAGAGTATTCTGGCCAACAGAAGATAGGTAGTCTCCACTACTAAGATTCCAAAATGTCGTCCTTTTCTTTAATGTATTCCATTGTTAGGACACAAATCTGTGAGCCACATCTTGGTGCTTTGAGATTTTTTTGCCACATTCCTGGATTGCAGGAATGGAATAGTACTATATCTCAAAGTTGTAGTGCATGGAATATGAAATTTATAAATTTGGGCTCAAATTGTTGCATTTGGATGTAAGTGATCTACTATCCCATACACAAAGTTTATGGTATTCAATGTGGACCTTTTGTTTTTGTGTCAAAAAACTTTAAGCTGATTTTACGCTCTTCTTATTATTATATATTAGATTATCATATAGTTTAACACTGTTCTTTCTGTGGTTATGTTTTTTGTGCAGGCACTCATAGCTGATTTTGAAGTGTCAGAAGGCATCTATTCACGGGCCCACATTGAGGATACCGATTCTGTATGTTTATGGTTGGGAGCAAATGTCATGCTGGAGTATTCATGTGAAGAGGTACCCCAATTGTAATCTCAGACGTTTTTAGGTTGGTTAGTTGTTTACACAGGCAGGAAATTATAACGTTCTTGGAAACTTCAAAGCACAGGCCACTGCTCTTCTACAAAAGAACTTGGAAAATGCTAAAGCCAGTTTAGAAGTTCTTGTCGCGGATCTTCAATTCTTAAGGGATCAGGTGACGATTACGCAGGTATGGTTGGTATTCTAATCTTGTTGCCTAGTCATGATTAAAAGAATTCGAGCTTGCTATTCATCTTGTCTTAATTCATTGGAGCCTAATTTATAAGTTGTTCCGTCAATATGATTGTCTTAATTCATTGTAGCTAGCCTGTTCATTTCTATGCATATATATAAGCTCATTTGATCAGATTAATTGGTGGTAACTTTTTCCCCAATATAATTGCTATTGTTCAGGTCACAATTGCTCGTGTGTACAACTGGGATGTTCATCAGCGCAGAATCCGACCAGCTGCTGCTGCCAAAGACTCATGAAAATTTTTTCACTACCCCCCAGTTAAGAGGTGGCAGAACTTGCTTTTGCAGCTTAAAAGTATGGTTCAGATTTATCTGGTTTATTCTTTTGGTGATAAGATTGTCTTTCCCTGGTTGGACTATTTATTGGATGGTTTTCATGTCATCTGTGAGCGTATAGTTCAAAGTTTTGGTTCACTGAAATATAGATGTATTTTGTAAGAGAAATGTCATGCTAAGATCAGCTTGGCTTAATGATGTGAATGTTTGGGCTTTGCACTGTAACAATATGATTGTCTAAATTCAGTACAATTTAGGTTTATGATGTGTTTAATCTTGTGTTGCACTTTGTTTTTCCATTCGTGTGAATTATAACTCAGCCAAGAACTAAATTTGAATTTAGCCACTGGTTGTAAACATGATTGCAAATTTGAGATTTTGGATTACTGCAGGAAGTAATGGGGACCACAGGAGCTTCATTGTGAAAGAAATATGTCGGCCAGACATTGTCCCTAACGATGTCAGTGTCGTCTTATCATTCCTACAAAAGAGCGATGGATTTGGATCTTCTGAATTGGAATATTGCAGATTTAGTCAGCAATGGTATCATTAAGAAAGTTCCTTTGAACAAGGGAGAATTATGCTTACTATGATATAACGATTGAATTTTGCTTTCTTGTTATGACACTGACTCGGAAACTAGGCAAGAGAGCACTGGTGATCTGAGAGGATAAAATTTACTGCAAATTGACATGAAACTTTTGAATCTTGAAATGGACTTTGGCATTCTGCAGCTGGTGTTGGCCAATGTTTTGACATAGGGACCTCACCAGCACCATCTTGTGACATTGAAACTTGAGGCATGGGTAGGTGTCTCAGGCCATCATGTGACATCAAGTTTGCTTTTGGGGGCCAGGGGAAGTGTTTCCTATGGATTTGACACTTGAACTAAATTGTGATTAAACACACTGCAGAATAGTAACATTATCTATCTAATTCCATATCTGACATAGGTTCCCACTACCAATAGTAAAGAACCATCTTTTCAAGCTTATTAATTCAATCAATAATTAAGAGAGTAATTTTTTTTTTTCTTCTTCTTTTTATCAGAGGACAGAGACCTGCTAAGTATGAGTCATTTAGTCACATGGCTATTAGAAAAAGAAATCTCAAATATGCAATTTCATTTTCAAGAGACGAGCCATGTCAACTGAAAGCCTAACTCTCGAGGTTTGTGATCCATTTTAAATTTACCGAGAGTAGACGCACATTGGATAGACCATTGTGTCATGTTTAATGTCTAATGTTTGTACAAGTGAATAGAAATGCAAGTTTTGATGGATCAGTCCCCCCAACAAAGGCGCAAATCTACACTGACCATTCAGGTGGAAGTGGAACCCCCATGTACAGTCTGTATCCAATATCCAATATTAATTTTACTGTTACACTGACCCCATGCATCTTTCATTTAGCAGTCAAGCACTCATAGGGGTCAATCAATAACAGCAAGGTCTCAACTTTCATTTTTCAAAAAATAAAAATAATCAAATATTTAAAAGAAATTAAATCAAACAAAAAATCTTGATTTTAAAAATATAAAATTAAAAGAATTTCTTTAAATAGATCTCATCTAACTGTCAAGCGGTCAAAGGTCAATGGGTAAAATTGAATATTAAAAAAATTATAAATAAAAAACTAAAATTTAAAATATATATATATATATTTTAAATTTTAGTTGTATGAGAAATTCACGATGTTACAATTTTCATATACTCAATAATTTCTTATATTATAAAAAGATTCCTCCTCTAGTGTGTGATTCATGCCGCAAGCCAACATGCGGACATTGCGTAGGATTTTAACCATATTAACTGCCGGATTTAATGGGCTAGACGGAGCCCTTTATATAAGTTTTTTCAACTACACGTGATGTTTAACTTATTTTCACAAATTCATATTTTCTTTTTTCTTTTTTCATCACAAAAATAAAGGTGAATTTTATTAACAAGAAAGAGATAATTAAGCATAAATTCACCCCCCAGTATCATCCCAATAAATTCAACCCAGAAATTGAATATCCAGATTTTCTTATACCCATCTTTTTTCATAAACATTTCTTTAAAGAAATTAAGCATAAAAATGTCAGTTTAATTTCTCAAATTATAAGAGTCTGTGTGTAATATTAATAAATTTTTATAAAAATTAGTATAATTTACACATAAAAAAATAGGAGCAACGACTTTTTCAAGATTTGAAAGCTTCTTATTATTTTGTTAAAACTATAAAATTCTGAATTTGATGCTTATATTAATAACAAAAGAAAAAAATAATCTCTGGCGCTTATAATATAATTGAGCTGGAATGCTATTCTTCCCACCTCTTTATATCACTTTTGTTTTTTTTATATCACCATTTAGTGTGAGTGAAACGTACAAACCCATGCTAGCATGCCTAATTATGAAAAATGGTAAACAAATGTAGTAAAAAATAGAACAATACTTAATTCCAAACTCAGTAAGAGAAATACATGTCTTAATTACAACCTGTCACATTATGCAATATACATATACTTTTAAATTTTATTTGATTTTTTTTAAATTAAAAGTAAATAATTACTATGATATACATGTTATTGTATGCGTGATACATTAAAATTGTGATGCGTACATGAGCAGAAGGAAGTTCCTCCTATCCGGATTTAAAGTCAAGCACTGTCCGTAAAAAAATATGAGACTCTATAAACACTAACCACATTTAAAGATTAAAGAGATGAAATTGTGGTTCTATTAGTATTTGGAAATCACATGATACGTTACACACGTTAATAAAATTACTAATATTTACAAATCACATGATGCGTTACACACATCAATAAAATTACAATAGTAATATGCAAGATTGAAATTTTTTCAAGAAAATTAAATTTATGAATTAAACGAAAATGTGACTAATTATATCATGCCATGTATATAAGTTGTCACTTTTAAAAGACAACAAAAATAAAATACTTTTATTTGGATGACTTAAAATTCTCCGTTGAGTGTATTAACTTGGTAATTATTCACCCAAAAATAAAAATTTCTCATTTCTCTTGCGGTGATTTTATTTTTTGCATGTCTATTAGAAAGCTACGGCTTAGGCGCATGCAATAGTGGCCGAAAGAGAGAGAGAGAGGGGAATCGAAATTAAAATATTAAAAGAGACGTGCACGCAAAACGAGGCAGATTTGTCCTGGCTTCGGATAGGTGTTTTTAAAAAGAAGCTTGTCCGTTTCCGTGTTGACGCGTTAACGTTACAATTTTATTCTAGTAGTGCCAACAAAAACACAGATGTTGACTTTGACTTGATCATGTGCGACCCTGATCCCAACAGTCTCCCCCAAAACTCTCAAACATCGGTCGGGCTTTCTTATATTAATTATATGAGAAAGCTTCAAAAATGAGCGCAATCATCGGTGTGGGGTTTTCATGCTTTACACTTCTAGAATTGGGGGGGAGTCAACGGTTTTGGGTTTTAGTCCAGTCTGACCTCACTGCATACATACAAGTCCCCATTTTTATTCTTATTTTTATTTGCTAGACCAATACTTTATAATGAACTAGTTTTGAACATTACCTGCATACCCATTAGAATTGTGCAAACACCAATTAAATTTAAATGAGAATGACAGTCCACACTTTAATAATTCAACCTGATAATTACATTAATTAATCCAATTATTTATTATAATATATAAAATTTTAAATAAATGTCATTTTTTTAAATATACATAACCACTCATACATATCCCCCCACACTCACATATATATATATATATGTATGTATGTGTATATGAAAGCAAAGACAATATATTTGGCAAGTAAATCTCAATATCAGTTAGAACTTATTAGGGGAGCTTCAAATTCTCAAGAATTAATTCTAAAAAATTGATTATTGAGAAATCTCTTTTGAAAAATTAATTATAGTATAATCAATTTATTATTTGGGTATTTGATAAAAAATATGCAAAAGTAATTCTGAATTCTGAATTGTGAATTTTCCTTTCAGCCTTTGTATTGTATTTACTAGGTGATGCTGCAAAAAACAGCACCGGTCGATTCGATGTGATTCGGCAAGAAGGACCTGCAAAAAAGAGAAGGAGGACCCTCCGACGATCAAGTCAGTAAAGAGGGAATATAAGAAATATGTGAAAAGAGAGTGATTGTGTATGTGATTGAATCTGAGATTCAATGTGAGATCCCCTATTTAGGCGTACCTGCCCCCTTTATTTATAGGGTTGAGAGTCATTGATTTTAGCAGTTTCCTACATTGAATAGAATTCATTTCCTTGTTTGATAAGGTTTAAAAGATATGTGATAATCTTCCCTGATTGAGGTAGGATTCCTTTCCTATCTGAAAGACTTGCACTCCAAGATATATTCCTTATTCTGAGGTCGGAAGTCTATGGAAGACGGTGACCAGTTCGGAACTCCTCCTACTCTAGAGGCCTGCTAGTAGCTGCTCTAGGGGCAGCTCAGCTCTGGAGGCAGTTCTGCTTTGGAGGCCTGCTGGGTAGCTGCTCTGGAGGCAGCTCAACTCTGTTAGTAGTAGCTCTGCTCTGGAGGCCTGCTGGTAGCTGCTCTGGAGGCAGCTCTGCTCTGGAGGCCGTTCTGCTGCTTGGAGGCAGTCGCTCTGGAGGCTACGGTATGCTTGGAGCAGCTCGCTCGTAGTGCTCCGTAGCAGCTCGTAGTAGTGTTGAAGCGATCTGAAGGTACTCTGCTGTTTTACTCTGGAAGGCGCCATCACTTTTGAGTAGAGTGCTAGGTTAAGCTTGTTTTCTATCCTTTTGAAATCTCCATTTTGCAACCATGATTTGGTGAGCTACACCGCTCAAAACCACATTTTATAAAATGCAGCCAAACACTTAACTTTTTCACAAAACTCCGTTTGGGGGGTGTAAGTTACTTAACCCGTACAATCAACGTGCTTACACGTGTAACAGCTAAGAAGCGCCACCTAGATGGGGGACCTTCCGAACCACCTACTTTTAAAGGCGTGAAAGTCTTACAAAGGCGCGTAGGTCTCACAGAGGCATGAAACTCTCTTCAGTATCGCACAACTATGAACACAAAGATAGAAGATAGTGTCACTCATCACTTAAGAATTGGGCGAAGGTCCCAGATCTTGGACAACTCATTCTACTAATATCACGTGGTAGCCTTGGTTAAGCCACCCTTTGGCTCCCTCCTATTGCACGATCATGATCAAATTGGGGAGAACCACGATTATAGACCCTTCATGCATAAGGACAGCTTGTGAGGCTCTATAAGACCTCATAAAGCTTCCTCTTCCAACCTTTTTTATCATAGTTGCCCAAAAACTTGGGGCTAAGTCTCTAGAGGCTCGTAAAGCTTGGTACGCCAACATGATGTAACCTTTACGCCATGCTCCCTTACGTTTAGGGTACCCAAGGTATTGTGGCATGACGACTAAAGTAATGGGATCTCTAGGGAGATTCTAACAACTACCTCTTATTTTGGACACTAGTGAGACACCTGGCAAACCTAGAGCACCCACGTAGGGCCTATGGATTGGCACATGACCAACCACTATAAATACCCCTTAACCACCATAGTAAATATAGGAAAATAACAAAAAGAACAAGAGAAAATAACTCTTATTAATCACCGAGAGAGCTGACTTTTGGGAGCCTCGTACCATACTCATCTCTCACACTTAGAATCCCGCACTCATTGTAATCTCGCGCTAGTTGGAATCCTCATACCAGGAATCCTGCCAAAAATCCCAAGTCTCGCCCCATTCTTTCGGGAATCTCTGGTAAAGGTTTTAGATTGCTCTCTACCCTAAGGGTCCATCTAGCATCTTACACGTAAGTTGCACTCATACCCACAACCCACATCTCTAATCCACTTTACATCCACAACATCCAGACCGTCCATATTTTGGTGATTCCACTAGGGAGTGCACTTTATTAAAGATGTCTGTGATTCTTAGAAATGGGACACAAACTAGGGAACACCCCGAGAAAGTGAAGCAAGTTCCAAATCTCTTAACTCGTCTTCCTTTAGAAGGGAAAATCCTATTAACTTTAATTGCTTCAAATACTGCCCAAGTAACTCGTCTTTCACACACTACATCTTTGCCTGCTTAACTAGTTTCTAAAGACTCACCACCTCCTGCACTTATCCTTCGGTCTACGCTATAAGATGTGCAAAAGGAGGTTCAAGCCTTGCTAAAACAAAAGCGACAAATGCTTTCTTCTGCTGAATTCACGCTCCATACCCTTAGGAGGTCACTCCATCCCATTATCCTGATGTGATTGGGAGAAAGGTAGCTTCTATGAGCATGTTCACTGGTCTGTGGAAAGCTTAAAACACTATGGCAATGATCACCACTTGAGGCTAAAGGGATTCTCTAAGTCCTTAACTAATAGGGCTTACACATGATATTTGAGGATGGCTCGCAACTCTATCTCCATGTGGGAAGATATGGTTTTGAAAGTTTCACGCGAAGTCTTTTCACGTGGAAGATAGGCCCACTCAAGCTACACCCTTCTCACTTATCTATATAGTAGAAGTTATTCTGCCATCTAAAATTGCAATGCCATCTGCACGAATTTCCACAAAAGAAAATTTTCTCATGATAATCATGTTGAGTTCTTATAAGCTCTAAATGAGTGCAAAAACAAAGCTCACGCAAGTCTCAAGATGGATCACACCCAAATTGGGAGAGCCGACAACTCTATGGTTCACCCAAGATCACTATAAGATGGAGACTTAGTGCTAAAAATAATTAACTTTATCATGCGTGAAACTATCACCAAGAAAGGAAGAAGAAAAAAAAATGGAGAAATTTGGCAAGTCACTCAGGCTTTCGCGAGGGTTGAGGTCTACTGTATTTTTCATTGATTTTGGGCGGATTTAACTAAAAAAAAAAATCAGAGGAAACTTTGTCAAAATTAAACAAAAGTGAGGTAGGGTTTCCAAAACTTATGAAATAGAAATGAATAGGTTGCTAGAGAACATTCATTCATAAAAACATACCAGGATTGTCATGTTGTGTGTTAGATTTTAATTTTGTTAATTAATATATACGTAAAGCATGCCCATACATTCTCAAATTGAAATCTATGTTTATATTAGGGTTGTTGGGACCCTAAGCATATGTTTTTATTAAATAATATTGTTACCACTCACACTCGGGAGGAGTGTGGAGTGAGATTATAATAAAAAAAATCATGTGTTTTGTACATAGAAGAAAAATTGAGAAAAATCCTTGAAAGGATTAAATAATCAATGAAAATGAAAAGAACCAAGAGTGTTAGTTTAAAACGCGTCTTGTGTGCTTATGAGATGATGTGAGTATTCGAAATGTTACGATGTGGATTGAGTTGTGAATGTGTATATCCGAGGTTCGACGGTTAAGTCGAGAGTCCCGCGCGGTGGTACAAGTTATGGTTGCCTACAGGTTAGTAGCCTGGGAAACCATGTTTTGCTATATCAGAGGTGGGGTGATGACTTGATGAGTGATGAATTAGGACTTTGGTATTTTTTGATTTTTAATAAAACCTAGAAATTTAGGAATTTGGTCGTTATTTAAATGAACTCAAGTGAAACTTAAGTAAATCTTATAAAACGTAATAATACAAATATGGATTATGTATATACTTAATTGATTATAAACCGTCATAGCATGCCACCCACTTAGTACAAACATACACTTTTATACAACATTCATGTTTCGTTAGTTTTAGTTATTCTACTGGGGTACTGACCCCTACCAGATGCAAGTATCGGGAAGGAACCCTTGTCTTGAGGAGTACATGTTGATAGGCTTGATGTGCCTCTTTCTTTTGGGCTTACTTGATGTATACGAAAACATATTATGATGCTAATGGAGTGTTCTCCATTATTTTTGTCAATCATGTAGTATGGAATTCATATATTTTTGGGATATGTAAATGTGATTGATATGTGTTTTGGGACATGTAAATAGATGACGTAGTAACTTGGAAATGAATTTCATCTATAGAAATGTATGTATTATAATGCATGCTAAATAGGATGAGAAAGAAATGAAATGAAGTATGTATTTGATGCTGCAAAAAATAGCACCGGTCGATTCGATGTGATTCGGCAAGAAGGACCTGCAAAAAAGAGAAGGAGGACCCTCCGACGATCAAGTCAGTAAAGAGGGAATATAAGAAATATGTGAAAAGAGAGTGATTGTGTATGTGATTGAATCTGAGATTCAATGTGAGATCCCATATTTAGGCGTACCTGCCCCCTTTATTTATAGGGTTGAGAGTCATTGATTTTAGCAGTTTCCTACATTGAATAGAATTCATTTCCTTGTTTGATAAGGTTTAAAAGATATGTGATAATCTTCCCTGATTGAGGTAGGATTCCTTTCCTATCTGAAAGACTTGCACTCCAAGATATATTCCTTATTCTGAGGTCGGAAGTCTATGGAAGACGGTGACCAGTTCGGAACTCCTCCTGCTCTGGAGGCCTGCTGGTAGCTGCTCTAGGGGCAGCTCAGCTCTGGAGGCAGTTCTGCTTTGGAGGCCTGCTGGGTAGCTGCTCTGGAGGTAGCTCAACTCTGTTAGTAGTAGCTCTGCTCTGGAGGCAGTTCTGCTGGTAGCTGCTCTGGAGGCAGCTCTGCTCTGGAGGCCGTTCTGCTGGTAGCTGCTCTGGAGGCAGCTCTGCTCTGGAGGCCTACTGGTAGCTGCTCTGGAGGCAGCTCTGCTCGTAGCTGCTCTGTAGGCAGCTCTGCTAATAGCTGCTCTGAAGGCAGATCTGAAGGTAGTTGCTCTGCTAAGTCTGTTAGCTCTGGAGGCGCATTTTATGGCTCATCAGTTACTCCCCCCCCCCCCAAGCCTCAGTTCTGTGAGATCCATGCAGAGCTGAGGTTTAGGATTTTTGAAGAGTCACGCGTACTTGATGATTTATGATATACTGGCCTGCAACACTTAGAAATAAAACAGGGTTTTTATAAAAGTTGGTAGGGTGAGAAAAATGGACCAGACCTAGGAGTCTGTACATTTAGATGGACCAGACCAGAAGGCCTGTACATTTGATGGACCAGACCAGAAGGCCTGTACATTTGATGGACCAGACTTGAGTCTGTGCATTAAGATGGACCAGACCAGAAGGCCTGTACATTGAGATGGACCAGACTTGAGTCTGTGCATTAAGATGGACCAGACCTGGGGGTCTGTGCATTAAGATGGACCAGACTCTGAAGGTCTGTACATTAAAAGATGGACCAGACACTGAAGGCCTGTGCATTAGAGATGGACCAAACTCTGAAGGTTTGTGCATTAGATATGGACCAGGCACTAGACGCCTGTGCATTAGAGATGGACCAGGCACTGGAGGCCTGTGCATTAGAGATGGACCAGACCTGGGGGTCTGTGCATTAAGATAGAAGAATCGTAGAAGAATCTGCATGATTAGCATAATAGACAATTGATAATATATGTAGTGCAAAAGATATAGCTGAGTGAGTTTGCCAAAAGTTCTCAAAGCGAAGCTTTGAAGTCACCCTGAGTGAGGTATTTGAGATCCAGCTGCTTTAAGATTGTAATTATTTGGGTTGCTGAATCCTTCATCAACATATTGCCATTGACCCAAAAATCCCCTCTGTAACTGTATTTGGGCTAGATGATGTGCCAGCTTTGTGGAGCAAATATTCATGGGCGGGGATCCTCTGAAACTACACTAGTTTCCATAGTGGCAAATCCTGTGCAGAGTCCTCCAAATTTTCTAGAAGGCCCTGGCAAAGATGACAAATTGCCAGACAATAATGAGATTATTGGAGCAGTAAGTTCAGTAAGGGATCATAGTTGTTCTCAAGCTATAGATCCTTCTATTACAACCCCAGATGTTGATGTTACTGCTAAACCACGAGTTGATAGCCAAAAAGGGCAACGGAATCAAGGCCAGAATGCAGCCCTCAATTTATATCAAATAACTTCAAGCTCTGAAGTCCCTTCAATCTACTAGAAGCGAGAGGTTCAAGCTCTAGGTAGATCAAGCTCTGAATCCTGAAATCTTATAAGGGAGATTCCTATTGAGCTTGTTTCCCTACAACATTAGCATCTTTTGAAAACCGGATCAAATCTCCTCAAATATCGGACCAGATAATTGGTTGTTAGATAACACCAGATTCAATCAAAGAATTGGCAACATTGAATAGCTCAAGAGTCATGCTCGCCATAATAAGTAATGTTTTCCCTTCTTTGTTAATCCACTCAAGGCCTGCACCTTCAAGACGGAGAGCTTTTAATGGCCTCCATATGGGTACCAGTATTCTGTTATGAGAATCTGTATTAAGGGACTAATGGAAACTAGAGTTCCTTTTTGTAGGCGTTGAATTGTTGTCACCAAGAATAGCGTTGGAGGCAGAGGCATCTGAACTGCTAGCAGGAATATCTTTAGTACCACTGCTATGAAAATAACACCATCTTAATAGTGTTTTGGAAGTGTCGAACGGCAAAAGAAGACAATGTGCTGCCTTGTGAACAACATCAAATATAGCTTCTTCAAAGATCCCAATTGCTAGATAAAGATCCTCTATGATTTCACGTCTCCTGTTAGTGGCACATCGAACATGGTCCTTGAGGAGACGTGTTTTCTTGATCGAATGTAAATGTGAAAGTTGGAGGCTTCTTGTGGTAGTAGGCACTTCCGATCCCATGGTGAAACTGCTTGAGTTTGAGAGTAAACTGACGCCTAAGTCTACCAGCACCGCCATCTAGTCTCAAGCTTATCACCGTTTCATCTGCCTGATTTAACTTGAGAGAGATTTGTTTCTCTTTGTCTCTAGCTCTATCTATCTTCGCAGGCGGTTGCAAAGAAGAGAGAGGCACAAAACTCTGCAGAAGAAAAAGTGACAGGGTTTATCTGAAATAATATTAAAATAAGTTAAATCATGGGTGCTTCTTTTTATGCACCCAAAAATTAAATCATGTGTAATGATTTTATATGCTGAGAAACTGATTTCTGACTTGATCAGTGTGCTAATTTGATCATGACGTGTGTCTATATATATATATATATATATAGATAACATCTTGAGATTGTATATATGTATACAAAAAGATGGTGAGATTATATATATATATATATATATATTTGATGAGTAAAGAAACCAATAATAATTATTGTTTTCCTGTAGTAGCAAACGAGCCAGTGGATCCTGCTCTCAATAAGAATAAGTTGCAACAGATATATATATATATATATATATATATTGTCAAACATGGTGTTTGGAGTTTTTCACACTCTTTTAGAGTCAAAATAGTTTAGAGAATTGAAATAATAAACAGTGGATGTAGACATAAAAGAGATAAACGATGTAATAAAGAATTTGAGATGCTTTTTATAAAAACATTCAAATTCAACAGTGGAATAATGGTCCTGTATTCAAAATATCTCATATTTTACTCAAAAGATTTTGAGATTGATGCAGATCTCGAGATTGATGTGAACTGGTCCTGTATTCAAAATATCTCATATTTTACTCAAAAGATTTTGAGATTAATGCAGATCTCGAGATTGATGCCCATATTGATGTGAATATATATATATATACATGTATATGCATATAAAAATCCTGCGACTATATATTAACATATATATATATATATATATTTGTATGTATATAGTCTTGCAAATGCTCTGATACTGAGCCTCTCGTTGGATTGTCTTTGACAAAGAGGAGCAGAGAATCTGAAGATTGTAAACTTCCGTTCCCTGGGTTATAGCTCAGTTCCAGAGCTTGCAATAGCAAAAAGAATAAAAATCATTCTTCTTTGTTGCCTAAAATAATATTAAAAAGTCATATAAGGGTGCTTCTTTTCATGCTCCAATATAATAATAATAATAAAAAATTTAAATCACATATATTGTTAGATGCCATAAAGAGTCTGAGTTGTTTTTCCTTGTTTTTTAGAGAGAGAGTGAAACATATCAAATACATATTTTAGAGAGAGCCAATACACAGAGCAATTATATTTTTAGAGAGAGAGAAAGTTTCATCTCCATTTAGGTGTAGAATCCTGAATCAGAAAAAACTTTGGATTTTTCTGAGATAATATTAAAAAGAGTTAGATCATGGGTGTTTTCTCTTTTTTTTTTTTTTTTTTTGCACACCAATAAATAAAAAATTAAATCATGTGTAATGATTTGATATGCTGAAAAATTATAGATCAAAAGCTTGATCATATACATACTGTGCTGACTTGATTATAACGCATGCGAATATACATATAGAGATATGTGTATATAAAAAGATCTTGAGATTTTATATACAGATATATATCTGTATATATATAATTTTGCAGGTAATCTGTAGAATCTGATTTCTTCGTTGTTGACAAAGAATTCAATCTGATTCAATCTTGTTTAACATCTATGAAATTATATTAAGCTTGAAATAAATTAAATAATCATTAGCAAGAAATATTAGTGGTAGAGAACGAAGCATGTAGACTGTCGTTCCCACAGACGGCGCCAAACTGATGCTGCAAAAAACAGCACCGGTCGATTCGATGTGATTCGGCAAGAAGGACCTGCAAAAAAGAGAAGGAGGACCCTCTGACGATCAAGTCAGTAAAGAGGGAATATAAGAAATATGTGAAAAGAGAGTGATTGTGTATGTGATTGAATCTGAGATTCAATGTGAGATCCCCTATTTAGGCGTACCTGCCCCCTTTATTTATAGGGTTGAGAGTCATTGATTTTAGCAGTTTCCTACATTGAATAGAATTCATTTCCTTGTTTGATAAGGTTTAAAAGATATGTGATAATCTTCCCTGATTGAGGTAGGATTCCTTTCCTATCTGAAAGACTTGCACTCCAAGATATATTCCTTATTCTGAGGTCGGAAGTCTATGGAAGACGGTGACCAGTTCGGAACTCCTCTTGCTCTGGAGGCCTGCTGGTAGCTGCTCTAGGGGCAGCTCAGCTCTGGAGGCAGTTCTGCTTTGGAGGCCTGCTGGGTAGCTGCTCTGGAGGCAGCTCAACTCTGTTAGTAGTAGCTCTGCTCTGGAGGCAGTTCTGCTGGTAGCTGCTCTGGAGGCAGCTCTGCTCTGGAGGCCGTTCTGTTGGTAGCTGCTCTGGAGGCAGCTCTGCTCTGAAGGCCTACTGGTAGCTGCTCTGGAGGCAGCTCTGCTCGTAGCTGCTCTGTAGGCAGCTCTGCTAGTAGCTGCTCTGAAGGCAGATCTGAAGGTAGTTGCTCTGCTAAGTCTGTTAGCTCTGGAGGCACATTTTATGGCTCATCAGTATTGAATTATATAATTGTTATACATGAACTATCAGGTTGGCAAGTACCTAAAGAGTGAATGAGTGAAAAATTGCCTAAGTGTTGAACATTTGAAAGGAAAAACTAACCAGTAATTAGGACAAACCCTTTCAATTCTTTTTTTTTTAAATCTTGGCTCTTAGAAACTCTCATATCTGTTATCCTTAATGAATTCCCACACTTAAACTTATATATATATATATATTACTATTAAAATCTAGTGAGATATTTTAATTAACTTAATCATTTTAATTTAACTTAATTTAAATATCACACCTTCGGGTTATAGGGCCCGGGGCGTGACCGTTTAATCCTTACATAAGTCCTAAAAGTGAGTACCTCAATGCCCGTTCTACTCCACGGTTGTCCAAGAGATATTACCGTGCATCACTACCAGTCGATTTGGTTCGCGAATGGTATATTGGTCTTTTGTATTTGATTTGGATCTCACACACTCACATCATGCATGCATTGCATATAATTCTTATCATAACATCATGTATGTGATAGACTTGTGATTGTGAAATAATTTTTCCAAAATGTATATTTAAAATCCTAAAGGGAAAATTTAGTTCACAAGATAAGTAGAATAAACAACTCTCTATTGCTCGTTTGAACGAGCCTTGGCTCATTCTAACGAACAACAAAAGGTTTGTATTCATTCGTTCGAAGTTTCTGTATCAAATGAAGAGCTGCAACCTCAAAGTTATGCTCATTTGATATTCATTCCTAGTGCTCGTCCAAACGAACGAATGCTCGTTAAAACAAACCCTGGGTGGAAAACACATTTATAATCTATTTTCAAGCTCATTTGGGATTAAACAAGCTCATTGCGAAAATACTCAAAAATTCAGTTAAGAGCAATAAAAACTAGAATGAGAGAGTTTTAAATTGTGAGAGCTAAATTGTTAAGAGATAAAAAATCGTTCATGAGAGATCAATAAAAAATGTCATTCATACATTTCTCTACTCCCATTCATAGATTGATTTAGATCATCCACTCGACACAAATCAGATTTAAGAGCCTCTTGTTCATATCAATTTTACCATTGACAAAGGATAGAGTTCAAGTTTGAGGATTCGGCATTGAGTGATTGGTGGACACCGAGGTTGTGAGAATTTGCAATTGTAGAGTGGCTTGATTAGAGGATTCCGAGACCGTCGAGGATTCCGGTTGTATGAAGTTTTCGGCTATGAGAAGCTTGAGGATTTAAGAGGAAATTGAAGATGCGATTAGGTAGAACGAAGCTTAAGGTACTAAGCTTGTTCATAGATACGTTGTAATTAAATTTCCATCACAATGGAAGTCTTCCTTGAGCATTGGCTCGGCTCTGGAGTTTTACTCCAAGGATTGTTATCATTGGTGGTTTCTACGTCATTAATGGGTTTGCAAATCTCGCAATCACTTCATCTCTTTCAATTTATTAATTACTTTAATTTAATGCTTCTGCTATAATATTGATATTGAAATTGAGTTTTCATTAATTTCATAATTGATCTTTAATTTGATTAATTGAAAACTTAATTGAGCAATTGACAGAGTAAATTGAATTGAATTGTAAATTGACCACTTAGTTGAATTTTGCATTGAATTGATAATTGCATATCAAATTAAGCTAGTTGATCAATTTGGTGAATGTTGATAGGTTGGTATTTTTGAATGATTCTTGGCTATTTCATTGGTGGATGGGCATACATGTTGGATTAATCATGTTGAGTGATTTTGCTGATTATGGCATCTCTGTTGTAGACAAGAATTGAAATTAACATAGGATAAAGTTTTTATTCTAGGACCTACCTATTCAACCCCCCTTCCCCTTCTAGGTGATATTCACACTTTGGGACCTTGAGTGATATCCTAGTGGTATCCCTCTGTATCAGAATTAACAGAAGCCGAAGAACCCAACAATCCTGAACTTGCAGTCGATTGGACATTCAACTAAAATTGACAGAATGCAAATTCTGCTCTGCACTTTGCTGCACAGACAGCACTATTGGTGGACACTTTATTTACATTAAGTAATGTCATTATTTAATTTTCTTTTCCATTTACTTAAGATATTATAATGTATTATTTAATTTTCTTTTTCATTTACTTTAAACATTATAATATAAATAAGGAAGTACCACCGATTTGGAACCAATAAAAATAATCTCAATATCTAATTCTTTAAGAATAAAAGATCAACTCCCCCCCTCCCCCTCTAAGAATAAAGTTTCTATTTTTTTTTTTAAATAACGCCTTGGACCATAGCTAGTTGGGTGGGTTACCCTATAATTAAAATTTATTAAAATTTATTTTTAGACTATTAAATACCTAAAGGACAATTATTGAGACTTTTGAAGGATCAATTCTAAGGATTTCAAATATCTAATTTTCTATGCCTTGGCTGTGGAGAAGAAATTCTTGGTCCACACACCAAAGATTTAGAATACATTAAAGATGGGCACGACCAAAGACTATCTCTTGCAAAAACTACTACATGATAAAAAATTCTCTCATTGAAAATTGGCTTTCACCAAAAATACCTTTTATTTCCAAAGATGTGATCGCACTAGAATATTTTCTTTGAGAATTGAGAAAACAACGTGCAACGAAAATTTAATCATATGCTCACGCCTATTCATTCTCATTACTCATGAGATGAACACGAGTAGGGGGCAAACTCAACACTTCTTCTCAATGAGATATCCTTGCTTATATGGTCATCTATATTAAGATGCCAACTGGACACTTCAATCTGGCATGGCTGCAACATAATCAATTACTAACATGTCTAATTTCTACAATGACACATGTCCTACCCCTCGAGGTGCCCCCACAAGCTCTCTAAAATGACCAATGTGCACACCCAACTTAGAGTTCCATCGTGCTCAACTCATTAACTCTAAAGTCCAAATGTCATACACCATCTATTGAATGCTCAAACATTAAGTTCTTTTTGAACCATTTATTCCCTATTCTACCTTGTGCCTTAAGGTTGGGAACAAACCTTAGGAGGCTCATAAAGCCTGGCATGCAGACACAGTGTGATCATTCATATCACTACAAGAAACAAGACTATTAGCAATATTCATAAGCGTTGCTAAAAATAAAATAAACATCGCAAATAACCTTTAGAGGTGTTCTTCTGTGCGCCGCTACTAACGCCACTAATAGTAGCATCACAAATACTATTAGCGGCGTTTAGACCAAAAGTGCCGCTAATAAGTGTTGCTAAAAAGTACACCCAAAGATACTGAAACACTGATAACAATCCTTTATTAGCAGCGCATGCATGAAATGGCCTATTAGCCATGCACGTACGAACTCTGCTAATAATGCCTATTCGCGATGCACGCATGAACGCCGCTAATAATAAACTATTGGTGGCATACATTGTGCGCGGCTAATAATGTTTTTACATTTTTTCCAAAACCTGCAATTTTTACACTCAATTTTCACTTGTTCAAACCTGGGTCATCAATAATATAATACAATCGCATAAATAACAATAAAGATATCAAATTGCTTGGGAAGGGGATCTTAAACAACAAACTGCTTGGGAACATAAACAAGTTTTAACTTTAATCATGCAACTTCAACCTCTAAAAAATTAGTGAGCTACTAAACTCGTCTAAGATGAGCTAATTGGTCATATCTGCACTAATCCTTAGCTTTCATAAAGCTAGGCCAGCTCAACGAGGTATTATTCCTTGATATTGGCTCCTGCACAACCTCTGAGGCATCCTCTTGAGGAAAAATTTAAAAAAAATGATTCAAACATCAATGCCAAAACTATTGACAATGGGGCAACATACACCCTACGATAACTCTTAGGCAGTATTATAACAAGGTCTTCTGAGACGTCCCACCCATGGACTTTATGATGAGAAAAGCTCCTAGACGAACTAACAGGGTTAATAATAGTAGTTGGGACCATTTGATCAAACCCAAACTGGCGTGCCATGAAATTTTGTTCAAAAGAGAGATTAGAGCGAGATAATTGCCCCTTAAATACACCCCAACTCTAGGATGGGGTTGTTGCGGAAGTCAATTAGAGTTAAATCCCTATAAACTTGGCCACAAAAAAGAGTGGTGTATGGCCTAAAAATGTAACCACATGGATCAACTTAGCTAAGGCTTTCTAAGATCCCTTACCCTTCCACCTAAGTGCATGATTGAGGGCATTAAGAACTTACCTGACCATCCTAGTTCCATAATCAAGATAGGACCTCATGAGAGGAATAACACAAGGCTTAACATAATTTGTGAAACTTTTGAAAAGAAGAATTTATAAAAAGGTAGTCATAGTATAGTTGGCCACGTCATATCATCCAACTAATTACCATGAGTAGTCTCAATGAATGGCACCAAGACGATAATATAGAAAATATAAAAACATGGGTGCTAGTTGTACCACATGTCCAAGAGCAATCTTTACAACAAAAGGAAAAACTCATATGTTTAATGCATCTTCATAGGACATTGGGGAATATACACTTGTAACACCAGCATGCAATGTAAACTACCAAATGATAGGGACTATTATCTACAGAATTGTCCATTTCCATGTGAGGGTTCCCCTTCTTAGCAGGTGTTTAAGGTTCTAAGTCCTTGAAGAAATGGCAAAGCCAAGCTAAAAATTTAGCTTTGTGCACACCTCTCGCATCTTCAAGGAAAAAGACACTTTAGTGATTTGCACATTTGGGAATGCGTTAAACAAGGAATTTGTAAAATTCGCTCTCCTCTTCGTTGAACTCCAAAGAAGCAGAAGTTCTTTTGTCTAGTAGTGGGAGTTACAAAAGCACCACTACATCTTCTAGGGTGGGGAGAAAACTCTCCCAAGAAGTGATAAAGGTATGTATGATGGTACTCCATCGAGAAATCAAAACATTGAGACTACTAACCTCACGTCTACTTCCCAGTTCACGAACAACTTTAACACTCTCTAACAAAAGGCTAGAGCAAGATAAAAAGGTGACAAAATAGTGGGGAAACCTCTGTGTTCAATAGACAACCAAAGCCCAGATTTAGGCAGGACCTTCATGCCTTTTTCCATGATGACCTTCTCTGCAATGGCACGAGACCCTTTAGGTCAGGAGCACCAAGGAATTTACTTTGCAACAGACGACATCTTTATGTATACCAAGATAAGGTGTTTGCCTTTAGAATGGGTTTTCAAGAATAGGCGAGGCTCACCTATGTTTCACGAGATAGCCACTAGTATCCCCTATGTTCAGAACTTCCAAAAATATAAAGAATTCCGCGAAAATGATCAAAAGGGGGCTCGAGAGCTAAACACAAAGAAAAAGTATCTCTTGAGTTCTTCACGAGGGGCTCTTTAAGACCTCAGACATGAAGCATAATTAGGAGAACAAGTATAAGAAGGGATTATTTATAATTGCCTATATCCATCGTAATAACTAATACCTCTGAAGTGGCACAACCTTTCACTTCAATAACGCAGCCCTATAGAGGCAACCAATCATAGGATTGTCACATCATCACAACATATTAATGACAACCACCAAAAAGCCTAATTAACAAACGCTGATTCATGACATTCAAGATAATCATGGGGCAATTGACATAACCCTCTCGAATGAGTTATTTGTGCACATCCCCAATCGTGAAAATCACTCTGCAAATGTTCACGAAGGGGGAAAAATGTGGGTAGTTGAACCCTCCTCATCAACTTCTTACATGTGGCAACCACCTAAGAAGCTCCATATGGTATTGGGACCTTCAGGACCACCCATTCTCAATGGTGTGAAGATCTCATAAAAGTGTGAATTTAGTATCGTGTAACTATGAACACAAAGATAGACGACAATGTCACACATCACTCAAACTTGGGCAAAGGTTCCTAGATCTTGGATGACCCATCCTACTAATATCGTATGCTAGCCTTGGTTGAGCCACCCTCTTGCTCCCTCTTATTTCACGTTCATGATTAAATTGGGTAGAACAACAATGATAGCCCTCTCATGCACAAGGACGACTCATGAGGCTCTATAAGACCTCTTGAAGCTTCCTCATTCCACCCTTACTAATCATGGTTGCCCAAAGACTTAGGGGAAAGTCTTGAGAGGCTTCTAAAGCTTGGTGCACAGACATAATGTAACCTTCACCCCATACTCCCTAACATTCGAGATATCCAAGGTATTGTGGCATGGCGACTAAAGTAAGGAGGGATATCCAAGGTCTCGAGAGCTTCACGCAACCCGTGTGTGACTCTTCCTAAAGTTTTTAAAATTGAGATATTCCTCCAACTATCTCTTATTTTGGACACTAATGGGACACTTAAAAAACCTTAGAGCATCCACATGGGACCCAGAGATTGGCACGTAACCAACCACTATAAATACCTCTCAACTACCACAATAAATACAGGAGGAAAAGAAGAGGAACAAGAGAGAATAACTCCCATTAATTACCTAAAGAGCTGACTTAATTTTGGGAGTCTAGTACCACACTCATCCCTTGTACTTAGAATCTCGTGCTAGTTGGATTCTTCGTATTGGGAATCCCATGAAAAATCCCAAGTCTCACCCCACTATCTCAAAAATCTCTTGTGAAGGTTTTAGATTGTCATTACTTTCTTCCTACCACTCCACCCTGGGGGTTCATTTGGCATGCAAGTTGCACTCATCCTCGCAACTCCCATCTCTAATCCACCTCACATCCATGACATCCAACCGTCCAACAAGGGTTCAAAACCATGCTTTATCCGAGTTTACAACTTATTCATAACTTCAATCCTATAATCGATCACTGGGTCACTCATATAAGTTTCATTTCATCTATGTTTGTTTCTCAGTAGATTTTGTGTTTTCTCTTAAATTTCAAAACAGAATTACATCTAAAGCATTTCCCAACTTAATTAAATATTGAGCATTTCTGTTAGGTGTTCAGATTGACCATTAACAATTCAAATCTAAAGAGAGAGAATCCTAATTAGAAATCATTCTCGTGAACAAGACAAGTTCACGTTTAAAAGTATTGTAAAAACTAATACTTAATATGATATGAAATCCCATACATACATATACATATATGAGTGAAAAATCCTAAGGAGGATCTTGTTTGGGCATTAACAAATAAGTAGGATGGAATAAGTAGTTGTTGTTTAGAATCTAACTCTGTTTTATACTACATTATCATGGCTAGTAAGTTTGTTTATAACCGTCATCAGTGGATCGATGATGCCAACATTTGTCTAGAAACAGAATCACTAACTGCAATGTAACTAAAAGAACGTTCATAGAAATCTAAACAATGATGCCGATCCAAAAAATAATAATAATTATGTTCGATCAATGCACCATGGAACTCTCTCTCTCTCTCTCTCTCTCTCTCTCTCTCTCTCTCTCTCTCTCTCTCTCTCTCTCTCTCTATATATATATATATATTATATTTATATAGCTAGGTATGTTGATTATATTAATTGATAGGATCAGTGGGCCAACTACAATTAAATGGCCATAAAATAAAAAGAAAAAAAATTACAATTTGATGAAAGTTAATTAAATCTTTGCCTGAATATAGAAAATTCTTGCACCTATTCCCTCCAAAATTCCCCTACTACCATAATATAATTGTATGAAGTAAAATAAAGAGACAGTTGGTCGGTTATAGTCTTATAGATTATATAGCTTCAAGCATCTTTGAAGTTTCATTGAAAACAAAACAACAAGAAGCAGTTATAGGGCTGTGTTTATATATATTGGTCCTACCTATAGAAAGCAACGCTATAACAAATTAACTAGTTCATGATGATTCTTACTTTTAAAATAAGGCCTAAGGTTGAAAAAAAAAACAATCAGAATAGAGAATCTCAACCGGTTTTCTATGGTGCTAATGAAAGTTTATTGTATATTTATTTAAATATATAGGGCCCTTGTACGCTGTGTTTGTTATGCGGAAAGAATAGCAACGCATGTGTGCATGCAAACTATACATGTGAATATGAATAAAACTAAGACCGTTAACAAGCCGAGTATTGGACTATTCATGTTTGGCTCGAGTTTCAAATTGTTATCAAGTTTGACTTATTTATTTTTCAAGTCGGTAATAAGCTTCTAATTAAAACGATTTGAGAGGTAAATTCCAATAATTTGAATTTTTTTTTTCACATATATAGCATTAAACTGCTTAATAGTTTATCAAATCAAGTTTAATAAATTTTAAAATATGCTTGAATTTGACTTACTTATTTCACAAGTCAATTTAAAACACATTTCTAACAAATCTTGCTCAAATTTTTTAATTTGTTTTACAGCCATTAATAAGGTGCATGTGTTAATAACCACTGATAAAAATTGTTTTGAATCTGTCCTTACTATATAATAACGCATTTCAATCAGCTATGTTGTGCATATATACATATATATATATGTAGAGGTTTGCTCAATTGCAATTAAGTTAAATGTTGATTCAGTCTAATTCACATCCTATCACACATTGAACGTTACAATATTGTTCTACTGCTAGTATAATTGTACCGATTAAATTCTTATCATACATCAATTATAAGTCAAAACCTAAAATTAACTACATTGGTGATCAAACACCTAGAAGTATTGTACATTTTGAGCTATCAGTCACTTGGGAACTTAAGTTTTTAATTCAGTGACAAATACTCACGGATTTATCCTTTTAAATCTTTAATCCAAAAAATACATTTTAAATAAAAGTATCATAAATTGTCTTTATAAGTTTATTCTAAATATCGTTCACAATCGATGTAAAACCCCGACACCCAAGAATAGAAATTGGACACCACCGGCATTACCATGGGTTGAAATAGTGGGCAAAAAAAATCTATCAAAAGATCTAAGATAATATGGCTTAGACGGTACTCTCAAGTGTATCTCTTTCTTTGCATGTGAATTTCTGTTACTGTCATGTGCACTGACTAAATAAGGACCACCCTATCCTAATAATAAAGCAACAATAAATATATAGCTATATATACTCAGTAATCTTATACTTGTAATTTCTATAACAAATTATGTGTGGCTACAAAATTAACGGTGTAATTAAACAATATCACATCATTTAGAAAAAACACACACACACACACACATATATATATATATAACTTAATAAACAAAAATGAGATTTGCAAGTTAATTTGGGACTTTAATGAAATTTTATAAACTTTTGGTGAGTGCAAAAAGTTGTAAAGGGTTTTGTAAAAATGAGTTTCTATATATATATATATATATTTTACAAACTAGTATGTGTGGATGTGTGTGTGGAAACGCAAACGCATTATATATTTACACATAATGCTACACGCATTGGATACTCACATGGAATTTGCATGTATTGTGTTGTTGAGAAACAAATGTTCAAAGTTTTGACTTTTGACCATTCAAATACCAAATGAAATATCGGCCGATATAACGGAGACTGGGACCGCGGTCAATTTTATAGATTGTTATGTCGGTGCTCCCGTTCCACATTTCCCCAAGGCGTAAAGGAGTCTAGGGCCACGCGCAACTATAATTCCTGAGATTTACGCACCAATCATAGGCATCACTGAAATCTCGTGGTAGATGGCTGACTTTGTTGGAGCCTGAGATGGAATAAAGCCTACCTTCCCTCAACCACTCTCTGCATTTTTGTCTCCCTATGATGTCCCAAACCCATCAGGAAGTAAATCAGTCAACCAAACGTTTGGTGAAATATATTCTAGTTTAACGCATATATATATATATATCTATATATAGGGAGAGAGAGAGACACACACATGTATATGTATATATAGGGCATTGATGTGCTAACCTAGCTATCATCATTTTATAAACAGGAGGGTACCTTAGTTGAGTTGAATGGCATTTCAAAGAAACAAAGAGAAAACAACTTGCCTTAGTTACGTAGAATGTCAGCTTACCATGACATGCACTCAAAATTAATGCCACTAGTCATCATAATTTATTTATAATAAACTTACTCATTTGGCCTAAAATTTAAAATAGGTTATTTTCATTCCATCCAAAATTAGGGCTTCAATTTGTGTTAATATTGGTGTGTTTCGTTCATGACAAACATATATATATATATATATATATAAGTATTTGTCAATTTTAATCTAACACAATTAATTAATCGTGTAAAATTTCAAAACTCAAACACCGTTCATTTGTTAAATATGTTACACATGTCAGCACGATTAATCTGTCTATTCTAATTTTTCAATTTTTTAGATGAAATTTGTTTTTGTGTTTTATAAGTATTGAATAATTTTCCAATTTGATAACTTCGGATGTAGAACAAAATGAAATTGAACCTATTCTATAAGTAAATATGTCTCCCAAACTTTAATAGGCTTCAATGTGTGACAAATTATCTTAATTGATGATTTTTTGTATATAATTAAACGTGTTAAATAAGTTCACATGACTAAAACTCGATCACAATTTATTTATTGATCGTATTGAACATGTTAACTTATTCATGACATAAACTCATTTATACTCAACCTAACACATTAACTTTGTGTTATGTTATCGTATTTTATCAATAATTGACACTCCTATTGAAAATAATAGTGCTTGTGATATTGAATTTATAGTTTTAAAAAATAAAATAGCAAAAGATAATTCACCCGACTTAAATAATTTAACGCAGCACAAAAACGTGAATGAGAATTAAATATGTCGAGTTCCTTGGTAATTAACTAAGTATATAGTATGGGAATTATTCATCCAACAAGAGAAGAATTCTCCACTTTCAAAATTAAAATGTTATTGATAAAATAAATAATAAGAGTTCAATACATCATATTTATAGGACTAAAACTGTTAATCCTGATATGTTACTAATTCTTTCTACTAGTATAATTAGAAAATTACTAATTCCTTATACTTGAGGAACAATAAACTACTAATACTAATCCGAATTCAATTAGGAAGTCAAAAAATTCAAGAAAACATGTCTTTTATTTTTGCTTTTTCAGGTTGTCTCATGTTGTATTCAGGTCATCATCAATCTATACATTACTTTACTTCGTACAGACCTTAAACGCTTTCATTAATCCATAAAATCAAGGGGTATGTCATAATTGAAATAAAGTTTTAGTTGAAGAGATAATATTAGTGTTAAATCACCAAATGCTCTAAAAGCTTAAGATGGTAGATAATGGGTCCAATAATATATATGAAATTATTTTAACACCCTCCCTCACGTGCAATCTTGTCTTGCACGTGAAGAGTAAGGAGTAAGCAACACATTATCGAAAGAGAGTGCAAACTCTGACATAACAGGACAAAAAATGTGAGAGAACTAACCCTAACATAATAGGGTGAGAAACGCACGAGGTGAGACTTGAATCTCAGATCTCTTAGAACAAGAGTTCTGATAATATGTTAAATCACTAGTTAGTCAAAAAATTTAAGCTAATAGAAAATAGGATAATTATATCGACAACAGGGATAAAAAATGTTTTCATATTAATTACTTTTTAAATAAAAAAACTGAAAAACTCAATTGACTGTTGAATTAAAATTTTAAAACGGTTTTTGTGTCGGGCCCAATATACAAAAGTGGATTAAAAGGCTAGTCCCGAAACACTAAGAAAAATTAATTTTCAGTGTAATCTTAGATACTTGCTTATATCTTACATTTACCATTAAATAATTAAACATCCAAGGTAAGTACTTTAAAAAATTGAGATAAAAATATTAAAATTGAATTTTGTTCATCTCACACCTTTTGACTTTTACTATAATTTTGGTATTTATAAATTTTATAAAACACCTCTTAAATAATAAAATCACATTAAAAGTAAGTGTGAGTTACCGTCCTATAAGAATAACATCTCCAAACAACAACATAATTCGGTATTCACTTTGAAATGCGTATAAGGGTTCATTTGGTCACCTGTGTTTTGGTCAAAATGGTACGGCGGATATGAAATCTTAGCAGTGTTTCTTATATTTTCATTTCAACATATTAGCCAAGTGAAAGTCGAGCGATTTGTATGAAATTTAGACTGCGCTTAGATAATGATTCAGATATAATTTTTTTAAAAAGTTTTCTAAAAATTTCATAATTAATTTTTTAAAAAATGCAAAAATGTATTTAGATATGATAATATAAATTATAAAAAATAAAAAAATAAAATAAAATTAATAGTTTCTCAAACACGTATCCTGCATTTTAAAATTCAAAATTTGTATTTGAAAATTTAACCAAACAAATTATTATTCCAAACTCGTAAATTCAATACACCGTATTCATGTATGAAATCACCAGTAAAAATAATCTTGCTTAGAAAAAATTGGTACAAAAAAATTGAAAGAATTTCGTCGGATTTATAATATACACAAACTAGCCAATGCAATACCCTGTTTTTTTCCCCTCCCATCCCGCCAAACACCACTAGGTTACAGTAGTTATATATAAGAAATGAAACTTTATCCATTTGCATTAAAACACACAAAATGAACGGTCGAAGATAAAGAGCAATGCTATGAATACATAAAAATTTTACCAAAAAGTTATACACGCTGATGTGGCAGCGTATCATTGGTTATACATCATATCACATCATAATGTGATATGATGTATAACCAATGATACGCTGCCACATCAGCGTGTATATATTTTTTGGTAAATTTAAAAGGTAAGGATAGATTTATCCTGAAGATAAAACAAGACACTGCCACAATTATGATTGTAATAAAGTAATTAAAATAAAAATAAAATAAAATAAAAAGTGGTGGGAAAGGAAAGAGCGTATAATGCAAGTAAGCCAAAGAATATACTGAAACCGCGTAAACTGCACGTGCTTCGTTAGAATCTGTCAGCCGTCCGATCTGACACCTGAAGTTTGGGAAAGAACCAGATGGTTACACGTAACGAGAAGTTGGTGACATTGGTGTACTTGTTCGGCATCGAATTTCTCAGACGACGACGACGACGGCGACCAGGGCCGTGTATCGTGGCAATGTTTTTGTTTCACTTTCACGGGTAAAGGGTATAATAATTTATTCACACACACACACACACATATATCTGAAAATACCAATTGTGTCCCTAAATCTATTTTGCTGATTGAATGGATGAAACAACTTGAATTTTTTCATCGAGGTTGTACCTACGATATGTGCAATAATGATAATATAAGACACATCACACATGAAACTGGTCCATCCTTACATGATGCTGTAAAGCTTCCAACAAATACACACACATGTATGTATATTGTACGTGTTTCTTTCTAGTTATGGTCAGCCGCGCAATTGATGCAAGAAAAACCCCTCTTTAAAATTGTTGAAACAAAATTTTAGAAGAACAATAATTTTTTAATTTCGAATTAAGTATGAAAAACTCTTTGTGTAAATACGTGTCTTAACTATAAGTGATCATGAATGTAATATAAATTTATATTTTTAAAATTAAAAATAAATAATCACATGATATTTATGTGAATAAATATATGATAAATTAAAATTATAATATTTTTTTAAATAAAATTTTTTTTATCTTATTTGGTCTGAAACTAAGTATCCTTTATTTTAAAAAACTAAAACTTAGAACATGATAAATGTCATCAAAAACTGCATAAGTAATATTAAAATAATATATATATATATATAATTATAATTATTATAAATATAAAAGTAGAAAAACGGTAACAAAAAGTACTATTGATTGTAGGCCACGGAACGGCGTTGGCTTGTCGGGGAAGAAGCAAGCTAGGTTTGAGTTGGTGACGCGATAATTATGTTAGCATGAGCACCACATTGTCAGAAACCTTTGGATCACACGTGCCCAAACTTCTTTCACATGCTCGCAAACAACGCGGCTACTTTCTCCCTTTCTTTCTTTTTCTGTTTTTTTTTTAAAAAAAAACTCTAGCCACGCTTTGGTGGGAGTTCGTGTGCATGAAGTAATCAAAAGTTTATATTACCGAATTGCCCTTTGTGTCAAAATTATATGTTTTTAGTGATCTTTGAATCAAAATTAACTTATTTTCACCCAAAGAACATTAGCTATCTGGGATGTCTGGAATGTAATTCACCCAATGAACATTAATATGTTACTTAATTGATAATAGGTTGTCTGGGACATAATTCAAAATCGTAATTATTGATTACAACTTTTTTATTAAGTGTGTTTTGGCTTAAATTATAAGTTTAACTTTTTTTATTAAGTTAATTAAGTTCATTATGAATGTTACTATTTGTTAGTTGTTAAACACTTTTTAACGGTCCATTCAAATATTTAACTACTTAATTCAAACAATATTTTTTTATAATTACTTAACTCAAAAAAATAATTTTCACAGCTAAACCAAACGAACAAATCAATCGGAAGAGATAACTATTATTCTCAATATTGAAAAGGGTTGGGCTAGTCTCACTCCTACGAAATGGCTTTTGATGACTTGTGTGCACCTCTACATTATCTTTGAAATTAAGTGAAAATATCACTTGATTAGGGAGTGAGAATAGATTTCTTCTATTAAAAACTAAAAACCAATAATTGTTGCATCATACAAAAGTGGGATCCTAGGCATTAAAAAGTATTGCATCATTCTAGTTAGCACATTATCATCATAATAAGTAGTCTTTACGAGGGTGAAGACCATGCAACTATTTTATCTCTAAAAGGTGAAGGACCCTTGACCCACTCAATTCATGAAACTCTACCCATAAAAGAGAAAAGGCTAAACTTTATGAAGCATTAATATAAAAATGGAAGAGAACTAAACATATTATCTACCTCATTAGCAGTCAACCAATTAAGTGTACAAAACTCAATTTGATCAAATAAGTTAAGATCGTGTAGTGTTCAAATTAAATCAACTTACTTTTCATATAGACTTTTTTTTTAGATAACTTGGTATTCAATTCTTTTTAGTCGACTAATTCAGGAAACTAATCTCACCGTATTCTAGTGAAGAGTTCAATTAAATCTAAATTAGAGCCCCATATGAACTGGTTTCAAGAGAAAGTGATATTTATTGAATTTCGATCTGACGACATCGAACGACAACTCTCTTTGTGATTATTATCTACCGTCCACTAATAATCCCTGTACTCTATGTGTGTGTCGCGTGTGTTTGACAAGTTGGTAAGGCCAAGATTTTTGTAATCCATGAGATATGATAAAGATTCATGCAAATACATGTGTGTGATGACAATGAGAAAAAGGGGGAAACAAAAGGGCCTGAGGGACATTCTTGTCATCTAAGAAAGAATTTTCCGTTAAAAGTTGGAAAAGGAAAACCGCGAAAAGAAAATCAAAATCTAGGGATCACATGCATTCTTTGCAGAGCACGTGTAACCGGAAACCCGTCCACATTCAACCGGTTACCAGTCAACAACACGCGTATGAAAGCGTCGACTACTTCGCCGGACCACTTGGCGGTCCTCTTGCAATTTAATGCTAACGGGCCCAACTAGAAATGTTTCCGTACATACTCAACCGGCACGTGTCAGTCTACCCAAGGTGGGAAACCTCATTAAGCCAAGCTGTTCTCCAAAAACACCCAAAACAGGAACTCCATAGTCTCTTCACACTAAACCCAAAACCAAACAGTCTATTAACTCTCTCTCTCTCTTTCCTCTCTCTCTCTCTCTCTCTCTCTCTCTCTCTCTACTCTAGCTTTTTGTAATAGAACTACACTTGAACAACTTCAAATGAAGAATCTATGCTTTTGATCAATCTATGGAGAAGAAAGAGGAGCTGAAGACTGATAATTCCATGGCGAATTCGACATTTTCCGATCAGATTCCGACGACCTTTGCTTTATCGGGCATCTTTGACATGCCATGTGAAAGTGAAAAGGGCTCTTTAGGCTTCATGGACATGTTGGGTATCCAAGATTACGGTTCATCTTTATTCGATTTGCTTCAGACACCACCGGTGCAACCACAATCGCCTCTGTTGCCGGCCTCAACGATTCCGGAATCATCTGAGGTAGTGAATACTCCGGCTACACCGAATTCTTCATCGATCTCTTCATCTTCAACCGAAGCCGCGAATGATGAACAGACTAAAACAGTGGAAGAAGAGGAGCAGGATCAAGAGAAGACTAAGAAACAGTAATCTTTTCTAATATAAATATATATATATATATAGATATATATTAATTATATATGTTATGTGGGTATATATAGTTTTATAATCTTCTTTCTTTGTCATGCATGTTACAGTGCTAGCTTGGGATGAAAAATTAACAAACCCATTTGCTTAATGGTGTTCTGTACTTGTGCATAATCTAAGTGTCAAGTCTCTGTAGAGTAGATTTGGTGTTTTTAATTTTGATTTTTTTTCTAAAGTAATTTCTTTTGTGGGTTTAGGATGAAACCGAAAAAGAAGAACCCAAAAAGGCAAAGAGAGCCCAGATTCGCGTTCATGACAAAGAGTGAGGTTGATCACTTGGATGACGGGTATAGATGGAGGAAGTACGGCCAAAAAGCTGTGAAAAACAGCCCCTTTCCAAGGTAGTATATAATATATATATATATATATATGTATTTATCAAAATTCTCATATGGTCCCTCTATTTATTTGATATGAATTTGTAGGTGTTGATTGAAAACACTTTGATTTAAATTATTATGCTTATGATTAAAGTTTTCTAAAAGTTTATGTGGGGCTTCCATTACTTTTTTTTTTGCAGGAGCTACTATCGTTGCACTACGGCGGCATGTGGTGTGAAGAAACGAGTGGAAAGATCTTCCGAGGATCCATCGATCGTAGTCACGACCTATGAAGGCACACACACTCATCCGTGCCCGATAACGCCTCGTGGGAGTATCGGAATCGTGCCGGAATCCGCTGCTTTTGGTGGTGGTGGTGGTGGTGGTGGTGGTGGTGGGGCTTCGTCATTTATTATTCCACAATCTCACAGTTCTCACTATCAACATCAACAGCAGCAGCAGCAGCAACCCTATTTCTATAACCACACACCTTCTATGACCTTTAGCACTAATAGTTCTTCATTTCCCATTTTCCTTCAAGAGAGACAATTTTGCCCCTCTCCATCTTCTATGCTTAGAGATCATGGACTTCTTCAGGATATCGTGCCATCCCAAATGAGAAAGGAGCCGAAAGAGGAGTAGAAAGATTCTTACCTGTTATTGGTATGTAATTCCCTTACTGACTCACGAGGGTTCTCTTTGGATCATAATTAAGAAACCCACTTCACCATTACATTGATCAGACCTCTCTAATTATCTATGTAAAACGACTACCTTTAGCCCATAGAGGGACTAGTTTCGTAATTGTTCTTGTTGTTTATTCTTTGAACCTTGATAGAGTTACAGTTATTTTATTTCATTTCTTTTTGTATATTTTGCGTCTTGTATCTTCGCTTCTATTTTGTGTTTCACTTCACCTTTCTGTTCTCTGTCTTCTTTGGCTGGGTATATAATATGCATGTGCATTGATATATATATATATATATATATATTAACAAGGGGTATGTTGGTCAGAATATTAAGAGTACATTAGGGTTTCTTCATTGAACCCGGTTGGTTTGATAGCTTTTCTTTAGCTCTCTCTGTTATGGGAAACTTAGGACCAGACTAAGGGAAATGGGGAGACAAGAATGAACTTGGGAACTTGATCCCATCCCCCTATGACAGAAAGTGGAGAAACCCTAAAAATAGAACGGTTGATGGAAAATTGAAGTATGCATATATAGAGTTGTGATGTGCAAGAATCACTTTTCCTGGGACCATTAACTCTTTCGATTGAATTGGTAGCACCATTGGCGGTTCTTTTTTTGGCTCATGCATTCTGTCTTCAATCTACTCATAGATTTCCTTTACCCTTACATTTAATCACCGGAAGCTAAAAACTGATCGGCCAACATACGGTGGCCTTAATGCCTAATTTTCCTTCATCCTCAAGCTGTATTTTAGTTGAGCTTGAGTCATTGGCGTGAACATAATATTGGTAGGATGGAGTGAGATTTTGGTGGAGATCATGGTTGCTTTAAGCATTGATGGTGAAATATATAGTTTTCCTACCCTATTGGAGTTGGAAGGTCCTTGTCCATATGACAGTGTCTTTGCTAGGAATGTCAAGTTCACTTGAATGCCATGCTACTTATAGCCATACATGATTTCTGGCCAAATCTATGTGGAGAGAGTGTTCGATGAAAAGCCTCTATTTTTCTAGCTTTAACCCATCCTTGGGAGATGTATGGGAAAGAGCCATGATTATGTACTAGATATGTACATGTACTATCACGCGCACAAGTCGGCCAAGGCTTAACTCGATGAAGGATAATGTTTTGTTGTCTAAATTTTTGAGCCTAAATTTATGTCCAAATGATGAGAGTCATTGATTGATAAAATTATTTTTAAAAATTAATTGATATGATAACAATCAATGACTTTCTTTCATTTGAACACAAATTCATATATAAAAATTTGAGTCATAAAACAATGTTCCTAGTTAAATACATACATCACTACTGCAGTATGCAGTATCATAATCCTCTAGAAAGTTAGCTGTAAAAGGTCACCTTTACGTAACTGGTTAACAAGTGGAGGTTGATATTGAGATTAAGGTCCGCTTGTTAATGGAATTAGCTAAATAAACCGTTCAACTAGGAATAGCCATGCGCTTCCCCCCATAGAATCAAGAAAAACCTCTCAATCTGTTAATCATTACCATCAATAAAGATTAAGTGCAACAAGTATCATTACTATCAAGCTAATTCATCCCAATTAGATTGGTACGAAGGCAAGAAGCCAAGCATCTGCAAGCACAAAATCGAAACAAAAGAAACATGGAGAAAAGAATTAGCAAGATGCCAACTCAAACATTTCACAATCAAAAGAAATTCAAACCCCCCAAATCTTCACAATCTCATTCAATAACACTAAATTACCCGACCTGTACTACATCGTCGAGCTGCAATCTTCACAATCTCATTCTATTAATTGTTACCATGTGTGGACCTATTAAGTTTTCCTGCATGTGTTGAGTCAAATTAAACTATAGACTCTGCTCCGATGGTACTTGTTTGTCAACTCTTTTATGCTTCACCAATAGGTATCTTATTTGTTTTCAAGCTCCCAACTTTCCTTCTTGATTATTGAGTCAATTTAAACTATATACTTCACTCGATCTAGATGGTGCGCTTCCATCAATTCCTTTATATTTTAATTAAGAATCCCAAAAGTAACAACCACTGATCCTTGATTGGCATCAATTATAATTGAGACTAGGACGATTTATATCTAATGGTCTTCAACCCTCTGACTTTCGTTATTGATTAATGAAAATATTCTTGGAAATTAAATGTTTTTCATTAATTCGTCTTTCAAATAAAAATTCAAGAATTTTACCTCTCACAATGAAATACAAATCCTCCCGACTGTCTCTAATAATCATTACTTTAATATTCTTGAAAGCCAACATAATATATTGCATTGAATTTCTTTGATATTACAATGTATCCACGACATAGGCTTACATTGAGCACTCTAATTCCTAATCAGTAACAATTTGAAGGTATGCCCCAGTCAAGTAAGGCCTGCGCACATAGCTGGCAGCAGGGACAAAAATACCAATACACATTGGAGGTAGATGATCAGCTTAACCCAAGGTCCAACTACAAGTTTTTTTAATTGTAAAAACTTAAATATGCGATATTGTAGCCGAAATTATTATGGCTACGTCCTGATATAAGACCTGTCTTTTCATGGATCCTCGTTAAGAAATTTCGATTGTACTTGTTCCAATTACCAAACTTGATAAACCGATATTATTAGTTGTTGTCACAACCTCACTGTATCAAGATTGGATAGTATGCATCTACTGCCTTCTTTGAATGTGGTGGTCGTGTGTGTTTTAGGCCTCGTTTCCGAAATTGAAATCTAATTCTCAGTTACCCGTCCATCACTACCATATATTTTAGGTCACTATCCTACCATCAAAAGTTGATAGAAAAAAGATAAAATGATGCATTGCCGGCATAAAGGCCATATGATCCGTCAATTATTGTGAATTATCAATGTTGTTTCAATGTATTGGTTTCTTGCCTATTATATGTGGGTGTAGGGAATGAGTGTTGTTTTGATGAAGTCTTTTTGGTTTTGGGTGTTTCGGTTGATCCCTTATAAATTTGGGGTGATCTAGTTTTATTTGTATTTTCTATTTATTGGTGTATCTATGTGCACTCTTGTACTATTTGTTTACTTCAATAAATTCTTTCTTTTTCGCTGATAAAAAAAAAAAGTAACAAGCAATCCTTTTATTTAATAAATACATTCCTTATAAAAGTGGAGTTTGTTATATGTATTTGAAGGTATATATGATTTTTTTAAATGATATTCTACTTGTATTTTTTTTTGGACATCCATAATTCACAAAAATATTTAAGTATTTGCGTTGGGGGGGGGGGGGGGGGAAGGGGGGGAGAGAGAGAGAGAGATTGATTGATTGATTTTGGATGAGATTAATATTCATGAATTATGAGTTGGCGTTGATGTGCATAACCTTCTCTGTTAAATTAAAGTTATGCATCACGGTGTTGAGAGATTGATTCTTATGCGTCCTTCAATGGAATACAATGAATCAAACAAGCTGGATTGCGGAGCTTTATTGGCTAATAAAGCTAAGATGTTGTATTCATTATCATCTCTAAAACTTAATTTTTACCAAAGGTTTTTCTTCAAGCCCAGAAATCCTACCAGTGCCAGTCAAATTGATTTAAAGCTGTTGGACGATCAAGCTGGAATTAATAAGAGTAGCTTTTTAGAAAAGTGATATGCAGTTGCACTAAAAGTCTTCCTGAAAAGAAAGGTTTATGGTTTCAAAAAAGAAAAAAGTGTAGCCATATTCATAAGGTACAAACCGGCAGCATTAGACCGTCAGTAGGGCAAGAAACCAGTAATTCAAATATAATAAATTGCCTGGATTCATTGCTAATTTTATGAGTGTACGTTTTGGGAACATATATGATTTAGTATGAACACAGATTGATAGGAATGAGAAAGGTTAGAAGAGGAAGAAATATGTATATAATGCTTCTCATATTTCATCAACCATTAAAGAGGGTGAATATTCTTTTGTTAGGGGATCGATAAAGAGTACTGTTTGATCCTTTTAAGCACTATTGGAAAGAAGAAAAATAATCCATCATGTTTGTTCTCTCTTCTCAGAGACAATCAGAATTATTCTTGTATTCTGTCTAAGCTTTACAGCCATTAACAACTTAATAAAGTTTGTATTCTCTGCAATACAACTGAAAGTGGTATTTAGATAATTTTACCATCGTACTTTCTACTCAATGCTTATAAACCTCAAAGGTACTTCAAGTAATTGATACAAACATCATATATATATATATATATATATTGAACACCCATTGGTCACCATCTTAAGATCATGTTAAATGTAAACTCACAATGTAATAATTTTTTTTTTTTTTTTTTTTGCATTCCTAAATTGTTTCTTCAAGACTTTTTTTTGGGGGGGTTTGAAAGAAAATGAAATATTAAAATATTTGTGAAAATATGAAAATTTTACATGTGAGAAGGTGTGAACTAGGGCCCAAGAATCCAAAAATACATGTATTCTCGGATAATTATGGTTGCTACCTGTAAAGAGATGTGAACTTTCTGTATGTATTCAAATATTCTCCAACATACGATCGATTATCATATTCATTATAGCTGGAAACTAACAATTATCTGCAATTTTTTAATATCTTTTTCAAATCTTTTTTCGTGAAGGAGAAGAATGCATGAAAAAAACAAGAATATATTTATGGTGGCAATACCTTTTTTTTTATATACACAACAATTTAGTCAAAAAGCAGATCCTTCTACTGTTACATACCACCACAAATAATTAAATAAAAAAATCCTTCCAAAAGTTAAAACCAGATCATTTTACTGTTATATAAATATATATGTGGACAATGTTTGATTTTAAACTAGGTAAAAGAAACTTCTTTCTTATTCACGTAAGTAGATTATGTATGCACTCACGTGTAATATATGCTTAATTTTTTATTTTTTTTGTTAGAATTAAGTAGTCACATAATATAATAATGAGTACATACGTGATCCACTAAAATTGTGACACATACTCGGGTAGAAAGAGATTACTCTTACTTGAGTTGGAGTCAAACATGATCCTATATATAGGTCTAACCATTGGATCTGCTTTGGGACCTCAACGTTGGATCCTTCAGCATATAACTGAATGAGCATGGTTTTGTCTTTAGGACTACGTCTAAGAGCAAGTGCATTCAAATTGGTTTTGAAACACTTATAGTAGATCCTATAGACTAATGCTAACTGTTTGGTACCTTCTAGCATGTTAAGACCAGAGGTCTGGATACGAAGAGAAAGAGATTTTAAGAGATGAGGGTCCTGGAAGGACTATCTTTGTTGACCACTTAGGATCCCATATAGTTGCTTCTCCATACAAAGCTCCTCCCAAAGATGATGACACATCTAGGAAGATCATTGAACAAAACAACTATACAAATATGGGTTGGAGTGGACTCCAATTTATGGTATATGAGTGGGAAGCATGAGTTAAAAAACAGAAGCTTTATTTGGAGCGTATTTAGTTTCACCACTTGTTTTTATACGACAATAATAGAGGAAAATATTTAGTCTAAGAGTGTGGTGTGGATATATGTTTTTTTTTTTAATTTTTTGATACAAAGAGAATTTTGAATGCTAAATGTTATTTAGATCATGTTAAAATTATATTTGATATTGTTACCATATCAAAATGTTATATTTTAAGATTCCAACCCAAATCTAAAATATCATTTTTATTTTTAATACAACTGTTGATTGAAGTATTCGACCAAAGTGAACCCTGAGAAAAAAAGTGACATGGTTGAAAATCGTAGGGTTACATAGAAAGGTCTGAAATGTAGTTGATGATTTAACATCATATGTTTCACAGCCACCGTGACTTTACACTCAAGACAAGGCCTTTGGCTAATTCCTCTTCAGATATTTTGCCCTCCTCACTTAGCTTTATTCATAATCAGAGACAGCGTGCCCCCTAAGCATTGCCTGCCCAATTAATAGCTTCAATTGACTCTACAAAAATTATAAATGCCTTTTTCTTCTTCTATTTTTCTTTTTCTTTTTCTTTTTTTTTGAATGTGACACTGGATTGTTAGTTTCAAATTGCTATAAACATTACTTACTGAATTGGTATTTTTAATAAGTAATTTTTTTATAATTTTCCTTTTTTCGCTTAAAAAAAAGGCAAAAAATAAGTGTATTTAATAATTATATCTAAAAAGTAAAATAAATTAAACATTACTTCTATTTTTTTATTTAAGCAAAAAAAGTAAAAAATATATATATATATATATATATTTGAGAAAAAGGGTTCCTAAACATACAATGATTGAGTTCATTTGGCCCCACTTCGGAAATCGTACAAAGATTTTTGACCTCACTTCAAATAGTTCTATTCTAAAATCGCAGGCACCCTTGTCTGTTCCGCCGAACACCTGCTTTGTGATACTGGCACAACCCAAAGGACTATCATATTGGTTTGCCCCATCCAAAACGTGCTCAAGTACTGATTCTGCCAAACCCACATCTCTACCAATTTTGATTTTGAGAGGAACGTCCATAATGCTCAGGACACAACCCCAATTGATGAATGACTCTTCTGGTTGCCTCATCTGGCTTTCACTACCTTTTGCTCTGTTTTTTTTTCTTCTTTTCGTTTGCTATATAGTTCAACTATTGAGCAAGTGTTGAGTCGATCAATAGAGGTTGAGAATTCAAAATTCTCTTCTAACACACTAATCAGCATTGTATAAATATGATAACCAACAAAAAAGTGTTGTTTACAAGTATTATTTACGAATAGTTATAGAACTCTCTATTATAGTATATATATGTTAAGTTTTGAGTAAAACCTAATAATTAACATCTTCTATGAAGAAAAACACAAGACATCACTTGATTACAGAAGATTTTGACACTCGTATAAATTACATATATATATATATATATATAGACAGACTTGTTTTAGAACTTTGAAATTAATACACAAGGATCTTTATGCAGTATGGAGACATGTTTCGATAATGCTTAATTGGGTCCATTCCAAATGCTAGGAAAGTTCCTAAATGGGAGCTGATCGCAAGCTGAACCTTTTTCGTATTCAGAGTCTTGTTTTGAATCATTTAACGTCAGTCTTAGTTAAAGCTAACAACTTTATTTCAGATAATAATTGTAACTTTTGGTGACTTTTTAAAGCCAAGAAAGATGGGAGTAGACAAGGTGTTTGATGCATTTTGGTAAAGCTTTTTGGGCGTAAAATATGCAACTAAAGTCAGGATTGAGCTTGAAAGTGGCTGCATATATATATATATATATATATATATATATCTGACCTAATTGCTATGTCATAGCTGAGAAACTGAATCATCTCATTGTTTACCCATGAAAGCATGGCATTTGATTGAGTTAGCATTGCATTAACTGGCTTTTGTATAATTTTTTATTACCATCATTTGCGGTGATAGTAGCACCATTTTCTTTTGTTGATTCAATCAGCAGGATATATGGATTTGTCTCGCAACAAAAATGATTCCAAGGTTTCACTTCGCCAAACAGATACAGACATGACAAACCACTGTCTCCCCCCCCCCCCCCCCCCCCCTCCACAAATGAAATTTGAGAGAGAGATAGAGAGAGAAACTGAGTTAAATAAGTTGAGTCAAGTTAAACACTTAATTGTTTTAATTGTGTTTAAACTTTGACTTATTTATTTTGAATTAATTTTGAACAAGTTCCTAATCAAACGGATCATCAATAACTTGATTTTTTTATATAACAACTTGATTTAGGTCACAACTTTTTTTTTTTGGGGGGGGGGGGGGGGTAATTTTTTTTGTTATGTGCTTGTTTGGTTAAGCTTTAAAAAATGTTATTTGAGTTAAGTAATTGTGAAAAAATATTATTGAGTGAAACAGTTAGGTGTTTGGATGAACCATTAAAAAGTACTTAACAGTTATCAAATTGGGACATTTCATAATAGACTTAAAGTAACTTAATAGAAAAGACTAACTAGACTTATCAACTTAATTCAAATCATACTTAATGAAAAAATTATACCCAATAAATGTGGTTAGAAATTCAAAAAAAAAAAAATAGACTATCAATTAAGTGCTTAATGAGTCACTCAAAATGCATTAAGTGCGGTGAACAAGTTGAACGAAACATAACCTAAATGTTCAATCATAAATTTAAACATTAATAAAATATAAGAATTTAATATTGATTGGTCATGTTTTTGATAAGTAACTAAATCTATTAATATAAAAAAAAAATTAATAAAATGGACAAAAATTTCAATAACTTTATGCTATATCAAAGTAGTTCAAAAGTCAATAAAAGTTCTATTAATGGGTCAAATTAAAGCGTTTTTCAAAAACTCATCCTAGCTCGTTTCGGACCATCTTCTATTTTTGAACCAGTTCTCAACCCCGAGTGTAGCGACCCAAAGAAAGGCACACTGGCAGCTCGTAGTTGCATCAAACGCACATTTGTTACTGACCTTCGAATATACTCCTTGTTAGCAAGTCTTACACGATGTTTACTTTGATGGGGATCAAATGGTTGTTCATGTACCTTTATCTTGGGAGGCTCAAGCGATGGCTCATTTCCTTATATTTTCTCATATGAATCTTTTGTCTACGGCTATTGGGGATCCCATTTCCGTACCAACTCAAGATAATTAAAATAAAGGTAAAATATGAAGAATTTCGGGGGCAGGGGCGGGGGGTGGGGGGAGAGGACAAAAATATAAACTAAAATGGTATATTTGAAAAATAAATTGAAAAGTATAAAAAAAAAATCAAAAAAATAAAGAGTGATTTAGGAAAATGTTCAAGAAAAGTAGCAAAATTATTCTTAGGTCCAAGCCTAAACAAAATTAGTCAAAATTCCCTCAATTTTTGTGTGACTAAATTACTCCTCGATGTATAAAGTTTCCAAATATGGGATCTTGAAATCTGAAATATTGAATAAAGTTGTGCAAAATGTTAAAACTCAATAACTTGTAAATTAAAAATTTATTTTTAATAAAAAGAATTTATATTCGGATTCTAAAAATCAAGATATATCAAACAAGATCTATATTGCATTTAAAATTTTGAAAAAAAAAAAAATTACTTCTCAAACTGTAAAATATTATTGTCCCTAATAGAAACAAACTGTAAAATTTTATAATTTTAAAGAATATAGTGAAAACTCAATTTCGCTATGAATTTCTTAGTTGTTTTCAGTTTTATTCAATTTTTTATTTGCATTTTGGATGTCAAGACAATCTTTCAAGGTAGTGAAATTTGCAATAATAAAAAAAAAAAAAAAAAAAGCAGAATTTAAAAAGTGGACATTAAAATTTTAGCAGTTTGTGAAACTGTAAATTTAACAGTTTCATTGCTTCATTATTTTGAACGTTCACAGACTATATAAATCCAAATTTTAATTAAAAGGAAATTTTGACCAAGAAGAGATTCGGGGTAATATTAGAAGCATGCCATTTTATAAAGAACATAGAAAAGTCCCATGGGCTACATCAATAAAAAGGAGAAAAAATAACAATCAAAACCCATCCCTAAACAAAGAAAAGAATTGTCAAACTCAAAAACAAAGAGAATCATTTCATCTAAGAATGAATATTATTAATTTGGAACCAATCTCCAATTTACGGTTGGAGATATGAATCTTTGGATCAACATCTAAGGCACTAGCCTTAATTCTGAATTTCAAAGCTCATACCACCACCACCACCATTGATTGCCAACAGAAGCAAAGACAAAAAAATAAAGGAACCTCCCAGTGTAGGCACCGGTAGCACGAGACGGCCAAGGCACTAATAGCAAGGGAAAGCATTTGATGATTATTGAGCTAGCGATAATCAGTTTAGGAATCTCAATTTGACGACGGATCATTCATGCTGAATTTTTAAAGAGAAGACACAGGTTGAGTGGTGATTTTGGTGGTTAGCTAGTGGAGCTTTAGCAGTGAGGGAGAGGCTTGCCGGGGACAATGGTGGCAGTTGTGGTTGATGGAGCAACAAAATTTTGAGATGTTATGGCGGCGGTGTCAGGTTGGGAGAGTGAGAGAGAAATCGAGAGAGAGAGAGAGAGAGGGGAACATGAAAAATGACCTAAAGATAAAATTAGCATTAGAGTTTACAAAAAAAAATTACAAATGTCATGTCATCGAGATGTATTCGAACTAAAAATTAAAAATAATTATGCTATTCACCTTACTATTGAAAATTGAACATCATTTTCAAGGACTTAAAGATTAATTGACTCAAGGTAATTGCGCCCCCACCCCAAGGCTGAACCAATAATCTTGTCTTGGGTCAAAAAGTGTCCGAAGGCCCATGAACGGGCGGGCAGCATCTATGCAATTTCTTTGTTAATAATACAAGTTATGTTTCCTCTGTTATTGATTGTTGATATTCTTGCATTGGAGCCTGAGACTCTTGTCCTAGAATATTTCAAGACCTGTTCGGAGAAGCTTCAGATTTGAAATTATAGAGAATTGATTATTGGATGATAAATGATTGAACAAAATTTTTGTAATAACTGTAGATTTTGTACACATTAAATTGAATAATGTATATGTACAAGCAATAGATCCAGAAATAACACTCGTAAAAAGCCATATTATTTGAAAAAGTGAAGGTTTTTTTTATTCCACTTTTGCATAACACCGTCGTACAATTTAACCATTGCAACAAGTTTGGGACGTCCCCCAAACAGCCACTAAGACAAAAACATAACTACTTAGGTTGTTGATAAAACCTCTTAATTCTTTCTAAAATGCACATGCACGACCAGAAAAACCTAGATAATTCGACGTTATAGCTCGCTCTGGGATGAAGGTTAAACGGCAGCCCAAATGACTCGGGTAGTAATGTTGACTTGCTCTAACCACTCCAGCAGCTAGGCCTCATAGCAACTCAACTCAGCACTATTGGCCTAATTTCTGGAGAGGGAATGCTTGCATCGGACCAGGCTCAAATGACTCACAATTTAAATGTTCAAATTGTCAAAGCATGAAGTTACCAATCTATTAATATGAATTCCCCATAAAAGTTCTGTTTGATCCTTTTTTTTTCTTCTAGCCAAAAAACTAGCAAGGCAGAAGAAGAGTTTCTAGTGACAATCACTAACCCCGCCCCACAGGGCACAACTAAAACGGCTCATATGGGTGCAACTCAATCCAAGGCCTAAATCATTTACCATCAGGAAGATCCGTGCAAGCTATACGGCGCTTCCATAAAAAAGAATCACTGTTCTTGCTTTAAGCCTAATATCTACTGAGGGTAAAAATTATTATAAGATGTTAAAATAAAATTAGGCCAATGAATCACTGTTCACTGCTCATGCATTGAAGCCATACAAGCTTAATTCATTGAGCAGTAAATGTGAGAGAGAAACCTCGCGACAAGGAGAAGAAAAACTGAAGAATTAACACATTCCCGTTACACATCCCGTTTGGCATCCAAGTTCAAAGCATTCTTGCCTGCCTCTGCTTCCTTCTCCAACTCACTCAGCATTCTTCGAGCAGCAACTTCTCACCAATTTGCCACCATATATTCTACTATTCCACTTCAAGTTCCTGAAGATGAAATGGTATCAAGAAAGGGTAAGCACTGGAAGGTGGAAAGCAGGAAATAAGTATGATTATATGTTTGTGGAAAAGAACACCCAGCATTTCGAATTTTGTACATGCAAAGAACATTCACCTACCAGGCATTACTTTAAAAGAGCCTTATCAATACAAGGTGCTAAAAGGGGTAGACTCTCTATAGATATATCATTTGGGATTAATTGCACAAAGTACAACCCATCTGCTCAAACTTGCATTCTCATGCTTGGCAGACCAAGGTATATTTTGCCCCCCAGGCAAATGAAATATTTAATAAGCCTTCTAAACTAAAATAACATCTGACCAACTGTTAGCAAGACGAGCTCCCTCTCAGCCTCACCCTCACCCTCATATGTCTCTTGAGGTATACTTAAATGAACAGTCAAATGCGTAGCTTAATCATATATGCAAATCACATGCAGTAACCTGATATGAAGCTGTGACTTCCAGAATCAGCTGGAAATATATGATCTATTTATTTATTTACGTATTATTCATTTTATTTATGAATTCAGCTGGAAATAATCGGATGCATCATTTGAGAAAAACAGCAACTACAGAATCACATTGACCAGGTAGATTACTTCTGTTTTCTTTTTAACTATTCAAAAATTTACTTTAAAAGGTAAAAGGAAACATTAACGAGGCCCCAGATATCAAAAGATGTTTACTAGTTTCTAAACCAACACTAGACAATTTAAAGCAACAGAATTAGAGAAAGTAGAAAGCACCTGCAGGCTTATTCCTCCACATCCATTCTTGAGCAGCCTGAAGCCCCTGTAGCAGAGGCAGACAATACAAAATGACAAGAGTAATCAAAGATAGAAATCTCAGCACAAGAAGTCAACAAGTCATGCCTGTTGGAATCGTGCAGGATCAGTGATTGAATTAGCTGCTACCTGTTGTGGGTAACCAATTTCCTGCCATGCCAAGAGATCCAGAAAAGATGAAACCAACCTAACAATATTAAGATACTGAAAAATGAACCAAAATCAAGCTCCTCAACCAAGGACTCTAGGCAATGCAATAGCAAGTTAATAGGTCACAACTCACAAGGGCATTTGAACCCTCACACATTGAGTTACGGAAGGTTCCCCTATGTACATATACAATTCAACCATTATCTAATACACAAATCCCGATAGCAGATTTAAGACTCCCTGACTACTTTTTAGAAAGAAACAAATAGGCAACTATATATATTAAAAATTTAAAAAAAAAAAAAAAAAAAACTATTCACAAAAGGAAAAAAAAAAGTAAAAGGAAAAAGTAAACCAAAAAATCCTGATAACAATTTCATCTGGCAGTGCACCTCTGAAGTAATATTTTCCTCCAAAACAGAAACTTGGTCAGAAAAAAAAAAGAAAGTAACTAAAAGAACAAAATAGGTCGAAAAAAATGGAATAAATCCCTTAAAAAGAAAATTTTCCTTCCCATTCCTCAAGGAGGAGAAGAATAAATAGAATTTCAAAAAATCAATAGCTGACGATAGTCAAAATGGCATCGAAAGCAATATGGAAGCTCTTCTGCTTATCTACTTGTGAAAAAGAAAATGATCTACAAACGCTTCTGCTTTTCTACATATACAACACCAATTCAAAAGCATCTTTCCTTTATCACCTAAGTTGTCGATAGTCAAAATGGAATCCAAAGTAGCAATCCACACAATAAATAATAATAAAAAAAAGAATACTTGGAAGGAACTTCTGCAAACCACACTCCTACATAAGGAAATACCTATTCCTTGACCATATTATTCAACCTTGTACCATTCTCTCACCATCCACCAACATAGATTGTTTTCCTCCAACTTAACTGTATTCCAAAGATGGCCTTAAGAACCAAGATCATGGTGTTCTTCTCTCCAAAAATTCTTCATACATCAGATTCAAAGTATAAGCATTCAAGTATGAGAGATTTCATTTTTTTCGTTATATATTTCTTCCATCTCCGGTTAACTGGCCACAAACAAATATCAATCTGCAGAGAGTGCAATTTTGAAAAAATAAACGAAACGGAAAATAAATGCAAATGAAGAGGCTTGAACCTAAGATCTCTTATAACCAAGGATTCGATACCATGTAAAGCAACCAATTACTCCAAAAGCTTAAGCTATTAGAGAATGAGTCAATAGTGTATACCAGGCTCTCAACAATTGCATCTCAAATCCATTTGTAGTTTATATAAATGGATGGATGTCTACATTTAGGTGTGAGGGATTGATTGGGGATGACTCATCTTTATCATTCCTTGTTCATCCTTCCATGTGTAAACAAGGTCCAATGAGCCAAGCTCGAACAAGGTCACGCTAGCTCACCCGAGTTCAAGCTGAGCCCAAACAACATTCCATCATAACCTAGCTGAGCCCATACAAACAAATACTCAACTCCACTTGGCTCGTTTATTTGCAGCCCTAGTAGCATTAGTAGGTCATTTTATGACATGTCAAATATAAAAAACTGCAATTCATACTGTGATCATCTAATCCCAAAAATTCTAGAGAAGATTCAAAAACTACTTTGTAGGGTAGTTAAAAATAATATCCAAAATGAATAGTCAAAGATATCCAAAATATCCAAAAAACTTCAGAATTGGTAGAACCATGTTGAAAACATAAACCAAAACTATGGGTTAAAGATACTATTCTGGAAAATATGTGCGCATGCGTGTGTGTGAGAGAGAGATCTTACAATAACTAGTTAATCAACCGATAAAACCAAATATTTGCAGCCGAAGGGAGCCAACAATCCAAAGGACTTTTTTAATCATAAGCCTTTTTTTTCACGAAGAATAGTTCCAAATCTAGCTATTTTAATGAACACGTGCAACTAAAATCCAAGAAAATATAGTTATCAAAAGAGGGAAAAAAAAGGAGTAAATATGCATGTTATCACATAGTATTCAAATGCCAGATAGAACACTAATTTGACCTTAAATATGCTGCGAAGTTACAAATACAAATTCGCTCCATGGAAGATGCTTCTTTAACAAAATAATGCCACCAATCTTAGTCAAGCCTATATATGTGTGTGAGAAGAAGGCACCAATTTCATTCATATCAACTTAACTTCATCATTAAAGAAGAAGAAAAAGAAGGAAATTGAAAATATTCAAAAATTTTAAAACCACAATGAAATGTACCTGGATGTTTTGTTGACCGGCATCTCCAGAAGGCTGATACTGGGATATCAAATTATGGAGTAAGTAACAGAACTAAACTAAATCTAGTGAAAGAAGTACATAAACACTGACCGGAGATAAAGAAGTTTGTTGCAACTGCTGTGGATGGCGGAGCTGGGTTTGAAGTTGCATCTGAAGTTGATTTTGGAGCTGCACTTCTTGTGTCTGGGGAACTTTCTGTGTAGACAGACCTAGAGGATGAGGCTGCATCTGAGGCTGCTGAACTGATGGTTTTTGTTGTCGCTGCTGCTGTTGTTCAAATAATGTCATCTCCTCCGGTTTTTCCCACTACAGGTCCACATCACCAAACATTTGTCACATAAATTATATTTGGGAAAAAAAAAAAAGCATACCAAAAGCAAAACACGTAGATGATAAATTTCTTACTCTGCTTTCACCAGTTGAAGTATTATAATAGTACTTGTATCCATCAGGGGAGGTGTGCTCTGTCCAATTACATTTAACAGAAGCTACTGCCTGATTCATTACGGGAACAACTGGAGCAGCAGATGTAGCAGGGAGCACATCTGCCACTGGTGCAATAGCAGGGGTGCTGGCAACTGTGTGTGGTACAATCCCAGCCCATGGTGGCTGCAGAAATAAGAAACTCTCAGCAAAGTTTCTAACTTAATCACAAATAGAAGAATGTCACAATGTATGAGAAAAGAAGCAATATGTGAAAATTTTGTTTTAAATAAGATGAATTGGCAAGGAGTTGTCAAAACAAAGTATGAGATGAAAGCAGACAAGTTAATTATTGTACCAAAAGAAGGGTTTAACATCATCAGGACATAGCATGTTTGCAGGGGAACTGGAATCCACCACTGGTTTAACAAACTAAATGAATTTCTCCCAGACCAAAACTCAACAGTTTGAAAGGAAAACAAAGTGTGAGACAAAAGCAGTTAAGTCCATTGTATCAAAAGAAGGATTTAACATCATCAGGACATAGCACATGTGCAGGGGAACTGGAATACACCACTGGTTTAACAAACTAAATGAACTTCTCCCAGACCAAAACTCAACAGTTTTAAAGGAAAACTAAGTCTCAAATCCAGAATTCATTGAGACTAACAATTTTCTCTAGTATTAATAATATTGTCTAAACAGATAGGAAGTATAAACCCTGTGTTTGATTAATTTACAGTGACTAATGGCCTGCATTTAAATGGTGGCTCCATATCTGAAAACAAGTTAACCTCATCGTTGCCATACTTAAAAATCAGCTTAGACGTCCAACAAATATCTTGTAATATTCTGTAATATAGCTAAACAAAGCAGACCCTCTACCGTGTAAACTTGTCATACCTGTTGCTTAGGAGCCTGAGAGCTCTGTTGGGGTGTTAAACTTTGATTTGATGGTTGCATCAGCTGCAGCTGTTGTTGAAGCTGAGAGAATGCTTGCTGAGATGATTGAAAGCTTGCCTGTAGAGTTTGTGTCTGTTGTGACAACATCTGAGCTAACTGAGAAGGTGATTGATGTAGAGGCTGAAGCAATTGCTGCTGAACAGGAGAGGGCAGCTGTGATTGATTTGCCACAGCAGATAGAGCATGTGGCTGTAAGTTAGTATTCACAGGGGCTTGTTGTGCCGTAGCAGATGAGCCATGCTGCTGGGCCTGAGGTTGAGAAACAGGAAACTGTCCACTCAAACCAAGCAACTGTTGTGATGGAAATGCCTGATTGAAGGGGGTTTGACCAGCAGACTGTGGAATCTGTTGTGGACCAAGTTGGCGGAGTGATGCATGGGAAGTTTGTGTCTGTGAGTAAGATGGAATCTGAGGGTGTAGCCACAAGGAAGATGGCAAGTGCTGTGGTGACTGAAGAGGCTTCTGCAATGGTGATACTTGCTGACCAATGGATGGGACTTGTGGCAAAGACTGGTTAAAGCTCTGGAAAACAATTAAGGCAAATGAGAATATAATTTTATCCCAAGAGAACCAAATAATAACATGAGGTTTCAGTAAGTAAATCTCTATGTACCTGTTGTGATGTAGAAGAAGATGAAACTGCAAGTCCTGGAAGGGACCCATCCATAGAGCCACCAAGGCCGCTTAGGGGACCACCCTAAAATATTTAAAACGGTAAGAGAATCTTGGACTCAAGTGAAAATAGATGAAACAAAATATTACATAACCACGGTTTTTTTTTTCTTTTGTGCGTGGGGGGACAAGAAGATATCACATACAGTAGTAAACCTTTGAATTCCAATTCACGTAGAAACAAAATTTAAACATAAAATGGTGCATATGTAATAAACACAGTGGACCAACACCAATCCAATTACAGTTCAATATTAGAGATATTCAGGTTGGAAGTAAACCTGATCAAAATATCAGTTCCAGCCAAACAAAAATTCCACATTTTATATTTGAAGATTTGACTACTTGCCAGCGTAAACATGAGACAGAAGGCAAAACTATAGATACCTGTCAACCTGATCTTAACAGAACATCTGATGTCCCTACGTAAAACCCGCCAAGGAGATCCCGATAACATCAATCCATCAATCCAATTTCCAGAATTAATCAACCAAACACTCTAGCCTATATCTTATCAAAAATGAATAAACCAACTTCTTTTTTGGTAAGGAAAAATTTGGAAAAAAAAAAAAAAAATTGACGGAATGTACAGTAAGCAAGACAATAAAAATATGATGATACAAAAGTTATATACTCTGAACTGCCTTGTACAAAATTTTGGAACACCAACTGATGCAGCTTACCCAGCTTTGTTAGCTTTTAGTTATTTTATTTCAGTTTTTTAACCTTATGATGTGGGGGATGTCCACATCACTTATGTGATCACATGCAATGCACATGTCAACTTAAGATTTAAGACACATTGGATTAGGGCTTAAGAGGCTTAGTATATCTCCTCTAATTCTAATGTACGGATTTTTTTTGGTTGGAGAATCTGAAAACCCTACATCTTTTGCTCAGATTTGTGTTTCTCTTCATGTTCTTCTACTCCTTTTCTTTCCTCTATTCTTCTTTCGCTCATGTTGCTGGTGGCTGGCTGCTTCCTGGCACAGCTTGCCGCTCACTCCACATTAATGGAAGCATGCTCTACAGCTAAGAAGCACGGATACAGATACGGATACGGACACGGGACATGGATATGATACAACATAACACAGACACACAGACATGTTATTTCTCAAAAAAGTAAGACACGTATATGTTAGGGACACGTTGAATATATAATTTTTTTATATTTTTTATATGACCATGTAATAAAAATCTAATGTTATTTCAATTAAAATTAGCATAAAATCACACAAATCATAAAAATATTATTAAGATATTAAAATAACAAAGTCATTAAATAAAAATTAAAGAACTTCTTAATTTAATCATCAACATCCATGATTCAAGTGTCCGACATGTATCTGAGAATACCAGTGTCCAACATGTGTCCGACACGGACACGTGAGCCAAAATAGAGTATCCGTGCTTCATAACTCTACATTCTTGGTAAGGTATAACCTTGGCTTTTTGCCTTTCCCCATATCTGCCCTCTTCTCACCTACATCTCTTTCTTCTTCTCCATCACATCATGGCAATCTCAATGCCAGAGGTGCTTGTGTTCATAACTTCAGATCTGATCAGAACTTCATGTTCTGAGTATTGGTTGGTCGGGCCAAATTCGTTATTAGCTTTTATCCCTCTGTTTCCCATTGCTTAAAGATGTTAATCTTCATAAGAAATTCATAATTCCAATGTGTTTAGTGGCTGTTTGGTACTGTTCATGTGGCTCAATGGAAGTGTGTTGAATCAAGAGCAGACAGTAAGCGTCCTTATTATGGACGCTTTATTCTGTCTCCACTTATGAAAGGTCAAGCTGACACAATAGGCATTGCAATGCGAAGAGCTACATTCCAGGAAATTCATACGCTCCATGGACACAGCAAAAAGTGGAGTCTTGGTCAGAGCAAGCCCTCAGATTCATACTAGAACCACGATGATTCAATTCAATAAAAACCCTAAGCTAAGTCCAAGGATTCCCTAAGTAAGAGACATTGGATCATCAATTATAATACTCCTGACTATGAAACCAAAGATACTGATATCTTGGCAGCATTCCAAGTAACTCCTCAGTTTAAATTTTCTCCTTGTTTTTCTGTTGGGTTCTCATGCATGTTAAACTGTTTGGTAGGATTTGTTGCCAGCACATGAAGTACTCCATTATCTTTGAAAACTCAAGTGAAACCTTAGGGCTGCATTACCAACACAAATCCTTCTCCACCAGCTCAGCCTCTAAAAAGCCATAGATATAAAATTCTTGCCTAATTATGCTCAGCTGAATCTTTCTTAACTTTCCCAAGTATCATTTCATATGAATCTAAGTACTTAACGTTTTTTCCTCATAACGGAGGGAAAAGGAGAAAAAAAATGCAACAATGCCAGATTACTGTTCACTTGTCTTCAACATTTCAAGTAACAAGTGTTTAAAATATACTTTTTGTCAGATCAAAACTTCTCACCCACCAAAACTGCCTGTAAGATGAATTAGGGTGTTGGCTTGATATGATATAATGGATTAAAAAGTGTTGGCTTGAATGGTATCTCATCTACCTCCTAAAGAGGGGTTTGCGGGCTCAAGTCCCAAACAGGATAAAGTGGGTGTGGGTGTGGGTGTGTCTTCCTTATCATATAAAAATGAATTAAATTAAAAAAGTGATTGAAAAAAAAATGGGTAATGCCATTAAGAGACCGTGTGCATATTCGAACTGGTCTCGTATCCGTTATATGGAGATAAATATAAAAAAATTAAAGTGATTAAAATAGATAAAAATTCATATTTATCTCCATCTAACTGATAAGAGACCCATTCACATGTGCGCACAGTCTCTTAGTAGCATTACCCAAAAAGAAAAATTATCTATATAAATATATATATATATAAATAAAGTGTTTTGGATAGTATTGGATTGGTTTAGAGCATTACATCTCTTAGTAGCATTACATAAGTATTGGATTGGTCTAAAGTAATGCCATTGGATTGTTATATAAAGTGTTTTGGATTTTGGATAGTATTGGATTGGATAGAGGGGGAGAGGAATTGGATTGGTTTTAAGGGTAATAATTTGATCTAAAATACTTTAAAATTTGTGCCTTACTAAAAAATTTATTTTCTATAAATAACCAGAAAACAAAAGAGAAACAAATAAACAACATTAGATTGTGGACATTTGACACGCAAGAAAATTTACATTGAAATGTCACAGTAAAGATCTACATGATCTGGTGATAAATAGCTAACAAAAGGAGACATATCAAACAAAACAAAATTCGTTATTTTTTTTTTTCAAAAATAATAAGTACAAGGTTCTGAGTTCTCTAATTTTGCTTTTGATTCTTTGTGTACCATATGACAATAATCAACAGAATCATATTTTAAATGCAGAAGCAACTGTTGTTGGATAAACAGATGAACACTTGTCACAGTGCTTTCACGTTATTTAATATAATGGTTGGGCAGAAGATTTGTATTAAGAAGTGAGTGAATCTAATGACCTTTGTTGAACAGAGAGTGAACGGACGGCAATTGACAGCAGACATATGCTTGCTAAATTACCTACTGAACATAATTCCATAGTTCATTATGGGCCTTCAAGAACTCATATTACCAAATCAGATAGAACAACTTCAGGAAAACAGGGCCAAGCAGTTACAAAGAGGATATTGACCTTAATTATATATGAAGAATGTTTACACAAAGATTTTTTCTACATAAAAAATCTCCAGAGGATCAATGTGCTAGTCAATCATTAATGTTCTCTTACCGGAGTTGAAGAGATTGCTGCATCACCAGACCCAGGAAGCAACTGAGTCCCAAAACCATGCATGCCAGCATTAGTAGATTGTCGCAGATTCTGCGGACTCATTGGATGCCAGGCATTAGGATGACCACGCATAGGCTCGCCAAGATTTGGCGTTGGTCTGCACAAAGTAACATGGCAACAGTGCGTGAGAAAAATAAAAATAGAAACTCCAAAGTGGATAAGAAGAGGACCACATGGTAAAGGACTTAACCCAAAAAAACAATAATTGGGATAAGGCTTTGTTGACTTGAATTGAGAAATTCAATGAAATTAAATACCTGACCCCAGGACCACATGGCAATGAACTTGATCCAAAAAAATAAATAAACTAGATACCTGAACCCAGGTGCTTGAAACCGAGGGCCAAAACCTGGACCCCCAAAAGCAGGACCATCCCTGGAAAAGAGAGAAAATGATATAGTCAATACCACGTCTAGGACTAGGAGACAGCACTAGATGATCAATATAAAAAAACTAGGATAGTAAACCTCAAAAAATACACATGGAGCAGATCCTCAAGGTCGTGGGAATTTAAAAGAAGACAGTACAAGGGGGACAACAAGAAGTTGATGCGACCCCAAAAAGTTCTTTGTTTTGATATTAAAGCAAATATATCCAAATTCATTTTCACACCCACTTTCCTAAGTACCATTAGTAAACTTCTTGATAAGAAGTATGCAATAGTTAAGTATAAGAAATTCTCAACAACAAACCAAGGGGTGAGTACCACCTCACCCCCCACCCCTTTTCCGCAAACGCACTTTGCACAACAGCAGCACGTATTAATTATATTCAACTAACACTTGTACAAAAAGAAACGATTATAATGAAGTGTTTGGAAAAACCTTGATTCTCCAGATCTAGGCCTCTTAGGATCAGCAAACCGAACAGTTAATGGTTGATCACACCCCTAAGATGCAAAAGAAATGGTAAATGGGTAGCCTTCAACAGAATCAAAGAATAGAACATCAATAAAACAATAAAGTATTCTTACCCGCATTGTATATGTTCCATTAAGAGCATTTATAGCTTCCATTGCCGATTCTCTATTAGAAAATTTGACAAATCCGCATCCTTCAAAATAATTTGAACATTTACATTAGATATGGACAGAGCCATGACAATCAGACAATGTTAGCTGTAGTATATATAAACCTTAAATAAAGATAGGAAGTATTCGTGTCAGCAAACCAGAGAGAAGCATCAATGTTTCCATGACATCACATGGATGACGCAATATTTTGAGTTAAATTATATAAAATGAGCAGACCATAGCAACCATCTAATGACTGCTTTAGTTTTTCTACTTTTCATAATAAACATTAGTTTAAATTCATTAAATCCCATGAATGAATGTGGAAAGTTTCTGTCACTTTGTTCTCAATCTCTACGGAATAATAAACATGATGAGGAACCAAGACCTATGGAATTGAAATATTTATCAATAAAAAAAGATCTAAGGAATCGAAATTGCAGTGCCCTCAGAGCAATTTGATATTTTCCATACATAAAATTAATAGATACAGAGACCAATAGACCTATAACCATTTCACCTATTCACTCTCTCTTATAAAGTTTCTGCAAATGTTTTCTGACCAAAATTAGCAATTTGAGAACACTGTCCATATAAGTCAATTTGAATCTAAGATAACAATATGAGACACCATATAAGTGCAAGAAGCAAGGCCAGGAAGGACGCCTTCTTTAAATCCAATTATTCAAATGACAGCATCATTACAAGTTGATTTAACTACAACATCAAACTATACATGCAACAAGACATACCACGACTCTGCTTCAGTGCATCACGCATGAGATAGACATCTTCAACTCGACCATACCTTGAAAAAATCTACAAAGGAAAAATCAATAATTAGTAGTGATCTTTGATTGTGTCGAATTAAAAGACTTTTCAAAGGGATGAAAAGAGCTAGAAGAAAATTAATTCTAGAAAAGAATGGCATGAGAAAACTACATTCATCAATTCACATGAAACATACTTCCTCAACTTCCTTCTCTGTAGCTTGTTTGTTCAGAGAACCGACAAACAACCTGTACTCAACTGCACCTACCATGAAAGAAAAAACATCAGAAACGAAAAAAATCAGAAAATGTGATGTTAACATAAATTTAAAAACTATACAGTGCACACATTGAGGATAAGTACAACTTCTCCCATAAAAGCTTTTGCCAACAAAGCACACTGGTTCAAGCCGAAAATCGGGGAGACGATAACCTCTGATGTAATTCTTATATTTCTCATTCTACCAGTTTCATATATTTTATATGCTCACGTAAATGACTCATAAAATCTGTTGGGAGTTCGTTGCAGGCTACTTACCAGCTCTAGTTCACCACCAGGGTTCTTAAAGGAGGGGAGGGGGTGCTTCTTTACAATTTAATGAAGAGTGGGTAAAGAACCACCCAAACAAACCCAACCATTGTTAGGGATCAATACTAATCTATAACCCAATTGACATTTTGTTTATCAAGAAAAATCCATTACGAAATGTTAGTCCTGTCCAATCAAGTTGAAGTAGATTCAACCTTTGACTTTATTGGCAGAAAGTGAAAACCCTCAAACTCTAACCCACATTCTCACATTTGAAACCCCGAGCTTTTATTAATGCACCAAACAGTTGCCCCACTGAAACTATTACTCAAAGATCAAACAAATTGGAATCAACTAGTTATATTATTATGGGAACAACCAACTATTTGTATCACCTAACCTAAACATGTCAGGGTGCTCAAATCACACCCAACTCACACATATTCAGAGAAAATTCAGGTACCTCAAAACAACAAAATTTTAAGATGGATCCTCCCAAACTCAAAAAGGGTAGTAAAACGTATCAAATAACAGGTGAGATTGACATTTTGTTACAGAAAATTTTGAGAGCTTAACACCCAATAAACCAGGAGATGCCTATATCCAAAGTTGTTTATATAACAATCAGCTATAATGTCATTTGTTGCCAGTCTTAGTCTATTGTGGCTGAGCCGCTGAGAACAGAAACATGAAGGCTTTTATTTCATACTAAATTTTGGTCCATTCTGGCCTGTTCCAGTCAACCCAATCAATGAAAGATATAACCCATTTATTTAAACTACCAATTACCCATTGATTTTGTGACATTGAAACTTTAAAGTATCATGATTTTTCCCCCCTGAAAATATATAAATAAGTATAACCTTGCTTTTTCTAACAAGTAAACACAACCATTTTTTTTATGTTGAGAGGAACTAAAAGGACCTTCAAACATGCATACACACCACTGTATGCACGCACATGCACTGACACCTAGTAAGGCTAGTAGGTTAAAGCTCAAGACTAGAAAGAACGGGTTATAAATACTGAATCCAACTTTTGGCATAAATTATACACTGCACACCAAGGAGTACAAAATAACAAAATTGTCAAAACGTGTATCAGAAGCCGTATCACTTTTTAAAAAAATGTTTATCGTATCGTGTATTGTAAGATACGTGTATTTTTTTAAAAATACTTTTATAAATAAATATATACATATATATACACATCAATATATATATATATATAATGTTTAAAATGACAAATAATATTTCAATTCGCTTGCCATAAAAAGTAGATATATAAATTATTATTATTTATCAAACAATTAAAATTCAAAGTAGTACCAAACATAGTTGTCTTGTTTTCAAAGTTTCAATGTCACAAACCCAACATATCGTATCATGTTACATATAGTTTTATATATAAACAATGTATAAAATGATAAAAATAACACTTCAACTCACTTTGAAAAAGAAAAAAAAAACTTTAAATAGGAATCAAAATTTATAAATACTACAAGTGCCAAACCAAAATTTAATAATCCAATTTTCCAACAAAGTTCATCAATGTCAAAATTTAAAGACAAAGTCTAAAATTATTCATTTTTATAATTTATCCCATTTTCATCATCTTTTTTTTTATCTGTAAAAGTATGAGTAAATAGAAGGCACTTGAGGGGGGTGAACCCATAAAACAAAAAAAGGGAAAAGCTATAATTAGAGCTTTAAATCCCTCAAAAAATTAGCAAGGGCATTACGTGTGATGGGAATCTAATTTTCATCTTAATATCCAATTTCAATTTCATTGTGAGAGGCCAAAAATTTCTCACTTCCTTTTCTTATTCAACTTCTTGTATGTACTCACTTCTAATCCTAATCTTCTTTACTTTCCTTCTTTTTTTGTTTGAAAAAAGATCTCTAAGTATTACAAAGAAGTAATATAAAAACCAAACAAAACAAAACAAAAAACATATATAACAAAACAACAAAAAAGATGTCAAAACAATGTTGTTTAGCCCGATTGCATGTATCGCGTGTATCAAAACGTATTGTAGGGTACATAGTGTATCGTAAGGTACGTAGTGTATTGTAAGGTATAGTGCAAAAAAATACAAATATATGATACGTATTGTTGTATATCCATATTGAAACGTAGCATAAGATACGTATCACGTATCATAAAATACTAACAACTATGCAAAATAATATTATGATATTTTAAGTGACAATATATCCCCGCAGCTGCTCAGTTTGGTTGTCAGAAATATTATTCAATACACGGATCTTAAGAAAAGTGGAAGAAAATGAAATTTTGATTTTCCTACTACAACTGGGCTAACAGGAAGGGGAAAGAGGGTTTATATAGATTAAAATGTGAGTTGTTTTTTGTTTTTAAGGGGAGGTGTTTCAAGATTCTCAGCTGCAGGAACAAGAAACAAATCTCTCAAGCTTCTAAAAATTAAGACTTCAATTCCTGCAATGCATAAACCTTTAGAACGCATAGAAAAGGATTCAGGGGAAAATAATCCATGCAAGAAAACAGTTACTGTTGTGACCTAAACTTCCCTGCAAAAATCAAACGATCGAAAAGAGACATGAAACACGGTTTTTTCCTTTTCCTTCAATCTCCTAATCAAACACAACCCAATGGGACACAGATTAACCAAACCCCACTACATCCTATTCCAACATGACCACAAAACCCTAACTAAACAGATTTGACAACTTTAACATAACCCATTGTTGGACCATTATGGAGAGGTTAGGGATAACAAACCAACCTTTGCAAGGGCAAGGTATTCCAACAAGACCACAAAACCCTAACTAAACACAGATTTGACAACTTTAACATAACCCATTGTTGGACCATTATGGAGAGGTTAGGGATAACAAACCAACCTTTGCAAGGGCAAGGCAAGGCTTTATCCACCTACCTAATGAGCTTTTCCAACTTATGACATCAAACATGCCACCCAAAAGCACACCTCAAAATAATCAGAAAAAAGTGAGGAAAAAAAGTGAATTTTGATGACAACAAGGGCCACAGACCCTATGTTACAAGGACTTCCTATATGCATCAAAGTACCCATGTCAGACATGACACATGGAAATGAGTATGAAATATGTGTCCCACTAGTTTGGTTGGACCTGCATCTAGTAACATGTCCACTAATGTAACTCTACAATAGAATTTATTAAATTAAAAAAAATAAAAAAAAAACACTCTAATCATATTTCTTACTTTGCATTCTTAAGTCAAAATGGTTGCATTCTTAAGTCAAAATGGTTGCATTCTTAAGTCAAAATGGTTGAAGTATCCACATTGAACACATTATGTTTCATAAAACCATTTTAGTTTGGAAATATATGCAGGATATTAAAAAATATATAAATATTTCGAAGTGTCCCCATGTACAACCGACACTTAGATAAACACACAACATACATACCAGGGTCAATGTGACATGATACAAAACAAGGAAAAGAAATGAACCTATGACTGCAAACAATTTCCTCTCCCCCCCCCCCCCCCAAAAAAAAAATATATATATATATATATATATGAGAATGCCAGTCACAGTAAAGAAAAATATCAGCTCCTTCCATCAATGTATGCTATCTTTCTTGCCTAGTAACAAAGTGTAACACCTCTTACTGTAAAATATCAGTTCCTTCCATCAATATATGTTGTCCTTCTTGTCTAGTAATAAATTGTAACATTTTGTAATATGGAACGTTGAAAAATTATATGAGGATGCCAGTTACAAATAAAGAAATATGATGTACAATAACTTTAAAGCAACAGGAAATGATGGTTTTTCTTATGTATGATTATCTACTCTAATAGTCTACATATCCAATCCATAGTCAAATCCTCAGATTTATGTGTCATAACAAGGTTCTTTTAATGACTTCTTCCAAAACACATACTTTCCGATAATGCTTAAAAGAGAAAATCTTCCCTTGGAAATCAATGCAATCCCATAATCCTTATATAAATGGTTTTTACAACAATTTGTAATGGAGGAATAATTGCTCAGATAAAATTTCCTCACAAAATAGCTGAACATTCTAAAAGCAACTGCAGGTAAGGTAAGTGATGGCAAAGTAGCAAAGATATGATATATACTAAATTTTTATCACTATATCTGCCTGATGAAAATCTAGTGTGTCTTCCAAGCACCAAAAAAAAAAAGTGATCTCAATACAAATATGTACATATAACAGGAAGAGAATTTTCAAAAGCAACAGATATTGAACATCACAGAAAATTACCTAGCCGTTCCCGTTCCCCATCAGCATATCTAACTTGGATAGGACCCGCTCCCTGAAAACACACACATGAATTTATTTATTTTTTTGGTAAGTAAAACACACATACGAATGTCTCAGACTTTCGAACATATGTTAGCCAGCTCATCTGACCACAGATACAAATAGCAAGAGAACTCACTCCAGGCAAAGTATATTGGTTGTGTAATGCTGTTATGGCCCTATCAGCCTCTTCAGAAGTAGCATATTTTATAAAACAACATCCTGCAGAAGTAAAAAGATTGTATGTTGATATCATTAATTCAATTCTAACTTTTGTAACAATGATATAGAGTCAACTAGATAAAAATGCATCTGCTGATACAGCACATGTTGAAGGATATGCAGTAAATAGATGCCCAAGATTAGTAAGCAGAAAGGCCAAAAGACACATTATTCCAGTATTACTTTGAAAATTTACTATCTCAATCCATGAAACCAAGACACCCATGCCAATATGTGTACAGGTGTTGCACAGCATCTCAAACATCAACACCTATGTCATCATTATCCCTGTCAGATTCCTACAGAGCTACACCCATATCAATGTCCCCTGTTACATAACATATGATCATCACAAGAGACCAATATTATGCTGTGTTGACAAAACCATCGCTACCTTCTTCAATTACACGAACTAAATTATACATAAGAACACAAACTTTTGGACTTCATAACATTTGAATCCTTGAATGAACTGCAATCATCAAGTCAGACACACAACGCTCAATTCTAAGTTTCTTTTTCATGGTATTTAAAAAGAACCATTACCTCACTATGTATGACCACCTATCCTTCATCTTTCGCATATACCCATAAAACCTCCCCCACAAAGAGAAGCATACAAATAACATATGTTTAGGCAACCATGAAACACCTTTTCCTTTACCCAAAAGCCAATAGGCTGCACGGTGCACATTGATACACTGCATCATGCGGAATCCATTTCTCAAACTACATCATGATAGCACATAAACTTTGAAAATCAAATAGAGACCTTCTGTATGAAGCTCAGTGATGTTTCTTTTTGAATACCATCAAGGTCAAGTATATACTATATACTGGACAAGGGCTTTCTCATCTATGACTTGAAACTCACAACAACATCGTCATTATATTCACAGAAAATAAAAGCAAAGACATCACCACTTAATCAAGCAGAAAATTTAACATAAGCCAAGCTGGGAGATAAATATAAAACCCCACGCACTCACCACGGTACACATCCAAAGAGTAATTCCTATCCAGAGTAAAATCCAACTACTTATAATATTCCCCCCAAATAATTCAAACATCTAAACTTCATTCAATTTTTTGCTCCACTCATTAAGGTTTAACAGAGATCAACAGCAGTCATAATCGTATGCAAATCTAGAAATTAAAATTTGTCAATTGCCGTACAGAATCAAGGACATTCGTTTGTCAAGATACTGTCTATCATACACCCAAAAGCAATTGGAATGACGAGCCTTCATGACATATAAACAATCCACCCATGACTAAGAACTAAAAAGTAAGTCGACAGCTGCCAGGCAGAAAATGGATAATATCAATCTGCATCGGGAATAAGTTAACAAGACACTTTCGAACGACAAACATGGTAGGAGTAATTTCTCCATGCAATAATTGAAAACAAGCAAGTCAGAGAATGATATCCACAATATGCATAGCAGCATATGATAATACAAACTATGAAGTCAATTAGCCATATATTGACATCAGAGTCCAATGCCCCTTACAGTTGTACATTTTAAATCTTATATAACAATCCACCTCCTTGATCATGTAGTGTTTCCCACGTTAATCGCATAGACAGTGCTATTTCTCAAGTAAGCTAAAAAAAAATTATTTTCCAACTTGAAAAATGCCGTACATACAACTGCTCAGCAGAATATTCACATACCACGTCTCTTGCAGAAGGATAAGTGGAAGAAGATAAAATTAATCAAATCACTGTAGCAAAACATTACTCACAACTGCTCCTGTACCATAACCAAAGGAACCATCACCATCACCACCACACTAAAGCCACCAAATATGCACAATGAGCTAGCAGAGTGCAACATAAAACTTGAGCAAAAGAATTTTTAATTTGCCAGCAAAAGCAAATCAACAAGAAACATGGTCTCCGGAAAACTGAAAAACTACAAGCTTTGAATTTGCATGTGGAAACCACAAATGCAATCCATCATCAAGACACATACAAAAACCATAAAATTCCATGAGAGTATTTCCATAACATCTACAATTGAACACAATAAATAGGCGGTTCAAATTCCCTGAAACATCCCCACTTCAGTAATGAATGAACATCAGCATCATCTCGGATAAAGAGATTAAGTTTCAAGAGGGCAGTTCTGCCACTGAAATGAAACACATCCATTACAAACAAACGAAGCAACCACACACACAAAATTCACATTGACAACCATCAGGCCACTCAAAGTAGAAAAAGGGGGAAATACATGAATGGAAAATCGCATAAGCGCTGATTAATAACATCTTCACTCGATGAAATGGGGACCAAAATTGACAAAAAAACTAAAATAAAAATTACAGCAAAATCCACATCATCAAACCAAAATACTGTGCAAAAATAAGCCTAGGCATCCACCACCACATATAACAGATCAAAAGATGAATATACACAAACAAAGAACTATAACCAATTGATGGTGGAAACATCCCATAAGATCCACAACCACTCAATAAAGGAAGCAACATTAGTAAACCCACATATATGCAAAAGAATTTCAAATGAGCTACAGGTTACAGCAGTGCTCCCAGAGAGTTCGGGTTAATATTGGAAACGACGGAACTTGCAAACACAAGTTATCTCGCCACATTATCACACAGACCCAATTGGATTAAATAGGATCACATCTCACAGCATCATATAACACACCAAATGTCCACCCCATGCTCAAGCGCATAAGGAGTCAAATCATGGGCTCCAAAAGAAGAACAACCATCCTGGGACAACACATCAATGACATACTAACTTCAATTGATATTCGAGCCCAAAAATAAAAATAAAAACACACACACACACAACCCACTTGCTTGAATCTAGAAAAGACAACAACAAAGATTACCAGAAGAACTATTTGTCCTATTTGTCCTATCAGCATGAGTCTGTAGCTTCAAAATGTAGCTTTTAAAAGACCATGAACAATCTCACAACTAATTGAAACCAATTGCCAATCATCTTTGAGTGACAATTCAACTTCCCATCTCATTTTGTCAAAAAGTTAAAACTAGTACATGGACAAGCCAACCCATCGAAAATGAAGAATTCCCAGGTTATATTACAAAGTGATTAATACCCATTCATTAGCAATAATCCAAGTATTGTTGTGTCACTAGTTGTACAACAATTCACTTCTACACATCTTGACATAAAAAAGCTACAGGTATGGCAATAGACACTCCCATTTCACATTACTTGCTGGGTAATGCCCCCGCTGCTGCATCCAGTAGCACAAGAGCAAGATCTATGTCTTCCAAGTTCCCAACCGCAATACATAACCTGATTTTTAGTAGGTCTATTCTTGTCTTCGTCTTGGTTGACAGGGTGAACATAAAAGAAAGGTCCCAACCAAAACCAAGAAGCCCGAAAATTGTTGAAAAAACAAACTGAGACGAAACATAAGCTTACAGTCGCTTCATCAGCCCCTCAAAGGACCTGAAAAGAGATATAGGTAGATCACAATCAACTTCATAACTAATGATATCTGCACATACCTTGTTGTTGTCCTGTTCTCTTATCTTTGATCAAAGCAACCTCTACAACGTTCCCATGTGCTTCAAACAAGGGGCGAATCTGACATCAGGTAAGTGAAATTAACAGATATGAATGATGACAAGAATACTTATTGCAAAATTATGGTAGCTGTGTGAAAGAGAAAGTCATTTAAACAATAAGATAAATGCATCTCCATGAGATGTTTAAAAGGATTAAACTGCAATATCAACAAGAAGCTAGTCAAATTAAAAGCTTATGTCTCAATATTCTTCTTCAAAGCACCACTGTTTAGTTAAATTACATAACAAAATATATATATATATATATGAATATATAAATACACACAAGCGTGTTATATATATATATATATATGTGTGTGTGTGTGTGTGTGTCAACAGTGAAACCATTATGGTCTGCATGTGTGCTAGGAAAAAAGCATCTGCATATGGTGCAGCGGGTGGATATAGAGGAGAATGCCAGTTGGAAGTTTAAGATATGAAACATGATCTCCATAAACAACAAGATTAAAAAATATATAACTCTCAAGCATGTTAAAATTATCAAATCTTATTGAACCAAGATGCAGATTGAAGCCAAACATAAAAATAGTTGAGAGATAGAAGTAAAAGTAAGGTGGAAGGAAGGAAAGGGCGATGAAAAGAAGGGTTTGACATTGTTTGGTAGGGTGGGAAAGGTGAGGAGGAGGAGAGCACTTACCCTCTGGCTCACCATTTTCTTTCATCCCAAAAGTTTTTTCTTTTTTGGGAGGTAAGTTTTTCCTCCCAAAAGTTGGAAAAATGGAGGAGGTGAAAGAGCTCCCTCATTTCTTTTACAATTTTATCCACCAAACAACTACACTTCTAAAATAATAATAATAAGGATACTCATAAATTCACAAACTACCTCTTCCCTTATACCTCCCTACTACTCAACCAATCAAAAGGACAGAACCTTTTCAATCTCCCTTACCTTCCCTGCCTTCAAATTTACAATCCTCCTATCAAATAGAACATAAGATTGAAATCAATATATCTCAGTTATGTTAACAACTTCATCGAGTGACTTACATCTTCTTCTGTGGCTGTCCTTGGAACAGATCCAACAAAAAGCTTAGCAAAACTGCCGCCATCAAAATGGTCTAAGAAGAATAACACATCAGTAACTTAGTATAAAAGCAAAGAAAATAAAGATGCAGCTAAGACAACTCAAACAATATGAATCACAAGAAAAGCAAATATAACAAGCTTCAAATTGGATGTCAAAGCCAACAATAATAAGGACCAATAAAGTATCAACTCCATAACTTCATGGTAGAGACTTCTTGTTGGTCAATAAACTCGTATATCAGGGACAAGTACACACACTTGTGAACATTGAGGCAATCAGCTCATGCATCATGAATCCCACATTGTGCTCAAAAAAGAAGAAAGATAAAAAATTATACTGACCAAACATATGAAGTCAACCAGGGAAAAAAAAAAGGCACATAACATTTTAAAGCCCTTTTAACTATACTGTATCTTGAATCCTTGATTAAAGTATTGAAGTAGCCTCGGAGTTTTCAGCAACATCCTTTATAGTTTAATAAATTAATGGCTTTAACAATAACACCATAAAGTATCAAAGAGTTTTATCAATGTTTTCAGTGTAAACATCAAAAGAAATGCTTAAATTACTACAACAAATCAGAAATTCAGAATATAACCTTAAAAACTTTCACCCTCCGGCATTAGTAATCCAAAATTATTCCTCCTCCATACAATTTATTTTATTTTCCATCTCTACCATTCTTATTAACTTTTAATCTTTGCCAGCTCTACAGTGCAGAGTCCAACCAATGTTACATGGAACCTGAATCGTTATGGTACGGAGAACAGGAACGTAAATCGTCAGTTGTTATAAAACATGATACGTTAGGGGTAGGTTTCTTTGAATCGCTTTATTAGAATGAAATATTTTTATTTGAAACGTGACATGTTTTTTTATTATATTTATAATAATATTAGTATGTAAATATATATACCAAAAAGATTTAAACGTATTCAAGCTATTATAAAATAAAATTTCAATGATGCGTATGTATTTTGTATGAATTTTTTTTTTTTTTTTAACTTTTGATATTTTAGATTAGAAAGTTAAAACTTGCATTCCAAATCGCTAATAAACCATATGTTGAATCGTGCGATCTCAATTCGCAATTCACTTCAGGTGGAGCAAATTGTGGTTACCATAAGTCCAATAGTTCAGGTTTTCTTTCTTTAGACGCTGTTAAAGCCAGAAGCTGTTAAAGCTCCTACTCCCTTTCAACCCTAAATTGCAGAACCCATCAGCAGCTCTTAAACTCCCAAGTGTTAATTTGTAGATACAAGAAGTCCGCAGATTGTTTTTCTTTACATTAAATTACCTTATAAAATTTGTGTTAATTATCAAGATTTTACATATGATAATATGTTTTTTCAAGTTTGATATATTGTGCCAACTACGTAACTACAGTTGACTCACTGATTATTAAATAACTAAATAATGTTTGTTAAGGTAATGTTATTGAGAGCCCATTTGGGTTCGATGGAGATAAAGTTTAGAGGTTAAAGTGGTTGTAATAAATAAAGACACAATTACTAAGAAATCTAATGGATAAGAGGCCCATTTGCATATGCAAACAGTCTCTTAGTAGCACTGCCCATAATTTCTTGACGAACCAAACTTAGTTCCATGATTAATAATTAACAATTCTATTAATTGATAAATTTTTGAAAGAAAAAAAAAAACCATTTCATAGAATTAATTAATTATTAGAATAAAAGTATTAGTAAAATTAATTATTTAGTAGTATGAAATGAGACTAAGAGCTTTCTTGTAACTTAGATATAATTCATATTTTTCTGTGAAAATGTTTAAGACCATTGAGAATAAATATGCATGTCCTATTTCTCTGTTGAAAATAGTATTTTGTGAGGAATTTTTTTATTAATAAAAATCATAGAAAATTTTCATGATTAATAAATTTTGGGACTCGAACGACTATTAATTATTAGAGAATATACTGTTTGAATATCACCCAAAGAGTACGTGAATCAATTAAATATTAATATGACGTTAAATAATCCCAGAATAAAAAACAAAACATAGGACGCAACGTTTGTGTCGATGTGTTGTTAGAATGTGTTTCATCAAGAAAAAAAATAAAGACTTAACAAATTTAATTTTAGTGTGAGAAAGCTCATATATAAGCAAAAGGGGATAAAAAAAATACCAGGTGACCCTCCTCGATCAGAGTAAGGATACGCTCGTTTCTGACCAGATAAAGGCATCTGGTGACTGGAATTAAGCCCAACGCCGCCCCCGCCATCCATTGGGCGGAATCCTCCACCAAGAGCACCACTAGGAAGATAACGGGGAGGGCTGTCAAACGGACGGTGGTGCTGACCCTGACCGCCGCCCCCTCCCCCGCCGGGGAAGCCGCCACGGTAATTGTTAGGACTACGACGATGGTGGTGGTTCATGGGACCATCGGAGTTGCGAGGGGGGCCTCTGGAGTGCCTGTAGTTGTGTGAATCTGGGTTGTTGCCGTAGCGGTCTGCCCTGTGTCTATCCATCTTTGCCGAACTCTGAAAATAACAAAACCCTAACCCTAGTAATATACGACCGAAGGGAGAAGAGAGACGAGTGCAGCAGTGTCGCGAAGGAGTGTGAGAAGAGGAGAGACGGAATAATGCGGTGTCGGGTAAAGAAATGTTACTGCGAGTTGGGCAGCGAGTAATCACGTGCATTTATATAGGAAGTATTGCCAAGGGAATAATTGATTATGTCAAGGGCAAAGTACAGTCAGGGCCAATAATCAATATTTAATTTATAATAATTAGTAATCAATAATTTATAAAAGAAAACATACATTATATTATTAATAATTAGTAATCAATATTTATTTTCTAATAAATTGGCCCAAGATACCTTCTTATTAATTATAAAATAATTATTATTATAATTATAATAAAAAATACATATAAACAAATTAAAAATTATTAGTAACATTAATTATAGTAATAAAAAAAGTTTCAAAATTTTTTATAACTTAAATTAAATATAATGTATATTTTTTATAAAACAACTATCGTAATTAAGAATATATATATATAAATATATATGTATGTGTGCTATATTTTATTTTGAATATCTAATATGTTTGTGAAAAAAAAATTATTTACAAAAACTATTGAAATATTTAAAGTTAATAGTTTTTCATTAAAAAATTTTAAATACAACAATAATGATAACTAATTTCACTAAGAAATTGCATGACCTATAACATTTTTTTATAATTCTTTTATTTTATTATATCTTGTAAACATAGTTATTATTATTTATTTAAATGAAATATCATATCAATCTTCAAATACAGCGATTAAAAAGTAAATTGTTACAAACAAACAAACAAAAAAAGCCCTGATCCATTTCACATGTACCATAATTGGTATCTAATACAACGTTGCAAAAGAAATTTGCATGACCTAAAATTTGTTCTTTGAATATTGTAAGTAGGAATGGCAATGAGCGGGGTGTCCTTTCCTCAATTCCGATTTTATTTATATTTCTCGCTCCATCTAGAAGTTCATCTCGATTTCGACTCTGACCCCGCCTCTTCTCGAATCCTGATATTATTTTTATTAAATAAATTAAAAAAAAATTGATAAGCAAATTAAAATTTATTGCAAAAATAATCAATACAAGAAAAAATAATAAGTGTAACATGAAAAATCAGGATCTCACATGTCAGCTTTGTCAAATCAATGATTACACCCTTACTAATAGCATAGAGTAGGTATGCTTTATCAAAATAAAACCATTCAAGTCATTGAGAGCGAAAGTATTATTTGAAACAAAGGCATTTAGAATTTGGTATTCCTTCTTCAAGTAACGATAATGAAGATGTCCCTCATCCAAGTTAATTTTGTATATATATTTTTTTATTTTTCCTAATATTTTATGTATTTATTTTATATTTTTTCTTATTTTTTATAATTATTAAATAATTATTTTATTTAATAATTCATAATATTTGATGTATCATTCTCCCTACTTTAGGTTAGTGATACATTGGGCACTTAACCCTATTAACCTTGGTTAGGTTAGATTCACCCTGTGGTCAAGTTGAATTTCAACCTTACAAGAGTTATGGTTTAGATAAGGTTATGGTCTATCGTTGGATCATGTCAGTGTCAATGAATAGTGCTCAAAGAATTTCGAAAAGGTCCTTTATTGATATTGTTTTCAATACTTATCCTAAATTGTTGAAATCACTTGGTGTGGGTGTTACAATTAGTCTTCATTATAGTACATTAATACACAAAGTTAAATTTTAATTTTTTGGTATAGTTTTTTAAAAAAAGAATTAAATTCCATGTCTTACTTTTAATTCATAATAATGAATATTGTTTATCTTTTGTCAACTTGTGACAAAAATGTGAGAGAGAGAGAGAGGGGGGGAAAGAGTTGATTAAGGAATGGTCATGAAGTAATGGAGAGAGTATGAAATATGAGAAATATATATCGCTTATATTGATTTGTGTGTTTGCTTGACAGCTATACTTACATTGTTTAAGTACATTAATTTTTATCATATCATACATGTTTTACGGAATATGTGTTTAGTGTTGCCCATGTTTGACGGATTTTATATATATTTAAGTTATAAAATGATAATTTAACTCATATTGTGGTTTTAATTAGATCATTTACTTTTATATGTTTTTATTTTATATTTTGCCATGAAATTTCTAAAGAGGAAGATTGAGAGGACGAAATTTGTCAATATTTCATGTTGACGAAATTTTGATTCCAAAAACATTAGTCTATATAAGAGTGTCAAGTAAAAACTCATGTTACATCTATTCGAACCTCAATGCAGTTGTAGATTAAAAACCAAAAGACTTCAATTGAATAGCAAGATCTCTTGTGTTTAGGCATGGTAAGTGGACCAAGATACCTAATGTTTAAATTAGGAGGTTCATACTTTATGAGTTTTTGTGTTTGTGTTCATACTTTCATGCCTACACGTCATATACTTTGAATCACTTTTCTTTTTATGCATAACCATATTTTTAACTTAGATTTTATTTGAAAACATATTTCTAAAGTTTATAAGGTTGTTTTGAATGTATTTCAACATTTAAGAATGATCTCATGACTTTTTGAAACAAGGCCAATCAAAATAGATTTTGAAAATAATTTCTAGAATGACCTATCTGCACTATTTTGATCATAACTCAAAAATTACTTTGACTTTTGAGGTACGACTAGTTTCATATCAAAGTAGACTTCAACAAATTTCCAACGATAGGTAAAACACATTGTTTCAATTTCGTATGAATGAGATATGACTGTTTGAAGTTAAGGTATACGTATTAGAAAATTTAGTTGTGTGCACACGGAAAGAGGTTTGCTTGTGAACGGAGAGGCATCTATTTGTGCATGTTTATGACGAAAAACTAGGTTTCTTGCCTCTTTTCGTGTGCCCTATGTGTGAACACGAGTTTTGGCATGTTTTAGTGTGGAGAAAGCTGATTTTTGATATAAAATCCTATTCGAACTCAACTTAGGACTTCACATATTATAAACACACCTCTCTAAGGCTAATATTTGATAAAAAGAACATATAGAAAATTGAGAAAATGGTAAGAAGAGTTCTTAGAGCAGTCATATACATCATATTTGTGCTTCTCTCATTGTGATTTGCATTATAACCATTGTTTTAAGTGTTCTCTTACATTTTATGAATTATATTCACATCATATGTTGAGTGCTTAAATATTTTTACATTCCATACACTTTAGAATCATTATTAGAAGCCACAATACCATTTCTTTGATTTCTTACAATCTTACATTACACAAGAGATCTTTTATATTGGTGGTTAACCAACACAAGAAGACTACGTTAGCGGATGACCAATTGAAACATCATGAACTTCCATTGCATGGAGTCACACACTGCTAGAGGTAGTGGATCTGAGGATCGTGGATGGTGTGTGGCTATAAAAGACTAATCAAAGTTGAAGCTGTACAATGAAAAGTTTTAGATAGACTAGTAGGTAAATCACTAGAGGTGATAGGTTAGTTGTTTGTAAGTTGATAACTTTGTGGACTTGGATTGTCATTCTTTTTTATTAGTGAATCTTTTACAACTGTTGGGGGTTTTATTCCTCAATAGTGTAACAACCCGTATTTTTTTTTGTAAAATAAAAGAAATGTTAAAGGATATTTATTATGCATCATGATTAATTATATTTGATTTATAATGTAAAATGATGAGTTTGAAATTTTTTTAAAACATTCCGAGTCTATTTAGACACTTAAAATACTAATAAGGATAAAATCGTCACTTTGTCATAACACCAGGACTATGCGAACATTGTAAATGAAAAAATGGTAAATTACACTGACCTTCCCTAAGGTTTATACCAATTACACTGATATCTCTTAATGTTTATAAAATTACACTGACCTTCCCTACTTTACCTGATAATATACAGATACCTCCCTTTAGTCAATTTTTTTTTTTAAATGACAACTACCCCTTTCATTTTTTTTCAATTTTTAAAATTTTGACCAAATTGTTTTTCATTTTTCGAGTAAATATTGATAAAAACCTTACATTTATTTTTATATAAAATAAAAATAAGTTATTTACCTTAACTTTGTTTTTAAATAAAAAAAATCTTTAAAACAAGTTAGAAAAAAAATGGAAAAATGAAAAAATAAATAAATAAAAGGGGCAGTTTTGTCATTTTGAAGAAAAAAATTGACAGAAGAAAAGTATCTGTCTATTGTCAAGTAAAGTAGGGGAGGTCAGTATAATTTCAGAAACCTCAAGGGAGGTTAGTGTAATTGTCATAAACCTCAAAGGAGGTTAGTGTAATTTGCCCATGAAAAAAATATTGGATTGAGACTTAAAATACATTTATATGTCATGTATTGTTCAAAGGATAATTTATATGAGCAAGAAAATGACCAAATGGTACATAAAATAAAGAAATGACTATTTCTAAGTAAGGGGCAAAGGGGTCATTTGACCTAAAATCAAATTTTTGCCTTTAAAAGGCCAAAACCTCACAACACTCTCTCATTCTCTTTTAGCAACCACAAGAAAAGACACGGGGTCTCTCTATTTTCCTTCTTCCTCCACTTTTCTTCTTTGATTTTCTCTGGGATTTGAAGAGGAATCAAGATACCAACTGCAAGATCTTCCATCTAGGGGATCTCCACAAGAATTTTGAAGCTAGGGTTTTGAAGGATCTTCATTAAAACATCAAGAACAATGAGGGAAAAGCCAGGGTTTTGCATGAATATACAAGAATGAGTTAGGACTTCTAACCTAGATGAAAAAAAGGCGAATAGGAAGGATCATGCTTTTCATTTCATCACTACATTACATATAAATGCTCATTTTTATATATTTGACCATATGTTGGGTGTAACTTGTAGATCATATTATTTGATGATTTCTTATTATAGAGTTGTTCATTTCCATCTCATATCTTCGTTGATCTTACTCCCAATATAATTATTTCAGTTCTGGATGGGTATTCATGTTGTTGATTTTACACGTATATATGGGAAATTAGGGATGTTTGTCAATTGTTTGTTAAATTGTCTATGTGGCCTTTTAGATGTGAAATCTTGATGTTTTGAGTGCTATTTTGTCTATAATTATTATATTGGTGAAATGGATGTGAAACTATGATAAGGATGAGCTTGAATGAGAGATGATGCTTTAGGTTATGAGATAGAAATTCTAAAGAGAGAAAGTCACGTCTTTGGTAGGCTCTTAAGGGTGGTCAAATTTTGCTTTATTCGGGATTTTATTAGTGATCGGGATTGCGTCTCCCATTGGATTCATCGGGTTAGTAACCCGTAAAACACTCAAGCTTACTAGGGGCCACTAAGTGGTTATTGCAACTTGAATTATGGTTTGAAGGAAACCAGGAGGAAATGAGGGAATTGAATGAGACCAACTTTCCTTGTTCTTGTGTTAATACATTATGATAAATGATTCTATTTTGCATAAGCTTATATATATATACATGTATATGATTGCTTATGGATATTGTGGTGCTATTTTTTCCATGCTTGTCTTGTTGGCCATTTGTGTGACACTACACCATCACATGCCTACATGAGCCACCACACATTTTTCTCTATGTTAGATGTCCTACTAGGGTAATTGTATTGACCCTTACCAGATGCAGGATGTGGCAAGGCGCCAACCGTGTGAAGTTGATTATGCATAAAAAACCATTTTTAGATATTTTTCAAGGATAGACAATATGGAAGCCTACTCTTACTACTTTTCAACTATTTCTACTTTTGTTGAAAATGGGATATATTGTATTAGTGGGGGATCCCTAGCATTCTCTTGGAACCTTCTTTTGAAATTATGTAATGGTATTTCTAATGTTGGTACTAAAAGATGATACTTTATGTATGTGTAATGACATGTACAGAAGTTGGACTAAAATGTGTAACCTTGGATGTTAGAATGTGAAATTATGAATGCATGCTTGCATTTATTAGGAATTGATCTTGTAATGCATGGAACACGATGAAATATTGATATATGAATGAGGGATGGAATGATTAAGTTACCTAAAGTTTCATTATTAGTATTTAGTATCAAAGGAGAAACTAGATTATCGAAGAAATGGTAAAATATTGATCTTTTAAATTATTGTGATTGGTTGTGTTGGTTTAAAATTACCAATAAGTTGATGGAATGTTATATTAGTTGTTATGCGAGGCGTGAGAATTGAGTTGAACAAGTTTACATTTGAAAGAGGTGATAAAATAGGTTGAAAGTACACTAGATAGCAAGTTAGAGTAGCTCGACCAGTTGGCCCCGACTGGTTGGCCCCAATCGGCTAATCCCAATTGGCTGACCGATTATTTTGCACTCTTAGGATCTCATTTTTTTTAGCAGATCGGTTGACTGATCCAACTATATTTTTTTGTTTCTTTCCTTCATTTCAAGTCTCGTTTAGGAACTGTTTTAAGGGGCTTTCGGTGCCTTCTTTTGAGACTTTAAAACCTGATATTTGAAGACTAAAAACCCATTAACAAGGTGATACTTTCACTAGAGTGTGACTATTAAAACACTTAACCTAAATAATGAGATTTTTAATTGAATATATCCACTTACTTAGATATTAAATTAAACCTCCTTTGTAATTAAGATAAGGATACTGTCATGCCCCTAACCTGCAGGGCTGGACTAGGGGGTTATTGAACCTCGATAAGGTAAGTAATAAGACTAACCATCCTAGTCAAGTGTATAAAATACATGCTTTTTTTTTTTAATTGATTTCCTTTAATTGGTTTCGATTTGATTTCCTAATTAGACTTGTTCAAGTCCCGTAACGGGATTAAATGAAATTGATTGCATCCAAAGGTACTATGCCAAACATCTAACAACATGGTAAAATATGGTAACATGCAGAGCTAACTCTACAGTCCAACACATACATGTACAACGATAGTCTGATGGGTACAAGCACCCTAATAAATGTAATTGAATAAATACATGAATAAAATTAAATACTGTGATGACTTTAGTCCATTTTGTACTGCTCCTACAACTATCTTCTATCAAGTCAATACCTGTCATTCCTATGAATAGAAGGGGTGAGCCATAATGCTTAGTAGGATTTTCCAAAATACACAAATAAGCAGCATGAAAAAACTAATGCAAGTCTGAAGAGGACACACCCTATAGTCCAGTATGCATTACAAGCACACCACATCATCATATCCCAAATATAGGCATAAACATAAGTATCAAAAGGGTATCGCACCACTACATGTGGTTTGACAATAATAACCAGATAGTCAATATATGGAGGGACGGACACACGACATAATTATAAACATATAATCTCACTGAAATACCTTTATTTCCTATTTTAATGCCACAAGAACAATGTAGATAAATATATAACCGATCATAAGAAATAAGTGTAAGCTTACCCAACCTATGAAACACATCCATTTCCTGTTCAAACCCACAAGAACAATGTATACATTCAAAACTAAACAATCATTCACAATTGCCATAATATCACAACTAGCAATATATAGTCTATCAATAATCATAATGAAATATCATAGATAAGTCAAGGGAAATAATCTTAAGTGAATCAATCTACAGCAAAAAGGGATAAAGTCTTATTCCTCTTATTCGATTCTCTCAACAATCTCAATCCCATGAGTATCCACCTAATTTGTCTCCCGATAAGCCTATGTGCTTTACGAGTTACTAACCCGATAGAAATAAATGATCACATGTGCAGGTTTACGACTTGCAAGCCGAGGGGAGACGCCATCCCTATCATAAGTGGAACCTTAGGTAAAGTAAATTCTCACCACACTCAAGAGCACAGAAAATATGTGACTAATTCCCATCCCAAGTCCTTTTCTCATAAATGTTCTTTTTCACAATCCTAATATCTCAATCACTACAAGAAAAGCCATTTTTAAGCGACATTCGCGAGCGTCGCTAATAATAGCAATTGGCGTCGCTAAATTGTTTTAACCACGCTCAAGTGGACGTCGCTAAAGGCATCGCTAATAGTCATGTCGCTAATACTATTAGTGACGTTCATACTTGGTGGCGTCGCTAAAGGTAACTATTAGCGACGTGCAAAAGGTGTCGCTAATAATCAGGTGAGGGCGTCGCTATTACTATATGTGGACTCAATGGGCGTTGCTAATTGGTACCTTTAACTGACGCGCGTTGTGCGTCGCAAATAGTTTATTGGAAACTATTAGTGACGACTGTGGGGCGTCACGAATAGTATGTCTGTAGAGTAATTTAGCGACGAATATAAAGCATCGCTAAAAACCAATTTTTGGGTCATTTAACGACGCCATTGTGTGCGTCACTAAAAGTTAATTTTCTTTTTACCTAAATTTTTTGTTTTTTTGTTTTTGTTTTATTCATGTTTAAAACCTGTATCAATCATCCTAATATACAATCAAATCTGTACCAATCATCTTGATATACAATAAAATCCAAACATCCTGAAATGAATATATTAAAAGAAAAATACATTCACATATATATATATATATATATTTATACTAATTACTTACAATTGTAAAAGTAGAATTTATAAATAAATACAAAAATAAAAAATTATCTAAGAAAAAAAAACAAATGAGAATAGTAAGTTCCGATGCAGAACAGAAAGACGGTGGCGCAATACTTGTTACGACCCGAATTTTCACGAACCTAGGGGTGAGCGATATAAAACGAGAAAAGTAAATAAATGACAATTTGAAAGGTTCAGCTAAATAAACATCCATTCTTATCAACACATAAAATGTAAGTACAGTCAAGAGAACAAACTGTTCATGTCATTATGGGCTTAAGCCTTTACATCTCAAAACGTGCCCCAAGGCCAAATACACTTCTAAATCCTTTCCCCTTCCTTTTGTCAAGATATCATCAAATCTCATGTAGCAAGGGGCGTTATATGTAATGTGATATCCCACGAATGGGTCAGCCCAACTGCTGGTATAACATAATGCTAATGCAAGAAACAAAATTAAGGCATGGCATGTGCAAGTGTACATTCACATTCACATCTACATGTCATCCATTGTCATCAATGCAGTACATGAACAATATGCGTGACACACCCATGCAGCTCCATGTCACACCCATGTCTCACTTTACGGTCCTTTCCCGCTGGCATGAGTACCACTTGTATAACTCACTTTACGGTTCGTCCCCACTGGCATGAGTACCAATGGCCGGTTTTGAGTTTTTCACCACAGGATCTACACCCTCATAATGCATAACACCACGTGCTCAACCCACACTATGTTTTCAAGAATCACACTATGCCAATATGCCTTTGATTCCACCATGCAATAATGCAGTCTCACTAAAGCATTTTATCCACACATGAAGCATGCTTTAAACAATGAATTAAACAATAATGTCCAAATCACAAAAATCCATTCTTCATGTGTGTATGTCCATTTAGACACATACTCAAGTTACATATTCACAATCTCAACAATTCTCAAAGAATATAAATCACATACCGTGCTGACACACGGAACATACATATAATCATGGTTCACGTTCATCACTTAACCAAACTTCCAAGGAAACAACAAGGAACACATAAACACATAAACAATCGAATAAACATACGAATCATGGAAATCATTCCTAAACTTGATTCTATTTCTTACTTAGCAAAATATCATACTTGATGGGTTTCTCTCAACCCTAAGAATTCATGCATGTTATGTAACTGAACTAACAGTGAGAATATAGAAGGTCAGACAGCCTTCTCCTTGCCTTTCAGTGTCCCTAAAATTATGAAATATAACTTAGTCCATTTGCTACTTGAATTATGCTATTCATCAAATTTTATGCTTTTATTTCATGAGTTTCTATTTTACTAAAATAGACTCTACCATTGAATCCAGAATATTGAAGAAAGTCGGTTTAGGCTTTCGCGGAATTCAATTTGGACATCTGTACTAAAAAGGGTAAAACGGTCATTTTGTACTTTTTCGGGTTCTTACCTTCCGAGACCTCTTTTCACAAATTGGACTCCACGGTTGAGTCCAAAATGCTCGAAATAATAAAAATTCACTATTTTTTACTTTAATCGAAGTTCGTTTGACTGTTTTTTAACTCAGGGGCATTTTGGTAATTTCTTCTCGTTCAAATGTTTAAATTAAGTATTATTTTATTGCTTGGGTCAATTCAAAATTAACCATAATTTCTGGGCATAATTATAAATTCAGAAAATTCTATTTTAAATTTAAATTAGCTAAACAATAACCAAATCTAACCTTGTCTAGTTGTGGCTAATATTCCACCGGTACTGAACTCGTCATTTAATAACTGCCTTGGATTCGGCATCATGCTTAAGGTCTAACTCAATTAAGACCCAACTAATTTGAGCCCTTCTCAAACTAACCCATAACTGACCAATCCAATTTTAGATGTAATCTCAACCTAGCCTTGGCTCAAACTCCTTATATAACCAAATTTATTTACAAAGCCTCCAAATTTCCAGAAATTTGCTCCCTAAAGTCCCGTAGCATGAGGGCCCCTCAACAACACTGATTTGTTCAGTTCCTCAAAATTCAACACAATTTCATTAGCTAAAATTCCTTTCCTCCATTGTATATTTCCCTCTCAATCCATTCAAGTTTTACATTCAAGATTCACACAAGCCAACTCCATAACAGAAAATCAAAATAAAAGTCTCCAACCTTCAATCCCAAGGTCTGCTGCTTGCTGCCCCCTCTATGCCCCACTGGTTTAACCCCACAGCATCACCAGGACTGAACATCAGCCTCACGCCCTGTGCTTCCTATCCTGCTGTTCCAATAGCATCACCCAACGTCAGTTGGCCACTGCTGCAACACACACATATATAACTACATATTTTTATTGATTTCTTGAACCATTATCAGTACCTTGGCTAGCAAAATGCTCATCACAAAGCTTCTACTCAACATCAGCCCCTTATTTTTCCTTCTCCCCTCAAATCTCAAAATCTGCCAATCACGCCCAATCTGCTACAAAAACGAACCAACCCATACTTGATGCTTCAATAGCATCTTGAAGCATCCAAACCGACCCAATCCACTGCAAATACCTATCCGTTGCGCCATCACTACTGTTGCTAGATCAACTTTGTTGCAACCACATCAGATCCTCAAATCCATCCAGTTGCTGCCTACTGCAGCGTGGTTGCTGCGCAAATCTCTTTCACCGCCATCTTCCTTGTTCCACTGCTACCTAACACGCCTACATACATATATAAATCTCTCCTGCTCCAATCTTGCTCTCTTTTTCTTTCTAATTTCTCATTTCTTGCACCCCACACAAACATATATATATATATATGTATATTTCTTTTGCTTCAGTTCCACTGCCCCATGCCTTTTCTGCTTGCTTTTGTTTCTATAGCACTTTAATTGACTTTTTCATTTCTTCCTTTTTTTTTTTTTTTTGTTTCTTTGCTTTTCATTAGCTTAGGATATTATGAATATTATATATATATATATATATATATATCACACACAATAGTACACGCACCAACACACCACCTCACTTGCCGTCACTTTCTTTTCTCTTGTCTATTCTTTATTTTTTTTTCTAGCTTCTTCAAGAAGCTTTTCCAATTTCTCCATATATATATATACATATATATATATATATCTCATTTTTTTTTATTCATTATCACTATCACATTATCATTATTATTATTATTATTAATTTTTTTTTCACATGCTTTCCACTTTTAAAATTTTATTTCTTTTATCATTTAATTATTTTCCCAAATTTATAATATGATCATTCACACGCACTTTTCTTATAATTCTCGGGCTTTTAGTACGACAGGCCTCAGATACTCGAAATTGTCTATTATTAAATTGGACATCAAACTTTATTTAGATAATAAATTAGTGTTTGATTCAAAATTACATGTCATGGCCTCGCTTTACCCGGGTCGGTTACGGTCTAACTCAAGTCGGGTTATTACAGCCCTATTGGAAAAAAAAATGAAAAATTTATTCTCAATTTTCAGGTCTCTACATCCTTCCCCCCTTAAAGAAATTTCATTCCAAAATTTAAACTAAGTACTCCTTTGAGAAAATAATAAGGGATTAATACAAAACCCATTGTAACATAGAGACGTGCGGCCTTACCTATGGACCATTTACCCCTACCTCAGCCAGGCGAGATGGAATGCATTACCCTCTCCCCCCAAAGGAACCTCGTCCAATTGGGCAGCGTGCAGCGGCGTGCAGACATCTCCACACTCCCTGCTAGGGTCTGGTTCTGATCCCATCCGTAACGGCCCACTCCACATGGCACAATACATAATGAAATCCTCAAACATGTTGACTTGTCAATGCCAATTTTTTTTCCAAATCCATCTAGGCATCATTACCCACCTCAATAACATAACATAATAATAATAATAGAGAATTTTTTTTTCAATGCTCACTAGGATACCTCAAAGTCTCTCACATATGTGATGATCATCTAACTATCCTCAAATTAAGCTATGCAATCATCTAGTAATTCATCACAATGTCATCAATATATCACTTGCACTTCAATGCATTTCAATAATCCAATATTCTACAAGTACTATAATCAACCACAAGACACCAACAACATAATTTCAAAATAAAGTCACCATCTTCCACCTTAGTCTATATGTAACCGAGACTAAGTGTCATGCATTAATAAAGATTAACCTATTCATTTCAAGCATATATATGTTAACTGAATATCCGGACGTAAGACAATGTAGTTTATGTACTTTAGTCATGAAACTTAAAGCAATACATCAAGGTTCAAAAGAACAAAACACTAGTTAAACTCTTCACCAATTTAAAGCATGAACATACAACAATCCTTACTCACATGTATGTAAACGCACGTACATATAAACATGTTTAAACATTCTCTTATTGCATGTGTTAATAGCAGTCAGACTATATACAAAATCATAGTCGCAGTATTATAACAGGTACTAAACTAGCATGCATACATAGAATCAACAAGTAACATCTAATGGCTAACACATAGCCTACCACATCAACATCCAAGTATAACATCCAACCCAAGAATATACATATACATAAATAAGCACTAGAACCTGCCATATTGGTAACCAGGTATACCTCCAACCCTATGGATATCCAGGCTTCTAGCCTACCTCACAGACACAAGCACATAATTTACCTTTTAATTTCATTCAGTTTATTACATAGACGTAAGCATCTAATCCCAGTTCATCAATAACCCAGCATACCACACATTGTATAATTTTTTACACACTAAAGCAACAAGTACTCATCCAATCACATAATCCAAACTAGCCCAATTAACTTGGAGTCTAACCCCTCCTAACTCATAATAAAGTCAATCTTAAAAGGATCCACGGACACCCCAGTGAAATAAAGAAACTATCTCTCTCAGGAGTACACACCGTCACTCTCCCCCTGTAGCAGTCTATACTTGTCCAAGATGTAAATAACCAATCTATCCCCAATATAATACTGAAGCTAGACATGTCGAGTAGAATGAAATCAAAAGAAATGACGCAATCAGCTATCTTTATCGAGTAATCTCTACAGATCCTCGTTAGTATCTCACTATCCTAACTGGTGAACCATACTGATGGTGGAACAAGGCAATCATCACATGCCCCTGAATAAAGTAAAATCCCCTAAGTGCAATATTTATTATCTAGATCCAGACAACGCAATCATTTATAACTTTATCTAAACCAATCAAACACATTCATAACCTTTACCCACGTATTTCTAAATAACAAGTGAAAACCACCATTCACTTATAAGTCATATAACAATCCAAGTTCTCAAGTTCTAGTGCCTCAACCATAATATTCTCACTCAAAGTACATTCACATAATTGCATCTTAAACACAAGATTCATATTCAAGAAATTCGTATCATCCAACTCTTAATCCGATATACAATTTTCTCCAAAACAACTCTTAACGCTTACCTTTTATTCTTCTGGAATCAACCTTGTAAACTAAGCTAGAACTAGGTTCATAATTCACACTTCAATTTGACCCAATTCATGCAACTCATTATTTTCACAAGGTCCATATTCATAAGTTCATTAAATCAACCCACTATTCTTATCACATCCAGTATCGACATCTTATAGATAGGTAAGACAATAACATTTATCACTAGGTTACTTCCACAGTCTACTACAATATAATTGACTCCAATTCAATAAAGAAATCATTACTACCCCTACTTTCAGATTCGTCTTCGCATTCCAATTCAATATTCATTTTAACACGAAATCAAAATCCAATTACATCATAATTTGGATTTATTCACAACAATATTCTTTTCAAACTATTCATGTTTATACCATTTTCCTTAGACAAAAGATCATCAATCATCGCCTGAGAACCTAACACATCTCATAGACATACTCGCTTAATCAACACTTATATAACTCACTTCAACCATCCCCATCCGTTGCTTACACTAAACAATTAACACCGAGTTCTAACACAACCTTTCGCAAGGAAGGGATTCATTTAAACAATACAATATACGTATACTCAAGTCATGCTAGTATTCAACTAGCCTACCAATACTCAACCCTAAGTGAATGCTATCCAAAAATAATACATCTCTCCACAAAAGAGTTTAACACAAGAGTATCTTAAAATCTTAAGTACAAATACTCTGAGTATCCACCGTCCAGTCCATACACAAAAATCTCTACAAGTCTAAATTCTTATTTTAGCATTTTAAGGTTTGATGTGTCTTTTATTATTTCTTACTTTTATAACTAGGTAATAACCCTTCATGGATCTCAACTCCTTTTGTTACTGGCTGATGGGATGCCATCCACCAACTGTAACGCAAGACCTGAGACCAATCCAGTCTGTATAAATATCATAATCATAATACTAAAATCCATGAAATCGGTTACTAACCTAGCACACACATATAAAATCCACAAACAATAGTCAACCAGGTAGACAACCAGGTCCACAGCCTATCTCATAAATAACTAGGCGTACCATCTACCGTACAGATAATTAAGTGTACAACCTATATCACTAATAACTAGGCATACGACTTATCCCATAAGGTATACGGTCATGCATTTCTAATCTCAGTCAACCACCACATCAAACAATTCACAGGCTCCTTATCTATCGGGAAATCAAGTATAGTGCATACTCATGCACACCAATGCAACACGCGCACATAAAACATGCTACCCAAACTCACTCAACTAAACTAAAAGTCTAAACTTCTCTTACTGTCCTTAGGTATTCGAACCTAGGCTCTGATACCCGTTGTCATGTCCCGAATTTTTACGAACCCCGAGGTGAGCGATATAAAACAGAGAAAATTAAATAAATGACAATTTGAAGGGTTTAGCTAGATAAACATCCATTCTTATCAACACATAAAATGAGGTTTCGGGGTAGTTAGGCTGATATTCGGCATTTTGGCCTGTCAAAACCCCAAATTAGACCTTTTTGGATCATAAACTTGCATAAGTTTCAAATCGATGATCCAAACTGAGTGACGTAAGTTTGTGAAAGTCTATTTTAGCATTTATGAGGTGTGTGATGGGGTTCATAAACTTGCATAAGACCTTTTTGGATCATAAACTTGCATAAGTTTTAAATCGGTGATCCAAACTGAGTGACGTAAGTTTGTGAAAGTCTATTTTAGCATTTGTGAGGTGTGTGATGGGGTTTCAGGGTCGGTAGGCCGATATCCGGCATTTTGGTCTGTCAAAATCCCAAATTGAGCCTTTTTGGATCATAAACTTGCATAAGTTTCAAACTGGGCATCCGAACCGAGTGTCAAAAGTTCGTGCAAGTCTATTTTATCATTTTGAGGTGTGTGATGGGGTTTCGAGGTAGTTAGGTCGATATTCGGTGTTTTGGTTTGTTAAAACCCCAAATTGGGCCTTTTTGGATCATAAACTTGCATAAGTTTCATACCAGTGATCCAAACTGAGTGTCATAAGTTTTTACAAGTCTAATTTATCATTTGTGAGGTGTGTCATAAGGTTTCGGGGTTGGTAGGCTGATATCTGACATTTTGGTCTGCCAAAACCCTAAATTGGGCCTTTTTGGATCATAAACTTGCATAAGTTTCAAACCGGGCATCCGAACCGAGTGTCGAAAGTTAGTGCAAGTCTATTTTATCATTTTTGAGGTGTGTGATGGGGTTTTGGGATAGTTAGGCTGATATCCGATGTTTTGGTCCTTTAAAACCCCAAAATGGGCCTTTTTAGAGCTGAAACTTGCATAATTTTCAAATCGAGCATCCGAACTAAGTGTCGTAAGTTTGTGCAAGTCTATTTTATTATTTTTGAGGTGTGTGATGGGGTTTTGGGTTAGTTAGGCTGATATTCACCATTTTGGTCGGTCAAAACCCTCAAAATGAGCCTTTTTGGAGCTGAAACTTATAAAAGTTTCAAACTAGGCATCCGAACCGAGTGCCGTAAGTTCGTGCAAGTCTATTTTATCATTTTTGAGGTGTGTGATGTGGTTTTGGGATAGTTAGGCTGATATTCGGTGTTTTAGTCCGTTAAAACCCCAAAATAGGGCCTTTTGGAACTGAAACTTGCATAAGTTTCAAACCGGGCATCCGAACTGAGTGCCTGTAAGTTTGTGCAAGTCTATTTTTATCATTTTTGAGGTGTGCAATGGGGTTTCTAAGTATTTAGGCTGATATCTGGTATTTTGGTTCATTAAAACCCCAAAATGGGCCTTTTTAGAGCTGAAACTTGCATGAGTTTCAAACTGGGCATCCAAGCCGAGTGTCGTAAGTTTGTGCAAGTCTATTTTATCATTTGTGAGGTGTGTGATGGGGTTTTCAGGCTTGGTAGGCCTATATCCGACATTTTGGTCTGTCAAAACCCCAAAATGGGCCTTTTAAGAGCTGAAACTTGCAAAAGTTTCAAACCGGGCATCCGAACTGAGCTCAGTAAGTTTGTGCAAGTCTATTTTATTATTTGTGAGGTGTGTGATGGGGTTTTAGGGTAGTTAGGTTGATATCCAACATTTTGGTTTGTCAAAATCCCAAAATGGGCCTTGTTGGAGTTAAAAGTTACATAAGTTTTTAACGGCCATTAGAACCGATGAAATTAAGTTAGTTTGTACAAGTCTATTTTCATATTTGAAGTGTGTCATGTGGTTTCTAGGCCGTTAGGCCGAAATCCAATATTTTTTTTTACATAACATTTTCTATAAATAATAAATCCACCAAAGTAATTAATTTTAAAAACTTACCAAGGCTGAACAGAGCCTCCTTATTAGTTGAGGGTCGTCTGCATAAGAGTCTGTAGCTGGGACTGGCGAGCCTAGAACTCTGTCATCATTTGCCCCAGCTGTGCATTCCGTCTCTCAGTTGCCTCAACTCTCTGAGTGGCTTCGTGAAACTTAGCATCGCTCTCGACGGTAGAGGACAATGCCGTCGACTGTATCCCACTCCTTAAGCCACGTACATATCCGCTCCTCTTGCCTAGCACAGTCTCCCATATCTGGTCATCGGTCGGCGGATGCTCACCCTCAGAGGTCGGCTGAGCATGCAGCTGGACCATCTCCTCCTATAAAAACATAAATATATTTTATTACTTTTATAACTTTAGATTAATATTAAATTAGTAATACTGGTATATATACATAAATAACTTACATAAAGTCATTGAGCTTCAAGCCCAGTCCAACCCTTCTCAGGGTTGTAGTGCGTCTTGTGCCATAAATCAATAGGGCTAGGTGGTGCACCGGTCTTCTGGTCTCGCTGCAGCAAATAAACAGTTGCTTATGAAGATTAATTTCATGAAAATATTAGACAATAAGAACTTGATACATGTATTAACTTACCATCTCATGCCTATACCTAACAAAAGATTGTGATCCACCACAGTGGGTCATCTTTTGTTTGCTTCTGCTCTCGCTATTTTTCTTGCTAAGTTCCTGTACTTGGCCAAAATAAAGAAGGTTAGTATAAATGACAATGATTTATCATACAACAAAATTAATTTAAACAATTTTTACCTGGAATGCATCATTAGGGAACCGGTTGCACAGTAACATCCAATCCTCCATCGTCACTCTCCTGTAGGGTCTGTCGCGAGGCTCTCTACTGGCTGCCACCTCCACCTCGTATTGCATGTGGAGCCTGTGTCGATAGTCCCTGAAACGGACTCCCAAGTAACGGTCCACCGCCTTCACGACATGAGGTTGGTGGAGATCGATGTCAAACTTTTCTTGTAAAGCATTTCATTGTCAAAACATTACTTTATTACATATGTTAAAATTTAGTTGAATACAATAATAAAAGACATACTAGGATATGTGTCACGACCCTGAAACCCATCCTACGCGGATCTCGAGGACGTGATGCCAGTTGGCCACCTTATCAGTTTTTCCCACCGACAACGCGACCAACTAAAGGCAACTTTACAATGAATTGCATTCTAAGTGTAGGGTCAAAACAACGGAATTAAAATTTTTTTAAATTAAGAATGCAACTCATTCAAACACATCAGAGCACGTCTAGAATTAGTCATCAAATATCTCTAACGTATAATATACATGCTCCAATGCAACCATTCTATATCAATGAATTACTTAAAGCGGAAGTCATACCATGAAAGATCAGCTAATTAAACTCATCTCCAATGATCAACAATCATAATGTCTCCAAGTACCACTTGATCATAATGATCTGACATACTAGGCTAACCTCATCACTAATGATGTAACATTATAATGCATAACTTTAAAGTTAACCTTGCAGTGTTCACGTTCGATATTTAACTTGGAGTTTATATCGTCATTGTCGTTCATTGTGCATCACTAGTTCCACTAGTTAGCTCATTGCGTTTCATCCCACATAATGTCACCTGAAAAATGTTAAATAAATGGAATGAGCTTAAACAAGCTCAGTAAGTAAATTCCTAGCTTTGCCATGGGTCAGGGTTAGTTCACAAGAATAATAGAAGAAAGGGATAGCCAATAGCCAAACGAGCAACAAGAAATACATAGCCAGTCACCAAAGATGCGTAACAATGACCCGAGGATCCAAAAAGGCTTATCCCAAAGTAAGGTATAAGAAGATAGTAATAATCAATCCAACAACCGGGATTTAGCCAATCATGATAATCTGCTGCCACAACAATTACGATAGCCAATCAAAAGTATAACATGCTTGTATAGAATATAATCATCCAACGAGTACTAAGATATATCATCATCAAGTATAACATGATCGCAATAATATGATCATTCATAGGGCATAGAATATGATCATCCAACGAATACAAGAATAAATCATCATCGAGTTCTAATAACCCAGATATGCGTGAATCACTCGGGGCCCGACATACCCCACTAAAACGCATACTCAGATCCGCCACAGTTCCTCGGGCTCTCTGAAAAGCATTAGAGCTCTTTTCTCTACAAGTCCCGAAGGACATACAAGACCCCAAAGGTCTTTCCCCCACGCAATCTGTGAATAGATGGGCTATTATGACTGAGTACAACCCCGAGTACATACCAAATATCATGACCAATAAAATTCCACACAGAATGTACAACTGTACAAAGCAATTGATATCACAATCAACAAAACACGAAGTGTGTGAAATATCAAGATTTCTATCAACAGGATATATCTCAAGACTAGGTCATGATATGATAGTGCAAAGAATGCTCAAATATCAATGATCAATCTCACAACGATGTAAGCAAGCAAGTCAAATCCAAAGATCAGGCATAACCAATAACCACAAGTCGATTGGCTCAAATCAAGTACATCAGGTAGTGATAGAGTACAAATTTGGCAGCATGTAGAAATGAATGTGACTGGCTGGGAATAACTACACAACAAAGTTCAGATTTACTTACCTCAGTTTCTTAGTGTCATATTCTCCATTAACAAATACTCTGATGATCTCCAAATACTTTCAGGCATATCCTTGCATAGCCTGAATAATCATCATTAATTACAAACAGATCAGAATTCATTCATTCATGTCTTATTCATCATCTCAGGAGTCTATTAGATCCCCTAATTAGGTTCATTGGCCTATTACCCACTCATTGGGTTTCAACTTATTTTATTAAATTCCTTAAATAGGCTTAGCAGCTGTCCGGATAATATTTTAAGTCGTTTCGACTCTAGTCAGTTATCGATTAAGCACTTACTTGCCCTCAGGGGCAAAATGGTAATTTTGTCATTCTTGCCCTGGACCCTATCATGGTCCCCAGAATAGTCCACATATCATATATATAAATTTTTGAGTCTTTTGGACTTCATTTGATATATGCTTTTGATTATCGGGACACATCGATCATTTTTGGTTTTATGCGTTGACCGTTTCAGGAGTCATATTTAGCCCTTCGATTTTCATAATTATGCTTATGATAATTTACTAGATCAGATTGACCTTTATTTGATCTCTACTTTGCACTTACCGTGCTCAGGGGTATTTTGGTCATTTTACGTTTCGTAAGATTCTGACTCCGATTCATCATTTAACCCTATATGTGAGTCCACAAGCATTTGAGCTTCTATTGGTATCAACTTTGTCCCAATCGGACTTCATTTAGACATCAAAGGCATTTTGGTAAGTTCACATGCCATAGCTAAATTTTTAGGACCTCGGTTCATTAAATGGACCTCACCATTGAGTCCAAAATGCCCGACATAGTCAAAATAGACTGTCTTTTATTTTTATTTGGGCCTAGGTATCATTAGGGGCAGTGCGGTCATTTATCACTTACAGGTCTGTATTTTTCGGTACTGAATTTCCCAAATCGGACTCCGCCATTGAGTCCGGAATGCCTGAAATAAGTGAAAATACACTATTTATTTAATTTATTTGGACTCCGTTTGGCGTATTTAATGTCCACGGGTAAAATTGTAATTTTACCTATTTAATAAAATAATTAATTAATTAATTTATTATTTAATTATTTTTCCAGGGGCTTAATTGCACAATTTTTCTAAAATCTGGGCCACTGTATAATATTCAGAACTGTTGGGGGTTAAACCGTAATATCAGAAAACATATGGGGTCAAAACAGAATTTTATAAATTAGGGGTTCAGACCAAAGGGTTCTAGGGTTCAATAATTGAACCGGTCCAAAAATATTGTGAACCAACCGGTTCACTGTCCTTCAGAAAACTGGAATTCAATATCCTGGTTATCCTTAATTTCTCCCTTATCCTCGGTTTGGACAGGCCCAAATCCTGATTTCTATTTCATATCCGTGTTACCAAACAGACGAAATTCAGGTTTTAATTTAAAACCTTTAACCAAAACGGTGCCGTTCTAATTAAGAGGTGGCACATCTGTGCGTCGACACATGTCCGAGTCGACTCGGTCTGTCTCGAACGAGTTAGCGAGTCAACTCCGTCTTCTCCATCGAATGACCCACTGTTGCCCTAGTTTACAGTTTTGATTTTTCTCAATCTCGTGGAGTTTCAGGTATGGTTTTCAACTGATTTCCATCCCAAAAGATTTCTGGATGTCAAGCCAATATTTTAGCATCGTTTTTGAGCTTCGAATCCACACATGGAGCTCGGTTCAGTCCCATTACCATGGAGGACAACAACCCAGTCGTGTGCCCTCATCTCTCAACCAGATCTCATGAGGTTTGGTTCTCTGTGACCCTTTCAATAGGGGATTCAAGTTCCCTATCAACAAAATTCAGTTTAGGGGTTTATTTCCGAGTTTGGGTTTCATGGCCGAAACCTATAGCTTCGGTTTTGAGGGCTTTCCTATGTGATGTTGGGTCGCAGATGGTGATATTTGGAATCCCCTTGGTGTCTAGATCAGGTCTTGACATGCAGAATTCCATTTGGTTGAGGTCGATTCAGACTTGCAATTTGAGGTCATCAATGGAGGTCTGTTCACGGTTTGTAGGGTTTTCAAGCCTATCCGACCCTCTCAGTCATTCTATAACAATCCTAAGCCTCACAGGAGTTTATATATATAGATTATATGGACCAAAACTATCAGAAATAGACCCCAAAGTTAAACAGGAAATTTTTGCAGTTTTGGGTGTTTACCTCTCAAGCAGTGGGCTTCCTCCCCTCATGCTCAGTTCTGATCTTTGGTGGTTCAGTTCCTTGGCACCTCTGACCGTCAGTCGTGCCTCAGTTCCTTCTTCCCTTGTGCACCACCAATGGAGATGCCATCTCACACCATGGATATACATACTTGTTCACATACACAAGTTCACACATGCAACCTCACTTCTCACTATTTCTCTCACTCTAACAGACTTGCCCACCCTCTATAACAGTTCTGATCTCTTTTACAAATAGCGCCCATTTTTGAAGGTCCCAAGGTGAGTACATATATATATATTATTATACATACCTATACATATACATCTCTATATCTAGATGTATATATCAGATAATCAGTGGGATCATAGGGCTGACTGTGGGCTGATACAAGCCAATCATGTGGGGTTTGCATGCAAGGCCATTGGCCAATTTGGGTGGCAGACTTGGTTAGATTGTGTTCATATACATTTCTATTGCACATGTAGGCACAAGGTGTTGGTAGTCCACCTGGTAACTTTTTGAGTGAAGTTTCTTTCCCTCCATAGGTCAAGGGTTCAATTCCCCTTGGCCTCACTTTTGGCTATTTTCCATATTTTGGGCTAAGGCCCTGTTTGGCTGCGCATTAATTCTGTTTCAATGTTTCCTACATAACTTTCATTCCGTAGCTCCTTTTTCGATACAATTTGTTCTGAGAGTTTGTATTTCAGTTATCTTTAGTGTCAGAGGTTCCGTATCATTTATTATTTATTTTATCAGTCTATCGCGACCGTCGAGATTATGATTAATTCCCTTAATCATTCTGTAAGTCGGTACTAATTAGTAATTACCAAGTTAATTAATAATTAGTCAGGTCGGGATGTTATAATATGCACATGAATATCCCGTCGCTCCTCGTCAGTGACTCGACTCCAGTCACTAATATGGAGTAGGGCGCGTAGTCGATAAATGATGCCGACCTCTGTGGTGAACTGTTGTGCCCACCCACCAAAGGGCTTCAGCAAGTCCAGAGGTATCTCAATCCGAAGTCGCGAGCCCCCTGCTGCCTCCATCTGAACTTGCAACCTACGGTTCTTCGACCTACCGCGTCCTCGTCTAGAGGCAGTGGCCGAAGCTTTAGAAGAAATAAAATAGAAACAATTAGTATCATATTTATATAATCATTAATAAAAGGGGGAACTACGCATACCATCAACGACAGAATCAGTCGACCCTACAGATGAAAGGGAAGGGGTCGATGGGTCCGTCAAAACTGTGTCTGCGTGAACCTGGTCCAACCATATCTACAAAGAAATTTTAAAAATATATTTCTATTACAGCATAAAAATGAAAATCCATTACTGAGTAAAAATGAATACCTATTACATCATAAAATTGAATATCCATTACATCATAAAATTAAAAATCCATTATATTTGATCCTAACACATGTAACACCTATTACAACTATTCATCTGAGCCTCTATCATCACCTGTTCTTAAAATTTCTTTATTCTCAGTACAATACTCTAACAATGTATCATCATCAATATCAATATCCTCTCAAATCTCACACCACTCAAGTATGGTCAATAGTACAATTAACATCATCAAATCCGCAATAATGACTATGAGAGAGGATATTAGATAAACAATTAGATATAAAAACAACAATGGCCACATATATCTATGACAAAAATAGAAATCATGATAAGCATCAACATGGAAATCACATGCATTCAATATCATTATGCAAATATCCAACATCATAACATTCAACGTAATAATCGCACCATACTGATAATGTAATGGCAAGATGTCAAATGATACAAATAAACATAACATGTGAATCACATAACAAGTATACACATCGATAACTTAAGACATTCCCTCATCCCAATTATCGACCCACTACTAGGAGGCACTACATGTGTCTTTCATAATGTGGTTGAATTCTCTACATACTCATTGTTTAATTCCCGAGACCACTCCAACCCTTAAAATTAGGTTATCTTATCAATCTTAGGGTTTTTTGTGGCCAATTACTGATTAGCCTACACTTCAGGTACCCGTTTACCCAAACGAACATAAAAATGTGTTCTCGAGCTTCAAAAATCCTAAAGAAGTCTTATTGTATTGTTTCTAAGTTATTTAAATGTCTTTTAAACCCATAAGTGTATTTTTATAATTTATTGAACAAGTTGCACGTCTACTGAAATTCCGTCTCTTAACACCAATCTTGAAATAAAATCTAGAAGGTTCAAAAATTCTAAAGATGTCTTCCTTGCATTTTATTAATCCTTATCTGTTTCATGCTTAGGGGCATTTTGGTAATTTCACACTTTTATGTGGGACTATCCCAAGTCCCTATTTTATTATTTTGATATCATATTTGAGTCCCTAGTGTCTAAAAATATTAGAAACGCCTCTTCTAGATTTTAATTTGGTTTTCAATTGCTTAATGTAAGTCTAGGGTTATAACTATCATTTTCTCACTTTATGTGGGACCATCATTGGGTCCCAATTTATTTAATCTGATCATATATTTGAATCCCAGGCAGCCAACAATTTTAGAATAGCCCCTTTTGAATTTTAGTTAGCCTTTAAGTCACTTAAACTATTAGCTCTTTTATAATATTCCCCAAAATGTTCACTCATTTGTAATTAACTGAATCTATTCAGCTCTTTTATAATTTTCCAAATTTCAATTTCTAATCCATGGCCGGAGTTGACTGGAGCTGGTGAGGCTCCAGTCGCCTTCTCTAGCGAACCTCGTTAGAAAAACAAAAAACTTATTTTTTTCCATGGTTTTTCTTGCACTGATTTTCATTCATTTTTCTTTCTAAGCTTCACATATTATCATTTTACAAATCCTAGGACAGTTTTTACGCTTTAACAGTCATTGAATCAAACTAAAATTCCAAGACCCCGATTTTCTAGTGAGTTCTAAAAACTCGTAGATTCCACCATTTTTGACATCTTTGTTACTTCAAATCTCTTCCAAATCCTTCCTAGTTTCCCTTCTTATCCTTTTGTACCAGACCCAACCATGGATTCCCCAAGAAATTTTAATCATGAAACACGACATTCAGGAACATAACTGAACATGGGAAAGACACTAAATATTCATCATTATTTTTATTGTATCCTTTTAGGACGCTGCCGAGAGGTAAAGGTAGAGGTCGAGGCAGGGGAAGACCAGAAACTCCTCAGCCTCTTACAGCCCCACAAATTCAAGTGGATGGGGCAGAAATCACAAAGGGTATGATAGAGTTTTTGCAGGCTCATCAAAATGAAGCACAATCTCAGCCTCAAGTTGGGAAGAGTATAGCCACTACAGCCATGAGGGATGTCACGACTCAAAACCCACCTTACGCGGATTAGAGGTTGGTGACTAACACTGTCATTCAGATAGGCCGTACAAAATCAAATGAATTACACAAGAGTGATATATATTTTTTTATATTAATTACGGAAGCTACAAATATGCAACTCATCTGATAGCCATTTCAACACCAATCATTTAAAGGATACTCAAGATAAGATTATCGTGATCATTATCATTATCGTGATTCATCAACATTTATATATACATCACATATGTATCCACAAAATTACATAATATAAATCTTCAAAAGTCTCAGCTATCATCAAGTCCAAAAATATACATCATATGATTACAAAAAATAATCCACATCACATCTAACCAAAATCCTGGTACAAAAGGGTCTATTACATTCTCACTCTCAGTCATACGGTGTGGACTTTGCTACCTCTATGCTAATCCAGTTACCTGAAATATATTGGATAAATCCATATGAGCTTCACTAAACTCGTGAGTAATTCCTATATCTTGTCACAGGTTTTGCAAGAAAGAGTTTTGCACAAAATACTATGCGCACCAAGTTTCTTCAAATAGATAGCATATACATAAGGATAACTTAAAACATGCTTTCAAAATGGATCACGTATAAAACATACTGAAGATTCAAGCAGATATAACGGAAGCATTTCTAAAACATATTATTTTCGCCATCTTCTGCTATCATCTTCTTCAATTCGTAGCAAGGGTTCTTCGCCTTGGGAAATCTTTGTGGGTTAGTATTTCATTCATTTTTTGCCAAAAAAATTACAAATAATATATCGTTAAAAAGCTCTTAAAAAAAGGAACATTTTGATATAAATTTCTTACACAATAATTAAAGTTTTATAGATCGTATTAAAATTTAAAAATTTGTATTAAAAATGTGTTTTCTTAAAAAGTTAGAACTTTAAATTCAGACTTTTCGGAGATCCGACGGTGGATCATCATGAAATTTTAAGGATAACTGATGTGTTGTGGAAATCAATCAAATTATCCAAACTAAACTACTAGTATAGTAGAGATGTAAGAGTCTAACCCACAGAAATTGTTAATTGTTTAAAAACTGAAGTTGAGATTAATTTTAATTCAAATTTACAAAGAGTGATTGTTTATTGATTTTTTTCTAAAATTAAATGAGAACTATAATGAAAGCAAATATTCAACTGAATTAATAATGAATCAAATTAAAAGAGGATTCCTAGGGTGTTGAATCCACCACTAATCTTATAACTAGCTTCAATTGTATTAATTCTTGGGCTATTAAATTTGGATGTAAAAGATGTATTTTAGCTTCAAGCCTCAATACAATCATTATAAAAACCACGCACCAAAACCCTAAGTACGAATCATTTTTGGTCAACACAAATTGTCTACGCTAATTCTAAGGTCATAGTCACAATTTGTTTTCCCCGAGTTATGACTCATCCTACGGTTTTGGTGTATGTACAAATATTACTATTGTATAACCACATAAATAAAATCACAGAAATTGATTATGTGAAACCGAATAACACAGTCATTGCATTAATAAAATTCTAAAGTTATACAATCAACATCCAAAACTAATTAACCTAAAAATAAAATCAAAGAAGCAAGATTACTTGACTAGGGTTTCATCCAAACCCTAAGAATGAGAGAAGCTTAGCCCATGATGGTGGAAGAGGAGAACACCCTAGCCATGGAGTTCTTGATCTTCTTCTTTAGAGTCCTCTTCTTCTTCTCCTCTTCAAGATCCCCCAAAACGGCCTCCTTTCTTCCCAAAACCCTACCTCCCAATATTATCCTTCTTTTTCCAAAAATACCCCCACAAAAATAAGGATTAAGGAAAATAAAATAAGAATCCCGTAATTAGACATTAGGGGCTCAAAAAGGGAGGCTAAAGTGCTCCAAAATAGAGTCTGTAATGCTAAAATGGGCCCTGGTCCACCAACATATGGATCAAGCCTCTCTTCTAACCCAAAACCACTTGTTTTCCACTTCTTTTAGCACTTCAAAGCCCAATATTTTCCTTTTACTCCAAATCCACCACCAAATCATCAACTTTGTCAAGCTTTCTCTGTAAAAAGGTAAAATAAGAATTAACTAGCAAATGCATATAGATTGGAGAAATTAAAATAATAGAAGTGCAAGAATATCTAAGGTTAAAAAAATAAATATGCACTTTTTAACCAGTTATCAATAACCTACTAGGGCTATTAGGAACGTATCCACCATGGCGGATCATTCAAAGAGTTTCTAAAATATTTTATTTTGAAAAACACCCATACAATTAAAATTTTTTGTGCAAATTTCAAACCCATTTTGTATGCTATAAATTACTCACAAATTTAATCATGCATCCTAACATAGAAGTGAATCACAAGCATATATGAATCTGATACTAATGATAGAAAAATGAAATAGCAATCGAGTCTGAACATGGTTACCTTTTGCAGTTCAGGTTCGCAGAAGTAGAAGGAATCAGCTTGTGTTACGAGATTCTCTATCATATACGTCGATGTAAAAACATTTCTCCTCAATAGGACGGCTCCAAAATCGAGTCGCCTATTTATTTCCACAATCCAAGTTTAGATGACTTATGATGGCAATCTCAAAAGAATCTCAAAGAGAAAGCAGAGAGAGGAGCTAGGAGATTTTACAATAAGTTGTTTCTGTCATATTTATCTCGTAACCACGTATAGCGTATATTATACTAGTTAAATTCAAAATTCAATATCTAACATATCTTGATAAAAGTCACACTCTTATCTTAATTCTTCACTAAAATCATGTGGATGCCCCAATAGCTATGGGTTCAGGTCCAACCCGACCCAATATCCAACAAAAACAAAAACATAGAACAATAACGCAAAATTGGGGGAAACAAAATCATATAAATGGAAAAGGGAAATGGCCTTTTGGCAACTATTAGAACTTGACTCCTGAAGTAAATCAATGTTATTTTTTTCTTTGCTTGACAGTTGACTGTTTGTTTTTAGTAACAAATGAGCTTTCTTGACAGCTTGAGAGCCTCATCTCCCTTGTTTGTAAGTGAAGGAAATACATAAAAATATAAATGGGTGTTAACCCGATTACCTTTTCTGATCAAGAGCCAGCAAAAGTGGAAGAAACAACTTGTATTACGAGCTTTCTTGAAACACCGTGCAGATCCTTGGAACACTGCAAGAGATCCTTCTTGTCAAATAGGATAGTTACAAGATTGAATCGCCTATATATTTCCACGATCCAATAACAAAGGCACTATGATGGTCACCCAAGAACAATCTTAGAGAGAGCGATCACTCAAAACCTAACGTGATAATTATTGGAAGAGTATATATGGATAAATTGATTACTCTTAACCAATACGTATATATATATATATATATATATATATTTTATAACCTATGACCACAACTAATCAGATAACCACAAGGCTTAAGTGATTATATCTAAGTTGGTCAAAACCAACAGAACAGATAAAAATTTTAACCACATATAAACTTTTATCATAATTATCACGATATGCACAAATCTTGTGGATGCCAAAAGGGCTCGGGTCTACATGACCCAATGTCCAACATCTCCTACTCATCTACATAGGTTTAGTACTAAGCTCTCTACATCACCTTCCAGATATAGGAAATGGATCGTGTGACCTGATGAGAAGGATCGGGGTAGGAATACTATATTAAGCTACCATCAAACTAACATAGTACCTCACTACAAACACATAACTGATCACGTCTATGCCCAAGACTATTTTATTATACTAGATTCAGCATCTGTTATCCTTCACGAGAACTAATTTCAGCACGATGCATAGACTATCCAATCTGTATTCTATTCGTGATCATATCGAAAGACATATAAACTGACATGATCGAATGGGCAATGACCCACAATACAATAATGTATTATAGAACTGTCTTACCTAGCTACTCATGTTAATTCAATTAGACTCAATTGCCCTCCTATACATGCCCCAGTCAGACCGTATCAATCATGATCTTTTAAAAACATTCTAAAGTAGAAATATCAAATTCTCTCTTCATAACATAGTCTTAGGTCACAAAGGGCACTACGAAACATAAAAAGATTCCCAAAGTTCACATTGTGGCAAAAAAAGGATGCATTCATTCACTCTTTTTCATAAAAGTCACATCAACAACACATACAGTATGTAATGTATGCTATGACGGAGTTCCCATTTAATTGGGCATGTCAATCTCAATCTCAATCTCAATCTCATAAAAATAAGAATATACGTCATATGAGTCTTAGTCTAGTTGTTATCTAACGCCTATCGCTATCTCAGCGCTTGATTCAAACACTCTAACCCAGTTGCTCTCTTAGCCCCTATTTGATAGTTCGCTTTCAGCATTCTTCAATTTACATGAGGTATGTGGTCAACCTTCAAGCTGGATCTCATCTTGGCCCCTATTGTCAAGGCAACATATATGATAAAGATGAATTCTCTCTCTAACTAATAATTTAATGTTTTATCTTGCTTGCTATCTAAGCGCCAAGGCGATTGTTCATGTGAGAGAGCCAATCAAAACCTGTTGACATCTTTCATGTATGCTCATAACATAAAAAAATCAACTTAATATGAACACATAATCATATAATGATGAAATAATGTCACACAGTATCCAATACATCAAATATTAAAAAAACCCTACCATTAAAAGCAGGATGTAAAACATCACTATGTATTGGCTTTGGACCACTCCACTTTGCACAACTCTATCTCAAATATGTGTAGTGAAAAATAATACCAATATGTTTAGTTCTCCCATCACCGGCTATTGGTCTATCACCCCATTAGTGAGCCTAAGCTTCCAGCCTAGTGGTGAGTCTGCACGGTTCTGTCCTTATGGACCCTAAGTCTAAAAGACATGACAAAAAAGAAAAGGCATCACTTGTACTTACATTCAAGCTTGTTAATAATGTGGAATAAAGTTACGCCGAATGCAATACTTGCATATGCTAGAGTTTCCATATAATCATAGCTGATGAACATATATCATCTTGCCTACACGGCGCTATATTAAGGCGCTACTAGGATTTTCACAACCAAACTACTGCCTTAATTATGACGACCAACCGTGTATTCTTGACATCACTTAGATATCGAAGAAATCAATTAACTATAGTCTGATGAGAAAACACTAAGTCTGTCTTATAGTTTGACCATCTATATGAGCAAAACGCTAAGCTGCTCTAATAATTTGATAATCAATATAAGCAAAGCACTAAACTACTTTTGATAATTTGACAATTTGTATGAGCAAAGTACTAAACTGCTCTAATAATTTAATCATCTATAAGAGTTGCAAACACAATCGAGTACACATCTCAGTGCACTTCAAAATCTCAGATGTGCTCAAATAGGAAACTTTATAAAAATATATTTATTTCTTCTACTCATCCAATAGCAATGATCAAAATTAAAGTATATCCATATCAATCTATCAATAGTTAAGACTATGCTAATAAGATCACTTACGAATTTCTCAAGACAAAATGAGAAATTTCCTCAGGGCAATCTTTATAGAATTCAATAAACCATGGATATTGTGATCATGTAGACTTCATTTTTGAATTAACTATTACATGAGATAATATAGGATGTTTAAAAACAATTGAGAGATATAGATAACCGTAAACATCCTACAGTTAGCTAGTTGATAGATTCTTATATATAAGACTAATGTACCATTGGGAAACCCACGGTTTGTGTGAAAGCCTTATTCATTTTTTTATCCATTAGTTTTTTATTCTTTTCATAATATCAGAGCAGGTAAAAAGTCATGAGTTCAAATCTCCGCCGTCACCCTGAAAATAGAAACCAAACTAGCCATACATGAGGAGGTGTGTTAAAGAATATAATAATAATGTTACACCCTTTCTAATAACTTAAGCTTTTAGATGAGTTGGTAATTTCACATGGTATTAGAGCAGGTAAAAGGTTCTGAGTTCAAATCTCACCGTCATTCTAAAAATAAGAATTGACATATGTGGGTTCAAAGTAATTACATATGAAGGGGCGTGTTAGAGAATATAATAATAAAGAGACCTTCACTAACACCTTAAACTTTTAAATGAGTTTGTGATTTCACAAAAAGGTCACGTAGAGCCACATTTACACCAAAAATAGATTAGAAACTCAAACCTCTGCTGATTTTCCTAATCAAACAACATATGAGCAAAATGGAAATGCAGTTTCATTGAGGTTTACACCATATAAACGGAACAAATTAACAATAACGATTCCTCAAATACAAAATATTCAGTCACATACTTAACAAATATGTATCAACCATGGATTTATTAAAAAGAGCTCATGTTCATGCCAGAATCAAAATGATATAACCCTTGTAAACCGGATTGTAAACCAAAATTAATGCTTCATGATTTAGAAGTGTGTGTGTACATACACATATTCATGCATATACATAAAGGTATGGATATGCATGCCTATGTATGTATTTGCATGTATTCGTGCGTACATACAAATAGAGCTTACCAAATTCTTATTCTTAACGACCTTAAAAAAAAAGTATTAAAATGATCTTGTGTTTAGATGTCCCAAATCCTTACACCCTTCCCGATCAAGAACGTAGCATGAGCATCACCGCAAGCTTGTAGAATCTGATCTTCATTGAGATCATAGACGTCTTAGTTACTCGTGTAAATGCACCTTTCCAATCTCACACCTTCATATCCAAGATATTCCTTCACTTTTTCTTCTGTTGATGCCCGTATAAGACTCTCTCCAGTGTGTTTTGAAAAAGCGTAATACCTCAGATCCATGGGCAGGCGCAGCATCTCCAACTTGTGCTTCGATTCTTCGAGCTTACATTACATGACAAAGCATTTATTTCGACTCCAGATGAGGTCAGAAATAATTGATTTAGCGTCAGAAATATATATCACCCACAAATAATAGACGTCACACAAAAAGGTCGGTAGTAAAATGGTCAGAAAAAGATTACCGACAAAAATATTGTGGCATTGAAAATATTAACATATTGTCGACGCATTTAGGCATCAGTAAAACATTATTTCTGATGACAGAAAAATATTATTTCCAATGAAACAAATGGTAGGTAAAATATTATTTTCAACTATATAAACAGTCGGTAAAACATTCTTTCTGACTGTATAAAAAGTCGGTTTAAATATTATTTCCAACTATATAAACAGTCGGCATAATTTATTATTGTACATTTTTGTAAAAATAATTTATTATTTCCGACTCGTTAGTTACATTTTCATTTCCAACGTAATTTTTTTGTCGGACATAAAGTTAAATATTTGAAAAAAATCATTGCTGTGAAAATAATTTCTTATTTTATTTTTAATACAGCACAAAACCTGATCCAACACATAACCAGATCATCCAACACATAACCAAATCATCCACGCACCTAAAGAAGACATAAATTTCAATTCATGGAAAAACTTCTCCATATATATTCATGCTCTTTAACTTTTAAGGATTAAGGATAAAACACATAACCCATAATCTAACTGATATACATTGTCCATTCAACTTCAACTGGACCAAAATACGTACAATATCATAAAACAGAAAATAATATCCACAATTGAACAAACTAACCAAAACTAAAGGACTATCCTTGTCTAGGATACTTCTTTCTTTTTGCAACACCAACCCAACTAGTAATAGGTTTCTTCCTTTACCTATTCCTGCATAAAAATGGACTATATTAACCCATGTGTCTACTGGACTTCTAGTAATACCTGCCAATACCTAGTAACATAATCTGCAAGAGAAGTGTTAGTTCATGTAAGATGTTATACCTCAAATTACTCTTAAACTCAAATCTGCATTCTCACCTTTGACAGTTTAAGCATTTTACCATTGCACTTTCTGAGTTATAACCAAATACAGTTATTGTTTTAATTTCATAAGAATGGAGCCTTTTCTTTTTTTTTTTCCTTTTTTTTTTTTTGGTTAGGTAAAAGTAAAATGTTATTAACAAAGATTATATTGACTTGCTGAGTAATGAACCAGTCATATTAACTCATTTAGTTAATATGATTAGTAAGCCAATAAGTTGCATTTTCATCTTTAATGAATAATTAGATTTGATGTTACCTGTAAGTGTTCCTATGATCTTACTATGAAAACATTGCAAGAAATTCATCCATATGTTTTTGTCTCTCTTCCATTGCAGCCTCCATTCGTCTATGGCACTCCTTCATGCTTTGCATCCTCATTGTAACTTCTGCTTGCACATGTTCTTGCAATTGTTCTTGTAATTCAGTCCTTATTGTCTTCCTAATTTATTCCATTTTCTCCTCTAAAGCCTCATTGCATCGTTACTTGGCTTCATACAATCGACGAAGCGCATTGATTTGAACACCATGACTGGATGAAGATGAAGGAGGAGCCAAATTCCCATGGCCAAAGCCTTTCACATATCCCTACCTCGTTCCCAACACTTGCTTATATATTTTCTCATCACTCAATGCCTCACTACCCTCTATGGGTGGCTGCGATTGGAGGCTAATCCTGTGATCCTGCAATAATTATAAATGAGACAAGTTATTTCAATTAATGAATATAAAATTACAATTAAAAATATGTATATAGAAACGTTGGGACTGAGGCGTGACCCAACCCTTGCCCTCTTTAAAATGCATTATCTTCCGTAGTTCAATTTGGCCAACGGTCTACTATGTCAAGGCATCACGCTATATAATGAATATAACGATATTAGTCCTTATTGAAACTTAACCAGTGGTCTACTCAAGGATAAGGCAAAAAAAAAAAAGTAAGAAAAATGATATTATACCGTCTCATGAAGGTATTGCACAAATGATTGTGACCCACACGATGATTTACTTGAAGTTTTGCCTGGTTTGCAGCATTTTTCTTACTTATTTCTTGTAAATAAAAAATCATTATTACAAAATAACATAGAGTTGGAGTGTTGATATAACGAATTAAGGGTATAACATTTTTGGAATAAACAATAATGACAAGGCACAAAACCATGACAATGGTGTAGTAAAATAAACTGAACCCACCACTATCCAAGCTCAGGTTGAGGAAAATGAAAGGTTAATATGATAATACAAGAAAAACAACTATAGCAATGACAACAATAACTAAATTAACTAAAACTTCAGCCAAAATTAACCTGCCTCCCTCCAGCACTTTTTCCAAAATTTCTTAAGTCATTCAAGCAACCATTTTATGGCTAAAATTGCACTATTGGAAGAAATGTCAACAGAATAGAGGTCATATCTGCATTTTCTTTTTGTTTCTTTATAGTGAAACAATTTTATATCAATTTTTAAAGAGACTAGTACAAAAGATATACAATCTGATCTGTCTCCTAGAGAAAAAAGCTTTTTATTTGTAAAGAATTGGGGAACTTCCGTTTCTTAGCAACCACAAGATGACCACCTCTATGATGAAAACATAGATTAAAAAAGATACCACAACTCCATCTTAACTCGTATGTATTGCTGATTTGACTATATCCCCATTAGTTTAATTTCTTAGTCGAATAACAGATGAAGGGACATCAATTAGCAGTTGATAAAAAAACAAATTGCAATAACATACATCATCCAAACACTAGACGATCCCCGTCCCAACAACATACAATTCATCCTAGGTTTGGTTTCTTGGGATCCTATAGGCAGTAAAACAAGTCTTTCATCCTGTGGGTGCAAATAAAACATAATGTTGCAAACCTAATCACACTAATAGGTTAAATGACGCCGGAAGATCTCGACAAAAGGAAGATGCTAAGCAAAAGTTGCTCAACTCATGGCCTTGTAACAATTAGAACATGGATGCCTCCAAATAACCCAACCATAATGCAATTCCAATTAGTTCCAAGTTATTATTTTACATTAGTTCCAGGAATAACCTTTACTTGTAGCAACAATAGTGACATATGGTCTGCAATGTCCTGTAACTAATATTATTCATATATATCGAGGTGAGCCTAGGAAGATCATTATCCTCCTCACGAGAGGACTCATTTTTAGCTATTCAAGAACTTAATTCTGTGTGTTATGACTAAAAGTGTAAGCGTACATTTATAGGATACCTTAAAATCATCTCCCTCAAATTGGGTGCACACAATGTCCCAGTCTAGAGATACGCCATGGTGCGGATGTGAGCGTTCATTAACTCTGGCATTAACCATTTTGTTGTAGTGAACGTGCATTTCATACCAGAAATTCTTTCAAAATAATTTCAGTGCCATTTTAATCATTTCCAGAATCATATCAAATGATTTGTTTCTCCAACAGTTGATTTTTTTTATATGCATCAACTTCACAAGGAACTCTAATTTTAAGAACTTCTTATAACCTGGGTAAAGTGGAAGATGCAAATCAGCTGAAAATGCATCAAATGGTTATGGCTTCTCCTTCTCTACATTAGAATGATCATGACTACTACATGTTTCCCCTTGCACGTTATTCTTAACATCAATTCTTCCTGCACATACATTTTTCAACATTTTCCTCAATCTATTTCAACTTTTCTCACTAGAACTATCATGACTACTTTCATTATCCACAATCATAACTTTATAATCTTCGCTATAAAATACCCATCGGGTGTATCTCTTGTCCATTTCATGAAACTCCAAATGAGCTTTAGCTACATTAATAGGTTCATAATACCTATTGTTGCATTTCCTACATGGACATTTAATCCTATTGCCTCTATTTGCACTCAGACGTGCATACTCAATGAAGTCATTAATTCCTTTCATGTAACTAGGCAAATGTCTACCCGGAAGTTTCATCCAACTCTTATCCATGTTTGATCCCTACCACAATAAGAAGTAATCAATTAGTATGCTCTATGTGTATATGTTAACTCATTTCCATCAGTGCACTAATTAAATGGCCACTGCCCTCATACTAAGAGGCCTCATACAAAGAGGAGTAGTAAGGTATTTAAGTCAACTAGCCTATTGGATTCAGATATCTTCAGGTCTCAAATAATTAAAACTCTGAACTCCAACTTTGATCTAAATAATCTAATATTCAGAATTGAGAACTTCCATATGGCATCTTTGAAATCATGTTTTTGAGAATAAAAAAGAAGAAGAGATATTTTGGAGTTCCCACTAGCAATATATATAATAACACATGCTAAACTGTAGAGATAATGAATTTTGTAAAGAATAGAAGTTGGTGATACAAAGTAATCACAACTTGTCATTTAATGCTAATACACAGACACTAAGAGAAGAATAACAGCATAATACACACTATCCTAAATGATTTTCCCTCTCAGATCTAAAGACATCTATGGCCTACATTAAGGCCTCAAACTCACAATCAATTAGGATATAGTCAGCTGATTCTTATGAGCTTAGGCAGTTAAAAGATAGTTATGCAGAGCCTAACCCCTTATTTCAAATTGGTCAGCCCTTAGGTCACTCCACTATGGCTGGATTGAATAGAACAAAATTAGACCACTACATCTGCACTACAAATTGGTTCATGACCACATAACATAATGGGAGATGATTTTTTTGTTTTTGTTTTTGAGAAGCACCTTTTTTTTACATTAGATTCGCCACATTCTGTTATTCTCACAATTAGCAAGGAATATTTCTGCAATTCTGAAAATCTATGACATACACTGTTAAATCATTGAATTGACAAACAGATTTTTTGGATGGAAGAGAGTCTTGTTTATTAGCATAAATATTTTGTGACTACTGATTGGAATTTAGAACCACTCAATTTTTAAGCTGATTTTGGTGATTTTTATAATTGCTGTAATATGTTTTTGATAAGAACGTTGGTGGATGAGGATCATAACCATTTTCTTTATAATATTAAATTCCTTTTTCTGCATATTATTATATAACAAATGGCCAATGGATAGAGTGTTTAGATTTAATTCTGATGATAATGCTTATTCTCTGCTTTGGTGTAAAAGATCAGTTTGATGTTGATCAAATTGGATATTATACAATGGAAGTTGTACTTTGGACATTACAATATTGCACCATTGGACTTTGTTATGCATATGACCATGATTTTGTTGGTTATTATGTATATATACAGTTTGTTAGGTTTTCACTCCATAGTTTTCATTAAAAATATTAGTAAAATTTATGCTTATTGACATCATAATCATGGATTAGTTCCGTGCACCTAGAATATTGATTACTAGTTTATAATTGATATCTCACTTTCAGCCAAATTGATGTCTCTTTATGTTATTGAAACAAGGAGCAGGCTGTAATAGTTAAATAAATAGCAGCACCAACTTCTGTACTCCAATTCTAATAAAACTTCAAAATTCTCTTATGATTTTATACAGATAATAAAATTACAGGGATTTATCATTTATAAACTTCAAAAACATGTAGGGATTCATCATTTACAAATTTTCAAGAAATAATATAATTAAATAGGGAGTGAAATGAAATCCATACATGTACAAACAACCAACACACAAAATGAATGCAAATGATTTTCTACCAAAAATGTTCAATTGACTGCTTGGATTCTTAAGTTTTCCAGCCGAACAAAAAGGACGCGAGAGAGAGGATTGGTGCAGATCTCGTCGAATCCTTTTTCGTGTAGGTTTTCTTCTTAGATGCCTTGCGACAATGGCCGTAGATCTCTCAGACGAAGAAGATGAAGAGTTGTAGAAGAACGAGAGAGAGAGAGAGAGAGGAGAGAGAGAGAGAGAGAGAGAGAGAGAGTTGGAGAGAATTCAGAAAGGCGCATGGTTTCCAGATCTAATTATGAGATTATTTCCGACGAATACCCATGTCAGAAATAATAAAATGATCTAAAATGACATCGTTTACTTATTTCTGACATTAGATAACGTCGGTAATATAGTTAATTCTGACTAAAATAATGGCCAAAAATATTGTACATCAATTTTAGTTATTTCCGACTCAAAATGTTGTCGATTATAGTTATGTTCTATGACCAGCATAGTTTAGTGTATGTATTAGTAAAATATTACCTACAGTACATATTTTGGTTGATAAGAGTTAATTAGTTCCGACGACTTGAGCCGTCGAAAAATATGCCGTCTTCTTTCTACTATAATTTCGACATTTAATTTGTTTCCATTGTAAATACTCAGTATAACTGATGAATTTATAACCGACGGCTAGTATGCGTCGGAACCAACCTCATTTCTTATAGTGTTATTGGCGTTTGACTGGTTCCAAAAATCGACGAACGTGCTGTTAGGGTTAAGAAGGAAGCAGCGGAGGAGTCTCGAGACGATGTTAGAGTGAATGAGTTGGAAGATGATGCAGCAACGACCGATGCAGAGTTGGAGAGTGGCAGTAGAAGATTCGTTGCTAGGGTAATTGCTTGCTGTCACAAGGGTCAATTTCAAGCACCAAATTTTTGCCTGTGATGGCGTTGTCACCGGACAACCAGCCACTCAAAACACCTACCAACACACACAGTGTATAGCACAGCGGAATAGGAAAGAAGACACGAAAACGTACAAGGAAAAACCCCCAACCTTTTATTCACTAACCCATCGGAATTATGAATACAAAGGAATCAGATTTCTTAAGAATACAAGACACTCAACCCACACTCACAAAGAGACACACACCAGTGTATTATAATCTCTCTGCTTCTCTGCCTTGCTCTCTCTTTGCCTTTTCCGTGTGTTTACAAGAGACCTCGCACCCCTTTATATAGCCCAAGATCTCAACCGCCCATGTGCGTGCATGTGACCCGCACATAGCTTGCAGTTACACCCAACTGCTAGGGTTTGTCACAGACTACCATCTGTGCCTTGTAGTTGCGCCCGTAACTACTAGGGCTATCTGAAGCCTTGGATGTGTGCCATCTATAAGGATCCATGCCTCCCTTTGCCACACACCATATAAGCCCTTGGATCAATGCACCACCTGTGAGGATCCGTGCCTCCCATTGCCGCACATAATATGAACCCTTGGATCCATGCGCCAACTCAGCAGGCAGTTGCCTTGCACCTTCTGTCAGCCCCGTAACTGCCTTGCGCAATTGCCAGCCCCACAATTGCACCGCAACTGCCAGCCTCGCAACTGCCCTGCAACTGTCTTGCGCTGCAACTGCCCTGCGCCGCAACTGCCAGCTCAGCAACTGCCAGCCCCGAGCCCTCACTCAAGGACACGGCCATATGCAGTCAACCTTGAACCTGCACACCTCTTGACCCAGCCCATGCTTCCGTGTTAGCCCTCGTTGCCAAGCCATGCCCCCACATGCCTTGGTCTTCCTTAGCCGTATAGGCCACTCGCCCATGGGCGCCTCGAGGAGGTACTCCCCCCTATATATGTCAAAGTACAATTTACTCCTCTAACAGGAGTGGATACAACCCCTTGCAAAACCAGTTCTTCCCCTTGTGTGCATCTGCCTTGCCAAAGGCAACCCATGCACCAACTGTTCACAAGCCATCAGCTGCACCAACTCTGAAATGTCTAAGTATACCTCCAATACTTAGAATATTTTCGACATATCCTAAAAGACATCCTATCTTCGAAAAATCATTCCCATTCCTGAATGTTGTTCCGCCCTGAATAACATTCCAAGTCCAGAATGTCATTTCAAGTCCAGAATGTCATTCCACCCTTGATTAACATTCCAAGTCCGAATGTCATTCCAAGGCATAGCATGCCTCCCCATGCCTATGCCAATGCCACCAAGGCAGGACATACCTCCCCATGCCCCATGCCTCCATGTCAACTCAGTAAAGGTCTAACAAACCACCCCCACCAGAAGAAGCTGACGTCCTCGTCGGACCAACACTACCTCTACAGACATTCCATCGCTGCACCGTGTCACTTGTCTTGATACTGTGCCTAACCGGCACCCACAGCATCCTTCTGCATTGGTTGTTGCCCATGCAGAACACACTTGGCCCCCACCAAGTCTTGCTGAAGAACTTCAGCCTTCAGCCCTTATTGTCGATCGACCATCAGATTTTGGGAAAGTTTGCCACTGTTTCTGGTTATGATTGACCCTTTCCCACCAGCCAGCCCACCCGTTACTTTTAGAACATCAAGCTTCTGAATTCAGGCCCCCGGCCTGCATGCCACCGGATATGTTCCCTGCAGCGTTTGGCACTGCTACACCTTTGCCTACCAAAGCTCCCAAGTAGGACTTCACCCCACCATCAGAACCTTCTGAATCTTCAAGGACCTGAATTACAGACATCCTTGAAACCTTTCCCTTCTTTGCTTTCGAGAAAGGAACAAAGCATGGACTTTCCTCGTCCATAATCAACATTCCACCAAGGTGAGACATCACAACTGCCTTTGCCTTCTGGAAAAACTCCAACCCAAGGATGACTTGGAAATCATCCAAAGGCATGGCCAAGAAACTGCATTCCCCACTCCAGTTTCCCACCTTGGCCTGAACACCCCTCGCTACCCCAGCAACCCGACTTGCCTCGGAATTGGCTGCCTTGATCACACTAGAATTTGGCTGCAGTGCAAGGTCCAGCCTATACACTTCCCTGTCTGAGATAATGTTGTTAGTAGCCCCCGTGTCCACCATTGCACTGACAACTTGGTTGTTCAGCAGTATGTCCACGAACATCAACCCCCTCTTTGGAAACCGACTCCTCCTTCTGCAACACATTGAGAAGTTGGATGGGGTTAACCCTCACGGTTTCCTCTTCTGAACTCTCTTCATCTTTTGCAGTAAGAGCGTTCAATTTCTGCCGCTTTGGACAATTTCTAGCCTGATGTGGTCCGTCATAGATATAGCATCCGCTTGGGGTTTGGCCTTTGAACGTGTCCTTGGAACTTAAGGCTTTGTCCGTCTGCCCCTCCAAAGAACCCGTCTTTTCGACTTTCTTTTTGTCCTTCTTGCGCTCCTTAGATCTGTCTCTTCCAGCACCCTCAGCCCCTTTGTTGCCGTCCCTAGTGTTAGCCGACTTGTAGTCCACCAAGGCATCGGCTATTGCTATGGCTACGGACAAGTCTTTTACACCTTGTCGACGCAGTTCAGTCTGTGCCCAGTTCTGAAGACTAGCAATGAAGTTGAAGAGCTTGTCCTCCTCAGACATGTTTTTGATGTCAAGCATCAAGGATGAAAACTGCTTGACATACTTCCTGACTGTCCCAGTCTGTCTGAGCCGCCGCAAAGCATTATGAGCCTGCCATGCCGTGTTGCTTGGGAGGAACTGCTCCTTCATTTCTACCACCAGCATGTCCCACGTCACGATTTGAGGATGTGAAGTATCCTCTGCACGAGTACGCCACCCCAATTTGGCATCCCCAGTCAAGTACATCGATGTGAGATTCACCCGCTCACCATCCGGAATGTGTACTGCCTAAAATAGTGGGTCAGGTTCCACAGAAAATTCTTCAGTTCTTTGGCACTCCGAGTGCCAGAGAACGCCTTTGGTTCTAGTACTTTGGCCTTCTGCCCGCCCACGTTCATACCAACAGTACCAGTATGCAATGCCCGCTTCAGCAGCGTCCTGTCCGCATCCAGTGTGTCCAATCTGCTTTTGAGAGATTCGGCCAACGCCCCAAGATCGCCCAGGACGTCACTAATCTTGACTTAGCCTTCAAGATAGTGATCCTCCTCCACCTTTTTGAGTTCGTCCTGGGCATTCTGGACATTCTCCACGATCTCGAACAGCCTTGCGCACTGGACTGAGAGAGGCATAACATCATCTGACTAGGGAGAACCAAGGAAGTCCTTCATCCGAGCCACCCGTTCACACAGTTCAGCGTTTGAGCCACCAGCCATGGTCAGAACTTGGCTCTGATACCAACTGCCAAAGGGTCAATTTCAAGTACCAAATTTTTGCCTATGATGGCGTTGTCACCGGACAACCAGCCACTCAAAACACCTACCAACACACACAGTGTATAGCACAGCGGAATAGGAAAGAAGACACGGAAACGTACAGGGCAAAACCCCTAACCTTTTATTCATTAATCCACCAGAATTATGAATACAAAGGAATCAGATTCCTTAAGAATACAAGACACTCAACCCACACTCATAAAGAGACACACACCAGTGTATTACAATCTCTCTGCTTCTCTGCCTTACTCTCTCTCTGCCTTCTCCGTGTGTTTACAAGAGACCTCGCACCCCTTTATATAGCCCAAGATCTCAACCGCCCATGTGCTTGCATGTGACACACACGTGGCTTGCAGTTACACCCAACTACTAGGGTTTGTCACAGACTGCTATCTGTGTCTTGTAGTTGCACCCGCAACTGCTAGGGCTATCTGAAGCCTTGGATGTGTGCCATCTGTGAGGATCCGTGCCTCCCTTTGCCGCACATCATATAAGCCCTTGGATCAATGCGCCACCTGTGAGGATCTGTGCCTCCCATTGCCGCACACAATATGAACCCTTGGATCCATGCGCCAACTCAGCAAGCAGTTGCCTTGCGCCTTCTGTCAGCCCTGTAACTGCCTTGCGCAACTGCCAACCCCGCAACTGCCTTGTGCTGCAACTACCAGCCCCGCAACTGCCCCGCAATTGTCTTGCGCCGCAACTGCCCTATGCTGCAACTGCCCTGCAACTGCTAGCCCAGCAACTGCCCCGCAACTGCCAGCCCCGAGCCCTTACTCAAGGACACGGCCATATGCAGTCAGCCTTGAACCTGCACACCTCTTGACCTAGCCCATGCTTCCGTGTTAGCCCTCGTTGCCAAGCCATGCCCCATTCCTCCATATCAACTTAGTAAGGGTCTAACACTTGGGCACCAATAAATGCGAGGCCTACGACGAAGTGGTGATGATGAAGGCGGCGGGGCATGGAGTGTAGTTTGTGAGAACTTATTAGATAGTCAAAAGTATTGATCAAGCCCATGATTCTAATTAATTTTAATTTAATATATTAATAAAAATTATTTTATTGTATCTTACAAATTAATATAGTAAACATGTATTAATTTGTGATTGATTGATACTTTTGATTCTGAATTAAACAATAAATTTTCATGACATACAGAAAATTCTCATAGATAGCAGCACTAATCTCATGCTTATGATGATGTGCAGGGCCTTCTTTACCGTAAATGTGTGTTTTTATTAACTTGTCAAACAAGCAAAAAAAATAATATATATATATATATGTATGTATGTATGTATGTGATGCTGCACTTTTTAGGCCCACGTGAGATCCAAGCTCGGCTCCCTGCGAAACACTCGAAACAGAAGATCAAAGGACCACTGGGTTGGCTCCGGCGGTAGCCGCTCCGATGCTTAAGTCAATAAACTGAATTGAAAGACTCGTAATGAAAGCCAAAATAATGAGCATGATCCTAAAGCGTACCTTAAGGGTTGAATTTATAGGTGGTTGTTCTCCCAAGTTGATTAGGATTTGGAACCATGAATATAGGGATTAGATCTTCGGAGATATAAGTTACCTTGTTGAATATGGAAACTTAATGTGGCAGTTCCCTTGTTGGAAACAACTTCCTTATTCCTTGCTCGGAGCTTGTTGAGGCGGTGATAGGATCTGATTATTGACTTACTGTACTGCAAGTTTGCATCTGTATATATTTAGCTTTGTAGGAGAGCTACCTTGCTCTGATACTGTGAGATCGGTTTATTTGGGCTACGCCTTTGATTGACCGAACATAAGTCATGTGGCCGATCATGAACTGAATGACTGAGCCCAGGTCGTATGACCGAGCATGATCTGAATGACTGAGCCTGAGCCGATCCGTACTTACATGTGTCGTGCAGTGGTTGATGTGTCACATAGTGGTATATCAGTTACTCCCCCCCCAAGCCTTAGTTTGAGCTCGGGTCGTAACTAAGGTTTTATGAGCGTCCGAAAAGCCATGCGTTCTGTCGTCTCATTTCTCGAGACGTCCGTTGGTACATCATTTATTGCGCAGCCGGTTCTTAGGTTTCTCAAGTCATTATTGTTGCGATACTGTCGCGACGGTTCGCCTGGGTAGCAATTACTCTTTGGATGCATATAAAAGGGAGAAAGAGCATTGTACGATTCTTTTTACCATCTTCTACTCTACGAAGTGAGATATACATCCGACATTGTCGAACCAGCAAGCTACCTTGTGAAGAATACCATCCATCCGAAGTCCCTTACTTTGATTCAGGTTTGGTTTTAGTATTTTTGTTCATCTTTTCACTTTCTCTTCCTCTCCTTTTGGTTATTTTGAAATGTCGACTTCTTCGGCATCTTCTGATGTTGGTAATGGGTCGGGGAGCCTCCCGGAGGCTCCTTCCTTGTCACAAACCCTAATTAAGGGTAGCAGTTCCTCGGGGACTGGATCGGAGGAGACTCACTCTAGTCCCTCAGTTAGAATCGTTGATGCCTTCTCGGAATCTAGGGATAGAGAGGGTGAAGTCTCGGGTCGGTCTTCTCAGATAGAGAGTACTGTAACATCCTCTTGGTTAGAGGTTATTAGGGAGAAGTATGAGATTCCTCCAAACGTCACCCTTAGGGCTCCCGATGACCTAGACTACCCTTGGGAAGTTCAGGAGGGAGAAATCTGTGTTTATGCTGCCTGGTTTGAGATGGGGCTGCGTCTTCCCTTCCCTAGTTTGCTTAGGGATTTTTTCTGCTGGTTTAACCTCTGCCCGGCCGACCTGCTTTTGAACAGTTGGAGGCACCTGTTAGGGTTTATAGCCTTAGGTCGTCTGAACGGTGTTGAGGTTTCTTTAGATCTGATCCGTAGTAAAATGGATCTTAAGTATAGGAAGGCGGAGGGCCTCTATTACATGTCATTCGACAAGGGATTCCGGCCTTTGACCTATGTACCGTCCTCCAATAAATTTTGGAAGGATCGGTTCTTCTTTGTTGGTGGAGAGTGGGAAGTGACTGACCCCGAGGACCAGTTCTCCACGTTCCCCCGGAGCACGGGGTTTATGGGTGAGACACCCTCTTTCTTTTGCAATTTTGTTCTGTGCTTGTTTTTGTGTGTCTGACTAACCTTTGCTCAAAATTCTTTTGTGCAGCCAAGAGCGTCAAGAAGAGGCCTCACTTCACCCCTGTTTTGAAAGACCGATACAAGAGGCTCCTTCAGACTCCAAACAGGGACTACCGAGCCATTCTTCATTCCGGCCCTACAATGCCTCCCAAGGACAAGAATGTGGTTGATGAGGTCCTTAAGTCAGTTGCCGGTAAATGGGGGGCGTCAAAGAAGAAGAGGGTGGCGAGCCAGCCTCCTCCCTCTGTGTCTTCTTCGAAGAAGACGAGGACGACTGACCCGTCCTCTTCGGCGCCTCCCAAGAAGGGGGTTGTCTCCTCTGCTTCTCCCTTTTCCCAGCCTCCTCTGAAGGGAGTTGTGATCAGGGAACCCTCCTCTGTCCCCCAAAAGGGGGTGGTGATCAGGGAGCCCTCTTCTGCCCCTCAGAGGGGTACGGCGGTACTTCGGCCTGTCCCCTCTTCGGCCCAAAAATCTCAACAGAGGGGTAAGGCAAAAGTGGGTACCGAGATGCCCGATGGATATAAGGCCGTCCATCAGGCTATTGAAGACTTTTGGGCTGAGGCCCCTCAGAATGACATCCCTTCCTGCAGCACCAGGAAGGGTACTGAGAAGATTGTGGCTGGTGCCATGAGGGCCCATTTGAAGGTAACGACCGACCTTCCTTTGGTGTTTTTCTTTCTTTTCCTTTTTACTGATATGCCTCTTGTTTTGTTTTTGCAAACTCTGCATAGCTTGGCCGCTCTGATGGAGGCCACGGTGGATCTCCAGGCCTTGGAGAGGCTGGAGGAAGAAATTGATGAAGTCCGGCTACAGCTCGGCACGGCTCAGTTCCAAGCCACCTCGGCCGAGGACGAGCTCAAGGAGGCAAGGACCTGAACGGGACTCCCTTCGTCAGGACCTGACCAAGCTGAAGGAGGAGAACAGTGCCCTTCAGGACTCCATTGCTCAGAAGGTTGAGGAGGCCAAGGTTGAGACCGAGGCCAGGCTGAAGACCGAGCTTGAGAAGATGGGAGATACAATCGCGCAGCTTGGTTACGATAACCTCAAGTCCAAGCTTCTCGCCAAGTTCCCGGATATCGACCTGTCTGGGATCGATGACGACGATGAGGACGAAGATGGTGATGAGGATGATGGACTGCAAGCCCCTTAGTTTAGGGAAAACTTTTGTAGTCCTTGTTCATCTTCTTTGTAACCGAGCTTGCATATTAATGAAAATATCTTCTCTTCGATTTTTTGTCTATGTCTTTCTTTGACTGTTGGCAATCTTTGAGTTCTGCTCTAAAGATGTATCAATGTTTTGTTGTGTGTAAACGGACTCCGGTTTTTGATGTTTGTAGTATGACACAAGTAATCCTGCTCGGTTTCCAGAGTACTGTTTCTACCGACCATGGGTGGTCTTCTGAAATAATGTGAAGAAATAACCAACTTGTGCCGAACCCTCGATATTGGAGGGGTTTTTTGAATTACGAACTTTCTTTAAGAAAGATAACTTAAATAATAATCAATCAATCTGATCACTAATCGTCAATCGTAAAAACTAGCATAAGACAGTTATTCTGACCCCTTAGAACAAGACCCGAGCTTGATTGCCGAACAAAGGGACTTGTATTTGCAAGGATATTTTGACGGTCGGTATGACTGAGCGCTTAGAGTTGATTCTTTTATAACTTCTGACACAGAGCCCTTGTGTACTTGTTATCAAACATCATCCTCATATATTAAGATGGATCAGACTTAAGGATTTTGTCCATTTAAGATGGAACAGACCTGAGGTCTGTGCATTGAGACGGACCAGACCTGAGTCTGTGCATTGAGATGGACCAGAACTGAAGTTTGTTCATTGAGATGGACCAGACCTGAGCCTGTATATTTGAGATGGACCAGACCTTAAGTCTGTACATTGAGACGGACCAGACCTGAATCTGTGCATTGAGATGGACCAGACTTAAGCCTGTACATTTGAGATGGACCAGACCTTAAGTCTGTACATTGAGACGGACCAGACCTGAGTCTGTGCATTGAGATGGACCAGACCTGAGCCTGTACATTTGAGATGGACCAGACCTTAAGTCTGTACATTGAGACGGACCAGACCTGAGTCTGTGCATTGAGATGGACCAGACCTGAGCCTGTACATTTGAGATGGACCAGACCTTAAGTCTGTACATTGAGACGGACCAGACCTGAGTCTGTGCATTGAGATGGACCAGACCTGAGCCTGTACATTTGAGATGGACCAGACCTTAAGTCTGTACATTGAGACGGACCAGACCTGAATCTGTGCATTGAGATGGACCAGACCTAAGCCTGTACATTTGAGATGGACCAGACCTTAAGTCTGTACATTGAGACGGACCAGACCTGAGTCTGTGCATTGAGATGGACCAGACCTGAGCCTGTACATTTGAGATGGACCAGGCCTGAGCCTGTGTATTTAGATGGACCAGACCTTAAGTCTGTATATTGTAATATTTTACGGAATATATTTGGAAAAAGAAATTATTTTATTGATAATACTTTCTTAAGTGCTCCATATTCCATGGTCTGGGGACAGGTTTCCCATCCATGTTTTCCAACCAATAAGTGGTCGGTCTTACTGTCTTGGTAATTTTGTAGGGGCCCTCCCAGTTTGGTGATAACTTCCCCATGGTGGGATCCTTGGTGATCTGGAAAACCCTTCTTAGGACGAGGTCCCCAACTTGGAAGCTGGCAGGCTTGAGGCCAATTTTTGAGCGGTTAACCATCCTGCGCTGATATGCTTCCATTCTGATTACGGCCTGCTCTCTCTTTTCCTCGAGCAAATCCAAATTTTCTGCTAGTTGTTGGTCATTGGTCTCTTCGTTGAAAGCCTCAGTCCTTAGGGTAGGCATGCCGATCTCAACAGGGATTATTGCCTCAGTTCCGTAGGCGAGTGAGAAGGGAGTTTCTGATGTTGGAGTTCTCCTGGTTGTTCGGTAGGCCCAGAGTGCCCCAGGGAGTTCCTCAACCCATTTCCCTTTAGCTGCTTCTAATCTTTTCTTGAGAGCGTCCAGGATCGTCCGGTTAGTGACCTCAGCCTACCCGTTTGCCTGAGGATGACCAGGGGAGGAAAAGTGCTGGTTGATGTTTAGATCTTGGCAGAATTTCTTGAATATTTTCCCAATAAACTGTGTGCCATTATCTGAGACGATCACGTGAGGTATGCCGAACCTGCAAACTATATTTCTCCAAGTAAAGCTCTGGACCTCCTTTTCAGTGATGTGAGTCAATGGCTCTGCTTCGGCCCATTTTGAGAAGTAGTCAATGGCCACTAATAGGTATCTCCTGTTCGGTTTGGCTTTAGGCAATGGTCCTATGATGTCCATTCCCCACTGTGCAAAGGGCCATGGGCTAGTGACGGGGATGAGCTCATGTCGTGGCTGGTGCTGATAAGGGGCGAACCTCTGGCACTTGTCACACTTTCGAGTGTATTCCTTTGCTTCCTTCAGCATTCCAGGCCAGTAGTAGCCTTGAGTTAGAGCTCGGTGGGCTATGGTTCTCCCTCCGTTATGATTTCCACAAATTCCTTCGTGGATTTCTGCCAAGACGTACTGAGACTCTTCAGGTGCTAGGCATTTTAACAATGGCTGAGTGTAAGATCTTCGGTAGAGCTTTCCGTTAAGGACAAGATACCGAGCTGCTCTGATGCGGATTATTTTTGCCTTCTGGGAGGAGTCCTTCTTCCAGGTACTGGAGTATAGGAGTCATCCAGTTCTGAGGCTGTTCTGTGACTTGGGCGACCTGGATCTCCTCGGTGCTAGGCCTCGGCTGGTGAGAGAATTTTATCGTTGACTCCACCCCCGTTTTCATGTGAGATGCCATGTTTGCGAAGGCATCGGCTCTGCTGTTTTGACCTCTTTCTATTTTTTGGATTGAGAATGTTCGGAAGGAATGTTTCAATGAATTGACTAACTCCGAATATCGAAGCATTCTCTCATCCTTGACAGCGTATTCTCCTTGAACTTGGCTAACAACTAGTTGGGAGTCAGAAAATACCTCGAGGTTCTGCACTTCGCACTCCTGAGCTAGCTTCATCCCTAAGATAAGGGCCTCATACTCTGCTTCGTTGTTGGAGGCTTTGAACCCCAAGCTAATTGCTCTTTCGGTCGTAAGCCCATCAGGAGAGTGTAGTACTAGCCCGGCTCCAGCACCTCGGTCGGTAGATGATCCATCAGTATACAACTTCCAAGTTCCCATATCGTTGGAGAGTTGCGTTTTGCTTAGTAGTGCGGGAGTGAATTCTGCGACGAAGTTTGCCAAGGCTTGCCCTTTAATTGAGACACGTGGAACGTAGGACAGATCGAACTCTCCTAGTTCCACTGACCATTTGACCAACCGTCCTGATACTTCTGGTTTTCTCAGGATTGTTTTCAGTGTGTAAGCAGTTGGAATCTCTATGGGATGTGCTTGGAAGTAAGGTCTCAGCTTTCGTGCAGATACTATGAGTGCAAGGGCTAGTTTTTCGATCTTGGGGTATCTCTTTTCTGTGTCCAGTAATGCCTTGCTGACATAGAAGATGGGCCTCTGCACGCTCCTGTCTTGCCTGACTAGTACTGAACTGACAGCGTTCTCAGAGACTGCAAGGTAGAGAAGCAGCCTTTCTCCTTGGATCGGCTTTGATAAGAGCTCGGGCGAAGCCAAGTACCTTTTGAGTTCCTGAAAGGATTTTTCACACTCGTCAGTCCATTGCAAAGATTTGTTACCTTTTAGAGCCTTGAAGAATGGTAGACACCGATCTGTGGATTTTGAAATAAATCTGCTAAGAGCTGCTATCCTGCCGTTCAGAGCTTGAATGTCTTTCCGGGTCTTTGGAGATTTCAGTCCGATCAGAGCCCCGATCTGAGTCGGGTCTGCTTCTATACCTCTTTGAGAGACTATGTACCCAAGGAATTTCCCTTTTGTTACACCAAAGGTGCACTTTGAGGGATTGAGCTTCATCTTATATTGTCTGAGAATATCAAAGGTTTGTGCTAGGTGCTGGAGATGACTGCTCTTCCTTAGGCTTTTGACCAGCATATCGTCGATGTAAACTTCCATAGTGTTGCCGATTAGGGAGCTGAACATCTTATTAACAAGACGTTGGTAAGTAGCTCCAGCATTCTTCAGTCCGAACGGCATCACTCTATAATAATAGAGACCTCGTTCGGTGATGAATGAAGTCTTCTCCTGGTCGGGGGGATGCATCTGTATTTGGTTGTACCCAGAATAAGCATCGATGAAGCTCATGAGCTCGTGCCTTGCAGTTGCATCAACTAATTGATCTATTCGTGGAAGAGGGAAGCTATCTTTCGGGCATGCTTTGTTGAGATCCGTGTAGTCAACACAGACTCTCCATTTGCCGTTCTTCTTCTTGACCAGAACAGTGTTGGCCAACCAATTAGGATAAAATACCTCTCGTATCATGTTGGCGTCGAGCAACCTTTGAACTTCGTCGTTGATGACCTGATGCCGCTCTGGAGCGAGTGGCCTTCTCTTTTGTCTCACTGGTGGATGATCCGGATCCACCATTAGTCTGTGTGTAATCAGGTCGGGATCTATCCCTTCCATGTCCCTTGTCTCCCAGGCGAATACGGAGAGGTTTTTCTTCAAAAACTCAACCAGCTCATCCTGCTCGGCATGTGTCAGGTCGGGACCTATCTGTAGGAAACGTCCTTGATCCTCCGAGCTGACCAGGACTTTAATAGGCTCCCCTATAGGTTTGGCTCTGCTATCCCTTCCTCTGGGGCTTAATGGCTCGTCAATCCTGGAGGGGCAGTCTTCTGCCTCGTGATAGCAAGGGTAGATTGCATCCTTGCACTCACGGGCGTGCAGTAATTGCTATTTAGGGGCCTTAGCCTTGAGTGCGAGGGCATGGCATTCTCGGGAGGTCGGTTGGCATCCTCTGATGGAATAGACTGTCTAATTGTGAACGTATTTCAAGCATTGGTGGAGAGTCGAGGTGACTGCTCCCATCTCATGCAGCTAGGGCCTTCCAATTATAACGTTGTAGGGAGATTTGGCTTTTACGACCATGTACTCAGCTATCATGGTCTTTTGCCCGTCCCCTTCACCTGCAGTTGTGGCTAGATCGATCCTTCCTAGAGGAGTGTTGGTGTTTCCATCGAACCCTGTCATTACTATACTTGTGGGTTTAGTGTCATTGGGGTCGAGTTTCATATGGTTGAAAGGATCGTAGAACAGTACATTGGTTGAGCACCCAGTGTCAACGAGGACTCTTCGGATCTCGAAGTTGGCGATCTTAAGGGAGATAACCAGGGCGTCGCTGTGAGGACAATGAACTCCTATAAGGTTATGATCCGTAAATTGGATTTCTGGTACGGGCTTTAACCTTTTCTCCAAGTTAGCGACTTGCATGACGTTGGGAGCAGACCTGGCCTCCCGAGCATATCGTTTCCTTGACCTGTTAGAGGTGCCTGTTGTCAGGGGAATCTGCGTGTAGAACGAAGATCACCTGATTGTTCTGTCGTGGGGGCTCGTTCCTGCCCTCTTTCTGTTCTTGCCTCTGGTCGGCCTTTCTCTGCTGGGGTCGTTCGTCACGGGGGTTCTGTCCTCCGTCCTGCTTGACGAACTCTTGCAGCCGTCCTCTCCTTATTAGCTGCTCAATCTCATGCTTGAGAGCTTTGCAGGTATTGGTCGTGTGCCCTCGGTCCTTGTGAAAATCACAATATTTGGTTTGATCTCGATAGCTGGGGTCTCCTTTCAAAGGCTCTGGCCATCTCAGATTTTCTCGAGATCTTACTTGCTTCAATATGTTGTACGGAGAGGCGTTTAGAGGAGTAAAGTGGTTGAATTCCCTCAGCCCAGAATTGTAGGAGGTTCTGGGGGCCCCCCTTTTTTCTGGGCTCCTGACTCTCTTCCTGGCCGAGCTGGTGTCCTTCTTTTGGTCGTCCTTCCTTTGACTATCTTTCTTCTGATCGTCTTTCTAAGCTTGCTCTTTGACCTTTCTAGAGGTGTCCCTGGCCTCTTCCTTGCACGGTCCATGAGTGCCACCATATCCGCAGGGGGATTTTTGGTTAGGGAGTCTCTAAAGCCTCCTTGTGCAAGTCCAGCGGCTAGAGCAGCCACTAGGAAACCAGGGCTGCAGTCTGTCACCTCGGTGAGCTCGGCGTTGAAACGTGCTATATACCCCCTGAGTGATTCTTCCCTTGTTTGCTTTATGTTCAGAAGGAATTCTGGACCCTTTCTTAGCCTTCTGCTAGTCATGAATCTGTCCAAGAACCTTCTGCCGAGCTCATAAAAGCTAGATACCGAGTTCGGCGGGAGGTGGTGGAACCACTTCAGGGCGGTACCATTGAGGCTGGTCACGAACGTTCGGCATAGAAAGGCATCAGAAGTACCGTGCAAAGCCATGGTATGCTGGTAGTGAGAGAGGTGGTCCCCCGGGTCCCCAGTCCCATCATAAGGGGTGAACTTAGGGACGATAAACTTCTTGGGTCTTTCTTCAGCCATGATAGCATTGGTAAACGGGGTGGCCGACCTCCCGAGTAGTCTGGCCAGCTCGTCCTGTTCTGGATACTGGGCACCTCTTATGACGGCGGTACGGTCTATTGATTCAGCAACTTCTTCGGCTCTTATTGACCCCCTTGGCGGGACGGGCTGCTGTGAGGCAGGTCTCATGACCTCAGGGCCTACATGGGTAGGCTGATCTTGGCCCATTACTGGGGGGTTGTTTTGATTCTCTGGCACCGGTGGTATAGGAACCACTCGAGGAGGTGACCCTTGTGGAACGTGGTTTACTCCCGAGACCCCAGGGATGGGGAGTCGGGTAGTACTTCGATAATGGACCTCCGGGACAAAGGCGGGAACTCCTCGACCGGCTGCCATCGACGACTGGGGGTCTCCATGAATACCGGCAGCCGCAGGAGGCTGCTCCTCTTGAGTGTTTGTGACAACGGGCGGATTTTGAGGATTGGTTTCATGATTCTGGGTGAACATTGCTAGGGTCCTGGACATAGTCAAGAGCTGTTCTCGTAGCAATTGGTTCTGCCGCCTAGTTTCGAGCAGTTCTTGTTGTACAGGATTATTCACTCGCCCTCTTCCTCGTCCGGCAGTTGGTTGAGGATGAGGGTTTTGAGTATTCTTCCTGGGTCGCAAGTTGGGAGCCATGATCCTTTTGATAAACGGACGATGAGCTTAGATTGAGTAGAGCACTTGGTTATTGTCTTTCCCACAGACGGCGCCAAACTGATGCTGCACTTTTTGGCCCACGTGAGATCCAAGCTCGGCTCCCTGGAAAACACTCGAAACAGAAGATCAGAGGACCACCGGGTTGGCTCCGGCGGTAGCCGCTCCGATGCTTAAGTCAATAAACTGAATTGAAAGACTCGTAATGAAAGCCAAAATAATGAGCATGATCCTAAAGCGTACCTTAAGGGTTGAATTTATAGGTGGTTGTTCTCCCAAGTTGATTAGGATTTGGAACCATGAATATAGGGATTAGATCTTCGGAGATATAAGTTACCTTGTTGAATATGGAAACTTAATGTGGCAGTTCCCTTGTTGGAAACAACTTCCTTATTCCTTGCTCGGAGCTTGTTGAGGCGGTGATAGGATCTGATTATTGACTTACTGTACTGCAAGTTTGCATCTGTATATATTTAGCTTTGTAGGAGAGCTACCTTGCTCTGATACTGTGAGATCGGTTTATTTGGGCTACGCCTTTGATTGACCGAACATAAGTCATGTGGCTGATCATGAACTGAATGACCGAGCCCAGGTCGTATGACCGAGCATGATCTGAATGACTGAGCCTGAGCCGATCCGTACTTACACGTATCGTGCAGTGGTTGATGTGTCACATAGTGGTATATCAGTATGTATGTATGTAGATATAGTAACAACAAAAGCATGAGATAAAGCAGGTGGCTTTGAGATATGTCTCATGTCAAATCACATGATCCTATACAGGAACTTTTTAAAATTTTTTTTTTTGTAATTATCTGATAATGAATTTTTTTTATATTTTTTGAAATTAAATTTACGATTCCTTTATTATACCAAAAATTTACAGATTTTTTTTTCTGTATAAAATTTATAATTGACGAACAATTAGAACAAGGAGAAGCTATTTAGATTGGCAAAATATTAAATAATCTATCTATTTTTTATATTTTAAATTTTAAAAATATTAAAATAATTTGAACTAAGCTTTGGAGAGATTACGTGATTATTCCTTTCAACAAATTCTGTCTCTCCTGTCTTCTCAACACAAGCCATATATGCCTTTATTCATTTGTCTCCTGCAATGTCTCCCTGCGGGGGGTTGGGGGGGGGGGGGGTGTAAAATTTGAATATTAAGGAGGCAAAATTACACCTAGGTCATTTGCCTCTTGTGATGACTCTCTTTTTGAGTTTTCAATCAAATTTTTTTATAACTAAATTATCTTTGAATATGACATAAACATGGGAGGTCCCTATAGGTCATTGTAATTATTGTTAAAAATAAAATAATAAATTCATATTTTTCGTTAATATTTGTCTTTTAACAATTTTAATAAAAGATATTAGTATAATATCAAAAATTACACTAGAGATTCTTGTAATTTTCAGGCATCAGAAGGATCGTTGGTAATTATTCTTTTTATTTTTTATTAATTTGTCAATAAAATGTTTTATTTATATTTTTTTCTTCGATGAATACTAGACGAAGGGATGTATCAATGTTTTATTAATTAGATTATCTTCGACGAATACTAGACGAAGGGATATAACTGGTGCCCCAGCTCACTACTGAACCATATAACACAAACTTTTTTTTGTCTCAATTCTTGGGATTTGCTATGGGACATTTTAAAGTTACCTTTTAATTTAATTATAACTTATTTATAATTTAATAAAATACTTTTAACAAGTGAATTTTTTTTTTGTTTTTGTTTTTATATGGAAAGGAATCATGTGGTATCGATTATAAGACGCAAGACTTTATATCCCAAATGAGTGGCCTTTAGGATATAAGTCAGGCCTAAAACCATGAGGAGATTACCTAAGCTTTTCCTCACTCAACTAACCCAATAGTTTGTACACATATATATAAGCATGTATAAAAAGATATATACATTTATATGTGTAAATATCAATTAGGAACATATTAATCACACACACACACACACACATATATATATAAGTTTAAAAATAAAAATTATTGAGTGTATTTGTTTGAATAATAATTATTAGAATTAATCCGGGCATCAAATTGCCAAGTGATCAAGTGGATAGGTTAAAGTTAACTGGTTGAATTAGTTGTATTTAAATTTAATTTAAAATTATATGTAATTCTAAAAAATAATGATGAAAATTAAAAGGATTAATTTTAAAAATTTATGTAAGTTTAAAACATGATAGATAGACATGAAAATATGACTAACAAAATAAATCAATAAATATGCCAATTCAGCGCTCGCGGGATTTGGTGGTGTCATTAAGGATGAATTCGGAAGATGGATTAAAAGGCTCTTGTGGTTTTATTGACAGCACCACCAGCTTAGTTGTTGAATTGTGAAGTATCCAGGAGGGCCCTAATCTATTGGAGAAAGAGACCATAAAACCGATGATGGAAACAGATTGTGAAATAGCATTGACTCTCATCTTGAACCAACAATCTACTTTGTTAGAATTTCATGCAATGGTGGAGGACATTGCGGTGATAGTGAGATGAAATTTTTTTAAATCATCTGATACAGCGAGATAATAATGTGTTCATTATATATATATATATATATATGATTCATTTTTTTAGTAAGAGATATTAAATATGACAAAATATTATTAAAAAAATGCATTGACATGTAGTGTACCAGACTTACCGAAGAATATCTCACTTTCATACGTGCGAGTTTGTATAGGAAGGTAACTCAGGGACAGCTCAACCATAAAGCTAGCAAAACAATTGCTTTAGATTTCACTTAACGAGAAGATTTCAAATTTCATGTTTCTGTATTATAATTAAATTAAAAATAAAATTCTTAAAGATTAATAGAACTCTAACTCAAAAAAGGTCACAACTTTTATATATTTATGGTATAATTAAATTACAAGTTTAAGATTAATAAAATTCTATCTCTATAAAAAAAACCCTTAAATACTCCATAAAATAAAAAATTAATTCTATTAATAGAGTTTAATTCGTATTATGCTCTAATATTTTATTGCCATATATTTAGATATATAAAATATATATATATATATATATAAACTAGATTATTAGACTTTCATTTAATATATATTTTTTATTAAAAAGTAATTAAATTTTATATTATAAAAATAAATATAATATATATATATATAAGAAATAAAACAAAAAATTATATTAATATTATAAAATTATCATTTTATCAATTTAGCCATCCAATTTCACAGAGCCAGCCTTGATGCAACCCTTTTGTTGACTGCCTTGCAACTTGGGTGTTCCAGGTGAGGAAAGGCAAAAAGTAAATGCCCTACTCACAACCCTATATTCGCTTTTCCCGAGAGTGGGCTTTGGTTCTCACTATTCATCTCCTCCAATTGATTCTCATGATCTGAGTTATTCCCTGTTGTTGCCGACCGAAATGCCTATGAATTCTAACCTCAACTCGTCAATATTCTAGCATTTTTTTATGGTCTAAATCTTAGGGAATTTGAAGCCCGCATAATTTCGATCATATTGGTATGAGTTTTATTAGAGATAGTGTTCTGGTTAGCTGGAAATGCGATTTTTCTAGCATTTCTTGATTTTTCCCATATAAATTTTATAAAGATTTATGCTTGTTTCGATGATCAAAACAACACTATATGGTTATAGTTATTTCAAAAACTATCTTTTAGAATCATTTTTCAAGGGGTAATAGAACCCCTAAACTTTCACCCCCAAAAAAACCCTTAAACTAATTTTAATCAAAGTTTACAGAATCAAACAAAAAAGAATTCTGGCCTTTATACGTACCCGAGGGCTATGTTTTCAAAATACCCACTACATTGTTGATCATCAGTTGCTCTATTTATTCCAGTGTGTTTGTGATTCAACGGGCAATCGAAACCCTAAATTAATTCTGATCAACAAGTATTTGTTGGGATATGCATAAGTACTACTGAACCAGAAACACACCCACACTTGCACAGAGACCAAATTTACATGGTTCGGCAATTGACTCACACTTGCACAGAGACCAAATTTACATGGTTTGGTAATTGCCTACGTCCACGAAGAAAAGATTATCACTATATCAAACAGAGAGTTTGCAATGGAGGAGGACAAAAACAACACTCACTTAACTCAAGTCACAACTCTCACTCTTATCTCTCAATGTCTCACTCTCACACAACACTCTTGCGACACTCTCTGTATCTCTATTTATAGGCAAGAGAGGAGATGCATTAAAGGTGCAATGATGCACACCACACCGTTGGTGGCTGAAGTCCACTGTGACGGCCAACTAGATTTCCACATCTGCGGCTGCAACTATGGTTGTGGCTGTGGCTAACCCTCTTCACGTAGGTAAGGTGGATCTATCAATTCTTCCCCTTCACCTCACCTTGGAAGGGGATATACCAACGTCAACTCCTCACTTGGAGTCCATTTCAGCCATTTCTTTACAAAGTTCTAACTTGTCTTTCGAAACACCTTTTGTTAGCATGTCGGTAGGATTCTTGACTGTATGGATCTCTACCAGTTTCAATAACGGTTTCTCCATCACTTTGCATATCCAATGATAGCGAATGTCAATGTGCTTTGTGCGAGAATGGTACATGAAATTCTTACTCAGATCTATGGCATTCTGGCTATCACAATGTACCCTTTACTCTTTTTGTTCTAGTCTCGGTTCTTGGAGGAAATGCTTCAGTCACAACATTTCCTTTCCTGTTTCAGTGGTGGCAATGTACTCTGCCTCGGTTGTAGATAAAGCAACACATTTTTATAGTTTGGACTGCCATGATATAGCTCCCCCTACAAAAGTGAAAATGAACCCTGATGTAGACTTCCTCCCATCAAGGTCTTCTGCCATATCGGCATCTGTGAAACTCTCCAAACCTGGTTTAGCTCCTCCAAAACACAAACACATCTTGGATGTGCCCTTCAAGTACCTCAAAATCCATTTGACAGCTTTCCAATGTTCTTTCCCTAGATTTGAAAGAAATCTGCTCACAATGCCAACAACGTGAACAATGTCTAACCATGTACAAACCATAGCACACATCAACCTTCCTACTGCAGAGGAGTAAGGAATCGCCTCCATCTCTTCTATCTATTTCTTAGTAGAAGAGGAGAGCATTTGCTTAGCTTGAAATGGTTTGCCAATGGAGTATAGACTGGCTTGGCATCCTTCAGTTGAATCTCTCAATCATCCGTTCAACATACTTTTCCTGTGACAAACATAATTTCTTGGCTTTCTTGTTACGAACGATCTTCATGCCTAAGATCTGTTTTGCCTTGCCTAAGTCCTTTATGTCAAATACCTTTGACAATTCTTTCTTCAATTTGCTGATTATGGCGGCATCCTGGCCAATGATTAACATGATATCAACATAGAGCAGAAGTATGATGAATTTGCCATCAAGGAATCTGTTGACATATACACATTAGTTTGCAGCAGTCCTCTTGCACTCATGACCCACCATGAATAAGTTGAACTTCTTGTACCATTGTCTTGGCGCTTGCTTGAGGCCGTAGAGACTCTTCTTCAGCCTGTAGACTAGGTGTTCTTTCCCTTTTACTTCAAACCTTCTAGCTGCTCCATATAAATATTTTCCTCCAAATCACCATGAAAAAATGCTCCATTGGCAAACCATTTCAAGCTAAGCAAATCTAAGCTAGCAACTAGCTCCAAAGCTACTCAAATGAAGGTCATCTTAATAACTGGCGAGAAGATCTCATTAAAATCAATCCCTTTCTTCTGTTCAAAACCTTTGACGACTAATCGAGCTTTGTACTTTGCTAGCTTGTCGTTGCCATCTTTCATCAACTTGAACACCCACTTGTTCTTCAGTGGATTTCTACCCTTAGGAAGCTCCACCAGCTCATTAGTGTGATTTTTATGCTAGGAACTTATCTCATCTTGCACAGCTTGCAACCAGCTAGTCTTATCCTTATGAGTTTATGCTTCTTGTAAACTCTCAGGCTCCCTCTTATTTGTGACTAAGATATACTCAGAAGCAGGATATCTATTTGACGACTTGGTCTCTTTAGCCGATCTCCTCAGTTGAGATTCTTCAATTTCTAGTGGAGGGTTTACTCCCCCTGCTCAACACCTCCTGTCTTAGTCTCGTCTACTTCTGGAATTTCTTCCTGCTTTCTTTATCCTCTATGAGATCCTGTGATGGTGCAGGATTGGGAATGAGGTTTGAAGCACTGATAACACTGGACTTTGCTTGCTTCATAAAGTTTGCCAAAAATTGACTTTCTTGGAACACGACGTCTTTGTTTTGGATGATCTTCTTATTTTTTGGGTCCCAAAACCTATATCTGAAATCTTCTTTTCCATAGCCCACAAAAATGTACGGAGTGGACTTATCATCGAGCTTCAACCTCTGCTCCTTAGAGATATATGCAAATGCTTTGCACATTAACATTCTGAAATGAGAGTAAGAGACGTTCTTTCTAGACCACACTTTTTCTGGAATCTCAAAATTCAAAGAAGTTGATGGCGATCTGTTGATTAGGTAGCAAGTAGCATGAATAGCTTCATCCCAGAATGGTTCGAGTAATTTCGCCATATTGAGTATGCATCTGACTCTCTATACAATAGTTCGATTCATCCTCTCAACCACACCATTATGTTGTATGGTGCGAGGAATTGTCTTTTCATGCTAGATTCCATGGTCTGTGTTGTATGCTTTAAACTCTTTACACATATACTCACCACCATTGTTAGAATAGAGGCACTTTAACTTCTTTTCGATCTTTCTTTCGACCATTGAATGAAATTTCTTAAAGTTCTCGAACACTTGATCCTTAATCTTTGAGAAGTACACCCACACTTTCCTTGGTGCATCATTAATGAATGTCAGAAAATAATTGTTGCCACCTAATGACTCAATTTCAATGTGACCGCAAACATCAAAGTGAACAAGACTTAACAACTTCGATCTTCTCTTTCTTGAGGAATGGAAGGAAACCCTATGATGCTCTCCGAACAAGCAATGATCACATGGGTTTAACGCAATATCTTTGGTAGAGGGGATAAGGGACTTCTTTGCTAAAATCTGTAACCTTTTTCGCTCATGTGGCCAGGCCTCTTATGCCACAAATTCAATGATGCCTCATCTTCGACTATATTTAGATTATTATAGCACACTTTCACCTGAGTCTTGTAAAGTGTGTAACAAGCCTATCATTTAGAGATGACCAAAAACCCCTTTGTCAACCTCTAGGTTCCTTTGCCAAAGTAATTCTCATAGCCTTGTGGATCTAGGGCTATTCGGGAAATAAGATTGAGGCGTAGATCAGGAACATGAATCACGTCCTTTAATACCAAGGTGCATCCAATATTGGTTTGAATGTGAATGTCGCCTATTCCCACGATCTTCGAACAACTGGTGTTTCCTATTCTCACTGTACCAAAATCTCCAGCTTTATACGAACTGAAGAATTCTCTCTGGGGGGTGGCGTGATAGGATGCTGCTATATCTATCACCCACTCGATATCGTGGTCGGCAAAGTGAAGGCATTCTTCTTCTTTGCTGGAGAATATTACTACGTCTTTTAACATAATGAAGGTAGTATTTCCACCTTTCATTCTGGGTTAATTGCCTTGCTCTAACACCATAATTCTCATAGCCCTGTTGATATAGAGCTATTTTGGAAATAAGATTGAGGCATAGATCAGGAACATGCCTCATGTCTTTCAATACCAAGGTGCATCTAATATTGGTTTGAATGCAAATGTCGTATATTCCCACGATCTTTGAACAACTGGTGTTTCCCATTCTCACTGTACCAAAATCTATAACTTTATACGAACTAAAAGATTCTTTCCAAGGGGCAGCGTGATAAAATGCTATTGTATCTATCATCCATTTGATATCGTGGTCGGCAAAGTGAATGTCACATCCCGAACCCCACCCTACGCGGATGTCGAGAACGTGACTGCCAGTCGGTCGCGACGCGACCAACCAAAGGCAAATTCTGAACTTTCCGACGAATTGCACTCCAACTGTAGGGTCAGATGCAACGGAATTAAAAACTTTTTCTTTGTATCACGGGAATGCAACTCACTTATCCATCATAAGTATATGTATAACAGAGCAAGACTAAATCCAGTCAGTCAACAATTCTAATTTCAGAGCATATCTAAAATCAAGCATATAACAACAGAGCAGATCTAATATCTCTAGAGTACCATTAGTTCCATGAGCCATGTCTATCTAGTATATATCAGTCAAGTCAGTCATAACATACCACTCACCGGAATAACCAGGTTCAATCCACAATAAACCAGTCTCTACAATTCAGTGCCGTCAGATCCTTACTTGCGATGCCACTTGGCCTATTCACGTCATGTCATCGTACCTTCTAATCCAATGGAGGTAATTCCTGAAAAATGTCAGAATAATGGGGTGAGCTTAAATAAGCCCAGTGAGTAACACAGATTCCCTATCATGGGTTTCAAAACCAGTTTTGTGCTCCCAAGGCACATGGATAATTTAGTCATTACAAAAATAACTATTTTTATAAATCCATTTCATAAGCAGTCTAGTACAATAAAATAGAATCGAACAGACAATACAAACGGATCGGAACATGACATAACCAATCGGTCAGAACAATAACTATTGCTAATATATCGGTCAAGACACAGACTCTTCATTAACTGAACGAATCATAACGGAACTGGACCATATATCAATCAAGACAGACAGATCATCAACGGACGGAACATGTCGGAACCGGACGGAACATATCAATCGAGGTAGACATAACATTAACGGACGGAATATAACGGAATCGGACGGTAACAATACATCAGTCAAGCAAAGGCATATCGCGAACGGATAAAATTATAACGGAACTAAACGGAAACAATACACTAATCAAGACACAGGCAAATCATGAGCAGGACACAACATAACGGAACTGGGTAGAAACAACATAACAATCAAGTCAGGGACACATCACTGTCGGAACTAATCATAACTGGACTGAACAATATTTTAATCAAGACAGACGTATCATCAACGGACAATACACAACGGAACTGGACCATATATCAATCAAGGCAGACACATTATCAATGAACGGAACATAACAGAATCGAACAGAACAAAACATTAGTCAAAGCAAAGACATATCATCAACGGACAGATCATAACGGAACTGGACCATATATCAATCAAGGCGGACTTAACATCATTAACGGACGGAACATGTCAGAACCGGACGGAACATATCAATCGAGGCAGACATATCATTAACGGACAGCACATAACCGAACTGAACGGAATTCCTAATTCGAAGGATACAAGCACATCACGTGGAATGTGATACAAAGGGCGTACATTAAGTACATACATTTAAACAATATAGCATTCAGACAGTATACTATACAAAGCGGTACGATACAACAAAATGTTGTTCTTTGCCTATATCACATGGTTTATTTAATCGTTTCAGAAATAATGGTTCAATATATCCATTTTATCTCAACAGTTCAAAACGGGCAAAAACAGTACGGAATGCTAGCACAGGGGTCAGGAATATAGTCAATTATTTAAAAAGACTAAAACCATGTCATAAGTGATATAGTACGAAAAGCATGCATTTAAATAATTGCACTTAAATAATTGCATTTAAAACAGATCAGTAAATCAAGGGACAGTATCAAAACAGTGTCAGAAGTTACTCACCAAGGACAGACAGTGAATCAAAATACAGTACAGTGTCAGGAGTTACTCACAAACTTTACGCTTATTTCCTTGCATAATTAATCCGATAACCTCCAGGTACGTCAGACATCTCCATGAATATCCTGAATAATAATCATCAATCACAGACAGATCAGAACTCATCCATTCAGGTCTCATTCGTCATCTTAGGTATCTATCGGATTACCTAAGATAGCCTAGTAGCCTACCGCCCTTCCATTGGGTCTCACCCGAGGCTATTTCATTCTTTAATTAGGCTTAGCATTTATTAGGATTATATCCTAAGTCATTTAGACTTCAATTGTTATCAGTCAGGCACTCATTCAACCTTAGGGGCAAAATGGTAATTTTACCATTCTTGTCCCGGACCCTGTCGTGGTCTTCGGAATAGTCTTTATATCTTAAGTACAAAGTTCTACGTCCTTTGGACTCCAATCGGTATCAGTTAGGTCCTCATTTTAACCATAGGGGCAAAATAGTAATTTTGCCATTCTTATCCCGGACCCTATCATGGTCCTCAGAATATCCCATATATCGTATATATGAAGTTTTAAGTCTTTTAGACTTTAATCGGTATCAGTTGGGTACTTATTTAGTCTTAGGGGCAAAATGGTAATTTTGTCATTTTTGCCCCGGACCCTATCATGGTCCTCAGAACGTCCCATATATCTCATGTATAAATTTGTAAGTCCCTTGGACTTCATTTGGTATCTGCTTTAGATCGTCGGGACACATCGGTCATTTCTCGTTTTACGCGTTGACTGTCTCGGAGTCTTATTTAGCCCTTCAGTGTTCATAATTATCCCTATGATAATTTATCAGATCAGTTTGACCTTTATTCGACCTCTACTTTGCACTTATAGTGCTCAGGGGTAATTTTGGTCATTTTACGTTTTGTGTAATTCTGACTCCGATTCGTCATTTAATCAAGTATACAGTCTCACCAGTGTCTGGGCTCCTACCGTTATCAGTTTCGTCCCAATCGGACTTTGTTTAGGTCTCGTACGGTATCAGGGGTAATTTGGTAATTTCATGTGTCATATTTTTCGGCACGTCAGTTCATAAAATGGACCTCGCCATTGGGTCCAGAGCGCCTAACATAGTGAAATTGGACTGTCTGTTATGTTTAATCGGCCCTGGGTATCATTAAGGGCAATTCGGTCATTTACACTTTACGTGTCTGTATTTTTCGGGACCTCAGTTCATTAAACGAACCTCACCGTTGAGTTCAGAATGCCCGAGACAGTCAAAATAGACTGTCTGATATTTTTATTTGGGTCTGGGTGCCATCAGGGACAATACAGTAATTTACACCTACGTGTCTGTATTTTTCGGGACTGTATTTCCAAAATCGGATCGTACCATTGAGTCCAGAATATTTGAAATAGTGAAAATACACTATTTATTTAATTTATTTGGACTCCGTTTGACATATTTAATGTCCAGGGGTAAAATTGTAATTTTTACCTATTTAATAAAACAATTAAATAATTATTTTATTATTTAATTAATTTATTGAGGGCTTAAATGAAGAAATTTTCCAAAGTCTGGGTCACTGTGTAATTTTCAGAAATGTTGGGGGTTGATCCGTAATTTCAGAAATCATTTGGGTTCAAAATATAATTTCATAATTTAGGGGTTCAAACCCAAGGGTTCAAGGGTTCATCAGTTGAGCCGGTCCAGAATTCAAAGAAGCCAACCGGTTTAGGGTCCCTCAGAAAACCGGGATAGCATATCCCTGTTAACCCCAATTTCTCTCTTATCCGTATTCAGGTTATGCCCAAACCAAATTCCCAAATTTTCGAATTTATTAACCGTGTTGCCAAACGGTCCGAATTTAATTTTTTTAAAACACATCAGTTAGCCAAACGGTGCCGTTCCAATTAATTCGGTGGCATCCCTCTTCGCTCAACATGTGTCCGAGTTGGCCCGGTTGACTTGGCTCAAGGCAGCGAGTCAACTCGGTCGTCTTCTTCATCAAATTACCCTCGGTTGCCCTAGTTTCTGCAGATTTCTTCTTCCAATTTCGTGCTATTTCAAGCACGTTTTTCAACCTGTTTTGATCCCAACCGGTCTCTGGAAGTGAAGCCAACATTTTGGCATCGGTTTGGTGCCTCGAGTCTACGGGTGGAGCTCGGTCCACTCCATTATTGCGCAGACCTGCAACTGGTTCTAGGGCGTCCATTTTTGGTCCAAACCTCACGGGGTTTGTTGCGTTGTGACCTACAGGTCATGGCATTTCATTCCCCGTCATCATATCTCAGTTTGGTCACGATTTCAGGGGTGTTGGGTGTCAAACCCGTGACTGCAACTCACGGTTTGGGGGTTTAAATCAGTGATCTAGGGTCGCGGGTTTGTGTAATTGGGACCCTCTCAGTGTCTAGATTAGTTCTAGACCATCAGAACTCGGTTTTAGGGAGGTCGAATCAGACCTGCTACAGGGAAGCTCTATCCATGGCGGTTTCACTCACGGGTTGGGGTTCTAGGCTATTCCGACCCTTCTCAGTTGTTCTAGAACAGTTCTAAGCCTCACAGTAACTTGTATATACAGTTTGCATGGATCTAATTTCATCAAAACAATACCAGTAATTCAAACAGAAATTTTTAGCAGTTTTTGGGTTTACCTTTTAAACAGTGGTTGACCCTTTTTCCATGGCTCGTTTGTGTCCTTTGGCACCTCCGTAGCCTCAGTTCCCTTCCCTTCTTGTGCATCTCATGAAGACACATCACCTTTCACATGCACACACCATGCTTGATCCTACACATGCAAGACCTCACAAGGATTTTCTCTCTCTCTCCCTTGGTCTCTCATCCCCAACAGATCTGTTTTCTCCTCTTTTACTAGCTGATATCAGTCTTTTGTATGTAATCTATATATATATATATCCATATATATAATATCACACATACCTATACATATACATCTCTAGATGTATACATCAGAGAATCAGTGGGACCCTAGGGCTGAGGTGGGCTGATGCAAACCAATCATATGGGGTTTGCATGTGCTCTCATTGGTCCAATTTGAGGTGGGGCTTGGTTAATTCAGGGATATATACAATTAAGTTGTATATAAATGCACAAAGGTGCTGGATGGCCACTTGGTTAAGTTTTTGGGTGAGATTCATTCCTTCCATAGGTCAAGGGTTCAATTCCCCTTGACCACCAATTTGGCCATTCTTACCATTTTGGGCTAAGGCCCTGTTTGGCTGCGCATTAATTCAGTTTCTGATGTTTGCCTCATAACTTTCATTCTGTAACTCCTTTTTCGGTGCGGTTTCTTCCGGTCAGTTTCTATTTCAGTTATCTACAGTGTCAGAGGTTCCGTGTCATTTATTAGTCATTCGGGATTTCCGTGGCTAATTAATTCGAATTCCGTCAGTGTTAAATTGACATTATCTCACCTAATTAATGGATAATTAGGTTCGGGTGTTATACTCTATTCTCGGACATGTTTTAATCATTCTATTGGTCTAGTGTGACCACCGGGAGATTAAGGTTAATTTCCTTAATTATTCCCTAAGCCGGTACTAATTAATAATTAATTATTTAATTATTAATTATACAGAGTCAGGGTGTTACAGTGAAGGCATTCCTCTTCTCAACTAGAGAATACTGCTACGTCTTTTGACGTAGTGACTACTGTATTTTTGCATTCCATTCTAGGCTGATTGCCTTATTTTTTCTTTAGCTTTCGACAATCCTTCTTCATGTGACCCTCTATGCCATAATGATAGCAACTGAATCTCCCTTTGTTATCTCTAGATGTGCTGGGATCCTGAGATCTTCCTCTACTTCTGCCTTTACTTCTCCCTCTGCCTCTTCCTCGGTTCCTTCCTCTATTTTCTCTAACGGGGGCTTGTGAGTGGTTTGAACTCATTTCTTTCCTTCTTGCCTCTTTGTTGTACAAAGCATCCTTGACTATAGTCATAGTCAGCTTTCCATTGGGAGTTGAGTTACTGAGAGACACGACTAATGTCTCCCAACTGTCTGGTAGGGAGCTAAGAAGTAATAGAGCTTACGTCTTGTCATCAAGACCCATCTTGGCGGTCGCAAGCTGGTTCACCAGGTTCTGAAATTCACTAGTATGCTTAGTAATAGAACTCTTGTTCTTCAACTTCAAGTTCACAAGCCATCTCATTAGGAAGGCTTTATTCTGAGCGGTTTTAGACTGCTACACAGTCTCTAATTTCTCCTAGAGACTATATGCCCACATTTCTTAGGCAACATGGTGGAACACACTATTGTAGATCCCTTGTCTGATCTGCCCGATGGTCTTCCTGTTCATCTTTTTCCACTCATCTTCTGCTTTGGCTGTGGGTTTAAATCCTTTATTCTCCAAAGGATCGTACAGATCCTTGCAGTACAGGATATCCTCCATCGTTGGCTTCTAAATGACATAATTTGAAGCCGTCAATTTAATCATGGTGCCTAATACAGAGTCCTCTATTGAATTGGGCAATATTTAACCACCGATTTAATGTGTTCAGGAAGTTGGAAGTGGAATCTTGTAAAACGGAGTCTCCGGTTGCATCCAGAGCGGTCGATTTAGTTAAAAACTGCTTATGGTTTGCTGAAAATTGAGTAAAAAAGGACCGAAACGAGGCAAAAGAGTAAAATAGTTAAAAATTGTTAGATTTAACGAAATATTCCTTTTAAACATAATATTCTTGATGGCAGACTGATGGCGTTTGCTGACGTGGTAGTGACTTGGCACTGACGTTAGTGACTTGGCACTAACGTGGCAATGGCAATGGTAGTGGCATGGTAATGACTTGGCGATGACGTGGCAACATGTAGTAAGTGGCGTGGTAACATGTGGCAGGTGGTGCGATGACACGTGGTAGGGGCATGGACGTGGGGCGTGTGGATTTCACTTGCCCTCTCCAGAGAGTAGTGTGTGTGGTGTGTGTGGTGAGAATGGCCTTCATGCACAAATACTTGAGAGGCATGTGAAGAGGCATGCAGTGGTTGTTGGCTACACAGTTTTTTTTATTGGACTCATCTCGACGAGTACTACCCACTAGTGTGTTCAAAACTCAATTTGGATGAGTTTGGTTTCTGGGTAAACACAAACCATGGCTTTGATACCAGTTATTGGGATGCATACAAGCACTACTGAACCAGAAACACACCTACACTTGCATATAGACTAAATTTATGTGGTTCGACAATTCCTACATACATAGAGGAGAGATTATCATTATATCAAACACAAAGTTTACAATTGAGGAGGAGGAGAAAAACAACACTCACTTAACTCAACTCAACTCACAGCTTTCACTCTATCTCTCAATGTCTCACTCTCACATAATATACTTACTACACTATTTGTATCTCTATTTATAGGCAAAAAATGAGGTGCATTAAATGTGCAATGATGCACACCACACCATTGGTGGCTAAAGTCCACCTTGACGGCCAATTAAATTTCCACATTTATGGTTGTAACTATGGCTGTGGGCATGGCTAACCCTTTTCACATAGGTAAGCTGGATCTAACAGTATCAAATTTGAATGAATTAAGGTGATGCTATTCAAACACAAACTATGTTAGACTATATAGTATGAAGGATGATTATGATCTTACTACTGTAAGCAATATTGGGAGATTATATATATACGATAATAAGTGGAAGCATCAGAGCCATATAATCTAAGTCATTTACCATGATCCAATGGTCATATCATCTAGTCTTGAATTAATCACAAGCACTCAGTAAGACCCTCACACTATTTTTGTATGGTGAGAGATGGATTAGGATTTACTGCCTACTCTATGTGTTATTAAAAGCTTGCAATACAATAGAAGTCACAAACATATTATAGATAGGTAGTGACCCTTATCCTTATAGATAAAGCTTTATTAACTTCCTCCCCTCAAGAAAGTTAGTTACCAATTCAACTCTACATGATAACTACTGCTTACGTAGATTCATAATAGGTAGTTAACTATAACTTAGTTACCCAAAATTTTGACATACAAAATATATATATATATATATATATATATTAATATAGGTTAAAAAATTGATGTGGCATGTGGACTAACTTAAATCTCCTAATGGAGATATGCTTATAATTAGCATCCCTTAAAAAGATTATTGTTTTTTTCACAAAAAAAGTCTCTCCCTTGGCCCCTTTCATATAATGTTTAAAACTTTACTCGTCAAAATGATTTAAGAGTCAATTTGTTGGATCGACATATAATGTGTTTGTTATAAATGATTTCTGGATAATGTCACGACTCGAGACCCACCTTATGCGAATCTCGCATCGCAAATGCCCCGGCCCAACTCTGGGTGCCGAACCAGGACTGTCTCAACTTGCTACACAATCAGTGCTACTAACATGCAACTACTAAAATGCGGAATAAATAATTAAAAGCTGCATGTGATACATAAAGTGTTTACAAAATGCGGAATACAAAATTACTTAATACAACTGTTCATCTCCAAGACGTGGATAACATGGGAGAGCTATAAGACTGTCCGTACTAAGTATTACACTGCAACTTCAAAAGTAAATGTCCACCTCCTAGTTATCAGGTTCTAGGGCCTGTTCTCAAAATCTGTGCCTGCAAAAAGTCATGTAGTATCTGATGAGCTATGAAAACTCAGTAAGTAGTCCTTTACTCTGTCATGTGTACAAGGTATAGAAGAATGCTAGTCAGTCAATGAATATATAACTCAATATCAAGTGATGGAAGTCAAATGATAAGGAAATGGAACTGTTATGCCAACAATATCATACTGCTACAGTCATGAGCTATATCAAGTATGGAATGTAAGCATTGTACTGAAAGTTGTAAAATCTCATGATCATTCAATAAAAATATAAAATGATCAAGCTATGAATATCAACAATAAAGGATAATGATATCAACTAAAACTGAGATGCACTGGTAGGGGCCCGGCTACCCCTTGAGCTAGTATTCAGATCCGCTCGAGCTGTATGAATACTGCTCTGTGTACACTGTAACTGTATGTCCCATGCCTCGCATAGCAACGTAGTAGATGTTCCACTCGGAACCTGGACCCGAAGGTCATAATAGCATCAGAATAGAAATGTGATGGAGCACACATCTGGCATTAATAATATATCGGGATCATGCTATCTTCCACGAAGGGTATAGTGGAATCATAACTGATTCTAGGCAATCTGTCGTAACAATAGTTTTTGAGGCTATGATTATTAGACTACTTAGAATAAATTTGTCTGGCCCTTGCGGCCCTAGGTACAAGTGTACAAAAAGGAATCTGTGCATAAGTGTACAATCATGATCAAGATATAAATAGAAATCAATAACTGGTTCCCACATGATAAGGACGATATCGATGTGGCTAAATAAATACTAGTATGTATAGAATACAAATAGCAATATATACAAGGGACTAATGACATGGCTGAAAATGTAACACATGCAGAGATCAGATTTTACTTACCTCTTACTATCTATGAAATAGAAGGATTTAGACTGCTTGTTCTTTGCCCTTCCGTATTCCTAAAATTCATGAAACATGTGCTCAGTCTATTGTTACTTGGATTATGCTATTCATCAATTTCATACCTTTGTATCTTAAGTTCATTTTTATGAAAATAAACTCTATTATTGAGTTCGGAATATTGAAGAAAGTTAGTTTAGGCCTTCACGGAATTCAATTTGGATATTTGTGCTAACAAGGGCAAAATGGTCATTTTGCACTTTTATGGGTCTTTTATTTTTTGGGATCTCGTCTCGTGACATGGACCTCACCATTGGTCTTAGAAGGTCCAAGATAGTCAAAATACACTAATGACTTGTCTAATTTGGACTCCGGGCTATTTTGCTATTTTTAAATTAATTTAATTAATTAAATATTATAATTATATAATATATATATAATTTGGTGGAACAGGTAACACGGGTGATACCCGTCCAACTGGTTCGGTCTTAAGGCTTCTTCAATCCGGTCCTGTGTTAGAACCTCAGGGGCTGCGCCCCTTTTCCCTTTTCCTATTGCTCATTTCTAATACATATATATATATATATATATATATATTGGGCCGAATATGAGCACAGGCTTTGCCTGTCACAGTGGTCTGGGCTTGGGCCTATGTTTGACCGATCTTGAGTTCGATCTGTAGGGGCTACGCCCCTGCGTATATATTTTTTCTAATTGTTTTGAAACCAAACACTGGTCAAGGGCCCAAAATCGGAACAGTGTATCCCCATTCTGATTTAATCCCTGTTTTAAATTTCTGAAACCTGTAGCCAAACAGTCCCATTTTAACTTAAACTTAAAACGGTTTAAACTCAAAACGACATAGCTTTGGCCCATTCAGCACCCAAACAACGTCGCAGCTTCTATACTGTTCACTGTCTTTCCCGATTTTCAAGCGAACCTCCGGTAGGTTTCCGTTCGCCATCTTCGGCGACGGCGACCTAATTCCGGTCGGATTTTAACAGTTTTAAAATGCCATTTTCTCCAGATTTTCACGTAGATCTCATATTTAACATTTGTTTTGAGTTTCATGTGCTAAATCCTCACGAAACAGCCATGAACCGTAGCTCTGGCCGACTTGAGGATTTCCATTTTTATGCCAATTTCTCCACTGTTTTTACTCGCTTATTTTTCTATTTGTTTCCTGTACATTATAGGGTTGTTTCTAGGCCATTTAAACAAAGCTTCATACATAAAATATTGAGAAACCCGAAACCACGTTAATACTTGCAACTACTTTATTCTCCTTCGTTTCTAACTCATTTTAGTTTATTTTTTTTGCTACTTGATCTATATTTCATGCTCATCAAAACCCAAAAGTCCAAACCAAACATCATGCTGTTTACAAATTTAAAACAGAAGGTAAGCATAGTTCACCTATTTGCGATTTCTCGGTGCAGCTCTTCTCTATTCCTTCTGTTCTGACTTCTGGTTTCCTTCTGTATCTCTCACTGCTTTTCTGCTTCTAACTCAGCCTCTCAAATCAGTCTACTCTCTCTATTTCCTTCTCTTACGCAATACCCATATATATATATATACATATCTTACCCATAAACACACTGCACCGCCCAGTCACTTCTCTCTTTTCTCTCTCTCTCTCTCTCTCTCTCTCTCTCTCTCGGTTCTCCCCTATTTCTTGACTTCTCTTCCGATTTCTTTCTTTTCTTTCTGCTTCCATTTATCTGTTGCTTGTAATTTGTGTCATATGTATGTCATACTTTACACACAAATGTACCCACACAATGCCAGCCGAATCTACACACAATCTGTCCAACCTCCCATCACTTCATCCATCTTTCAATCAGCCACTTGTTGCTCCTTTTATGTGTATATTCATACATACATATATACATATATATATATATATATATATATATATGACATGCATATATATATATATATACACCTTCCTATGTACAAGCATAATACACATAATTATACACACACTTACACATTGTACCACACGTGCATACACTAATTTATGAGTGAGTATACATATGTATGCATGGGAATGCGTGCGTGCATGCATTTTGAGGCATAGTTCTGACTGCTCGGGCATTGCCCGTCACTAGCTGTAAAACCGATACCGTGTATATTCTAAAATTGTTCAGTATATGTGATATCAAAATATAGAGCTTAAACAACTCGGTTTACAATTGATAGTACACTCCTCGACCTGATTTACTTCGGTATACGTGCTAACCCGGGTCGGGGTATTACAGATAAATTATACTGACATCTCCTAAGGTTTTTAACAATTGCATATTGCTCTATTCTAGTTTTTGAAATTACACTGCACATCTTATATTTCTTATGTTGGTTACAAAAATCTCCCTACCATCAAGTGTTGTGAGTAACTCAAACATAATTTGATGACATCATTCTTATAACCTTTTTAAATACCTAATTTAGCCTTATTAATAGTGAGAAGACAATATTGCCCTAAAAAATATACTAATAAATGACAATAGTAGCCTTATGAATTGAAAAATGACCCAAATGTCAATGGATTTTTATATACAAAATATATAAATTGGCCAAATTAATAATTAAATATGAATATTTAAGAGAAGAGTCAATTTTTATATACAAATTAACCAAAATAATATTATAATTACTCTCTCCCTCTCAAAATCAATTTATTTGTAAAATTTTCTCAAAAACTTTACACACCCTCTCTCTAAAATTTCATGTTCTTTCAAAAAAAAGAAATCATTTATCTCTAAAATGAGAAAAAAATTTCTCTCTCTAATTAGTAGTTATCTCTCTAAAAAAAAATCAATCTCTAAAAAATTTTCTCTAAAAAAGTAAAACTTTAGACACTCTCTCTCTAAAATTTCATCATTCTTTAAAAAAAATGATTTATCTTTAAAATGAGAAAAAATAATTTCTCTCTCTAGAAATCAGTAGTTCTCTCTCTAAAAAAACATGTTTCTGGTTAAAATTTTCTCTAAAATTTTAGACTGCCACTACCTAAAATTCCATGCTTCTTTAAAAAAATCATTTATCTTTAAAATGAAAAAATAAAAATTTCTATCTCTAGAAATTAGTAATCATCTCACTACAAAAAAAATCAATCTCTGTAGAATTTTCTCTAAAACAGTAAGACTTTAGACAACGTCTCTCTAAAATTTCATACTTCTTTCGAAAAAAATGAAAAAAGTAATTTCGCTCTCTAGAAATCAATAGTTATCTCCATCATAGCCATCCCACAATGCTCCATCACAACCCTTCTATTCAACCACTGTTAAAAGGACTTTTAGGCATCTTTTTCCTATTTGATGTAAAATATAAACAAGTATACACTACAGATTGGTACAACGAATACCCAAATTTAAGAGCTAATTATGTTAATTGCATTTGGAATCAAATCTGTACAAACAATCATGTTGAGGGAAAGAGAAAAGAAAGAGATCTATACATAGGATCCACATATTATATACCGATCAAACGCAAGAGAGGGAGTGAGAGAGAAAGAGAAAGAGAAAGAGAAAGAAGACAATCAACTATAACCCATCATAGGACTGACCTTCATGCATACCAATCCCCTTCAAAATTAGATTACAGCAAATAAGTCTGGTTAGTTGTTCATTTGGATGCTACTATTCCTAACCCAGATCAATCTTCCAAATGGTAGCAAATCTGTCAATGTTTGGACTGTGAAGCTGGTTGTCAAAATGGTCTCGGTGGTCGTTAGTCAACAACGGTGAAGTCGCTGTGGTAGCAATCACTTGGCGATGGAGCGTCGTTCATGGCGGGGAGTAATGGCGATGAGAAACTTCCTAAAGGGAACGCTAACGGCCAAGTCGCTTTGGTCGCAATGAGTCGACGTTGAAGTGTCGTTCATGGTGGGGAGTAATGGCAACGAGAAACTCGCTTCAATCGCGAGTATTTACACTCGTGATACATGCTCATTTTAGGTGTAGTTATGTGCAAGCATTAATTAAATTCTGACTATTGGACATTTGTGATTGGCGTTATCATTTTTCATTTCCTAAATACACTTCTCTTACTTTGTCTCTTAATTTTAAAATAATAAAATAGCAAATGAGATTTAATCTCCTTCTACTATCCACTATTCTTTCTTATAATTTTAAATTTATCAACTCTTTTAAAATTCAAAAAAATGTTTAGATAATTATCTACTAATTGACATAATTAATTTTAGGGTAAATTACACTGTTCTCTCCTCAGATTTATTATAATTACACTGACCTTCTATGATGTTTCTAAAATTATACTAACATCCCATACTTTACTTGAAAATATACAAATATCTCTTTCCTGTCAATTTTAATTTTTAAAACAACAAAACTTCCTATTTGAGGTAAAATTCCTAACTTTTTTAAAGATTTTTTTATTTAAAAACAAATTTGAGGTAAATAACTTATTTTTATTTTATATAAAAATAAATTAAAGTTTTGGATTAATTACACTTACCTTTCCTAAGATTTCTGACAATTGTAAAAATCTCTCCTATACTTTCTAAAAAAACACTGTCTCCCCTATTAAAACTTACGGAGTAACGGTGTTAACGACAAAGCTTAAGTTACCAAAATACCCATGACAAGAGAAAATAATATTATATTCAAAATATCTCTTAAGGTAAAAAGACATAAATATCCTCGTTTCATTTAGATCGTCTAGATGATCTACTCGTCATTTCAGTCAACAAAAAGTGAAGGTTTAGAGAGAGAGAGACATGGCTACACCCTTATCGCCAAAACCCTAGTCGATCGATCAAGCAATTTTGGTTGTTTAAACCCAAAATGAAACAAATCATCTGGTATTAGAACAATATCAAATAGCTTTTACCGATTTGGATCATTGAAATAGAATCATTGGTTAAAGTCTACGAGATTTCTTCAATCTCAGGTAAATACTTCTTCTCTCTTTCAGTTCCCTTATCTTCTCCGTGGTTCTATAGGTCGTTTGAGGTGAATTTTGTGAGCAAATAGAAAATATGGTGAGGGTTTTTACTTCAAAAATTAGAGAAGGGTTTAGGTTTTGGGGGAAAAAATAGATAAAGGTTAGGGTTAGAGGCCCCGTTTTCCCACTAGCCAAGCAACTCCCTCAGGGAGATTTTCTTACGATTTGATTGGGGTGTTCTTGAAATAAGAATTTGGGTTGCCTAATTAGTTTAGGGATTCTGCAAATAATGATAATTAGTAGGTAGAGTCATAATATTCCCACTGATTTGTGTATATGTCATTTTTGTGTTTTTTGGTTGAAAAGGTTGGGTATTTGTGTCAGTATTTTATTTTATTTTTTGGGGTTTTTGTTAACTATTCTATTTCTCTACTATAATTTATTCTCGTATTTTTTTTTTGGTTTTCGAATGATTCTTTGTATGAAATTTTTTGTTACCCTATTATACTCTTTGATGCCATAATGTTTTGCCTTGTTGCTCGTACTGATAGTCCATTTGTTAATGATAAAATGTTACAATGTTCATGTATATTCAAATCAAAGACAATTTTTTTTTTTTTTCTATTTCCTATGTGGAATTGAGACTGATTACTCTTTTATACCACAATGAATCTGCCTTTTTTCTTGAGACTCTGTTAGTGAGTCTAATTCCTATAAGAATTACACTCTTATGTTTTGTTTATTTTATGTATTGTTCAGTAATGGTGTGTTCTAGATATGATCTTATTGTGCACTATAGAAAAATGGTGAATAAAATATGGAATGTAGACCCAAATAAATATTCTTATATAAAACTGCTTCAAGATGTAGGTGAATTGTCATTGTCTCATATGTTTGTAACTATTGGGTTTGCAATCAACTTACATTGTGATATACCTGGTTCTAATGATATAATGATTGTTTCAAGTGATTTAGATGTTTTAAAAATGTTTGAAATCTATAACAGTAGGAAAACCAATATTTATGTTACCACAATGAGTGCAGTCCCATCTTATACTGTAGATGTTAATGAGACTATGACAATTAGTAGTGAGACCAGTGAAGATGAAATCAGTGACAGTGATGATGTTTATGGCTTAACATCTGAAAATGAAGCATTTGTGCCTTCGATTGGTGAGAACTTAAGGAATTCCACATTTAACACTGCTTTTAGTCTTGGTGTGAGTGTTGAGGTACATGGTAGAGATGATTTATCAGATTTTGAATCTAATGATGATGTAAAATATAATCCAAGTTCAGAAGGCAGTAGTACTAATGAGGGTGAGGGTAAGGGCAATTTTACAAGTAGGGTATTTGAGTAAAATTTATATGGGAAGGAATATCATGCTAGGGAGGGTGATAAAATTTTGTTAAAACTAGGGCAATTATTTGAAAATATGGATAAGTTCAGAGAAGTGCCGAGGGATTTTACTATTTAACAAGGTTGTACTATTATTAGAGACAAGAATGAGAAAGCCAGGGTCACTGCACATTATGCAGATTCTAGTTACATGTGGAGAATACATGCTTCCTTTTTGCTGGATGGTGTAACTTATATGATTAAGACATATAAGGTTGACCATACATATGTGAGGTTACATTCTAACTCCAATGCAAACTCAAGTTGGATTGCCAAAAAATTAGGGGAAACTATCAAAACAAATCCCGATATAAAGGTTAATGCAATGCAGACACATCTCCAAAAGACATAAGGGATTGAGGCTAGCAAGATGCAATTGTATAGGGAAAAAAAAAGGGCATTAGAAGAAATAGAGGGAAAACATGGGAGTTCCTATACAATGCTGCCTGTGTATGCTAGTGAAATTAGAAGAAGAAATCCCGGCAGCTTAGTGAAGATAGAGTTTCAGAAACCTACATTGTTAGTGAGTCCAAGCTTTAAGAGGATATTTATTGCTTTTGAGGCATTGTTTAAGGGGTTCAAACCTAGTTGTAGGCCCTTCATAGAGATTGATGAATGTCATTTGAAAGGTCCCTATTGTGGTGTTCTTTTGGATGCAGTGTCTCTAGATGGAAATAATGGGTTGTTTCCAATTGCTGTGAGAGTGGTTGAAAGTGAAAATAGGGACAACTGGGGGTTTTTCCCTCAAAACCAGAATACAGTTATTAAGGCACATTCAAATGAGGTGCCTTGGACCTTTATGAGTGATTAACAGAAGGAATTTCATTTAAATACTTTAAATTGACCAGTTTATCAATTATTTAACATTGTTGCAATGATTAAGCCTCTTTTTAACTGCTGCATTTTCATTAAAGTAGGGTTTTGATCGAGTTATAGCTAAGGCATTTCTAGAAGTTACTCACTGTTGGTGTTGTCGACATTTATGTACTAACATGAGGGTTAGGTTTCTTGGGATGTTGGTAAGAAAATACTTTTGGAGGCAGTTAGTCTCACATCCCGAACCCCACCCTACGCGGATGTCGAGGACGTGACTGCCAGTCGGTCGCGACGCGACCAACCAAAGGCAATTTCTGAACTTTCCGACGAATTGCACTCCAACTGTAGGGTCAGACGCAGCGGAATTTAAAACTTTTTCTTTGTGTCACGGGAATGCAACTCACTTATCCACCATAAAGGTATGTACCACAGAGCAAGTCTAAATCCAAAACAGTTAACATTTCTAAATTCAGAGCATATCTAAAATCAAGCATATAGTACAGAGCAGATCTAATATCTTTAGAGTACCGTTTATTTCCATGAGCCATAATTATCCATCCAGTACATGTAAATCAGGTTAGCCGTATCATATCACTCACCTGAATAACAGAATCAGTCCACAAGAATCGAGTCTCTACAGATCAGTGCCGTCAGATCCTTTACTTGAAATGCCACTCGGCCTATCATGTCATATCATGGTGTCTTCTAATCCATCAGAGATAATCCCTGAAAAATGTTAGGGAATGGGGTGAGCTTCGAAAAGCCCAGTGAGTAACACAGGTTCCCTATCATGGGTTTCAAACCCGGTCTTGTTTATAAATCACAAGGATAGTTCAATCGCTTAGGAATAACAGTTTTATAGATCTACTCGAATATAGTTTAAGTAGAATAAAACGAGACTGAACTAACAGAACAACAAATCAGAACAGACGGAACAGTGCATGATGCCAATATATCAGTCGAGAGTATAGGCAATTAATTCAATATTAGAACAAGTCAGTACTGGGCGGAATATAACAGGGCATAACAAACATTATATCAGTTAGGCACATAATCAAGCCTACTTATGCCAGACCGCTCATAATCAGAATGGTACCCAGAGTCAGACACATCATAGCAGAACAAAATCAGACAGACCATAAAACGGAATAAGACAGACCGAACAAAACAGTAGTAAGACGGGACAAAATCATGCCGCGTACAATACAGTATAAAAGTTTGCATTTAAAAACATGCATTCAGACAGTATAACTTTTAAAACCGTACAGTGCATCAAAATACAGTATCTATGTAGTAACTTATATACCAAGTCAAGAATCCGGACAGATCATAACGGAACTGGACCATATATCAATCAAGACAGACAGATCATTAACGGACGGAACACAACGGAATCAGACGAAACAAAACACCAGTTCAAGTCAGAGGTAAACAATCAAGACAGACAGATCATTAACAGTCGGGATATAACAGAACCAGGCGGATCAATACGTCAGTCAAAACAAGGACATATCAGTAACGGACAGACCATGAAACGGATAGATCATAACGGACGGAACGAAACGGAACAATATCAATCAGGACAAGTCATATCGGAACTGAACATGACGGAACAAAACGGAACAATACATCAATCAGAACAAGACATATCGGAGCTGAACATGTCAGAACAAAGCAGAACAATACATTAATCAGAACAAGACATATCGGAACTGAACATGTCGGAACAAAACGGTACAATATCAATCAGATCAAGACATATCGGAACTGAACAAGTTGGAAAAAAACGAAACAATATCAATCAGATCAAGACATATCAAAACTGAACAAGTCGGAACAAAACGGTACAATATCAATCAGATCAAGACATATCAGAACTGAACATGACGGAACAAAATGGTACAGTATCAATCAGGCCAAGACATATCAGGACTGAACAAGTCGGGACAAAACGGTACAATATCAATCAGATCAAGACATATCGGAACTGAACAATACATCAATCAGAACAAGACATATCGGAACTGAACATATCGGAACAAAGCGGAACAATATCAATCAGGACAAGGCATATCGTACATTAAATATATGCTTTTTAAACAGTATAACATTCAAAACAGTACAAAGCTTCAAAATACAGTATCTAGACAGAACTTATACACCAGTTCAGGAGTCAGGGTTACTCACAAATTGTTACGGTTATCTCCTTGCACAAACAATCTGATAACCTCCAGATACGTCAGGCATCTCCATGTATATCCTGAACAATAATCATCAATCATATACAGATCAGAACTCATCCATTCAGGTCTCATTTATCATCTTAGGTATCTATCGGATCACCTAAGACAGCCTAGTAGCCTATCGCCCTTTCACTGGGTCTCACCCGAGGCTATTTCATTCTTTAATTAGGCTTAGTAGTCATTAGGATTATGTTTTAAGTCATTTAGACTTCAATTGTTTATCAGTCAGGCACTCATTTGACCTTAGGGGCAAAATGGTAATTTTGCCATTCTTGCCCCGGACTCTGTCATGGTCCTCAGAATAGTCTACATATCTTATGTATGAAGTTCTAAGTCTTTTAGACTTAAATCGGTATCAGTTAGGTGCTTATTAGCCTTAGGGGCAAAATGGTAATGTTTGCCATTCTCGCCCCGGACCCTGTCGTGGTCTTCAGAATGTCCCATATATTATGTATATAATTTTCTAAGTCCTTTGGACTTCATTTGGTATCTGTTTTAGATCATCGGGACACGTCAGTCATTTCTCGTTTTACGCGTTGATAGTTCCGGAGTCTTACTTAGCCCTTCAGTGTTCATAATTATACTTACGATAATTTATCAGATCAGATTGACCTTTATCTTGCACTTACAGTGCTCAGGGGTATTTTGGTCATTTTACGTTTTGTAAGATTCTGACCCCGGTTGGTCATTTATTCGGGTATACAGTTTCACCAGTGTTCGGGTTTCTATCGGTATCAGTTTCGTCCCAATCGGACTTCATTTGGGCTTCGTACAGTATCAGGGGTAATTTAGTAATTTCACGTGTCATATTTTTCGGCACGTCAGTTCATAAAATGGACCTCACCATTGGGTCCAGAGTGTCCGACATAATTAAGTTGGACTGTCTGTTATGTTCAACTGACCCTGGGAAGCATCAGGGGCAGTACGGTCATTTACACTTTATGTGTCTGTATTTTTTGGGACTCCGGTTTGTTAAACGGACCTCACCGTTGAGTTCAGAATGCCCGACATAGTCAAAATAGACTGTCTTTTATTTTTATTTGGGTCTGGTGCCATCAGGGGCAGTACAGTAATTTATCACTTACAGGTCTGTATTTTTTGGTACTATATTTCCCAATTTGGACTGCACCATTGAGTCCAGAATGCTTGAAATAGTGAAAATACACTATTTATTTAATTTATTTGGACTCCGTTTGACATATTTAATGTCTAGGGGTAAAATCGTAATTTTACCTATTTAATAAAATAATAAAATAATTATTTTATTATTTAATTAATTCTTCAGGGCTCAATTGTATAATTTTTCCAAGATGTGGGCCACTGTGACATTTCCCAAAACTGTTGGGGGTCAATGTGTAATTTTAGAAAGCTGTGGGGCCACAACAGAATTTAATAAAATATAGTTTCAGAACCGTTTGGTTCTAGGGTTCACCAAGTGAACCGGTCCAAATTTCCCTAAACCATCCGGTCTAGTTACCTTCAGAGAACCGGGATATGATATCCCTCATATTCCCAATTTCTTTCTTATTCTCGGTTCGGATAGGCCCCAAATCAATTTCCCAATTTCTGATTTATTAACTCTGTTGCCAAACGGTCCGAATTCAATTTTTTTAAAACACATCAGTTTAGCCAAACGGTGCCGTTCCATTAAAACGGTGGCACGTTCGTGGACAGACACGTGTCCGAGTCGGTTCAGTGGGTTTAGGCGTGTTGGACGAGTCGACTCGGTCGACTCGTCGTCTTCTTCACCAACCAGTGTACTGTTGCCCTAATTCCCAGTCCCCATTTTTCTCTATTTCGTGCCATTTAAGGTGCGGATTCATACTGTTTTTGGTTCCGATCGATTCCTGGGAGTCAAGCCATCAATTTGGCATTCATTTTATGGATCGAACCAAGCTCAAAGGCTCGGTTCACTCCATTATCCCGCAGACCTGCAAGTCGACCATATAGCTTCATTTCTTAACCAAATCTCGTGAGATTTGGTTCCTTGTGATCCTTAGGTCATGGAGGTTCAGTTCATGTGCTTAAAACAAGTTTTAAAGCCTTGTTGATAAAAATGGGTCATGGACCCGTGACCTGCAAGTTCAGATTCGAGGGCCTTTCCTAGGGTGTTGGGGTCGCGGTCTAGGGTTTTTAGAACCCTATTGAGGTCTAGATCAGGTTCAGAGTGTCAGAAATCAGTTTGATTGCAGCCGTTTCAGACCTGCTATCCGAGGTCCATCAATGGCGGTCTGTTCACAGTTCTGGGTGTTTCTACCCTATTCGACCCTTCCAATTAATCTAGAATAGCTCTAGAGTCTCTCAGGAGCATATATATATGGTTTTTATGGACCTAAACTTATCAGAACAGTATTGAAATCTAAACAGGAAATTTTTGCAGTTTTTGGATTTTTACCTCTTAAGCAGTAGCTGCTCTCTTTTGGCTCGGTTGTGGCTTCATGCATGCTGCTCCAGTACAGTCGTGCCCCTCAGTGCAACCACATAATGCACAACTCCACCCTCCATTGGTGCATCTCCATGAAGATACACACACATATACCATGGGTGCACACACACACTTGCATGGCAAGCTCACCATGGCAGCCCTCTCTAACCGAGCCCACACACAGGCAGTTCTTAGGTCTCTCATTCACTCTGTTCTGGTTTATACACAGAACCTATTTTGTGTCCACAATGAATCACCATATCATGTATATTATCTATACACTTATACATATATATCTCTATATGTATGTGCAGGGTTGAGGTGATTGAAAATCAGAGAGTCAGGTGAGCTGAGGTGGCTGAGGGGAGTAATCATGTGGGGTTTGCATGGGTTGTCATTGGTTGATTTGGGTGGCAGCCTATTTAGAATTGTATGTATATACATTTCATTGTATATATGGTCACAAAGATGCCACCAGCCCAGTTGGTTATTTTTTTGGATGAGGTTTCTTTTCACTCAAAGGTCAAGGGTTCAATTCCCTTGGCCTCCCATTTGGCCATTTTTCTCATATTTTCGGTTAAGGCCACGTTTGGTTGCACAGAAATTCAGTTTTTGATGTTTGCCTCATAACTTTCATTCCGTAGCTTTTTTTTTTCGATGCGGTTTGTTCCGAGAGTTTCATATTTCAGTTATCTACAGTATCAGAGGTTCCGTGCCATTTATTAATCATTCAGGATTTCCCGGGTTAGCTAATTCGGGTTCCGTTAGTATTAAAACGGCGTTATTTCACCGAATTAATCAGTAATTTGGGTTTGGGTAAAGTACCCTTCCCTCCAGACATTTTCTTTATTTAATCGGTCTATGGCGACCGTCGGGATTATGATTAATTCCCTAAATCATTCTGTAAGTCGGTATTAATTAATAATCATTAATTAATTATTAATTTCACGGGATCGGGGTGTTACAGTTAGATTATATAATAAGGTTGACTTTAGGGAAACAATGGGCAACTTGAAAGGGGTATCATTTGATGCAGACATTTGGCTAATGAAACTACTTGTTGCTTCAGAGTCAAGGCATGCCTTTGACACTAGACTAAAGAACGACCATGTCACCAATAACTTAACTGAAATCATTTAATAATTAGGTTAGTAGTTTGAGGGGTAAGCCAATTTTGACTATGTTGGAGGGTGTTAGGTAAAAAATGATGTGTAGGATAAGAGAAAGGTTTGAAAAGGGTTGTAGTTAGGAGGGAATAGTAACTAAAAATATTAAGAAGAGGTTGGTAAAAATTGTTAAAACTTCTAGGCAATGCACTATTCTCTTTACTGGGGGAATGGAGTTTGAGGTGAAGGATGGAGAATGTCACTTTTGTGGTGGACCTTGGCTCGAGGAAATGTGTTTGTAGTTAATGGAAATTTTTGGCTTGCCTTGTAAGCATGCAACAACTACAATTCCTTACACGAGGGAGAACATAGAGGAGTATTGTGATGCTGCATTTACCAATGAAAGGTATATAGCAGCCCATCAAAATATTTTGCATCCCATAAATGATAAAAAAATATGAAAAAAAAAATGGTGTTGTCGGTGACCCAATACAACCTCCACCTTTACATCATTTTCTTGGTAGGCCTAGGAAAAATAGAAGAAGAGAGCCTGATAAGGAGGTTGGGGGTATTAGACAAGCATTCAGCCTTAGGTGCAACATCTGTCAATAATGGGGACATAATAGGAGAACTTGCCAAAGAGCCCTTGTGAGAGGTAGAGGGGCATGGTAGAGAAACACCAATAGTAATGGTAAACCATCTTCACTAATTTAATTACACATTTATGCAGCAATTTTAGGATGCTAATTCATTTTAATTACTTTACCAGCCACCAACTTCTTCAAGAGGTTCTCTTGATGGGTTTCAGGGTAGTGGATCTCAGTGTTTAACACAAAAAGGTAAACAACTTTATATTAGGGGTTTAATAAAATTACACATTTAGGCAGCAGTTATAATAAACTTTAATTGATTTTTTCTCAGTCACAAGCTAGGCATGAGAAGGAAAATAGGGTTGAAAGGGGTGGTTATGGGAGGAAAAGGAAAAGCTACAAGGAGGGGAAGTGGTAGACCACTCATTTCTAGGTTCAATGACTAAAAAATTCTAATTCTGCAAATTCAGGTGATGTACTCAACGATTTGCTATTTTTTTGAATCAATTTTTAATATTTTTGTTGCCACAGTCACTAGGATCATTAATTTTGTGTGTTAGTTTTTTGGTTGCTGCTACGAGAACATGTGAGGTGCTATGTTAAACTTATCCTTTTTAAGTATCATATTTTTTTTGTATAGCTAAAGTTTTTTTGTGTAGGGGTTTCATCAGGTTTCTGTAATTGATTTTCTACAGTTTTTTGGTGGTTGGAGTTAAAGGGCTTGTGGGTTTTTTTGATACCAAGGTTGTACATACCAAGTTTCTATTTGCTACAACACCTTACTTAGTTACTGGTTTCATTGTGGTTGCTAGAGTTGGAGGGCTTCTAGTTTTTTTGCTGCCAATGTTGTATAGGGTCTTGATCCAGTTAGCTATTGCCACTTTGTTATTTTTTGTAAAAGTGTTTGGTGGATGTTGATACTTGCTGTATAGGGTCTAGATCTAGTTGGGTTGCTACCATTTTGTTATTTGTTTTTGTAAAAGTGGCTGCTAGAGATTCATGTTAAGTGTATATCGTTTTTATCTAGTTAGGTTACTGCCACTTTGTTGTTTTTTGTAAAAGTGGCTATTGGATGTTGGGTGTATAAAGTCTTCATCTAGTTGGGTTGCTGCCACTTTTGTTGTTATTTTTTTTTTTAAAAGTGGCAGTTGGTATGACAATTGTAAATCTATACTTGACTAGTTATATATATAAGATTACTTTTGGTTTATGTATTTCAAATGTTTATTCATATGATTTATTACTTAAGCATTATACAATGAACATGGAATAATGTTGTTAATATGTCACTTGCTTCTATTACATATTAAGGATTAGTACAAAATATTTTGCTTTAAGGGTCAACTCACAAAATAGTTACAAAAGTCCCTTATCCCACTAGAAAGTTAAACTGACCTATCCTTACAAATTATCTCATCACCTTAGAAGTACACCCCCTACATTTACCAAAAAAAGCAATAGTGGACATTACAAAACTTGCAATCATTAACACTTTTAGCATTCCTTGGCCAAGCTCAATCATTTGTAACCTTGTAGATATACTCCTTACTTCGGTCTTTACCTCAGACAATTCATTTTTTATCTCACACAATTCATTCTTTATCACGCACAATTCATCTGCTAATTGAGCACCACCATTTCTAATATAACTAACCGGTTGATTTGTTATAGAAGTAGACTGCTCCACCAATGCTCCCAAAGGCGCACACCATTCCCAAAATTTGCATGTTATAGCTTCACATGAGTAGTATAACCTACTTTTGTTTCCTTTTCCATCATTTTGTGTAAATTTAACAGCTGCCTTTCTGCCACAATTGCATAGCTTGTTTGCAAATTTCAATCCCTTGTATGTACTTTGCTCAGAACTTGCACATTATTGATATCAAGACTAATTAATTAAAACATTATAAGACTAAATTTCGTACTTTAGTATTCAAAGTAACTAATTAATTAAGAAATTATAAGAATGCAATAATCCATCTTATTATTGTTATACTTACCTCTGCTTAACAACTACTGCTCACATGAGTGAGGGAAAAGGGGAGAAGGGGCAAATTGGCAAGTACGGGAAAATGGGGCAAGTGCGGAGGAGAAGGGGGAAAGATGAAGCTGTAGAAAAGGGGTCCAAAGTACATATAAGAGTCAGTAAAATTGTAATGGGTAGATTTGTCCTTTTGTAAATATAATAGTGAGGTTATTTTGGATCATTCACATTAAGTATTAGCCTTAATACAGTCACTCTATAAATTACAAAGGCAATTTGGATATACAACTTTACTTTTTAGCTTATATCATCATTTAATGCCTACGTCAGAAACAAAAATTGAGGGGAAGGGGGAATCTATTACGGATCTTTAAATCAGAAGGTGGACAGTGTTATTTTAGAAAGTATAGGAGAGGTTTCTGCAATTGTTAGAAACCTTAAGGGAGGTAGGTGTAATTAACCCTAAAGTTTTTTTATCAATATTTATTTGAAAAATGAAAAACAATTGGTCAAAATTTAATAAATTAAAAAAAATATAAAAGGGATTGTTTTGTCATTTTAAAGAAAAATAATTGATAAAAGGAGGTATCTGTATATTATTATGTAAAGTAGGGGGGTTAGTGTAATTTCAGAAACCTCAAGGGAAGTCAGTGTAATTGTCATAAACATTAGGAGAGGTCAGTATAATTTATTTTTAATTTTAAAATAATAAAAAGACAAGTGAGATTTAATCTCCCACATATTTAGTTTCAAAGATAACTCTCTCCACTATTATTTCTCACAATTCCAAATTTATCAAGTCTTTTAAAATTCAAAAAAATTATTAGATAATTATCTATACATTAATAATACATAAAATAATGACTTTCTAACTACCCACTAAATTGATAACCCAATATCCCCATTATTTGTATCTCCAATATCCCATGAACTCTATCCCTACATCTCTATCTATTAACAAATTCAATTTTAAAACCATCTTCACCCAATTTTCCCGCTATATATCCCACTTTAACTAAATCTGTTACGACCCAAAATCCACTCTATGCGGATTAGGGGCTAGTGACCAACATTGTCACTTGGACAGGCCATACAAAATTAAATGAATTACACTAAAAAGTGATATAATTTTTATTATTATTTTTCTTTATGTATCAAGCAAGTGTGGAAGCTACACATATGTAACTCATCTGATAACAAATCGAACTCTAACAATCATCAATAAGATTATCTCCAAATACAATTTCCATCATCATTTAAGTCTAACATCATTTCTAGTGTCACTATGTCACAATATCTAACATTAAAATCAACCTTACATGATATATACATTCAAATTATGACTTGGAGCTATACATCGTCAACGTTATCCACAAGGACATCACTACCTCCACTAGTTGCCATCATTGCATTTCTTTCCATATTGTGTTACCTGAAAAATTATTATAAATCTGGAGTGAGTTAACTTAGCTCAGTAAGTAAATTCTTCACTCTGCCATGGGTTACACAAGGATGTATAACAAGAGAATAGTCATAGGATTTTCAATTCAAAAGGATTGGCCATCAAGCCAGAATAATACAGTTCACAAGAGGTTCACAAATGCAATAAGAATGACTAAGCAAGTCAACAAGCACAAATGTATTAATATATAATGTTTAGTTGCCCAATTCAAGAGATTCAAATCAAATACAAAAGAAAATCCTCAAAGGCGTAATTCACATTCAAAGGTGGCATCATCAAATAAACAAATAATGTGGAATCTAACATATACAAATTAAGTCTAACAGATGCTCTCACAAATAGGCCCCGACTACTCCCCAAAAACACTCATCTAGGTTCACCACTTATCTCTGGGTTTCCCTGAATAGCACCAAGAGCTCTTATCAAATAATTATGTCCTCATTAGACTAAGTGTTGGGTATTATTCCCAAACACCGACCCGTAGGTCGTCAGCATCTAAAGAATTAAGATGGGTATTGTGACAGACACAACTCCCGGGTACTCATAATAATGTCATTAGCAAAGATTCCACAAGGTATGAATATATACATAGGTTACAACGTCCACAACAAAATGAATCACAATGATCATAAAGATAGTATATAGTCAAGGAGTCAAAGGGCTCATAGATGTTCACAAAAAATAATATATCAACAATCAAAAATTTTTACATAATGAAAATACAGTAATTAATGGTTTATAGACTTAAAGTAATTACAGATATACAATTTAAAGAAACAACGATTAGCAGCCATACAAGTAGGCCACATTGGCAGAGTAAAAATTCACATATTAGAGTTCGAGTTTACTTATATTGGGTTCTTAGCATTGCATTCCTATACTAGTACCATAATAGCTATCCCATAGCCTTGTTCCATTTTTTTATCATTTAGGTGATCCTGTATTCATGGATCAAAAATACATTGCATATTGAATTAGTATTCATTCTAATTCTAAGTATTTTTATTAGCATTTTAAGTTATTTTGAACTTAGTCTTATTGATTAAGAAATTTTTAAATTTTCAATTTAGGGTTTCCTGATGCTTTATAGCTTATTTGGCCCTTCAGGGGCATAATGATAATTTACACTTTAATGTCCCATATTTTTCGTACACGATTTTACATATTCAGACTTCATTTTGAATCTAGTCGGTCCTTATAACATTTACATGGATCTTTTAATTTCATCTATATTTTGGTAATTTTATTAAGTCTTAAGGATGTATTTGTCATTTTTTAATTTGTTACCGGGTTTTATTTTTCTCAAAAGTATGTCACCATCAAGTCTGAAATATCGAATATAATTAATTTAGGCTTTTCAGATTTAAATTAGCATGTACGTGACTTATATTAAGCCTAGGGGCCTTTTTATAATTTTACACTTTCACGTGTCGTATTTTTCGGTACTTTGTTTGCTAAAACGGACTCCACCATTGAGTCTGGAATGTCAAATAAAGTCAGAATATGTTATATTTGACATTTAACCAACTTTTGGATTACTAAGGACAAAATAGTATTATGACATTTCACGTGTCTATATTTTTGGGACTTCGTTTCACAAAATGGATCCTACAATTGGGTCCAGAATGTCCCAAAATGTTAAGGTATGTCTTTTCATAGTCATCGGAGTCCAATTGGTCACTTAATTGATCGTTTGGACATAATTGAAATTATTGCAGTTCGTCCGTTCCCACTTTTTGGGATTTAATTTCACAAATCGGACTCCGTCGTTGAGTCTGGAATGCCCAAAAACATTGGGTTAAACTCTTCTTTTATTTTAATTGACCTTCATTTGGCCTATTTTTGATTTAAGGGCATTTTGGTAATTTTTTCTTATAATTAAAAGGATTAAAAATTAATATTTAATTAATTTCCTGAGCCATTTCGTAATTAACAGAAACTATTAGGGGTCATTTCATAATTAATAGAAAATTTTGGGGGTTAAAACACAATTTTAGAAACTGTTTAAATAAAACCAACCGGTTTAGTTAGGTTCTAAGTGAACTGGTCCAAAAGGGTTAAAAACCACTTGGTTTTATCTGGTTCACTACGTCATGTTGACGTCATCATGACATCAGCCCTATTTATATATATATATATTTTTTATTGTTTGGATCAAAACGACGCTGTTTCAATTAAAGTCTAGACCCATTTAAAATTCGGTTAGAACTGGACCCGAGACCCGACCCGTAGACTGTTTTCTTCTTTGTTTTTTTGGCAAGGGTTCTGGTCATCCTCTCTGGCATCGACCACCGTCGGCGACCTTTTTCGGTGACCAAACCAACAGGGTTCGACCCATTTTTCAATGAGGATTCCAAATCAAATGTTAGTTTCTTGATTTTATAGAGTTATGACCGCGAAATAGAGATTTATAGTCGGGCTTCGGCAAGGGCCTAACTTTCGAACAAACCATTTTTTTCTATTGTGTCAAGTTTTACCAACTATTTGTGCCTCGTTTTTCTTCGTATGAGTTTTTGAGAGTATGGGGGAGTGTTTCCTCATTTTTAAAACTAAACAAAACAAGCTAAATTTCGGGTTCTCAATTTTCTTTCCCTAAACTATATCTCATTGTTTCTCAATAGTCTTTTGACCATTTTGTGTGTTTCGAGTTGTGTTGCTCCTCATTTTGAGTGCTCTTTCCAGTCATGCTATTAGTTTTAAGTTTTAATCAAACTAGGATAAAAACTCAGTTTTTCCAATGTTTCGGGTTTGGGGTTTCTTAGGGTTTTCAAGCTCAAACTGTCCCATTTTCTTTTTAATTTTCATTCTATTTCAATATTAGATACATGCATGCATTTTAAACCTCAAAATAGAAGCTAACAGTAAGATTTTCTCTTTGAATCTTAGAGATAGAAATTTTCAGTTGAGTTTACCTTTAGTGCAAGGTAGTGTCCTTCTATTCAGCCCCAATCTTGGACCCCTTTAAGCTCCTAGTTAATCCTCTAATTTGGCTCATGGTGTATGCAAATCCTTCTTCTTCTTCTTCTTTTCTCTCTCTCTCTCTCTCTCTCTCTCTTTATATATATATATATATATATATATATATATATATATATATCTCTTTAGCCGACCATCGCACACATACACATATTTGATTTTCCTAACACACAAGTAGCACACACATAATATATATACATATAGTATATACATATATATATAATTAGGTTGTGCATGAATTTTAATTGGATGAAGTGAGGGTCCAATGAGGTGTTGACCCCTCAGCTTTTGTGCATGCAAATATGTATGTTTTTATGGGATATATACATATCTTGTGGGTTATATAGCACAAAAGTGCTTGTAGCCCGGCTGGTATTTTTCTTAGAGACTTATCATTACCTTACACAAGGTGCAAGGTTCAAATCTTGGTAGAAGCATTTTGGGTCATTTTTTCTTCTCTTTTATCTTTTTATGCATTATATTGCATATTTAGTGTATTTCTTAAACTCCCAAAATTGTATTTTAAATGTCTCAAAAATCTCTTGAAATTCTCATAATACTTTTTGATTTTGTATGCTTCATCCATGCATTACTAGTCTTGTCTTGATGTATTTTATCATGTTTTAATTATTCCAAAAGTCTTATAATTATTGGAATAATCTTGATTAAACACACCTTATTCACGTATCGCACTAGTCTTGCTTAAGTGCACTTTATACACTAATTTTTCATAACTACTCGTGTGTTAATCCTTAATTATCGCTAATCGTAACTTGTTATCATGTTATGACTTTGACATTAATTTGCATTTTCAAATTGGTCATCTCCAATTTAGAATTAGTTATTCTCATTATACTCTTGCTTCCATATTTATGGATTACTAGTTTAAATTAGAATTGCCTATGGTTAATAAGTAAATTAACTATGATAATCATCATTATCATTAATTGCTTCACTTAATTAGGTCGGAATGTTACAAAATCCCTTTCCCTTTTTAGCCGCCAACAATATTCTACCTAGTAATGAACTTTTGCTCTCATTACGAAACTAATTTTGCTGGTTCCTTCTGGGCTAATATCACGAAGAAGTTAAAACTTAAAACTGCCTCTCATCACCCATGTTAGTTTGCTAAATGTAAAAACCAATCACAACCATTCACAGTAAATAATTAATGTCATCCTAACAAATCCCTAATTAAAACATTTTCCTAATTAAAATACTATAATTGTAATACTCCGAAAAGAATGATATCATTAAATACGGCACCCTGACCTAATAAAATTAGGTTATGTAACCGCAACGTTCGAAATGGCTAAAAATACATTAATCCATAATGAGATTAATTATCCCAAAATATTAAATTAATCAAAAACATCAAAGATGATGCATGCTCGAAAAATTGACAAGCTGGTCAACCGAGTCAAAATAATTTGAACTAGTGCCAAAATTGACAATGTGAGACCAATATAGATAATTAATTATTGAAAATAATGTGAATATGAAATAAGGCACTAACGGGAACCCAATACCGGTAAAATGAGTAATGATGATACCAAGCCCTAGAGTAATACCAAATTTGTCAGTATTCCATAAATTAATATTTTATGGAATAAATATCAATGTTCGAGGGGGGCCAATGTGTATATAACATAAATATACATATACACATGTATTGGAGGCCCATATACATATAAAAATGTATATTCAAGGTATATATAAAGTATACCAATGTACGTGCAAAAACAAATACGGTAATGGATGCCGAAAAATACGCTTTTATATATATAAACATGTGAAGTCATATATATATATATATATATAAAAGAATGTATACATGTACATACGGTATTTCTTTGTGTAATGTATACATGTCTATACGAAATTATATATATATGTGTGTGTGTGTGTGTGTGTGTGTGTGATGTATATACATATATACATATATACAGTTATATGTATATAACATTACATAATATGTAATGTATATATGTAGACATATAAGGAAGGTTGGTGATAAGGCAGCACATTTGAAATACATAGATACATATATCTATATATATAAATATTTCGGGCAGCTTCTAGAAGCCATATACACATAAGGCAGTTCACATAAACCAAAGCCGTAAAGCTTCTAGCTAAAGCAACCAGCCGAAATGTTTGAAAAAAAGGGAAATGTTTGGAAGGATTCTAGATTATCTCTGTATGAGTACATATAGATATAGATGAGCCACTAACTTTTAAGCAAACAAAAAAAAAAACAAGAGAGGGTCGTGTGTGGGAAAGCTCCCGCAACAGAGGAGAAAGAAAGAGAAAGAAGAGAAGTAGTAGAGGAAGGAAAATGAAGCTAGAGCAGGTATGAAGTTTATAACATTGCACTGTTATACAACTGGGTCTTTTGAAAATGTTAAGTAAAACATCTAATGGATGAAAGGGGCAAAAATTAGATAACAAATAATGAATTTAGGAAGAAATAGGGAGTCATTTGGTAGAGAAATGAGGGAGAAATCGTGAGTTGCAGGTTTGGTGATACTTCGAGTGATGAGGGTTTTTGAAGGATTTGAGCGTTTTAATGATGAGGGAAATGTTCGCCTCAATCATAGAAATGGATAGGAAGAAAAAAGAAGCAAAAATAGTGTCTAAAACACTACGAAGTAGGACAAGAAGATGTCGCCGTAAAGTTGGGCTCTCATTGGAGCCCAACTGTGAAACCCTAGTTCGAGTATTTCCGAGCAACAAATCAAAATATGGAAACCATAGAAGGAATCCTTGAGGAATAAGGAGTCGAACCTCATTGGAATTCACTTAAAATTCCATCGGAGATGGTTCGCCGGCGTTAGAGAAGACGTTGGAAGTTGGTTAGAGAATAAGACTGTTTGGGTGCTTATGGGTTGGAGTCGAGTCAGGCCCCGACCCAAAGTGAAATGCGTCTGGATTATAACTGAAATGATTCAGCTTTAGGATTGATTTAAAACTGAAATCATGGTGTTTGGTTGTATGGATAGTAAATTAATTAATTAATCTTGGTTGGTATAGGGGATATCTTATTCATGGATTAGGTCACTGTTCGTTGTTTGGTTTAAAAAAAATCACAAAAAAATGCGGATGGCTGCCCTGAGATTCGAACCCTGATGCGTGTGAGTATATAACACCTAAGTCAAATGGGTTAGCCACTTTGCCACTAAGGTAATTTGTGTAAAATGCCACCTGAATATATATATATATATATATATATATATATAAAATATAATACAATAGAGGAATTAAATAACTTAAATTAATTTAATTTGCTAAAATAGCTACGATGTCTAACTAAAATGATAAAATAATGAACCTTAATGTTTTTGGGCATTCCAGACTCAACGGCGAAGTCCAATTTGTGAGATTAAGTTCCAAAAAATTAAGACACGTAAAATGTGAAATTACTAAAATACGCCTAATACAATACGAAGCCCAAATAAAGTCCAAATTGGATGAAATTAATACCAATGAAAGTACAAATGATTATGAAATCGTATAAATGACTAAATAATGATTCGGGGTCAAAATTTCATAAAATGTGAAATGACCAAAATATCCCTAAGCATAGAAAATACAAAGTAAATGCTGAATAAATCTTAAAAAGGCCAATCTGATATAATTGACTGTCATAAGCATAATAATGTGAATTGAGGGTCTAAATAAGACTCTGAAACAATCAAAGTATAAAATGGGATATGACTGATGTGTCCTGATAATCTAATGAGATCCAAAAGACTCAAAAATTTATATAAAGGACATATGGAATATTCTGAAGACCAAGACAGGGTCCGGAGCAAGAATGACAAATTACCATTTTGCCCCTAAGGTTAAATAAGTGATTAATTGATAACAAATGAAGCCAAAATGACTTAAATTATAGTTCTAAAATCTACTTAGCTTAATTAGGGAATTCAATAGCCTAAGTTGAAACCCAATAAATGGGTAATAGGCTAATGGACTTAATTAGGGGATCTGATAAACTCCTAAGATGATGAATAATTCATGAATGGATGAATTCTTATATTTCAGTGATTGATGATTGTAATAACCCGGAAATTTTTTTTTTATATATGAAAATTTTCCTTAGTTATTAAAATTTTTATTATTATTATTATTATTAAATTTTGATGCATGAGGATTATATATATATGTATGGTATGTATGTGTAGCATGTATGTGTGGGGTATTTGAGAGATGTATAGGTGTAGACTAATGTATATATATGTGTATGTGAATACGTATATGTATGTATATATGGCAGGACAGTGTGTACACTGTGTGTGGTGTCGGTGGGGGGGTGTGTGTGTTTAGTGTGTGTGGCTAGTGTGTGATGAGTGATATATATATATATATAGGCTTATATAGGCAGCTTTGCATTTAATGCAAAACTGCATTTGGGGAGAAGCAATGAGGCTGAACAGAGAGAAAGTCAAGTCAAGGAAGGCTGCAAGTGGAGAGGAATAGAGAGAGAAAGAGAGGAGAGAGAAAAGAGTCGGTTGTGTTTTTGTGCATATACACGGACGTATGTGTTGAGTTAGGAGAGAAAACAGAAGGAAAGAATGGAAGAAGGGAGAAACTGAGAGTGGATTGAAGTGGAACAGAAGAGAAAAGAGGAGACCTACAACCAAGAAAAATCAGGAAATTAAGGTAAGTGGGTCTCGTTTTGTTTTTAAGATTTAAGAGTTTTCATTTGATTTTAAGTGTGGGGTTTTAAAGAGCATGAAGAATGGAAAATATTGCAAAAAGAATTAGTTAAAATGGTTGAGAAATCAGTGAGTAAACCCTAGTTGCAGGTATAGGATAATAATCGGGTCCATCTATATTTTATGTAAGACACCTTGTTTAAATGGTCCTAAAGTAATCCTACGAGGTACAGAGAGAAAATAGAAAAAGAAATAAGTCAAAACAGTCGAGAACCGAGCATGAAATTAAGAAAAATCAGCTCACCGGAAAACCGGCCGGAGCTATTAAACCCCATATTCGAGATGATTGAGAGGGTCTTGATGGAAATGGAGGGTAGATTTGGAGTCCTTGGGAAGAGAGGAAGAAAATGGCATCGACAATAGTAGAGAAAAATGATCGGGAAAGGTTGCCGTCACCGGAGATGGTGACGGAACCCTACTGTTTGTCCACTGAAAAAATGGGGAAGACAACTGTTTGGGTTAGGGTTCGGATATCGGGTCACGGGTTGGATCCGGATCAGGACCCAACCGAATTTGAAACGGGTAAGTGAAACGGTGTAGTTTTGAGTTAGGTTTGAAATGTTTTTAAATTGAATTGGGAGTGTTTGGCAACAGGGGTAAGAAATTGAAATTGAAATTGATTTGGGAATAGGGATATCCTATTCCTGTTTTGAAGCCTAACCACTGTTTGGTTATTCCTATTTAGAATAGGATTTTTAGAAATTATAAATTGACCTAGAAAGTTACAGAATTTAAAAATTGACCCCCCCAACTATTAATAATTATGTTTGACCCCTCATGAATTAAATATTAATAAAATAATAATTAAATTAGTTAATTAATTAATTAATTTAATTAATTTAATTTTTTAAATATGCTAAAATAATCCGGTGTCCAAATGGGACAAGTCATTAGTGTATTTTGACTATCTCGACCATTCTGAGACCAATGGTGAGGTCCGTTTTATGAGACGGGGTCCCGAAAAATAAAAGACCCGTAGTAACGTATAAAATTACTAAAATGCCCCTGGATTAAAATACAGTCAAACGAACTCCGAATTAAATAAACAAATAGTGAAACTTTATTATCTCGAACATTCTGGACTCAACCGTGGAGTCCGTTTTGTGAAAAGAGGTCACGAAATGTAAGGACCCGTGAAAAGTGCAAAATGACTGTTTTGCCCTTTTGAACCCAGATGTCCGAATTGAGTTCTACGAGAACCTAAACTTATTTTCTTCAACGTCCTAGACTCAATGGCAGAGTTTAATTTAGCAGAATAGAAACCTATGAATTAAAAGACATAAAATTTGATGAATAGCATAAATTCAAATGACAATGGACTGAGTTGTAATTTATGCTTTTAGGGACACCGACAGGCAAGGAGAAGACAGTTTGATCCTTCCACATTCTCACTACGTTACGAGTGCAGTTTGTTTGGGGTTGTGACCAACCCGACAGGTATGGTGTTTTGCTAATGTTAGAAATGAGTTAAGTTAGGAATGTTCTGTAAATGACTGGCATGACTTATGTGTTTATGTGGAATGTGTTTACTTGATGATTTAGAATTAGTTGTTCACATGCTTACATGTTACTTGTACTTTATGAATGTTTAATGAATGATGAACGTGAATCATGATATGTGTATATGTTGATTATATGTGATATGCTTACATGTGGAATCAGCTGACGATTTATGTATTATTATCTTGAGCATGCTATATTATGGAAACCATATTTCATTGAGATTGCATTGGCATATTGGCATATGATGAATTCTTTGAGAACATGGCGTGGGTAAGCACATGGTGCTTTGCATTATGAGGGTGTAGATCCTGTGGTGAAAAACCCAAAATTGGCCATTGCATTGGTACTCTGTTCCCATCGGGGAGTACCCGTAAATGAGACATGGGTGTGGCATAGAGTGGTGCATGGGTGTGTCACGCATACCATTCATATATTATGCGATGTTTTGAATGTCATTTAGAAATAAATGTACACTTTGCACATGCCACGCCTTAGCTTTATTTCTTGCATTAGCACTTCATCATACCAGCAGTTGAGCTGACCCATTCGTGGGCAACATTTTTCAAATGAGGACCCTCCAGCTACTTGAGACCCAGCGATACTTTGATAGGGGGGGAGCACTTGTTATATTTTTGGCCCGTGGGACCTATGTTTTGTAATGTAAGGGCTTAAGCCCGAATGACCTATGAACGATGTATTTTATGTTACCTTATGTATTGATGGGAATGGATGCATGTTTAAGTGGATTTATTTACCTTGTCCTTTTATTTATTTTATTTTCTGTCTCGTCAGTCGCGTCTCGGGTTTGTGAAAATTCGGGGCGTGACAATGATGATTGTTTAGGAAATGCAAGGATGTGCCTAAGGAAGTATCTGGAGAACATCTGTAAATGGAGATAAGCGTAAAAGTTTGTGAGAAACTCGAAACCTCTAACTTGGTGTTATTTTATACTGTACTATTTAGATGCATACATTTTGTGAGTAACTCGGAACCTCTGACTTGGTGTTATTTTATACTGTACTATTCAGATGCATACATTTTGTGAGTTATTTGGAACTTATGACTTGGCGTATTTTAACTATCATAGCATTTTTAACATACTGTACTATTCAAATGCATATACTTAAATGTGTACACTTTGTACTGCATTACACTTGGCATGATTTTGTTTTGTCCTGCTTTTCTGTTCTGTTCTGTTATTTGCTACTCGGATTCTATTCGGTTATGTTATGTTCTGACATTCTAGCCCAATATAGGATTGAGCGGTATGGTATAAGTAGGCCAGAGCGAAACCTAAAGGGTAGAGGCCCTACGAGTGTTCGCTTATGGGTAGTTGGGAAAGGCTCAGACATATTTGATGATATGCCTTCTAATTGATATATTGACATTTAGTTTTGTTTTGTTTTGTTCTGTTCTATTCTGTTTTGTTCTGTTCTGTGTTGTTCTGTTATGTTCTACTTGAGTTACATTTGATTATGCATTTTATCTGGAACTGTTACTTTTAAAATGGTTAAATTATCCATGTGCTTTATATATAAGAGCTGGTTTTGAAACCCATGGCAGGGAACCTATGTTACTCACTGGGCTTGTTTAAGCTCACTTTGTCACGACCCGAAACCCACCTTATGCGGATCTTGTGTTGCGGGGCCGACCCAATGGCCATCCCTACTTTTTCCATTTTTTGTATCAATAATAACAGTAAATAATGTAAACATGACATTAAAATGCAGAAGTTTTATTACAATTATTGTTCAAAGACTAAACTTAAAACTAACAATAAACTGATCATGAACCACTCTTAGGTGGTGAGTACATGGGAGAGACTATATCATCCTACTGTGCTCCTCAACTATCTCCCTACGCTCTTGACCTCCTATTGTGGTTTTGTAGCATTCTCACCTGAAAAATATAATGAATGGGATGAGCTAACAAAGCTCAGTAAGTAAAAGCCTATCTCTAATACGGGTCAGAGTAATCATAGAACATATAGGATCATGGATGAACATGATAGCCAGTCATGGTAGCAATTTTAGTTAACAGTAAAATGCCAAAATGGCCAATGAACAATAAAACATGGTAACCCAATAAGAATAGTGGTATATCATGGATACGGAACATTCAACGCTCATAGTCGACGAAAATGTACTGCCACAATGGAATGATCACAATCAAGTCAAATGAATAAAGGAACTGTCAACATGAAACTATTCACAGTGAAATGAAACATCACATGAATCAAATGAACATCATATAACAGTCAAACATGAATGATACATTTACTCTGTTCAGGGTTTGGCAGACCCTCGGTCTTTTGGGGCCTGGCATACCCCCCATTAACATGAAGGCATATAAAATGCCATTTAAACTCACTGCGTAAAAACGCCATCTTTTCCATGTGTCCATTTGACCTGTAGGTCCCATAAATTGACCCGTAGGTCCTAGTCAATTAGATAGCATCAGATGGGTAATGTGATTGAGCACAAAACCCGGCACTTAACATAAATCAAGATTCTATTATATTCCATATGAAGTGTACAAGCATGGAATATCGTAACATAAACATACAGTGAATAGACCTTATTACAGTAAATCAAGTCATGAGACATCAACCAATAGGCATCCACCAGGTAGAACAATATCCATGGTGGGAACAATAATAGTGGATATATATACGTGAGTACAAGATTTGGCAGTAATCGAAAGATCATGGCTTGGAAAACCACGTATAAAAGATAGGAATTCACTTACCTTATCAATGCGTCCTAGAATTCCGTGACCTTCCCTTTCCCTTTTGAGTCTCCTATATATCAGTAAACATGTTTTAGTTTTAATGCCATTTATCAATTTGAACACCTCGCTATACTAAGTATCTCTTTTACTAATTTAGACTCCATTATTGAGTTTGGAACATCGAAGAAAATTAGTCTAGGCCTTGACGGTTGCCAATTTAGCTACTTTACCTTAAAAGGGAAAAATGGTCTTTTATGTGTCTTTATTGTTCGGGTTCTATTTTTCAAAATTCGGACTTCACCATTGAGTCCATTAGGTTTGAAATAATAAAATTACACTATTCATTTAATTAAATCGGAGTTCGTTTGACTCATATTCGGCTTAGGGGTATTTTGGTCATTTTAGCGTTTCTACGGGTATTTTATTTTTTGGAACCTCGTCTCGTAAAACAGACCTCATCTTTGAATTCAGAGGGTCCAAAATAGTTAGTTTGCACTACTCATTTGCCCAATTTTCATGTCGGGTTTTATTTACATAATTATCTAATTAATTAGTTATTAATTAATTATTTAATTAAATTAGTTACATTTAATATATATATATATATATATATTATTTAGTGTGGAACAGACCACATGTGCCTCAGTGGTCTATTCCTTGAAACCCTTCCACCACGTCGCACGTTCAAGTCACAAGGACAGTAGTCCCTGTGCCATTTTTCCTAATGTTTTAAGCCAAACAGCGGTTAGCCATCCAAACAGGGTATGCTATCCCTGTACAAACTAACTCCCAATCTAATTTCCAATCCTCACAGCCCAATAGCCAACTTCTGCCTTAAATTTAAAACAGCCCCCCATGCCAAAACGTCACCATTTCGACCACCCAACATAAAACGGTGCCCTCTGGCATTGTTCATCATCTTTTCCAAACCCCATGCACAGACTGCAAGAACCCTAGTTTTCAACTTCTGTTTTGCACCATTTTAATAACGGTTTTTCACTGTTCTGAGTTCAGAACAGCCCCTGGGAATCCCCTTTACCTTTCCCTGTTATCTTAGGGGTCAAATCGCGTTCAAGGGTTTGATTTGGGTTTCAAGGAGGGTCTGAATTTCTCTACGGTTTGTGCTCGTTTCTCCACCAAATTTAGTGGTTTTTAGCTTGTTGTGACCCTATAGATGTGACGTTTTTTAATCTATTGAGGGAATCAAGTTTAGAGCACAAATGGCAAGGTTCATTTCTTAACCCGCCACCTGCAACTCCATTTTTCTCTCAACTCTTTAACCCTTTTCCCCTAACTCTTGTGGATTTAAAATCCTAGAACCATCTAGTTTAAGCCCCAAGCTTCCAAAACCCATTTAGTTTGGGTCGATTTCAGATCCGTTTCTTTCATGGTCATGGCAACGGTTCAGTTATGTTTATGTTTCCTGGGTTTTGTTTGATTCTAATATTCTCCTAAATAACATCTACAAAGCATGCATGAACCACCTAACTCATTTAACACTTAAATAAAATTGAGAACACGAAACTGACCTTTCCTTGGTTTCTCTTTATTTTCCCAATCTCTGTGTCGGCTCTTTGCTCGGTTTCCCTTTCTTGATCCCCCCACGCTTCAGCCTGGTTTGGTTTCCTTGTCTCACCCTTCCTCTCTCAATGCCTGTTTGTCACTAATCCCATATATATTACACATATCAGTTGTTATAACATGAAAAAAAAAATGAAATTTTTTTTTTTTTTTATTATTATTATTTATTCTTACAAATATGAATTATTGTTATTATTATTATTATTATTATTATTATTATTATTATTATTATTATTATTATTATTATTATTATTATTATTATGATAATGATAATGTGAGTATGTGTATATATGTATATGTGTATATATATATATAATTTAAATTTATTTGTGTATATATATGTATATAGGTGAGTGTATATTTAAATGTGAAAATATATATGTATATGTATGTATATAAATCAGATTGTGGGTATGTGTGTGTGTGTGTGCCGTGTGTGTGCATGGATTGAGTGTTACACACTCAAAAGGGCATGGGGTGAGGTGGTGTGTGTGAGTGCGATTCAGGGAGTGGGAGATACAGATTTGGCAGAGAGTGGTTAGTCTTGGGGAGAGAGAGAGAGAGAGAGAGAGAGAGAGAGAGAGAGAGAAATATAGAGAGGGAGAGAGTGAAGAGAAAAGGGAGTGCATTCTCGGGTGGAAAGAGAAGAAAAGAAAAGAAGCAGAAAGTGAGAGAGTGAAACAGAGCTCTGAGGAAGAGAGTGGAGGCTTGGTTGGGCTCGGAGCAAGAAGGTGGAAGAGGGCACGGCTAGAGAGAGAAACGGTCGAAGGTTTTGGTAAGTGGGTTGCTCCTGTTTCGATTTTTTTTAAAGCATTTCAATTGATTTAAATTGTAGAATCGTGTAGAGCATAACGTAAGGATTTGTTTGCAAAAAGAATGAGAAGAAATGGTTAAGGGGAGAGGGAGAACTTCCCTGTTGCAGGTCACGGTCATGGGGTGTTGGATTCGACATTTTATGTGTAAACCTTGGTTTAAAAGGGGGGAAAAACATGGGGTGAGGTGCAGAAAGTGAATGGGAGTGATTTGGGTTCAAAACAGTGGGGGAAGGTGAGGGGAAAATGGGTGGCCGGAGAGTTGACCGAGGGTTTGACCCTCTATTTCGTGGAGATGAGGAAGGTTTGGGGAGAAATGGAGGTGGGATATGGAACCTACGCGAAAAACCCTAGAGGATGGCATTTTAAAAATGGGGAAAAGTCACCGGAAACCGGTCGCCGGCGCCGGAGAAGGCGCCGGAAGCCCACTGTTGCCCTACCGAAAAATCGGGGAAGAAGGTGGGGTGACCGGGTCGGTTCTCGGGTCGGATTCGGGTCCGGTTCGGGCGGGTACGGGTCGCCCCTGCCACGTGTCAGCCCATGGTTTTAAATTAAAATGGAATTTGAACCTTTTGGAATTTGAACCTTTTGAATTTGAACCTTAACCCTGAACTTTCGAAAATTACAAATTGACCCCCCAACTGTTAGAAATCACACTTTGACCCACCTGATTAAATTATTAATAAAATATTAATTAAATTAATTAATTAATTATTTAATTAAATTAATTAAATTAATTAAATATTCAAAAACATCCCGGAGTCCAAATGGGACAAGTCATTAGTGTATTTTGACTATCTCGACCGTTACGAGACCAATGGTGAGGTCCGTTTTACGAGACGGGGTCCCAAAAAATAAAAGACCCGTAGTAACCCTTAAAATTACCAAAATGCCCCTAACTTGAAACACTGTCAGACGAACTCCGAATTAGGTAAAAAAATAGTGAAATTTTATTATCTCGAACATTCCGGACTCAACCGTGGAGTCCGAATTGTGAAAAGAGGTCACGAAATGTAAGGACACGTGTAAAGTGCAAAATGACTATTTTGCCCTTTTGAACCCCGGTGTCCGAATTGAGTTCTACGAAAACCTAGACTTACTTTCTTAAACGTTCTAAAACCAATGGTAGAGTTTAATTTAGCAGAATAGAAACCTATGAATTTAAAGACATAAAATTTGATGAATAGCATAAATTCAAACAACAATGGACTGAGTTGTAATTTCTACTTTTAGGGACACTGACAGGACAGGAGGAGGCGATCTGATCTCCTACATTTTCATCCGCCGGTTCAGTTACATATAGTTCACGATCTTCTAGGGTTGATACCAACCCATCAGGTATGGTGTTTTGCTAGTGTTAGAAATGAAGTTAAGTTAGGAATATTTGTGAATGACTGGAATGTTGTATGTGTTTATCTGTAATGTGTTTACCTGTTTATTTGGAATTGGTTGTTCACAGGTTATGTGTTACTTGCAAGTTAATAAAGTGAAGAACATGAATCATGATGTACGAACATATGAGATATGCATGTATATGAAACTGACTAGTGATTTATTTCTTATTGTCCGAGCATGTTTTATTATTGAGATTCATGTTTATTGAGATTGCATTGGCATATTGGCATATGATGAATTCCTTGAGAACATGGCGTGGGTAAGCACATGGTGCTTTGCATTATGAGGGTGTAGATCCTGTGGTGAAAAACCCAAAATTGGCCATTGCATTGGTACTTCGAGCCATCGGGGAGTACCCGTAAATGAGACATGGGTGTGGCATAGAGTTGTGCATGGGTGTGTCATGCATACCATTCATATATATATTACTGCGATGTTTGAATGCCATTTAGAAATAAATGTACACTTTGCACATGTCACGCCTTAGCTTTATTTCTGGCATTAGCATTTCATCATACCAGCAGTTGTGCTGACCCATTCGTGGGCAACATTTTCAGATGAGGATCCTCCAGCCACGTGAGACTCAGTGATGCCCTGATAGGGCGAAGCACGTGATACATTTGTGATCTATGAGATTTGTATTTTGTTATGTAAGGGCTTAAGCCCGAAAGACTGATGAACAATGTATTTGATGTTATTTTATGTATGGATGATGATGGACGCATGTTTAGTGAATTTAATTACTTTTGTCCTTTTATTTATTTTACTTTCTGTCTCGTTACTCGCGCCCCGGGTTCGTCGAAAATTCAGGGCGTGACATCAGTTGCTGCCCCCTCATTCGACGCCTCACAATTTCTCTCTCACTCTAATCCTTTCGGTTACGCACTTATCAGCTTATCCTTTTTTTTTTTTTTTGAATCCAATTTGATCCTTTAGCCCACTCCCCACTCTTATCTCATTGTATGCCTTAATCACAAATTATATACATATAACATACTTACATATACCATTCAACATATATAATATAAATATATATATATACACCCATATTATACGGTTATATATATATACACACAATAATTTATTTTTATTTTTATTTATTTCATTAATTTATTTATCTTTTATATTTTTTTATTTCGGTATTCATCCCTGGCTTGCTCGACCATTGCCCGGAAACTATTCGTACTTCCGAAACTATTGATTTTCCAACCGTCCACTTTATTCAATATAAAAACAATGGCCTTTATTCAATTCAGTTTACATGGCTCGACCGGTTACAAATTGGGTCAGGGTGTTACACACTTTATCTTGACATTTTTCAGGATTTATCTCCATTGGATTAGAAGGTACAAAGACATGAAACTAGTAGGCCGAAGGCATCCCAAGCATGGAGTTGATGGCAATAAATTATGGAGACTTGGATTATTGTGGGCTGAATCATGCTATTTAGGTTCGTGGAACTGCATTATTGAATTCGTTGATATATAATAGATGCATTGGGACATGGTTTGTTATGCCCCGAATTCCAGCGAACCCGTGGCGCGACTGACAAGACGAAAGGAAAATAAAATAATAAAGAAATAAAGGACAATCTAACAGATTTAACCCAAACTTACATTCATTTCCTTCAATGTACATCCATGTAGAGCACAGTCAATAAAAACATTCAACATGTCATTCGGGCTTAAGCTCTAGATCACAAAACATGCCCCAACGGGCCAAATATCCTCCTAAGTTCATATCTCCTCCACTCTGCAAGACTTCCTCAAGTCTCAAGTGCCTGGAGTGTTATCTGAAATGTTGTCCCACGAATGGGTCAGCTCAACTGTTGGTACAATATAATGCTAATGCAAGAAACAAAATTAAGGGCGTGGCATGTGCAAGTGCACAGTTATATCTACATGTCATTCAATATCATCATACAACGTACTAGCAATAATCTACATGTCATCCAACTCATTAACATAATTTAAGGCGTGGCATGTGCAAGTGTACATTTATCTCTACATGCATTCTAAATCATCCATGCAATGTAATAACAATAATCCACATGCTTTCCAAATCGTCCATGCCACGTAATAGCAATAATCCACGTGCCATCCATATTATCCATGCAATGTAGTAACAATAATTCACATGCTTTCCAAATCGTCGATGCCACGTAATAGCAATAATCCACATGCCATCCATATTATCCATGCAATGTAGTAACAATGCCCATGAAACACCCACACCACTCTATGCCACAACCATGTCAAATCTATGCCATGTCCTATGTCTCATTTTCGGAACACATCCGATGGAAGCTGAGTATCATATCTCTTTTTCAGAACACATCTGATGGAAGCTGAGTACCATATCTCATTTTCAGAACACATTTGATGGAAGATGAGTACCATGTTTAGCACCAAGTGCTCAACCCACACTATGCTTTCAATGCATCACACTATGCCAATATGCCTTGATTCCATCATGCAATAATACAGTCTCAGATAAGCAATTTTACCAACATATGGAGCATGCTTTTAAACAATGTATTCCACTTAAAGCAATCACAACATCTGAATAACAAAACATCTTCCACATGAATGTATGCAACTCATGATCAACGAAAATACATACTCAAGCCATGTGTTCACAATCTTAACAACTCCCCAAAAATATAGATCACGTACAACCCAACACATAGAAGCAAATCATATCTCCATAGAGCAGTAAGAAGCATATAAGTAACGTAAACAATCAACTCAAGGTTTCATGGTTTTAAAGCAACATTCCTTTTGTGATTTTCTGACATTAAACAATTAAATATATGATCCATTCAATCAACATGCTAATCATTCCTAAACTTAATTCTATTTCTCACTTAGCACAATATATCATACCTGATGGGTTGGTCTCAACCCTATGAAATCGTGCTCGATGTGTGGCTGAACTAAATGATGAGAATGTCAGAGGTCAGACTGTTCTTTCCTGTGCAATCAGAGTCCCTAAAATCATAAAATACAACTCAGTCTATCGCTATTTAAATTACGCTATTCATCAAATTTTATGTCTTTATTTTATAAGTTTCCATTTTGTTAAAATAGACTCTACCATTGAGTCCGGAATGCCGAACAAAGTCGGTTTAGGCTTTCGCGGAATTCAATTTGGACATTTGTACTTAGAAGGGCAAAATGGTCATTTTGCACTCCACGGGTTTCTAATTCTCGAGGCATATCCTCACAAATCAGACTCTACGGTTGAGTCCAGAATGCTCGAATTCGTAAAAATTCACTATTCTTTTATTTTAATCGGGGTTCGTTTGACTAGTCTTTGAATCAAGGGCATTTTGGTAAATTTAAAGGTTTCTACAGGGTCTTTTATTTTTGGGGACCTCGCCTCACAAAACGGACCTCACCATTGGATTCGGAATGGTCGACACATAAAGAAAACACTAATGGTTTATTTAATTTGGATTCCGGGGCATTTTGTCATATTTAATTTAATTAAACTAATTAACTAACCATTATTTTATTACTTGGGGTTTCATTGTAAAGTTAAGAAGTTTGCCTTTGGTTGGTTGCATTGTCGGTAAGGAGATCGGTAAGGTGGCTAATTGGCATCACGTCTTCGGCATCCACGTAGGGTGGGGTGCGGGATGTGACAGTGGTATCAGAGCTAAGGTTTGTAAATATTTAAGATCCATTGATAACACAGAGTGGTATTAGAGTGAAAAGTTAAGGTTACTTGTGACAACCTCAGAGCAAGTTACCAAATATGGTAACTTTAAGACAATAAGTTATGAAATGGTTTGGGAACCATTGTCCACATTAGAGCATTAAGTCATGGATTAAGAACCACAGGGTACCTGAGCTGAGTGATACTAATAATAAAAGTATGAAAGTGATAAGTCCTAATTTTGGAAATTGGAAATTGGAATGGTAGAGTTCTTAGTGATAGAGAAATTAGGAACAAATGCCAAGATGAATATGTGATTCTAAATAGTCTAAGGACTAGGCATTAAAATTATAGTTGGAATAATGTGAATAGCCAAGAATTAACAATGTGTTATAGGCTTAGAAGTCTCAAGGGACTAAGATCTGTAAGGTCAAGGATTAAAGATCTAAGTTAAATAGGAACTAGATCTAGTGTGATTGAATCTTTAATGGTTGATGGTCAATAAGGCAGCCCATAAGAGTTAATGGATTGTGATATGATTTAAACAGTTCCATTAGTATGAATGATGACATGATGATGATAATTTTAAATCTAGATGATTTTTTGGATTGTATTGGTCACTTAAATTTAAATGATTGAAGCCATAGTGACATTGAATGACAAGTGACACTAGGACATGTCGATAATGATGCGAATGATTGTGGACATATTAATTGGGAGGAAAACGACTGTAGGTAAGCCAATGATGGCATTGATAATTGTGATTGTGGATATCAAACTGATTAATTTGTGGGATCAAATATGATTGGATGATCATAGGTAAAACCCAAATGGGGGCATATTTAATAAGATGATTTCTAATCATTTGAGGATGATCACCAAATTTGATTTAATGTGGAATCGATCTAATATCGAATCATGATAAGATCATATATTTTGTGGATTGTAAATCAGACTTATTGTGGATTTTCTGGATTTGATATGAAATTTTATGATTTGAAATTATAGAATAGTGACAATCAGAGACATGTCAGTATAAGTGATAGACGCTTGTTACTACTGGAGGGTAAGACTTTATTAAGTCTCGACGTAAGGATTTATGACATTTTATTGAGTCACAAGGAATTATAATCCCTAATGGATAAACCCGATTGATAGATGATTTGTCACGCCTCGAATTCCAACGAACCCGTGGCGCGACTGACGAGACGAAAGGAAAATAAAATAATAAAGAAATAAAGAACAATTTAACGGATTCAACCCAAACTTACATTCATCTCTTTTAATGTACATCTACATAGAGCACAGTAAATAAAAACATTCAACATGTCATTCGGGCTTAAGCCCTACATCAGAAAATATGCCCTCATAGGCCAAATGTCCTCCTAAGCTCATATCTCCTCCACTCTGTAAGACTTCCTCAAGTCTCAAGTGTCGGGAGAGTCATCTGAAATGTTTGTCCCATGAATGGGTCAGCTCAACTACTGGTACAATATAATGCTAATGCAAGAAACAAAATTAAGGGCGTGGCATGTGCAAGTGTACAGTTATATCTACATGGCATTCAATATTACGCATACAATATACTAGCAATAATCTACATGTCATCCAACTCATTGACATAATCTAAGGCGTGGCATGTGCAAGTGTGCAATTATCTCTACATGCATTCTAAATCATCCATGCAATGTAATAACAATAATCCACATGCTTTCCAAATCGTCCATGCCACATAATAGCAATAATCCACATGCCATCCATATTATCCATACAATATAGTAACAATGCCCATGAAACACCCACACCACTCTATGCCACAATCATGTCAAATCTATACCATGTCTATGTCAACTCATGTAATGTAATGTAATGCAATGTAATGTCATGTCATGTCCCTTTACGGATCGCTCCCGTTGGTTCGGGTACCAAACACAATATCATGTCCCTTCACGGATCGCTCCCGCTGGTTCGGGTACCAAATGCAATATCATGTCCCTTCGCGGATCGCTCCCACTGGTTCGGGTACCAAATGTAATATCATGTCATATCATGTCTAAGGAATCATACTATGCCAACATGTTTTGATTCCACCATACCATAATACAATCTCAATAAATCATCATATCCACACATGAAGTATGCTTTAAATGATGTATTACACAATAAAATTCAAATCAGAAGATCCTTTCATCAAGGTCACATGTCATGCATGGTCCATTTAATACATGCTTTAAGTCACATGTTTCACTAATCCCAACAATTCTAAAAAAAAAAAACATAATCCACACACTATGCTAACACATGCGATATATACATAGTCATGATTCACATTCATCACTAACTTTCAAAAAGGTAACAGGGAATACATAAGCATATAAGCAATAAAACAAACATGTGAATCATCAAGTCAACATGGCAGTTATTCCTAAGCTTAATTCTATTTCTTACTTAGCACAATATATCGTACCTGATGGGTCAGTCTCAACTCAGGAAGATGTACTCGTAGTGTAGCAAAACTATAGTGAAAACACAGAAGGTCAGATTACCTTCTCCTTGCCTTCCCGTGTTCCTAAAATCATGAAATACAACTTAGTTCAATTGCTACTTGAATTATGCTATTCATCAAATTTTATGTCTTTATTTTTATGAGTTTCTATTTTGTCAAATTAAACTCTACTGTTGAGTTCGGAATGTCGAAGAAAATAAGCTTAGGTTTTCGTAGAATTCAATTCAGGACATCTGGATTCAAAAGGGCAAAACAGTCATTTTGCACTTTTCACGGGTTCCCATTTCCCGAGACCTCTCCTCGTAAATTGGACTCCATATTTGAGTCTGGAACATTGGAGATAACAAGATTTCACTATTTGTTTACTCGATTTGGAGTTCGTTTGATTACTCTTTGACTCAGGGGTATTTTAGTAATTTTTAAGGGTTCCACGGGTCTTTTATTTTTCAGGACCTCGTCTCACATCACAGACCTCACCGTTGGTCCTAGGAGGTCCAAGATAGTCAGAAAACATCTATGACTTGTCGTATTTGGGCTTCGGGCTATTTAGGCACATTTTATTTAATTTAATTTATTTAATTCAATTAAATGATTAAATGTAATATATATACATTTTTGGTGGGATTGGTTTACACGGTTGATAACCGTCCCAGTGGTCACGCGTGTCTCTCTCACCCCTTCGGTCCTGTGTTCGAACCTTCCCAACCCCCCTTTTTCTTTTTTCTTTCTTTTTTCTTCTTTCATTTCATTTAACGATTGGCCCAAAACCCCTTTTAAGCAACCCTAGCCCAAACTCCTTTAAATTAAATAGGCCCAAGCTCTTTTAAAACCCAACAGGCCAGCCCACCCCTTTTTAATACAAAACAGACCCAAACCATTTAAAGAGAACCCAACCCAACAGCCCAACGTTTGAAGGCCCAACCATCTAAAGACAACAATGTTGTCTTCTCCGACATATCCCCGTCGCCCCTTCCACGGCCGGCGACTCGCCGGTGACCGTTTCCTAGCTTTTTCCAATCGGTTTCAGGCCTATAGATTATGAGGATCATATATCTAAATCCCAAAATGGAATTGGGTGGATTTCTGGCCATCAACCGAAGCCATAACAGTGGCTGTTCCGAAAGGATTCGAAATTCCGGTGACAGCTTCCTTCCTTAGTTCGTGAGATTTTTCCACATATTTTGATCCCGATCCTTCCCCTATAGTTTTCTGCACCTTATTGGATCCATTATACATCATTAAATCTAAGTTTCTAGCATGAAAATCCCAAAACCAATCTATCTCCAAGAACCTGCAACTACACTGTACTCATTCATTTTGATATCATTTTTAATGATTCTTTTATCAACCTTTTAAGTTTTGCATGCTCTTTTAGACCCTCTGATTAAATCTAACTATATGCTTTAACTTTTAAAAGAAACAGAATCAAATCAAAGTTAACTTACTCATCTTCAGGTTTTCTGATTTGATGGTATCCTCTCTTGTTCTTCTATAGTTCAACTTCTGGACCTCCTCCCGAATGCTCAGGACCTCTTTTGCACAGTCTCCCTCCCACTGATTTATTTTCTGATTTTTCTCTCTCTAACCGACATCAACACTCATATACACACAGGCATATACATAGCTACACGCAAAGGTGGTTGTAGCAGCCCTACCCCTCTCTGAATTCTCTGCTGTCCATCACTTCTTTCCCTCACAATGCAGCTTTGCAATTAATGCAAGGTTGACATTTTATTTTATATGTATATTATATCCCTTACACACACACACACACACACCAACACTTTACCACCTACAGCCAACACTACACACATACCTACTCTCACACACAGGCTGTCACACACCCATGCACTCCACTTTCACCTTGTTTATATATGTATATTTAGATATTTAGATATATATATATATATATTAATACCTAATTTCATGTACATATACAACACATCCATCACACACATCAGACACACAATAATAATAATTTTAATGACTAATAATAATAACAATAGTAATAATAAATAATTAATTAATTAATTAAATAATAATATTAATAATAAAAAAAATATTTCTTCAAAAATTCAGATCTTTACATGATTAATGTGAAGTTCATAATGGACAAGTGTAAGTAGAAAAGATTGAGTTACAGCACTAAATCAAAAGGATTGAATGATTAATGTCCCTACAAGGCAAGTTGAGTTTTGGGGACAAAACTCTTTTGAAGGAGGGGAGAGTGTAATACCACGAAAAGCCCGATATGATTAAAGATGGCACCCCAACCTAATAAAATTAGGTTATGTAACCTATAATATTTGAAATGGCTAAAAATACATTAAGCCATAATGGGATTAATTATCTTGAGATACAAAATTAATCAAAAAAATCAAAGATGGTGCAAGCTCGAAAAATTGGCAACTTGGTCAACCTGAGTCAAAATAATTTGGATTAGTGTCGAAATTGACAATGTGAGATCAATACGGATAATTAATTATTGAAAATAATGTGAATATGAAATAAGGTCCTAACAGGGACCCCAATACCAATAAAATGAGAAATGATGATACCGAGTCCTAGATTAATACCAAATTTAGGCTGAATCATACTATTCATGTTCATCGAACTATATTATTGAATTCGTTGATATACAATAGATGCATTGGGACATGACTCATGTATATTGGTACTCTAGAGATATTAGTGTTGGGTTCGTAACTACTGCGGAAGCGATTTCAAAAATCTATTTGGATCTTTTTCTTTACATGAATCATACAATCTTGAAAAGAGGGTTAGAATTACCTTGTTCTTGATAATCTTCACTGTTGAAGAAGCCTTCTTAAAAAGATTGATGCAATATTCCTTCTCTCTCTCCTCTAGGTCTTCTTCTCTTTCCCTTAGGCAAACCGTATCGCAAGAGAGTGGGCTGCCTCTTATTTTTGTCTAGCATAACAACTTATGATAAACGGCTCCCTACATATCTTATATATAAGGCATAACCTAATTAGGGTAAGAGAAGGGATCTAGTAGGTGCCACTAAGTTAGCTTCCAATTAGTCATAAATCTTAATTATCTCATAATAAATTTTAATTGACTAATTAATTTCAATTAACTCCACTATGTAATTGAAATTGCACTCCAACTTAGTAGAATAGAGTGAACCCATATACACTATACTTCTGCAGTTGGCCCCTCTACATGAATACTAATAATCAGGGTTTCATATTATACTGTCAAATTAATTCTCTAATTATTTTAAGAACCTAATTCAATAATTATTAATCACTTGCAATTAGTCATCATTTCAATAAACAATTTACTGAAAAGACCGGATCTAGATTTCAGTGATTAACCCATTGAATTAACACAAATGTGATATCCATCTCTCTAATATATAGAGTGTAGATTCCATCTTGAGAATATGTGTTCCCACAGTCTAAATAATGACTTCCCAAGATATCGAGGTGTTGATCTAAAAAATCTCACTCATTGGTAACTCAAAGTCATCACTATTCAGAACTTGAGTTCAATATCCTCTCAGGATTAAAAGCTGACTACGAATAATGAATAAGAAACTTATTAAAGGTGATAGTTCCAAATGATGCATTTCTTATAGTGATCCATTTCAGTGTATTTCCAATACACTAATACAATAACTTAGAGTCTACTACTCTGATGGTTGAGATAAACCACACTATCATATAAAGGTTAACTGTATTACAGCTTTACAGATAAGATGTCCAGTCTTATAAATAGCTGTGAATAATTCTAAAATTGCCTATATAAGAAGTTCATATCTCCTATGTATAAATCTCATTTATACACATGAACCACTCTTAATGACAATTCAAAGACTAATCATCTCATCATATAAAGCAACATCCAAACATATGGTAATATGAAACTTAATAATAAATCAAATCTATTAAATAATAATAAAATGTCTTGGATATGAGAGCAGACATCCTAACAAACTTCCACCTGCACTCACATCCATTCCCCATAACATCTGACACCCATTCTATCCACATGAAGCTCGAAACTTTTAGAAGGTAGAGCCTTAGTGAGAAGATCTGCAAGATTGTCTGTCGATACAACCTTAGTGACGATAATGTCTTCGCGTTGAACGATCTCTCTGATAAGGTAATACTTGCGTTCTATGTGCTTTCCACCCTTGTGGTTTCTTGGCTCCTTGGATTGAGCTACAACTCCACTATTGTTATAATAAAGGACCATAGGCAACTGAGACTGTGGTACCACTCCTAGTTCTAAAAAGATCTTTTTGAGCCAAACTGCTTCCTTAGCTGCTTCAGAGGCAGCTACATATTCCGCTTCAATGGTTGAGTTAGCAATACATTGTTGCTTGACATTCCTCCAACTGATAGCTCCACCACCAAGAGTAAACACATATCTTGAGGTTGACTTTCTAAAGTCCTGATCTGACATAAAGTTAAAGTTTGTGTAGCCAACTGGAGCTAGATCAACACCCCCGTATCTCAACATATAATCTTTAGTCTTTCTCAAGTACTTGAGTATATATTTTACGACAGTCCAATGATTTGGCCTTGGATTAGATTGATATCTGCTGACCATGCCAACTGCAAAACAAATATCTGGTCTAGTGCAAAGCATAACATACATAAGGATTCTTACAGCTGAAGCATAAGGAACTGTTTTCCTGCGTTCCTCTCCCTTAAGTGTCTTAAGACACTAATTCTTGGACAGAGGTACTTCATGCCTAAAAGGCAATAAGCCTTTCTTGGAGTTATGAATTGCAAACTTGACAAGAACTCTGTCTATATATATAGCTTGAGATAAGCTTAACATCATGTTATTCTGATCTTGGAAAAGCTTAATCCCAAGGATGTAACTGGCTTCTCCCAAGTCCTTCATATCAAACTGATTCGCTAGCCAAACCTTTATCATAGATAACACCTCTACATCATTTCCAATGAGTAGTATATCATCCATATACAGAACTAGGAAGACCACCATGCTTCCTTCACTCTTCTTATACACACAAGGTTTATCCAGGTGTTTATCTAAACCAAATGACTTGATTTCCTGATCAAATCAGATGTTTCAACTTCGGGAAGCTTGCTTAAGTCTATAAATGGACTTATGCAGCTTGCATAACATATGCTCTTGGACTTTAGCTATGAAACCATCTGGTTGCATCATATAGATGTCTTCCTTAAGATAGCCATTCAAGAATGCTGTCTTGACATCCATTTGCCAAATCTCATAATCAAAATGAGCTGCAATGGATAATAGAATCCGAAGAGACTTAAGCATAGCAATTGGTGAAAAAGTTTCCTCATAATTGATAGCCTCTTTTTGAGTAAACCCTTTCGCCACCAATCTAGCTTTAAAAGTATCAATTAATCCATCGGTTTCTCTCTTTCTCTTATAGATCAACTCACAGCCAATTGGTTTAATATTGGCAGGTGGTTCCACAAGTTCCCAGACCTAATTAGAATACGTAGATTCCATCTTAGCTTTCATAGCATTTTGCCAAAGTCCTAAATCTTTATTAGAGATTACCCCATCGTAGCTTCTAGGATCTAAAACATGTTCATATGAGATAGACTCTCCTAAGAACATGTACCTATCAGGTGGCTTGACAGTCCTCCTACTACGACGTGGCTCCGATGTAATAGAAGATATTGGAATAGAAGCATCTAGTCCATGATTATTATTTGCCTGAGGAATAGAAGAAGCATCTGATGTTTCTTCGAAGGTGATCTTACTCTTGGGCTTCTGACCCATAACATAATCATCCTCCAAAAAGACGCTAACAAATACCTTCTACTCACTAGGATTATAAAAGAGCCAACCTTTTGTCCCCTTAGGATAGCCAATGAAATAGCTCAATTCTGATCTTGGTTCCAACTTGCTAGTCTTTCCTTTCAGCACATAGGTTGGACACCCCCAGATTCGGTAGTGGTTTAGACTTGGCTTACGCCCAGTCTAAAGCTCTACTAGAGTCTTGGGAGTAGACTTAGTTGGACCTGAGGTCAGAATATATACCATTGTCTCGAACGCATACCCCAAAGGAATATAGGCAAATCAGAATAACTCATTATTGACCTTACCATATCTAAAAGTATCCTGTTTCCCCTCTTTGCTACACCGTTCTGCCGAGGCATGCCAGGTGCATACAATTGGGATAAAACCCCATTATCCAACAAATGCTGGCTGAAGTCACTAGAGAGATATTCCCTACCTCGATTAGATCAAAGTGATTTTATACTTCTATCTAATTACTTTTCCACTTCTGCCGAAATTTTTTAAACTTTTCAAAGGTTTCTGACTTGTGGTGCAATAGATAGACATAACCATATCTAGAATAATCATCAGTAAAAGTGATGAAATACTCATAGCCCCATCTAGCCCTAATATTTTAGGGTCCACACATATCAGTATGGATTAACTCCAATACTTCTTTGGCCCTGTTTCCCTTTGAAGTAAAGGGTCTTCTAGTCATCTTTCCCTCCAAACAGGATATATAGATTGGCAGTGGTTCAACAACCAAGGAAGACAAAGTACCCTCCTTTGCTAGTTTATTAATCCTATCCAGATTAATATGAGCTAGCCTCAAGTGCCAAAGATAAGTTGAATTAGTAGAAGAAACTTTTCTTTTAAGTGGTAACGTTTGTGATGGTTCATTCTTTTCAGTGTCATGTATCTCATATATCTTAGGAGTAATCAAATAAAGACCATTAATTGTTGTGCCAGAGCATATAAAAGAACCATTATGTTTAATAACATTTAAATTAAAATAAACTGAATAACCTTCTTTTATTAAACTTAAAACTGATAATAAGTTCCTTCTAATGCCAGGAACATATAAGCAATCATAAAGTACTAGTGTCTTATTTGAAGAAAAACATAAACTAACTACTCCTACTGTAGAGATCTAAAAAATGAGGAAAAATTTTTCGTTTTTGCCGGTAGGACATTTCGTATGCATAGTTTTGTCGGCTTTGTCAATAAAGCATTTTTTTGCATTATCTCCCCGAATGACATGTTTAGAAGCATATTTGGAGTGTATTATAGAAGAGAAATATGCTTAGAAGATTGTGAGGTAACTGCTGTACGAATTTCAGCAAAAATAGAAATAGTTTCTGAAATTGGACAAAAAGGGCACTCGGGTGACTCGGGTGGAAACGGCCAAAAAAACCGACCTCAAAAGAAAATGTTTCCTTCTAAAAGTTTTCATTTAAAATAATTTTATGAATGTTGGATAAAAGGAAATTTCGAATTGAAGTGTTTAGGAACGGGTTGTAGAGTAACGGTTTCCGGGCTCATTAAGGGCAAAATGGTCATTTGCCCTTAACCCTTTGGTGGTTCCTCACTATAAATAGGACACTTAGACACACATTTATACAGAATTCATTCTGTACATGCAGCAGGTCACGTTCTTGAGAGAGAGAGAGAGAGAGAGAGAGAGAGAGAGAGAGAAAAGCCCTAGCTTTTTCAAGTTTCAAGCCTCCGAAACACGCATTTCGAGTGGAATTTTCGCCGAGCTTCCTTCTGAGAAATTGTTCCCCTCCCCAAGATCTATATTTTCACTAAAAATTTTGGCTATCCAGTAAACATAGCCACCACTATTTGAGAAAAACTGATTTTAGGTATGGTTTCTTGCTAAGCTAGGAATAGATTTAGTTTTTCCTACCTTATTACATGTTGATTGACTGGTTTTGATGTTTATTTCATGGTAGGAAGTTATCTAAGAGGTGTTACTTTGAAGGACTTAGAGTTAGTAATTTGGGGCTTTATGTATTCTTTGGTTTATTTGATGTTTTGTTGCCATGAAGATGACTTATCTTGTCTTTGTATTTGATTGCTATATTTGATGTGTATTTATGTGGTATTTACTTGACATCTTGGAAGAGAATTGGTTGTGTAATATATTAGTCTTTTTTGTGATGTTATTGACTTTATGAAATTTTTTGTGGTTGGTGAAATTGTGATATTGTGGCTTGAGAAATGTGTTAAGGTGTATGGTTATGACCTATGTTATGTGAAGCAATTTATGGGAATTTAAAGTTATGAATTATGTGGGGTTTAATGTATGACTTAAAAAGGGATACCATGTGTTTGATCATTTGTCACATGGAATTTGCATGATGAAATCATGGCATGTTGGCATAGTGTGATTCCTTGGAAACATGGTGTGGATCAGCACGCGGTGCTGGATATTATGAAGGTGTAGATCCTGTGGTGAAAAACCTAAAATTCGGTCGTTGGTACTCCGTTCCATCGGGGGCGCACCGAAAAGGAGACATACGAGGCGGTACTCATGCCAGCGGGGAAGGACCGTATCATGAGACATGGGTGTGGTATAGAGTTTGCATGTGTGAGTCATGCATAATGTGTTTGCATTGCATTAAACAACGGGAAGGAAAATTATATCTTGAAATTGTACACTTGCACATGTCACGTCCTAAATTTGTTGCTAGTATTAGTGAGTTATCATACCAGCAGTTGAGCTGACCTAATCGTGGGCAATATATTTCAGATGAGGCACCAACTACTTGAGATTTCCTTGAGCATAGAAGAAAAAGGAAGGAAATGGATTTTGTGAAAGATTTGGCCCTTGGGGGCATGTTTTGAGTGTGTGGGTATGAGCCCAACTTGTTGTATTTAAACTTATGAAAATTGTGAACATTAGGCCTTGGGCCATTTTGTAATGCACGTGTAATATTTCTATTTGAATGTATATTAAATTGATGTATTGGAAATATCGTGGATGCATAGGGTTGTGGCCACCGGGTGAGGGTGGGTTGTTTACTTAAATATGCATAGGAATTTTGTGAATATTAGGTGATGAAAATACTTGAGAAAACAAGGGAAGTTATGCTCAAATTTCTGAAAAACTTGAACACTTGACATGTGTATAAAACACCCTTAAAATGGGGAAAATAAAGGGTTGAAAGTGGGGGGGTTTAAAACTTGGGAAAATAGGCTGAAAAACGGGTGAAAAAGAGGTTGAGAAGACTTGGAAAGAATCTGGAAAAATTTGGAGCAACAAATAGAGAAAATTGGACTGCTGGACAGAAAAAAAAATTGCTCTCTGTCTAGAACAGTAACTCTGAAAAAAATCAGAAAATCAGACTGCCCAGCCCCCTAGTCGCCCAGCCTGCTGTGCGCCCCGGCCCGCTCGCCCAGCCCAGCCTGTCGCCCGTTGCCCGCGCACCCTATGCGTGCGCTCCTACTGTCTTGACCTGCTGTCCCGTCCTCTTTTGGCCACCTTTTGAGTTATCTTTTGGCCACTTTTTGAGCCATTTTTGGGACACTTTTGGGTTATATTTGGACATTATTTTGGGCCATGTCTGGCCAATTTTTTGGGGCATGTTTGAACCCCATTAAGGGCTGTTTTAGGGACTTTTGTAGGCTATGTTTTGGTCATGTTGTGACCTATATTTCAAGGCCATGTTTGGTCATCCACTAGGACCAACTTTGGGTTGATATTTGACTATCTTTTGACCATGTCCTAAAACATTTTGAGGTTGTCCAAGACATCACTTTGGGAAAAAATTTGGAGATACTTGAAGGCTATTTTAAGGGTCATTTTTAAACATGATTTAAATTGTTTGGGCGTTAATTGGAACAAGCATTTAAGTTTAATCTTGACCACTTCTTGGACTATACCTTATGGTATTTTGAGACCCTTTTTGGGCAACCGTTGCAGAGCACTTTGAGAAAGGTTTTGAGAACATTTTGAGAACTGTTTTTAAATATGATTTAAAGTATTTGGGCATTAATTTGAGAGGAGTACTTGAGCTATGTTGAGGAACAATTTTGAGTTATATTGAATGTCGAATCTTTACTTAAATTGTTGGGAGAAACTTGAGGAATGATGATAGAGATTTCAATTAAATTTACCGAATTGTCACTTCTTTTCCTTTCTTTTGTTTCGTTCAGTCGCTCCCCGGGTTCGTGGGAATCCGGGGCGTGACACCTGCTAACACCGCAACAACTTTTGCTTTTGTTCCCAAGTGCAAGATAATCTCTCCATCACTTAGCTGCCTGGTCTCTTGAAACCCTTGTAATGAATTAAAAATGTGATTAGTTGCACCGGAGTCTACACACTAGGAATCTGAAGTATCCTCTATATAGTTTACTTCAATAATAAGTTATTCGATTATACCTGTGTTTTTTTTCTTGGCTAGATAATCTGGTCAGTTTCTCTTCCAATGCCCTATGACCCCGCAGTGGAAACACTTTCTATTGGGCTTCGTGGTTGCCTCTTTCTTCCCTTTTCCAATACCCCATTTAGGACCTATATTTCCCTTGGAGTTTTTGGGGTTCTGTTTCTTCTTCCACTTGCCTTTGCCTTTGGGCTTAAAAGAAAAACCCTTAGCCACATGAGCACTAAGATGGCTTTCGATAATACCCTCCACTGCTTGTAAATAGCTCAGAAGCTCAGCCAAAGTTAAATTCATTTTGTTCATGTTATAGTTGAGCTTAAATTGATTAAAAGAGTTGGACAGCGACTCAAAGATAATATCAACTTGGGACTCACCATCAATGTCAGCCCTTAGAACTTCCAGCACATTTAAAAAGTCAATCATTTTTAAAACATGGTCTCTTACTAGAGTTCCTTCTGCCATCTTAGTGTTCATGAGTGCTCTCATGGAAGTTTACCTAGCAGGACCCCTTTGATCCCCAAACATCTTCTTTAAGTTAAGGATCATATCCCTAGCTGTTGGGAAACTCTGATGTTAATGCTATAAAACACTTGACATCGAAGTTAAGATATAGTAATGTGCCATCTCATCAGCTTTGACTCACCAAGAATAGTTGTCAATGTCTTCTCGGGGAGCATCAGCCCTTGGAAGGTCTAGGCTATCCACAATAATCACATATTTGTACCCCTCTACAATAAGGACAATGTCCAAATTCTATTTCCAATCTACATAGTTAGGTCCAATTAACTTATTTTCTTTCAGAATGATAGCAAGTGGGTTAAATGAAGACATTTGAGAATCATATATATAAGCACAGAGATTAGCGTGAATGTAAATAAACAGTAAAATAACTTTTGCTCTCATGAATGCATAGTGGCATCCTTAAGCCACTATCAATAAATACATTAGAACCTAACCTTATAAACAACACGCTCTGTGGGGATGACAATGTCATTCATATGATTAAGAGGACCATTATATCCTATATGATTTCACTTATCTAGGCATCTCATGTTAAATTAATCATATTTTCCAATATCCTTTGGTTTTCAAAAGACAATGATAGACTCTGTGGGAGAGACTATCATTCCCTTTTGATCAAGTGTATACCATCATCTCGAATAAAAAGACAATCATTGCAAGTAGTGTCCCCGTGGGGAGATCACTCTCACCCCGTCTTTTTCTATTCTATCCTAAGAGATCTATACTTGAAACCAACTAGATAGTCACCCTCTGTGGGGAGGCCACTCAAAGATAGCTTAGGGCACCTATTTTTGTCTTACTATAGGCAGATGATGAAAGATCGTGGGAGCTTTCTTAAAGCATCCCTCTCCCACTTGTTTTTATAAATTGGGGATCTTTATTATACAACACATGTATAATTATATTAACCTATTCATGGATCAAAATTAATCATGTGATTTTATGAAAATAAACATGCAAGCATAAAATTAAAATTAAAATTATTTCTCATAACCAACTAAAATTCTAAGCTCTATAATTCCATTGGTCTTCTTGATGGCTCCCATCTTCTAGCTCTTTTTTCAAAAATAAAATAAATACATGAAGAACCTATATCCACATACGTGAGCTTACATTTAATCTGAAATTAAAAATTAATAGGCTAGGAAAACCAATGGAGCTTGCCCATTCGCGGGAAAAATTTTCAAGTCCATTGCCCTTTATAATTACCTCAAAACCATATTTATTATATAATTCTTAATGGCCAACCATGAGAAATAGGAAACATCCACTCACATAAATGAACCATTCAAATATGAGAAATAAAATATTAAATCATTTTAATATGTGATTAATCATATACATTACCCATGTATATTTTAGAGTGTACTAAGATTTAATCCTTGTATCCAAGTACTCCTTTAGGTCAAGTCTCACTCAACCTATATTTTATATAATTTTAAATTTAACATATTTTGATATCAAATATCCATGAGTATCATATACCTATAATATAAAAAAGATAGATATGTAAAATTAAATTTGAGCCCATTAATTTTACCCAAACAATTTAGTAAAATTAATTTTTAATCAACATGAATATCCACTACCCATGAACTAAAATATTTGATTTTTCAAAAATATATAACATAATATAATATCAAATTAAGCTCACAATTGAATCAACACTGAATGAAAGAACACAACAAATAGTTCAAGAGGTGAAATTCGTTCGAATAAGTAATCAATCAAGAAAGACTCAATATTGACCGACATTACAATCGTTCGTTTCAAGAATATCAAACAGAAGATTGAAAGATTCCCGGAGATGAAACCGATGGGAATAGTAATCGAAAAACTCAAAAACAAAATCGTCGGAGATACACAGGCTCTCTATTCTGGTGTTTGGTCAATGTCGTTACAGTGTTATATATTAGAGCTAATATTCATTTTTTTGTTACACCACTATTGGGTAACAATTACCCACGATGACATCAACAAAAATCTTATTTCATTCGAAAAATAAAAATTATTTAATAAATCCATCCCTATAGGGTATCAAACAAGGATTACATCTTTGTATTAACAGATTGTATCACAAAATCTCATTCTAATATACTCAAAATAACCCTTTGTTTAATTGAGATCCATGAATAGGTTTAGAACAAGTAAATATAACCTTCAAAATTAATGGATTCGTGTAAAGTGACTCTGATACCAATTGTTAGGTTCGTAACCACAGCTGAAGCAGTTTCAAAAATCTATTTGAATCTTTTTCTTTACATGAATCATACAATATTGAAAAGAGGGTTAGAATTACCTTGTTCTTGATAATCTTGATTGTTGAAGAAACCTTCGTAAAAAGATTGATGCAATCTTTCTTCTCTTTCTCATTTAGGTCTTTTCCTCTTTTCCCTTAGACAAACCGTATTGCAGGAGAGTGAGTTGCCTCTTATTTTTGTCTAGCACAAAATCTTATGGTAAACAACTCCCTACATATCATATATATAGGGCATAACCTAATTAGGGCAAGAGAAGGGATTGAGGGGGTCACATTAAATTGGCTTCCAATTAGTCAATTAAATCTTAATTATCTCATAATTAATTTTAATTGACTAATTAATTTCAATTAACTCCCCTATATAATTGAAATTGCACTCCAACTTAGTAGAATAAAGTAAACCCATATACTCTATACTTTTACAGTTGGCCTCTCTGCATGGATACTAATAATTAGGGTTCCATATTACATTGTCAAATTAATTCTCTAATTATTTTAAGAACCTAATTCAATAATTATTAATCACTTGCAATTGGTTATCATTTCAATAAACAATTAACTGAAAAGACCGAATTCGGATTTCAGTGATTAACCCATTGAATTAGCACAAATGTGATATCTATCTCTCTAATATATAAAGTGTAGATTCCATCTTGAGAATATGTGTTCCCACAGTCTAAATAATGACTTCTCAAGATACCGAGGTGTTGATCTAAAAAATCTCACTCATTGGTAACTCAAAGTCATCACTATTCAAAACTCGAGTTCACTATCCTCTCAGGATTAAGAGCTTACTACGAATAATGAATAAGAAACTTATTAAATATGACAGTTTCAAATGATGCGTTTCTTATAGTGATTCATTTCAGTATATTCCTGATACACCAATACAATAACCTAGAGTCCACTACTCTAATGGTTGAGATAAACCACCTTATAACATAAAGGTTAACAGTATTACAACTTTACAAATAAGATGTCCAGTCTTATCAATAGCCGCGAACAATTCTAGAATTACCTATATAAGCAGTTCATATCTCTTGTGTATAAATTTCATTTATACACATGAACCACTCCTATTGACAATTCATGGACTAATCATCTCATGATATAAAACAACATCCAAACATATGGTAATATGAAACTCAATAATAAATCAAATCTATTAAATAATAACAAAATGTCATGGATATGAGGGCACACATCCTAACAATTAGGTGATTGATTATAGACGTGCTCTGATGTGTTGCATTCCCAACTCAGAATGATAATTAAAAAGGTTTTAAATTTTTGGTGCTTTGACCCTAAATTTGGAATGCAATTCATTGTAAAGTTAAGAAGTTCGCCTTTGGTTCGTTGCATTGTTGATAGGGAGACCAGCAATGTGGCTAACTAGCATCACGTCTTCGGCATCCGTGGAGGGTGGGGTGCGAGATGTGATAATAATTGTTTCAAGAAATTTATTAACTATTAGTTATTGACCTTTTTTTCATGAATTCATCAATGTTTTCTAATTTTACACAATAATTAAAATTTTTAAAAATTTAAAAAAACATAATCTTTATTTCTATCCATTTAACACTCTTTTCAGTCTTAAAAATTAAAAAACACAACCTATCTCTATCCCACATCTCTCTAACCCCACTTATCAAATTTAGTTTCTCCCCAACTTGCACTTTCTCTCTCTAAAATAACTTGCCTAATAATTAAAATTTAAAATTAATACAAATTTTTAACTACACGAAGTCACGACCCGAAACCCACCCTATGCGGATCTCGTGTTGCGGGGCCAACCCAATGATCGTCCCTACTTTTTTCATTCTTTGTATCCATGACAACAATATATAATGCAAACTTAAATAATATAATAGCGGAAGTCTTAAATACATCAGAGGGTTCTATAATGTCAAAACAAGAACCAACATAACCTCACTCTTAGGTGGTGAGTACATGGGTGAACTACAGTACTTCTAACATACTCCTCAAATTGTCCCCCTATGCTTCTGGACTCCTACTGTGGTCCTGCAACATTCTCACCTGAAAAATGAGTAAGTGGGGTGAGCTAACAAAGCTTAGCAAGTAAAAGACCATCTCTAACATGGGTTAGGGTTAACATAGAAAAATATGAACTCATAGGATGAACATGATAGCCAATCATGAGAAAAGTTGTAGTTAACGGTAAAATGCCACAAGGGCCAATGAATAGTAACGCATAATAAGCAAGTATGAGTAATGGTATAGCCTGAATATGGGAAAGCTAAAAAATAACAGTCAACATAAATATATTTCCACAATAAACCAGTCATAGTCAAGTTCAATAAATGAGGGAACTATTAACATAGTATTATTCATAGGGAAATGACAACATCCTATGAATCCAATAAACGCAACATATCAGTCAATCATAAATGATGCATTTACTCTGTTCAGGGTTTGGCAAACCTTCTGTCTTTTAGGGCCCGACATACCCCCCTTAACATTAATGCATGTAAAATGCCCTTAAAACTCACTGCATAAAACACCATCATTGCCATATGTCCGTTCACGGACTCGACCAGTAGGTCTTATCAATCGATCCGTAAATCCTGCCATTAGATAGCATCGGATAGATATTGTGACTGAGCACAAAATCTGGCATTTATAATAAATCATGATTCTCTTGCGATTCCATAAGAAATGCATAAAGAATGGAATATCATGCAATAAACGTATAACAGTAGGCCTTTCAAGGCACAATACAATATAGCAATCATGATATGGCAGTCAATAAGCATCCACAATATAGGACAATATCGATTGTGGGATAATAACAATGGGTACGTTCATGAGTACAAAATTTGGCAGTAATAGAAAGAATATGGCTTGGAAAACCAAGTGTAAGAGATAGGAGTTTTGTGATATCCCAACCCAGGATATGACATGTATATCGAGGTAGGTTGATTGAGTAGCATAATCTAAGCTGTTTTAAAGCTCTATATCATGGTATCTTATAGAACTGTACGATTGTGGAATGTGAATAGTTTGTTTAGTATCGCCTGGGCAACACCCGAGTAACCCAGGACCTAGCCTCGTAATGCGTGCGCGCAGGCATTCCCATGCACATGTATGTTGCATGTACGCATAGTCTATGAAAAATAAGTGTATGTATACACTTATAGAAATCAGTAAAAATGTACATATATAAGGATATATATATATATATATATATATATATATATATATATATAAAAGTACAAACCGTATAAATATACGTATATATTTATGTACATATGGAATAATATATATTATATATATGTGTAGGTATTAAAATGAAAATGAAAAGAAAAGAAAGAAGAAAATGGGAAGGCTGCCATGCAGCATATGAAGTCATATGTGTGTGTTGAGTGGCTGTATGTGTGTCACGTGGGTGAGGTGAGGTGTGTGGCTAGGAGGAAGGCAGCAAGGCTGTAGACCTTGAGAGGGCAAGTGGGAGTGTATATATATTATGTATCTTTTGTGTAATTGATGCATGGACGGTAGAGGATGAATGGGCGATGTAGAGGCAGTTAAATAAGGTTGCAAGAAAGGGGGGAAGAGAAAGAAAAATTGGTTGCAAGTGGGGGGCAAGCCGTATGAAATTCTCTATAAATACAGTAGTTCATTTAGAGAAGTTTACAAACAATTGAAGGAAACCAAGAAGCAGAGAGAAATTCTGATATTCAGAGGTGAAGAACCAAAAGAAAAGAAGGGGGAAATTGCAAGCCAAAAACTCACACGAGTGAGTGAAACTCTTTTCTGGTTTATGATGTTTACGTATATTCGTGTAGTTTTAAGGGTAGGGTCTTATTTAGAATGGAAAGGGCTTTTGTTTGCAAAAAAGAATCAGTTTAAAAGGTGCAGAAATGAGGTAGAAATATTGAGTAGCAGGTTCTATGAGTAATTCGGGTCCCATGGAAATCTTGATTTAAAACTTGTTTCGAGTTTAAGAAAATGACCCTCCAAGATGCAGAAACACATTAGAAATTGGATAGGGTTAAAACAGTGGTTCAGAACTCACGAAAATGGAATTTTAGGTTTGGCCTGAAAAACCGACCAGAGACGTTTAACTCCCTATTCGTGAAGATCGGGAAGGTCTTGATAGAAATAGCAGGTGGATTGGAGATCCTTGAGAGAAAGGGAGAGAACTACATTGGATTTGATGTAGGTTATCACCGGAACTGGGTTGCCGTCACCGGAGATGGTGACGGAACCTTACTGGTTCTCACCTGGAGAATCGTGGGGAAGACAACAATGGGGTTTTGTCCAAACGGCAACGTTTAGGGTTTTAGAAGGGTTAAACTGCATCATTTTATACGTTCTATTTTAATATATTGTTATTGAGAGTTTGCATGTTGATGTTATATCCATTACTCTTGATTGTACATTGTGACCCCACTGTCCATTGGCCATTGTGGCAACTGTTCTCATTGGCTATCATAGGATCTTACTTCATATGATTGGCTATCATATTCTTATTCATAGATTCATATTCTTTTACTATCACCAATACCAGTGTCGGAGATCTGTATTTACTTGTTGAGCTTTTGTAGCTCATTCCACCTTATTTACCACCTTTCAGGTAACGACGCTGCAAAACCCCAGTAGGAGTCTGGAAGCGTAGGAGGACATTCTGAAGAAATGTACTAGTTTATGTTTTAGTTCTCCCATGTATTCACCACCCACGGGTGCTAGTTATGTCTGGTTCTCATTGTGATTATTATAGAACCATGTTATGTATTGAACAGACTTCCGCTGATTATTATCATTGAAAAGACTTCCGCTGTTTATTGTCTTAAATTTTTAGTACATTGCATATTAGTACTATGATACAGGAATGGAAAAAGTAGGGACGACCTTAGGGTCGGCCCCGCGATATGAGATCCGCATAGGATGAGTTTCGGGTCGTGACAACTTGGTATCAGAGCTATAGGTTCGATTGTGAGGCATGGGAGATAGGACTAGAATTAGAATTGATAAACAAGACTGAAATTTTATTTTATACGATCATTGACTGGTCATCTCATTAGTTAGCTTCATGGGTTATCTTTACAGACATGGTTAACACGAGGCAAAATTCGTTGCCTATAGATCGTTTAGATTAGTTAGAAAGATTGATGCAGAGCATCATTGAGTCTCTGACATGGATTCCGGCCAGTACTAGCTAGCCGGCACAACCGGTACGACAGGAGCGGCCAATCAACACAGACGACAACGTAGGTGGTCGTCAGGGAAATGAGCAAGACCCCACCTTTTTATACGAGCGGTTTCAGAAGATGAAACCCCCAACATTTGACGGTATGAGAGGAGCCACTATGGCTGAAGAGTGGTTATTAGAGATAAACAAGATCTATAGAATCTTGATATGAACTGAGGTTCAGAAGATGGCATACGCCACTTATATGCTCAAGGGGATGGCCTATAAGTGGTGGATGATAGAGGATGCAAGAGAGCCAGGCATGGACTGGCAACAATTTACCATTATCTTCAACAAGAAGTACTTCTCCCAGGAAGTACGGAACCGGAGAGTTGCTGAGTTCATGGTACTGTAGTAGGGGATGATGACTGTAGAGCAGTACGAGGCCACATTTACTAAGTTAGCCAGGTTTGCTCCGAGTGCTATTAATAGCGAGGATCTAAAAGCTCACAAGTTCGAGGAAGGACTAAGGTGGTCTATCAAGGATAGACTGAGACCCCATCGACTGCCTACTTACGATGACATGGTGGAGACAACTCGGATCATAGAGAGGAGTGGTGAGGAATTTGCCAAGAGATGAGGAAACTAGAAATAGAGAGGTAACCAGAATAGGAGGCAAGGGCCTTCTTCTTCTGGACAGGGTCTACATTTACCAGACCTGGAGCCGCATCATAGGCGACAGGGTCCAGTTAGAGGAGATAGGGCAACACTAGAGAGGGTGCAACCAAATGCCCCTGTTGCGAGAAGATTCATAAAGGCCAGTGCCTCAAGGATAGCAACACTTACTACTACTATGGCCAGAAGGGACATTTTGCGAGAGAGTGCCCCCAAAAGGGTCAGGCCACGGCAAGCATTACTTCGGTTAGGGCGCCAACACCCGGAGCAGCAGCACCTAGACCCCAGACCCATAAGAGTGGACAAGGGAACGTCCAGTAGCAGGTAGGACGAGTTTTCTCCATCTTACTAGGAGACGTGCAGGCTACAACTTCCGTAGTAGCATGTACTCTTTTAATATGCTCACAGCCGGCTCATGTTTTATTTGACACTGGATCTACACATTCATTTATATCCCCTACATATGCTGCTAGATTGAAAATAGTGACAGAACCCTTAGGATATTCACTGCATGTTTCTATACCATGGGGGAAATCATTGTTGGGGGATACCATGTATAGGAATTGTGGGATACAGATTGGGGATGCATGTTTAGTTGCTGACCTTATACCATTGGGAATTTATGGGTTCGATGTCATTCTTGGAATGGATTGGTTGGCCGCCAATCATGCTACAATAGACTGTGTGGCCAAAAGAGTTCTCATACAGAACCCCCTATTTTCGACAGTCAATTTTGAGGGGACAGGGGTGGGTTCTCCACCCTATTTCGTTTCCTCTATCCAGGCTAGGCGTCTGCTTCGCAAGGGATGCTACGAGTTCTTATGCAGTGTCCAAGACACTGACCCTCAACAGCTTGAGTTAGAAAAGATTCCTATCGCTAGGGAATTTCCCAAGGTATTTCTGGATGATCTTCTAGGGATGCCCATAGATAGGGAAATTGAGTTTTTTATCGACATATTGCCAGGCACTACACCGATATCCAAGACACCATATAGAATGGCACTAGCAAAATTGAAGGAGCTGAAGCTCTAGTTACAAGAGTTATTGGACAAAGGTTTTATACAACCCAACTTATCACCATGGGGTGCACCTATATTATTCGTGAAAAAGAAGGATGGAACCATGAGGTTGTGTATTGACTATCGAGAGCTGAACAAGGTTACCATCAGGAACAGATACTTACTACCCTGAGTAGATGATCTGTTCGACCAATTGAAGGGAGCTCAGGTGTTCTCAAAGATCAACCTGAGGTCTAGTTATCATCAGCTGAAGGTCAGACCTGCTGACATTCAAAAGACAGCATTCAGAACACAGTATGGACACTACGAATTCTTTGTTATGCCATTTGGGGTAACCAATGCCCCAGCTGCATTCATGGATATGATGAACCGTGTGTTCAAGCCGTACTTAGACAACTTCGTGATTGTGGTCATAGACGATATCTTGGTTTATTCCAAGAATCAGAAGGAACACAAAGTACATCTGAGGAGAGTTCTACAAAAGTTGGAAGAGTATAAGCTGTACGCTAAGCTGAAGTAGTGTGAGTTCTGGCTCCCTAGTATAGCATTTCTAGGACACGTGATCAGCAAGGAGGGAATCTCTGTCGATTCTCAGAAGATCGAGGCGATCATGAATTGGCCTTAGCCTACTAGTGTCACAAAAGTACGGATTTTCATGGGTTAGCGAGCTACTATAGGAGATTTTCAAGGACTTCTCTAAGATAGCTACGCCTATTACCCAGCTAACTAAGAAAGGTGTTCCTTTTGTTTGGACAGAAGAGTAGGAGAGGAGTTTCCAAGAGTTGAAGGAGCGTCTAGTTACAGCTCTTATATTGACGGTACTAGATGGAACTGAGGGGTTCGTGATCTACAGTGATGCCTCATTCAAGGGCTTGGGGTGTTTGTTGATGCAGAATGGAAGAGTGGTAGCGTATACTTCATGACAGCTGAGACCCCATGAGGGGAACTATCCGACACACGACCTCGAGCTAGCAGCCATTGTCTTTGCCTTGAAGATATGGAGGCATTACTTATACGGAACTACGTGTGAGATCTTCGCTAACCATAAGAGCTTTAAGTATCCGTTTACACAGAAGGAGCTCAACATGAGACAACGCCGTTGGTTAGAGTTATTGAAGGACTATGAGGTCAGCATACAATACCACTCTAGGAAGGCCAATGTGGTAGTTGACGCTCTTAGTAGGAAGTCATTAGGGAGTTTGGCTTGCTTGTTGACAATACAGACGGAGATACTGAGAAACTTGGAAGATATGGAGATAGAGATAGTTCTACCCATCTCTGAGGCAATGTGTGCCAACGTCACAGTCAGTCTATCGATTGTGGACAAAATCAGAGAGCAGCAGACTCATGATAAGAAGTTGACTAAGCTTCGTCGAGAAGTTGACTAAGCTTCTTCAAGAAGCTGAGATAAGCATAGGCTCCGAGTTTTCAGTACGAGAGGGGATGTTATATTATCAGGACAAGATCTGCATACCCAATGTGCCAGAGCTCAGGAAGGAGATTCTTGATGAGGCACATAGTTCGAGATTTACCTTGCATCCAAGGAACACCAAGATGTATCATAATGTCAGGGGTACTTATTAGTGGTTTGGGATAAAGCATGACATAGCTGAGTACATAAAAAGATGTGCCAAGTGCCAGCAGGTCAAAGTAGAGCACCAGAAGCCTGGTGGACTTTTACAGTCGCTACCTATTCCTGAGTGGAAGTGGGAACACATCACGATGGACTTTGTGTCAGGGTGACCAAAAATAACAAGAGGAAGTGATTCTATCTAGGTCATTGTGGACAGGTTGACCAAGACAGCTAATTTCTTGGCAACCAAGACGACATACACCCTACAGCGACTAGCCGAGTTATATATCAAGGAGATTGTCAGACTTCACAAAGTTTTAGTATCGATTGTATCTGATAGGGATCCACAATTTGTATCACGATTCTAGAGAGGTCTACAATAAGTTATGGGTACAGAACTGAGTCTTAGTACTGCGTATCATCCCGAGACTGACAGCCAGTCAGAGAGGACGATACAGACACTAGAGGACTTACTGCGGTTCTGTATCATAGACTTTGAGGGAAGTTGGGAGGATCAGTTGCCACTAGTAGAGTTCACATACAATAATAGTTATCAAGCTAGTATTGGTATGGCACCATATAAGGTATTATACGGCAGGAAGTGCCAGTCACCACTGTGCTGGACAGAAGTGGGTGAGAGGAAGCTCTATGGGCCAAAGATAGTGGAACAGACTACAGGGAAGATACAGCTGATCCGATAGCGTTTACTAGCAACTCAAAGTCGACAAAAGAGCTATGCAAATGCTCACAAACGAGAGTTGGAGTTCATGGTAGGCGATTATGTGTTCTTGAAGGTGTCACCCAAGAAGGGTGTAGTTAGGTTTAGCAAGAGGGGAAAGCTCAGGCCGAGATACATTGGGCCATTCAAGGATCACAAGAAAGGTTGGACCCATAGCCTACCAGCTTGCTTTACCTTCAGAGTTAGCACATGTACACGATGTGTTTCATGTTTCGATGTTAAGGAAATGTATACAGAGTACGGATCAGGTAGTGGAGCGCGAACCGTTAGATGTCCAGGAGAATCTGAGTTACATAGAGCATCCAGTTCAGATATTGGATCATCGAGATCAGGTTCTACGAAAAAAGACTATTCCTTTAGTCAAAGTTTTGTGGAGGAATCTGTAACACCCCGATCCCGTGAAATTAATAATTAATTAATAATTATTAATTAATACCGACTTACAGAATGATTTAGGGAATTAATCATGATCCCGACGGTCGCCATAGACCGATTAAATAAAGAAAATGTCTGGAGGGAAGGGTACCTTACCCGAACCCAAATTACTGATTAATTCGGTGAAATAACGCCGTTTTAATACTAACGGAACCCGAATTAGCTAACCCGGGAAATCCTGAATGATTAATAAATGACACGGAACCTCTGACACTGTAGATAACTGAAATATGAAACTCTCGGAAGAAACCGCATCGAAAAAGAAGCTACGGAATGAAAGTTATGTAGCAAACACTGAAACTGAATTACTGCGCAGCCAAACGTGGCCTTAACCAAAAATGGTGAAAAAGGGGCCAAATGGGAGGCCAAGGGAATTGAACCCTTGACCTTTGAGAGGGAATGAATTTTTCTCAAAAAGTTTACCAACTGGGCTGCCATTACTTTGTGCATATATATACAACTCAATTGTATATATCTCTAAGTTAACCAAGCCCCACCTCAAATTAGACCAATGAGGTTACATGCAAACCCCATATGATGGATTACATCAACTCCCATCAGCCCTAAATCCCATTGATCTCTGATATATTCATTTATATATAAAGATGTATATGTATAAGAATGAATATATATATATATATATGTGTGTACACATCTTGGGGGGGCTGTTGTAACACAAAAAAAAGAAGATCCGAACTGTTATAGAGGGGCTGGCTTGTTAGAGACTTAGAGAGTGCATGTAATCTGTTAGTGAGAGGAGGCTGCCTGCAAATGTATGTATAAACTGCCCATGGTGGGTGTGTGCATGTCATCCGTTGGAAAGGGATGCACCAAAGAGAACTGAGGGTTAAGCAACACACGACTGCACTGGTGCAACATGCACAGAAACCACAACCGAGCCATGGATGAGGAAATGAGGGCCACTCCTTGGAAGGTAAGACATTAAAACTACTCTAAAATTTCCTGTTTACATTTTGGATCTGTTCCTGATATTTTTAAGCCATATAAATTGTAAATATGCACTACTATAAGGCTTGGAACTGTCATGAACTAACTGAAAGGGGTCGAATAGGGCTTGAGACCCAAAACTGTACATCGGCAACCATGAATGACCACCTCCGAAACTGGGTCTGATTTGACCCAAGCTAAACTGAATTTGGTTGGTCAAGACCTAATCTAGAGGTCACAAGGATTCCAAAAATACCAACCCGCGACCCTAGAGCACTGATTTGGACCCTCAAAACCGAACCTATAGGTCTCGGCCATGGAACCCAAACTCGAAAATAGGCCTCTAAACTGAAATTGCTAAACGGGATGTTGATCCCCATGGACATACGGTCACAAAGAACCAAACCTTGTGAGATTTGGTTGAGAAATAAGGCCCCACGACCGAACTGAAAACCTGCATGATAATCGGTTATACAGAGCTCCACGCATGGGTTCGAAGCTCAAAATCGATGCCAAGTTGTTGGTCTAGACTCTAGGAACAGTTTGGAACCAAAATCAGTTGAAAACAGCCTTCGAAAACCCACGAAATTGGAAAAACTTGATGACTGCAACTAGGGCAACAATGCCCTGCACGATGGGGAAGACAGAGTCGACTCAGTCGACTCGCGTGTCGACCCAGACACGTGTCGGTCTACGGGCGTGCCACTGCTTTAGTGGAACGGCACCGTTTAGGGTTCTCTGTTTTAAAATTAAATTGAACTCCGGCCGTTTGGCTCCTCGGATAATAAATTAAAATCAGGGTTCTAAGTTAACCTGATCACGGATAAGGCCCAAATCAGCATAACTGGGACATGTTATCCCGGTTTTCCTGAAGACAGTGAACCGATTGGCTTTCTGAATTTTGGACCGGTTCAGCCAGTTGACCCCTGAACCGTTTGGTTTGAACCTTAATTTACTGAATTTACGTTTTGACCCCTAAAGATTTATGAAATTACGGATTTGTCCCCATTGTTTAACAGAATCCTACTGTGGCCCAGATTTTTGAGAAATTATACATTTAAGCCCCTGCTAAATTAATTAAATAATAAAATAATTATTTAATTATTTTATTAAATTGGTAAAATTACAATTTTACCCCTGGACATTAAATATGTCAAACGGAGTCCAAATAAATTAAATAAATAGTGTATTTTCACTATTTCAAACATTCCGGACTCGATGGTACAGTCCAAATTGGGAAATATAGTATCGAAAGATACAAACCTGTAAGTGATAAATTACTGTACTGCCCCTGATGGCACCAGACCCAAATAAAAATAAAAGATAGTCTATTTTGACTATGTCGGGCATTCTGAACTCAACGGCGAGGTCCGTTTAACGAACTGGAGTCCCGAAAAATACAGACACATAAAGTGTAAATGACCGTACTGCCCCTAATGATTCTCAGGGTCAATTAAACATAACAGATAGTCCAACTTAATTATGTCGGACACTATGGACCCAATGGTGAGGTCCATTTTATGAACTGACGTGCCGAAAAAATATGACACGTGAAATTACCAAATTACCCCTGATATTGTACGAAGCCCAAATGAAGTCCGATTGGGACGAAACTGATACCGATAGAAACCCGAACACTGGTGAAACTGTATACCCGAATAAATGACGAACCGGGGTCAGAATCTTACAAAACGTAAAATGACCAAAATACCCCTGAGCACTGTAAGTGCAAGATAAAGGTCAATCTGATCTGATAAATTATCATAGGGAATAATTATGAACACTGAAAGGCTAAATAAGACTCCGAGACAGTCAACGCGTAAAACGAGAAATGATCGATGTGTCCCGACGATCTAAAGCAGATACCAAATGAAGTCCAAGGGACTTACAAATTTATACATGAGATATATGGGACGTTCTGAGGACCATGATAGGGTCCGGGGCAAAAATGATAAAATTACCATTTTGCCCCTAAGACTAAATAAGTACCCAACTGATACCGATTAAAGTCTAAAAGACTTAAAACTTCATATATATGATATATGGGATATTCTGAGGACCAGAACAGGGTCCAGGATAAGAATGGAAAAATTACCATTTTGCCCCTAAGGCTAATAAGCACCTAACTGATACCGATTTAAGTCTAAAAGACTTAGAACTTCATACATAAGATATGTAGACTATTCTGAGGACCATGACAGAGTCCGGGGCAAGAATGGCAAAATTACCATTTTGCCCCTAAGGTCAAATGAGTGCCTGACTGATAAACAATTGAAGTCTAAATGACTTAAAACATAATCCTGATGACTGCTAAGCCTAACTAAAGAATGAAATAGCCTCGGGTGAGACCCAGTGAAAGGGCGATAGGCTACTAGGCTGTCTTAGGTGATCCGATAGATACCTAAGATGATAAATGAGACCTGAATAGATGAGTTCTGATCTGTATATGATTGATGATTATTGTTCAGGATATACATGGAGATGCCTGACGTATCTGGAGGTTATCGGATTGTTTGTGCAAGGAGATAACCGTAACAGTTTGTGAGTAACCCTGACTCCTGAACTGGTGTATAAGTTCTGTCTAGATACTGTATTTTGAAGCTCTGTACCAGTTTTGAATGTTATACTGTTTAAAAAGCATATATTTAATGTACGATATGCCTTGTCCTGATTGATATTGTTCCGCTTTGTTCCGACATGTTCAGTTCCGATATGTCTTGTTCTGATTGATGTATTGTTCAGTCCCGATATGCCTTGTCCTGATTGATATTGTTCCACTTTGTTCCGACTTGTTCAGTCCTGATATGTCTTGACCTGATTGATATTGTACCATTTTGTTCCGTCATGTTCAGTTCTGATATGTCTTGATCTGATTGATATTGTACCGTTTTGTCCCGACTTGTTCAGTCCCGATATGCCTTGTCCTGATTGATATTGTTCCGCTTTGTTCCGACTTGTTCAGTCCTGATATGTCTTGGCCTGATTGATACTGTACCGTTTTGTTCCGTCATGTTCAGTTCTGATATGTCTTGATCTGATTGATATTGTACCGTTTTGTTCCATCATGTTCAGTTCTGATATGTCTTGATCTGATCGATATTGTACCATTTTGTTCCGACTTGTTCAGTTCTGATATGTCTTGATCTGATTGATATTGTTCCGTTTTGTTCCGTCCGTTATGATCTATCCGTTTCATGATCTGTCTGTTACTGATATGTCCTTGTTTTGACTGACGTATTGATCCGCCTGGTTCTGTTATATCCCGACTGTTAATGATCTGTCTGTCTTGATTGTTTACCTCTGACTTGAACTGGTATTTTGCTCCGTCTGATTCCGTTATGTTCCGTCCGTTAATGATCTGTCTATCTTGATTGATATATGGCCCAGTTCCGTTATGATCTATCCGGATTCTTGATTTGGTATATAAGTTACTGCATAGATACTGTATTTTGATGCACTGTACGGTTTTAAAAGTTATACTGTCTGAATGCATGTTTTTAAATGCAAACTTTTATACTGTATTGTACGCGGCATGATTTTGTCCCGTCCTACTATCGTTCTGTTCGGTCTGTCTTGTTCCATTTTATGGTCTGTCTGATTTTGTTCTGCTATGATGTGTCTGACTCTGGGTACCATTCTGATTATGAGCGGTCTGGCATAAGTAGGCTTGATTATGTGCCTAACTGATATATTGTTTGTTATGCCCTGTATATTCCGCCTAGTACTGACCTGTTCTAATATTGAATTAATTGCCTATACTCTCGATTGATATATTGGCATCATGCACTGTTCTAGCTGTTCTGATTTGTTGTTCTGTTTAGTTCAGTCCCGTTTTATTCTACTTAAACTGTATTCGAGTAGATCTATAAAACTGTTATTCCTAAGCTGATTGAACTATCCTTGTGATTTATAAACAAGACCGGGTTTGAAACCCATGACAGGGAACCTGTGTTACTCACTGGGCTTTTCGAAGCTCACCCCATTCCTTAACATTTTTCAGGGATTATCTCTGATGGATTAGAAGACACCATGATATGACATGGTAGGCCGAGTGGCACTTGAAGTAAAGGATCTGACGGCACTGATCTGTAGAGACTGGATTCTTGTGGACTGATTCTGTTATTCAGGTGAGTGATATGATACGGCTAACCTGATTTACATGTACTGAATAGATAATTATGGCTCATGGAAATAAACGGTACTCTAAAGATATTAGATCTGCTCTGTACTATATGCCTGATTTTAGATATGCTCTGAACTTAGAACTGTTAACTGTTTTGGATTTAGACTTGCTCTGTGGTACATACCTTTATGGTAGATAAGTGAGTTGCATTCCCGTGACACAAAGAAAAAGTTTTAAATTCCGCTGCATCTGACCCTACAGTTGGAGTGCAATTCGTCGGAAAAGTTCAGAATTTACCTTTGGTTGGTTGCAGTTGCGATCGACTGGCAGTCACGTCCTCGACATCCGCGTAGGGTGGGGTTCGGGATGTGACAGAATCACTAGATAGAGGAGGCTACTTGGGAGCGAGAAGATGATATGCGCGCCAAATATCCACAGTTATTTTCATAATAGTATGCACTAAGTTTGGGGACAAACATATTTTTAAGGAGGTAAGAATGTGATATCCCGACCCGGGATACGACATGTATATTGAGGTAGGTCGATTGAGTAGTGTAATCTGAGCTGTTTTAAAGCTCTATATCATAGTATCTTATGAAACTGTACGATTGTGGAATGTGAATAGTTTGTTTAGTATAGCCCGGGCAACACCCGAGCAACCCAAGGCCTAGCCTCGTAATACGTATGCGCACGTATTCCCATGCATATGTACGTTGCATGTACGCATAGTCCATGAAAAATAAGTGTATGTATACACTTATAGAAATCAGTAAAAATGTACATATATAAGTATATATATAAAAGTACAAACCGTATAAATATACGTATATATGTATGTACATATGGAATAGTATATATTATATATATGTGTAGGTATTAAAATGAAAATGAAAAGAAAAGAAAGAAAGAAAATAGGGAAGGCTGCTATGCAGCATATGAAGTCATGTGTGTGTGCTAAGTGGCTGTATGTGTGTTAAGTGGGTGAGGTGAGGTGTGCGGTTGGGAGGAAGGCAGCAAGGCTGCCGACCTTGAGAGGGCAAGTGGGAGTGTATATATATTATATATCTTTTGTGTAATTGATGCATGGACAGTATAGGATGAATAGACGGTGTAGAGGCAGTCAAATAAGGCTGCAAGAAAGGGGGGAAGAGAGAGAAAATGTGGCTGCAAGTGGGGGGCAAACCACATGAAATTCTCTATAAATAGAGTAGTTCATTTAGAGAAGTTTACAAACGATTGAAGGAAACCAAGAAGTAGAGAACAATTCTAATATTCAGAGGTGAAGAACCAAAAGAAAATGAGGGGAAAACTGTGAGCCAAAAGCTCACACGGGTGAGTGAAACTCTTGTTTGGTTTATGATGTTTACGTATATTCGTGTAGTTTTAAGGGTAGGGTCTTATTTAGAATGGAAAGGGCTTTTGTTTGCAAAAAGAATTAGTTTAAAAGGTGCAGAAATAAGGTAGAAATATTGAGTTACAGGTTCTATGAATAATTCGGGTCCCATGGAAATCTTGATTTAAAACTTGTTTTGTCACGCCCCGAATTTTTGTAAACCCGAGGCGCGACTGACGAGACAGAAAATAAAATAAATAAAAGGACAAACGTAAATAAATCCACTAAACATGCATCCATTCCCGTCAATACATAAGATAACATAAAATACATCGTTCATAGGTCATTCGGGCTTAAGCCCTTACATTACAAAACATAGGTCCCACGGACCAAAAATATAACAAGTGCTCCCCCCTATCAAAGTATCGCTGGGTCTCAAGTAGCTGGAGGGTCCTCATCTGAAAAATGTTGCCCACGAATGGGTCAGCTCAACTGCTGGTATGATGACGTGCTAATGCAAGAAATAAAGCTAAGGCGTGGCATGTGCAAAGTGTAAATTTATATCTAAATGACATTCAAAGCATCGCAGTAATATATATATGAATGGTATGCATGACGCACCCATGCACAACTCTATGCCACACCCATGTCTCATTTACGGGTACTCCCCGATGGGAACAGAGTACCAATACAATGGCCAATTTTGGGTTTTTCACCACAGGATCTATACCCTCAGAATGCAAAGCACCATGTGCTTACCCACGCCATGTTCTCAAAGAATTCATCATATGCCAATATGCCAATGCAATCTCAATGAAATATGGTTTCCATAATATAGCATGCACGAGACAATAATACATAAATCATCAGCTGATTCCACATGTAAGCATATCACATATAATCAACATATACACATATCATGATTCACGTTCATCATTCATTAAACATTCATAAAGTACAAGTAACATGTAAGCATATGAACAACCAATTCTAAATCATCAAGTAAACACATTCCACATAAACACATAAGTCATGCCAGTCATTCACAGAACATTGCTAACTTAACTTCATTTCTAACATTAGCAAAACACTATCCTGATGGGTTGGTCTCAACCCTAGATGATCGTGCACGATATGGAATTGAACTGGTCAATGAAGACGCAGGAGATCAGATCGCCCTCTCCTATCCTGTTAGTGTCCCTAAAAGCATAAATTACAACTCAGTCTATTATCATTTGAATTTATGCTATTCATAAAATTTTATGTCTTTTAATTCATAGGTTTCTATTCTGCTAAATTAAACTCTGCCATTGAGTCTAGGATGTCGAAGAAAATAAGTTTAGGTTCTCGTAGAACTCAATTCGGACATCTGGGTTCAGAAGGGCAAAATAGTCATTTTGCACTTTTCACGGGTCTTTACATTTCGTGACCTCTTTTCACTAATTGGGCCCCACGGTTTAGTCTGAAATGTTCGAGATAATAAAGTTTCACTATTCGTTTACTAAATTCGAAGTTCGTTTGACTGTACTTCAATTCAGGGGCATTTGGTTAATTTTAAAGGTTACTACGGGTCTTTTATTTTTTGGGACCCCGTCTCATAAAATGAACCTCACCATTGGTCTCAGAATGGCCGAGATAGTCAAAATACACTAATGACTTGTCCCATTTGGACTCCGGATTAATTTAGAATATTTAATTAATTAAATAATTAATTAATTAATTTAATTAATATTTTATTAATAATTTAATCAGGTGGGTCAAAGTGTAATAACCAACAGTTGGGGGGGTCAGTTTGTAATTTTGAAAGTTCTGGGTCAAGGTTCAATTTCCAAAAGGTTCAAGGTCAAATTTGTAATTAGTCAATTTTACTATTCTCAATCCGGTTACCCAAACAGGGACTTATCCAGAACAGGGATAGGATATCCCTGTTCCTATTTCAATTTAAATTTTTAATTTCTTAAATTCCGTAACCAAACAGACCTAATTGGTTTTTAATTTAAAACATGGGAGCGACACGTGGCAGGGGCGGTTCTGCCCCGCCCGAACCGGACCCCGACCCGGACCCGAAACCCAACCCGGTCACCCCCTTCTTCCCCGACTTTCCGGCGATGAACCAGTAGGGTTCCGGCGCCTTTTCCGGCGCCGGTGACTGGTCTCCGGCGAGATTTTCAGTTTTTTTAAAAATGTGATTCTCTCCGTTTTCTCCCAAGGATTCCATATCTAAGATCGGTTTTGGGATTTGATCAATGGATTCTCACGAAATAGAGGGTCAACCCCTCGGTCTAACTTCTGGCCGACCCTTTCCCCTTCATTTTTGTGACCTTTTGTTCATGGTTTAACCCCCATTTCAATCCCAAATGATTTCTGCACCTCACCCCTTGAATTTCCCATCCTTTAAGCTAAGTTTTTCACATAAAATATCAAGACCCAACTCCCTCAACCAAAACCTGTAACTGGGAAGTGCTCTCTCTCCCCTTAACCATTTTAACTAATTCTTTTTGCAACATTTTCCATTTTTCATGTTCTTTAAAACCCTACACTTAAAATCAAATGAAAACTCTTAAATCTTAAAAACAGAATGAGACCCACTTACCTTAATTTCCTGATTTTTCTCTTGGTGGGTTGCTTCCTCCCCCCTTCTGTTCCTCTTGGTCACCTCTCTAGCTTCCTCTCCGTTCTCACAGTCCCCTCTCACTTTCTGCTTTTCTTTCTTTCTCTTCTCTCAACCGAGACCACACATAAACAAAACACATCCACTCTCACACGTCTCTCTCTCACATCAGCCCCTTTTCTTGACTTATTTCCCTCTGTTCAGCCCCTTGCTTCTCCCCAAATGCAGCTTTGCATTTAATGCAAAGCTGCCCCTATATAAACCTATATATATATATATATATATATATCACTCCTTACACACACACACTACACACACACACTTAACCGGTTGCACCCACACACACACACCCATCCGGTTTCACCCACACACAGTGCACACATGCACTGTTCTACACATACACATATCCACATATATATACACATATTGCATCCCACACACATATACATGCCACACCTATATATAATCCATACACATTAAAAATTAATAATAATAATAATAATAATAATAATAATATTTAATAACCAAGGAATGTTTTCATATATAAATTTTTTTTTTCCCGGGTTATTACATCCTTCCCTCCTTACAAAAATTTCGTCCCGAAATTTAAAATAACATAAAACAAAAGAAAATACATCACTGATCAAACAACTCGTGATACCTAGCTCGAACCTCGGCCTCACACTCCCAAGTAGCCTCCTCAACCCCATGATGGTTCTAACGAACCTTGACTAAAGGGATGGTCCTGCCTTGCAAAACTTGGTCCCTTGAGCCCAATATTTCTACGGTCTCTGGTCATAAAACGCGCCGCCCTCTAGCTGAAGATCTACCCAATCTAATACATGGGAGGGGTCAGGCTGGTACTTCCCCAGCATCGACACATGAAAGACATCATGAACTCCTGATAGCTGCGGTGGTGAAGCCAGCTTATAAGTCGCCTCACCAACCCTCCAAAGAATAAAAAAGGGGTCTATAAATCGGGGCGGCAGCTTCCCACTGCACCCAAATCTCCTCAAACCTCGTCTGGGAGATACCTTGAGGAACTCACGGTCCCCCACCTCAAATGACAAGGGTCGCCGCCTCCTATCTGCATAACTTTTCTGGCGACTCTGGCTGGCAACCAGCGCTGCCTGATCACTTGTATCTTGTCTGTGGTCTCACAGACTATATCGGGTCCCAAAACAATTGTCTCCTCTACCCCAGTCCAACACACCGATGAACGACACAGCCTACCGTACAACGCTTCGAATGGTGCCATCTAAATATTGGACTGCTAGCTACGGTTGTAGGCAAACTCTACCAAAGCAAGGTGATCCTCCCAGCTACCTCTAAAGTCCATAACGCAGTCTCTAAGCATGCCCTCCAGGATCTGAATGGTACGCTCTGACTGAGGATGAAAGGTAGTACTAAACTTAGCTGAGTCCCTAAGGCTGTCTGGGGCTCTGCCAAAACCGGGTAGTGAAACGTGGGTCCCTTTCTAAAACAATGGATAAGGGAATTCCATGTAGTCGTACTATCTCTCGACATAGTAATAAAAGATCAATGCAAAATGCATTGTAACATGTAGACGTGCAGCCTTACCTATGGACCGCTCACCTCAATAATTTAACACAATAAAAAGTAAAGGAAACTTCTCACTATTCACAAGGATACCCTAAGGTCTCTCTCTCATGTGATGTCATCTAATCCACTTCTAATTAATCCATGAAATCACCTAGTGATTTTTCTCAATGGCATAAATACACATCATCTGTACCACAATGTAATCTATCTTCCAATATTTTCTAAATACCCTAATTACCCACAAGATATCCACGGCACAATCTAAGAGTAAAGCTATCATCTCCCACCTTAGTCTATATATAACCGAGACTAAGTGTCATGTACTGATGAGGACTAGCCTATCCATTTCATGTACGCATACGTCGAGTAGGTATACAAATGTAGACAGTGTAGTTCATGTACTCTAATCATGAAGTTTAAGTCAATATACCAAGGTTCAGAAGAATAAAATATTGTGATACTCTTCACCAATTTCCCCAACGAACATATATCAATTTTCACACACATGTATCAATGCACGCATATAAACACGTTTAAGCATTCTCTTATTCATGTATTAATAACAGCCAGTCTGTATATATATATATATATATATATATATATAAAATAAAGTCGTATTCACAGCACTATAACGGTCACTAAACTAGCATGCTTATATAGAGTAAACGTACAACATTCAATAGCCAACACGTAGCTTACCACATCAGCACCCAGTACAAAATTTTATTCCAGGAATACACATATACATAAATAAGTACACAATCCGTTGTACAGGTAACCAGGCATATTCCCAACCTTACGGACATCCAGGCTCATAGCCTATCTCACAGACAACAAGCGTACAGTCTACTGTTTAATCTCATTCATTATACTATGTAAAGGCAAACATTGAATCCTAGATCATCAATAACCAAGCATACCACACATTGTACAATTTCACAGACTAAGGTAACAAGCACTCATCTAATCATGCAATCCCAAACCAACCCAATTCAACTTAAAGTCTAACCCCTCTTAACCCACAATAAAGTCAATCTAAAAAGGTCTACGGACACCCCATGAAATAAAGAAAACATCTCCCTCAGGAGTACACACTGTCTCTCTTCCCCTGTAGCAGCCCATACTCATCTTAAAATGTAAATAACCGATCCATCTCTAACATAATACCAATACTAGACGCATCAAATAAGATGAAGAATCCAAATAAGGCATGTGGTCGGCTACCTCTATCGAGTAATCTCTACAGATTCTCGTCAGCATCACTCTACCCCTAACGTCACGTCAACATATTAAATATGAATGAATGAGATGCACTATGGTCTATCAATATGCTAGTCCATAAACTAAACACAAAAAAATGTACCTCAAGACTCTGAAGGTCCAAAAAGGATAGGTGACTCTAGGCTGACTACTGCATAACGCCACTCTAAATGGTGTGGTCCTGCCTACCACCCATCTGACTGAGAGTCCTGACACTCAATGCCGTAGGTGTATGCTGAAAATACGGTGCCGGAGGTCCCTGACCCAATAGTGGACGTGGCAGAGGCACTTGGGTATATTGATAGAAATGTGGCTCCTCTAAGTCCTGGGAAATCGACCTCTGAGGACAATTGGCCATAACATGGCCAGCCTGGTGGCATACAAAACAAAGTCGTGGGGTCCCCCGTCCTTGACTCTGTGCTGGTGATGGAAATGACTCCTGACTAGACTCGATCCTCTGTCTCAGGCTGGGGTCCCTCAAAGGACAAGTGGCCATCTTGTGGCCAGGCTGTCTATAATAAAAACAAGTAATGGTCCCTTGGGATGTGGATGTGGATGTGGATGTGGAAGAAGCACCAGTTCGGAACCTCTTCGGTGGTCTCCTACCAGTGCGAGTCTGGGCGGGTATAGATATCTGTGCAGAAGTAGCACGAGCTCAAGACCTCTTCGATAGTCTTTTACCAGTGTATATCGGGGTAGACCCAGGGATCTGTGCTGGAGTCGCCCCGCTCTGGGTCTGGGGCTCTCTAACTCCTCTAAGCTCAGCCAACTCTCTCTCAGCCCTGACCGCTCTCGTCACTACCTCCTGTATAGTGTGAAGGCATTCCCGCATAATGGTCGCTATGTCCCCAGAACCACTAGTCTGCCCTACCTCCACTGGAGCAGGTGTAAAAGTGACGGCCTCCTCAGCTGTGCCATCTGCAGAAGCAGCAGCTCGGGGCCAACTATGCCACGGTGGTGCAGTGGTCCTAGGCTTATCGTGTCTAGGTGGCACAAGTCTGGGAGTAGCTTGTCTCGGTGGCATGTCTACAAGTTCAAAGAGAAGAAAAATTAATAGGTACTTGTCAACACTTCACAATTTCGAAATAACAACCATAATATGTCATGACACACTTGCCTAATCAATACCTACATAACTAATGTCAATCACCACCACCCGTTGGTTACACTAAACAATTTACACCGAGTTCTAACATAGCCCTCTATCAAGAAGGATTTTATCTAAACAATGTAATACACGCATACTTAAACATTTGAACACTAGCAAGGTTTAACTCCCAGTGAATACTATCCAAACAATACATCTCTTCACAACCAGGGTTTAACACAAGAACATCTTTAAAAATCTAAAGAGAAACACTCTAAGTATCCATCTATACACAAAAGGGCTCCACAAGTCCAAATCCTTGTTCTAGCATTTTAAGGTTTGATGTGCCTTTTATTATCTCTTACTTTTATAGCTAGGTGATAACTCTTCATGGATCACAGCTCCTTTTATTACTAGCTGATGGGGCGCCATCCATCAACTGTAACTCAAGACCTGAGACCAATCCAGTCTGTATAAATATCATAATCATAGTACTATAATCCATGAAAATTGGTTACTAACCTAGCACACTCATCCAAAATCCACAAACAATGGTCAACCAGGTAAATAACCAGGTTCACAACCTGTCTCTTAAGTAACTAGGTATAATGTCTATCGCGTAGATAACTAAGTGTACAACCTACACTTCAAATAACTAGGCACACTGTCTATCCCATAAAGTATACGGTCTATCACATAGACACGAGTTTCTAATCTTAGTCAACCACTACCACAAAAAACAAAATTTACATGCTCCCTATCTTATCGGGAAATCAAATATAGTGCACACTCGTGCATACCAATGCAACATGTGTACATAAAATATCTTAGATAAAAGTTCAGTCATGTTCTTATCAGCGACTAGGGAGTACGTATAGCATGTCATAATGTACACTTAACAAATTCTCACACATTATACATGTCATGCATCTTACCACATTAAATCACATAATCGTGCATCATAACATATCATCAATCAACACGTAATCACAACAAGTCATGCTTCAAGTGTATAAAATCATATAGCACACAAGATCTTATCTCATGCTGCTAAAGGTTCACACTAAGTCTCACTCTTTTCTCTAGGGTCTCATGGTGTTGAACAACACCCCACAGTCTCTAGGTATTCGAACCTAGGCTCTGATACCACGTTGTCACGCCCCGAATTTCTGTAAACCCGAGGCGCGACTGACGAGACAGAAAACAAAATGAATAAAAGGACAAACGTAAATAAATCCACTAAACATGCATCCATTCCCGTCAATACATAAGATAACATAAAATACATCATTCATAGGTCATTCGGGCTTAAGCCCTTACATTACAAAACATAGGTCCCACGGACCAAAAATATAACAAGTGCTCCCCCCTATCAAAGTATCGCTGGGTCTCAAGTAACTGGAGGGTCCTCATCTGAAAAATGTTGCCCACGAATGGGTCAGCTCAACTGCTGGTATGATGACGTGCTAATGCAAGAAATAAAGCTAAGGCGTGGCATGTGCAAAGTGTACATTTATATCTAAATGACATTCAAAGCATCGCAGTAATATATATATGAATAGTATGCGTGACGCACCCATGCACAACTCTATGCCACACCCATGTCTCATTTACGGGTACTCCCCGATGGGAATAAAGTACCAATGCAATGGCCAATTTTGGGTTTTTCACTACAGGATCTACACCCTCATAATGCAAAGCACCATGTGCTTACCCACGCCATGTTCTCAAAGAATTCATCATATGCCAATATGCCAATGCAATCTTAATGAAATATGGTTTCCATAATATAGCATGCTCGAGACAATAATACATAAATCATCAGCTGATTCCACATGTAAGCATATCACATATAATCAACATATACACATATCATGATTCACGTTCATCATTCATTAAACATTCATAAAGTACAAGTAACATGTAAGCATGTGAACAACCAATTCTAAATCATCAAGTAAACACATTCCACATAAACACATAAGTCATGCCAGTCATTCACAGAACATTGCTAACTTAACTTCATTTCTAACATTAGCAAAACACCATACCTGATGGGTTGGTCTCAACCTTAGATGATCGTGCACAATATGGAACTGAACTGGTCAATGAAGACGCAGGAGATCAGATCGCCCTCTCCTGTCCTGTCAGTGTGCCTAAAAGCATAAATTACAACTCAGTCTATTGTCATTTGAATTTATGCTATTCATCAAATTTTATGCCTTTTAATTCATAGGTTTCTATTCTGCTAAATTAAACTCTGCCATTGAGTCTAGGATGTCGAAGAAAATAAGTTTAGGTTCTCGTAGAACTCAATTCGGACATCTGGGTTCAGAAGGGCAAAATAGTCATTTTGCACTTTTCACGGGTCTTTACATTTTGTGACCTCTTTTCACAAATCGGGCCCCACGGTTGAGTCCAGAATGTTCGAGATAATAAAGTTTCACTATTCGTTTACTAAATTCGAAGTTCGTTTGACTGTACTTCAATTTAGAGGCATTTTGGTAATTTTAAAGGTTACTACGGGTCTTTTATTTTTCGGGACCCCATCTCATAAAACAGACCTCACCATTGGTCTCAGAATGGCCGAGATAGTCAAAATACACTAATGACTTGTCCCATTTGGACTCCGGATTAATTTAGAATATTTAATTAATTAAATTAATTAAATTAATTAAATTAAATAATTAATTAATTAATTTAATTAATATTTTAATCAGGTGGGTCAAAGTGTAATAACCAACAGTTGGGGGGGGTCAGTTTGTAATTTCCGAAAGTTCTGGGTCAAGGTTCAATTTCCAAAAGGTTCAAGGTCAAATTTGTAATTAGTCAATTTCACTATTCTCAATCCGGTTACCCAAACAGGGACTTATCCAGAACAGGGATAGGATATCCCTGTTCCTATTTCAATTAAAATTTTTAATTTCTTAAATCCGTAACCAAACAGACCTAATTGGTTTTTAATTTAAAACATGGGAGCGACACGTGGCAGGGGCGGTTCTGCCCCGCCCGAACCGGACCCGACCCGGACCCGAAACCCGACCCGGTCACCCCCCCTTCTTCCCCGACTTTCTGGCGATGAACCAGTAGGGTTCCGGCGCCTTCTCCGGCGCCGGTGATTGGTCTCTGGCGAGATTTTCAGTTTTTAAAAATGTGATTCTCTCCGTTTTCTCCCAAGGATTCCATATCTAGGATCGGTTTTGGGATTTGATCAATGGATTCTCATGAAATAGAGGGTCAACCCCTCGGTCAAACTTTCGGCCGACCCTTTCCCCTTCATTTTTGTGACTGTTTGTTCATGGTTTAACCCCCATTTCAATCCCAAATGATTTCTGCACCTCACCCCTTGAATTTACCATCCTTTAAGCTAAGTTTTCACATAAAATATCAAGACCCAACTCCCTCAACCGAAACCTGTAACTGGGAAGTTCTCTCTCTCCCCTTAACCATTTTAACTAATTCTTTTTGCAACATTTTCCATTTTTCATGTTCTTTAAAACCCTACACTTAAAATCAAATGAAAACTCTTAAATCTTAAAAACAGAATGAGACCCACTTACCTTAATTTCCTGATTTTTCTCTTGGTGGGTTGCTTCCTCCCCCCTTCTGTTCCTCTTGGTCACCTCTCTAGCTTCCTCTCCGTTCTCACAGTCCCCTCTCACTTTCTGCTTTTCTTTCTTTCTCTTCTCCCAACCGAGACCACACATAAACAAAACACACCCACTCTCACACGTCTCTCTCTCACATCAGCCCCTTTTCTTGACTTATTTCCCTCTGTTCAGCCCCTTGCTTCTCCCCAAATGCAGCTTCGCATTTAATGCAAAGCTGCCCCTATATAAACCTATATATATATATATATCACTCCTTACACACACACACTACACACACACACTTAACCGGTTGCACCCACACACACACACCCATCCGGTTTCACCCACACACAGTGCACACATGCACTGTTCTACACATACACATATCCACATATATATACACATATTGCATCCCACACACATATACATGCCACACCTATATATAATCCATACACATTATGTCACATCCCGAACCCCACCCTACGCGGATGTCGAGGACGTGATGCCAGTCAGCCGCCACGCGACCAACCGAAGGTAATTTCTGAACTTTCCAGTGAATTGCACTCCGACTGTAGGGTCAGATGCAGCGGAATTTAAAACCTCTTTTTTTTTTTTGTCAAGGGAATGCAACTCATGTATTCACCGTAAGGTTATGTACCACAGAGCCAATCTAAAATCCAACAGCTAACAATTCTAACCTCAGAGCATATCTATAATCCGACATATAACAACAGAGCAGAACTATAATCTCTAGAGTACCGTTTAAATCCATGAGCCATGTCAATATCTAATACATATCAGTCAAGTCAGTCGTATTACATCACTCACCTGATTAAACAGATTCAATCCTCAATAATCCAGTCTCCACAGATCAGTGCCATCAGATCCAATAGATATCATTCCTGAAAAACGTTAGGAAATGGGGTGAGCTTCGAAAAGCCCAATGAGTAACACAGGTTCCCTGTCAAGGGTTTCAAACCATTGTTGTTTACAAAGCACAAGGGTAGTTCAGTTGTTTTTGAAATAGCAGTTTTATAAATCTACTTTAAATGCAGTTTCAGTAGCATAAAGCAGGACTGAACAAAATAAAACAATAGATCAGAACAGGCAGAACATAACCGACCATATCAAGTATAACCGTACAGAACAGAACACAACAGGTCAGGACGGAGCAGAAACCGAGCAGAGCAGGACATAACAAATCAGAACAGGATGAAGCAAAGCACAACAAATCAAAACAGAATAGTACATGATGCCAATATATCAATCAGAGACAAAGCACATCATCAACAGAACGGAATGTAACATAACAAATTAGAACCGAACAGAACGGAACAGAACAACAAATCAGAACCGAATAGAACGGAACAAAACATAACAAATCAAAGCCGAACAAAACGGAACAGAACATATCAAATCAGAACAAAACAGAACGGAACAGAACACAATGGAATGGAGCGGAAACAATATGTCGATCAGAGATACAAGTATATCATCAACGAACGGAGCAAGACAGAACTAAGCGAAAGCAGTATGTCAGTCAAAGATACAGGTACATCATCAAAGAACATGATAGATCAGTATTGAGCAGAACAAGACGAGACAGAACAGAACGAAACAGACCGAAACAGAGCCAACAGGTCAGTATGGAACAGATCAAACATAACAAATCAGGACGGATCAAGACTGAACAGATCAGACAGATCAAACAGAACAGGTTAGGGCAGAACGGATCAAACGTAACAGATCAAGACAGATTAGAACTGAATGGATCAAACAGATCAAACAGAACAGGTCAGGGCAGAACGGATCAAACATAACAGATAGTTAAATATGTTCATTCGAAACAGTATTAAAAATAGGAGTACAGTTAAAACATCAGAGTAACAGAACAGGTCAATAATGAGCAGAGCAGAACAGTATAACAGGATAAACAGTACAGTATGCACAGATTAAACAGTACGGTATGCTTGTATAGCGTTTAAGACTGAAACGGTAACAAGAATCAGTTGTTCTTTCAGAAACAGTTAAGAACAGCGTTAAATACGTTCATTTGAAACAGTATTAAAAACAGGAGTACAGTTAAAACATCAGAGTAACAGAACAGGTCAGTAATGAGCAGAGCAGAACAGTATAACAGTATAAACAGTACAGTATGCACAGATTAAATAGTGCAGTATGCTCATATAGTGCTCAAGACTGAGCTGGTACCAGGAGTCAGTTGTTTATTCAGAACTAGTTTAAAACAACGATTTCAGTACAGAACAGAGAAGTCAGACAGAGTAAAGATCATGCATTTGGGTAAGAGCATGAAATCAGTGTATCAGATAAAACAGACAGTACAGTATTTTAAAATATAGTAACTAGACAGTGTACTTATACACCAATTCAGGAGTCAGGGTTACTCACAAGACGCAACAGTACAGAACAAAACCAGGACAGACCATACAACAGAACATGACATACCCGAACTGAACAGGAGAGCAGGACAGTACAAAATCATGTCACGTGTAATACATTATAAAAGAGTATGCATTTAAAAACATGCATTTAAATAATATGGCAGATAAAACAGTACAGTGAATCAAAATACAGTAACTAGACGGTGTACTTATACACCAAGCCAGAAGTTTCAAGTTACTCACAAGTTGTTACGGTTATCTCCTTGCACAAACAATCCGATAACCTCCAGATACGTCAGGCATCTCCATGTATATCCTGAACAATAATCATCAATCATATACAGATCAGAACTTATCCATTCAGGTCTCATTTGTCATCTTAGGTATCTATCGGATCACCTAAGACAGCCTAGTAGCCTATCGCCCTTTCACTGGGTCTCACTCGAGGCTATTTCATTCTTTAATTAGGCTTAGCAGTCATCAGGATTATGATTTAAGTCATTTGGACTTCAATCGTTATCAGTCCGTTACTTATCCAGCCTTAGGGGCAAAACGGTCATTTTATCACTCTTGCCCCTGGGCCCTGTCAAGGCCCTCAGAATAGTCCTTATATCTTAAATATAAAGTTCTACGTCTTTTGGACTCCAATCGGTATCAGTTAGGTTCTTATTTTAACCATAGGGGCAAAATGGTAATTTTGTCATTCTTGCCCCAGACCTAGTCGTGGTTCTCAGAATATCCCATATATCGTACACATGAAGTTCTAAGTCTTTTAGACTTGAATCGCTATCAGTTAAGGGCTTACTTAGCCTTAGGGGCAAAATGGTAATTTGCCATTCTAACCCCGGACCCTGTCGTGGTCCTCAGAATGTCCCATATATCTCATATGTAAATTCTTAAGTCTTTTGGACTTCGTTTGGTATCTACTTTAGACCATCGGGACACATTGGTCATTTCTCATTTTACGCGTTAACAGTTCCGGAGTCTTACTTAGCCCTTCAATGTTCATAATTATACTTACGATAATTTATCAGATCAGATTGACCTTTATCTTGCACTTACAGTGCTCAGGGGTATCTTGGTCATTTTACGTTTCGTAAGATTCTGACCCCGGTTCGTCATTTATTCAGGTATACAGTCTCACCAGTGTTCGGGTTTCTATCGGTATCAGTTTCGTCCCAATCGGACTTCATTTGGGCTTCGTACAATATCAGGGGTAATTTGGTAATTTCACGTGTCATATTTTTCGGCACGTCAGTTCATAAAATGGACCTCACCGTTGGGTCCAGAGTGTCCGACATAACAAAATAGACTGTCTTTCATTTTTATTTGGGTCTGGTGCCATCAAGGGCAGTACAGTAATTTATCACTTACAGATCTGTATTTTCTGGCACTGTATTTCCCAAAATCGGACTGTACCATTGAGTCCAGAATGTTTGAAATAGTGAAAATACACTATTTATTTAATTTGTTTGGACTCCGTTTGACATATTTAATGTCCAGGGGTAAAATCATAATTTTACCTATTTAATAAAATAATTAAATAATTATTTTATTATTTAATTAATTTGGCAGGGCTTAAATGTATAATTTTCCCAAAATCTGGGCCACTGTGCAATATTCAGAACTGTTGGGCAAATCCGTAATTTTCAAAAAGTTTCAGGGTCAAAATGTAATTCAATAAACTAAAGGTTCAGACCGTTTGGCTTTAGGGTTCAGAAACTGAACCGGTCCAGAACTCCAGTGAACCAACCGGCTCACTGACCCTCAGAAAACTGGAATTAAATATTCCTGTTATCCCCTAATTGGCCCTTATCCATGTTCAGGATTAGCCCAATTCCGAATTTTAATTTGTTAACACCGCATCCAAACAGGCATAATTCAATTTGAAATAAATCAGTTAAGCCCAAAACGGTGTAGTTTCATTAATTCGGTGGCATAGTCTTGCGTTGCCACGTGTGCGAGTCGACTCGGCCCAACTCAAACGAGTTGGCGAGTCAACTCTATCTTCTCCAACGCGCAGGGCACTGTTGCCCTAAGTGCAGGTTCGGTTTTTCACCATTTTCGTGGAGTTTCAAGCATGGATTTCAACTGATTTTGGTTCCAAAAGCTTTCTGGAAGTGAAACCAACATATTGGAAACGGTTTGGGGCTTCGAATCCATGCATGGAGTTCTGTTTAGCCGATTATCGTGGGGAATTTCAGTTCGGTCATACGGCCCCGTTTCTCAACCAAATCGCACGAGGTTTGGCTTGTTGTGACCGTATGTCCATGGGAATCAACATCCCATTTAGAAATTTCGGTTTAGAGGCCTATTTTCGAGTTTGGGCTCATGGCCGAGACTCATAGGTTCGGTTTTGAGGGCCTTCCAGTGTGATGTTGGGTCGTGGATGGTAATATTTGGGATCCTAGAAAGGTCTAGATCAGTTCTTGACAAACGGAAAGTCGTTCGGTTGAGGTCGATTCAGACCTGCAACCCGAGGTCCATCAATGGCGGTTTGCTACGGGTTTGAGTTTTTGGGGCAGTTTTATGGGTCCAAGTATGCACAAACACTCCAGGTTTCAATGTCTAACCATTATACATGCATTTACAGTCCTAAAGGAAATAAAACAGTAGCCAAAAAATTCAAAGAGAAAATTTAAAATTTTGGCTTGCTTACCTTCGAACAGTGGTCTCCCCTAGGGTTCGTATTCAAGCAGAATCCTCCCAATGGAGCAGGTCCAGTCCAGCCTTTCAGTCCTCAGTCCTTAGCTTCCTTCTAAGCTCCTTCAATGGTTACACCAATGCACACACTTTGTGTATATCCCTCTCTCTCTCTCTAACCACTTTCTCTCTCTATATATCAGTACACAGGATATCTGCAGGTCTGATTTCTCTCCAATGCATATATGGAGACATGTATATGAAATCAGATTTCTTTCTTGTCCTTTCATCTCCCAAAGTTCATGATGGTTTTGCATGCATTTTGGTTGGAAGGAGATGCCATCATGTGGTGTATAGGCATGATAGTCGAAGGGTGTAGGGTGATGCATGGCTGATGTGTTGCATGCTTGGCTATTGGTCACTTGGGAGGTGATCTAATCAGATTTGTGTTTTTATACATTTCTTGGTATATTTGTACACAAAGGTGCCATTAGCCTAGTTGGTTATTTTTTGGTAAACCAAATTCTACCCAATTTGGTCAAGGGATCAAATCCTCTTGGCCACATTTTTGGTTATTTTCCATACTTCGGGCTTAGGCCCTGTTTGGCTGCGCATTAATGCAGTTTCACTGTTTCCTACCTAACTTTTATTCTGTAGCTTATTTTTCGACGCGGTTTCTTCCGGTCAACTCCTAGTTAGGTTAGCCCCAGTGTCCAAGGGTTTAGTGTCAGTAATCAGTTTCTCAGAATTTTGAAATCAGCTAACATGGGTTTTGCCAGTGTTAAACAATTAAATGCCAGATCAGATTTCAGAAAGAGTTTTCATTACATAATTTAATAATTAAGTCTGGGGTGTTACACATTAAAAATTAATAATAATAATAATAATAATAATAATAAAAATATTTAATAACCAAGGAATGTTTTCATATATAAATTTTTTTTTTCCGGGTTATTACATGTTTCGAGTTTAAGAAAATGACCCTCCAAGATGCAAAAACACATTAGAAATTAGATAGGGTTAAAACAGTGGTTTAGAACTCACGAAAATGGAATTTTAGGTTTGGCCGAAAAACCGACCAGAGACGTTTAACTCCCTATTCGTGAAGATCGGGAAGGTCTTGATAGAAATAGCAGGTGGATTGGAGATCCTTGGGAGAAGAGGGAGAGAACTGCATTAGATTTGATGCAGGTTATCACCGAAACTAGGTTGCCATCATCGGAGATGGTGACGGAACCCTACTAGTTCTCACCGGAGAATTGTGAGGAAAACGACAATGGGGTTTTATCTAAACGGGAACGTTTAGGGTTTTAGAAGGGTTAAACTGCGTCGTTTCATACGTTCTGTTTCACTATATATATTGAATATGGCCAGTTTGGTTACGGGCTTAGGGAATTGGATTGGATTGGATTAAATCAGGGTGGGGGATATGCTAACCAAGAATAAGTGGCTTAGCCACTGTTTGGTTTTAAAAAGGAAAGAAAAAAAATGCGGGGGCTGCTGCCCACGAGACTCGAACAGGTGACCAAGGGTGAAAGAGAGGAGTGCTTAACCAGTTAGACGAGACAATCCCGTGCCAACCAATCCCACAGAAAATATATATATATATATATATATATATTACACATAAATTGTATTAAATAAAATAAAATAAAATAATTAAATTAAATAATAACAAAATAGCCCGGTGTCCAAATTAAACAAGTTATTAGTGTATTTTGACTATTTTGGACCTTCTGAGTCCAATGGTGAGGTCTGCGTCACGAGACGAGGTCCTGAAAAATAAAAACCCATAAAAAAATAAACGACCAAAATACCCCTACTGCTACCCAAACCCAAATGGAATTCCGCGAAAGCCTAAACCGACTTTGTTCGGCGTTTCGAACTCAATGGTAAAGTATAAATTAGTATTAGAGATACTTATGATAGGAAGGCATAAAATTTGATGAATAGCATTAATTTTGAGACAGATTTATTGATATATAGGGAACTCGAAAGGGAAAGGCAAACTCACGAATTACTGATATAGGACTACATTTAGAGGTAAGTAAATTTTCTTTCTCTTCCATATGGTGTTTCCAAAAGCCAAGTTTATTCTCTTTACTGCCAAACTTGTACTCTTGAACGTACCCGATATTATTGTTTTCCACAATGTGATATTGTTCTATCTTGTGGACATTGATTGACTGCTATATCATTGTTACCATGCTACACCATGCCTTGAAAGGCCTACTATTATGTTTCCACTGTATATATGATATTCCATTTTTATACTCTTATGGAATCACTATAATCATGATATGTTTATGTATACCGGATTCGTACTCAGTCACGATATCAATCTGATGCTTTTTGATCTACTGGAGACCTACGGGTTTAGTCCGTGAACGCACACTTGGCAATAGATTGGATTTTGGGTTGATTGGAGTTTCCACTAGGAGGTATGCCGGGTCCCAAAAGACCAAGGGCGTGCCGAACCCTGAACAGTGTAAATGCATCTCTTATATGATTGATATGATTATGATTGTTGAATGACACTATCCCTTATGACTCATCTTATACTGAGAGACATTCTTTATTGATTTGATTGTGATCGGTTTATTGTGGCAATACCTTTCATGTTGATATAATGTTATTAAGAGTTTGCATGTTGATGTTATATCCATTACTCTTGATTGTACATTGTGACCCCACTGTCCATTGTCCATTGTGGCAACTATTCTCATTGGCTATCATAACTTCTTACTTCATATGATTGGCTGTTATATCCTTATTCCTGGATTCATATTTTTTTATGATCACCAATACCAGTGTCGGAGATCTGTATTTACTTGCTGAGCTTTTGTAGCTCATTCCACCTTACTTACCACCTTTCAGGTAACGACGCTACAAGACCCCAGTAGGAGTCTGAAAGCGTAGGAGGACATTTTGAAGAAATGTACCAGTTTATGTTTTAGTTCTCCCATGTATTCACCACCCACGGGTGCTGATTATGTCTAGTTCTCATTGTGATTATTATAGAACCATATTATGTATTGAACAGACTTCCGCTGATTATTATCATTGAAAAGACTTCCGTTGTTTATTGTCTTAAATTTTTAGTACATTGCATATTAGTACTATGATACAAGAATGAAAAAAGTAGGGACGGCCTTAGGGTCAGCCCCGTGATACGAGATCTGCATAGGGTAGGTTTTGGGTCGTGACAAGTTTACTTACCTTTTATCCGTGTGATCTACCTCAGTATTCCGTAACTTTTCCTTTTCTCTTTGAGTTCCCTATCATTCAGGAGACATGTTTCAGTTTTAATGCTATTCATCAAATTTTGTACTTCGTTATTATAAGTATCTATTTTGCTAATTTAGACTCTACTATTGGGTCCGGGATGTCAAAGAAAGTCAGTTTAGGCTTTCGCGGTTTCCAATTTGGGCTTTTGTACTAAAAAGGGTAAAATGGTCACTTTGCATTTTTACATGTCTTTATTTATCGGTACCTATTTTCACAACATTTTTCACTTTTACATGTCTTTATTTATTTGGACCTATTTTCACAAATCAAACTTCACCGTTGAGTTTAGAATGTTTGAAATAATAAAGATTCACTATTTAATTAGTTTAATCGGAATCCGTTTGACTCACTTTTGACTTAGGGGCATTTTGGTCATTTGACATTTTTACTGGAATTTTATTTTTTGGGACTTCATCTCATAAAACGAACCTCACCATTGGGTCTAGAAGGACCAAAATAATAAATTTATACTATTCACTTGACTAATTTGAACATCGAGAATTCAATTAATAAATAATTTAATTAATTTCATTTATTAACTAATTCTATATATATATATATATACATATATTAATTCAATATGTTACCACATGTGCCTCAGTAGACCAATGGTGGACTTAGAGGCGTAAGCCCCTCACCCCCATGCGGTCTGGGGTTCGATTCCCCTCAATTGCGCCTTTCCTTCCATTTTTCTTAAAAAATCATTCCATTCATTTAAAACAGTAGCAAAACCCCAAAACGATGTAGCACCGTAATGCCCATGGGTGTGCCTAGGTGGGTCCCGACCCGACTCGAGGCCCAACCCGATCCGTTTGACTCGAACCCCCTTCTTCTTCCCCCATTTTTTCGGTGACCGTTATTGTGCAGTTCCGGTCACCTTCTCCGATGCTCGTGACCGAACTGCACTGTATTGTTATTTATTTATTTTTTTCATTTTTCTTGCAATTTTTTGCACTCTCTTCAATTCTAAATTATTCTAAAACATTTTTAAAACATCTTAACACAATTTTAGGCCTCTAAAACTCATTGAAAATCAAAATTTCTACCATTACATCTTTCCAATAAATCCATTTTTCTCCCTCATTTCTTCACCGTTTTACATGTAGTTTCTTTCTACGTGTTCCATTTTTCTCATAGAATCTAACTATACAAATATTTCTAAGCTTCATGCAACTTTATGAAAAACTCAGAAATTGAAAGTTGAAAAAATACAGGGAATTTCATACCTTTTTCCCTTGCTATTTTTCCTCCTTCCTCTTTTGTTTCTCCTTTGTGAATCTCCCAAAGAATTTTCAGCTTCTCTATTTCTCTCCCAAAACACATGCTAGGTGCATGTATATATTTACATACAAATATGGCCGCCCTGATCTCTTTTCTCTTCCTTCCTCTTTCTTTTTCTTTCCTTTCCTCTTTCTTTGAACTTTCCTTTTCTGTTAAATTGCTGAATTTGTAACCCCCTCCCCTCATTATGTTTTGCTTTAATTTTGTAGGTTATATATGTATATTATATATATATATATAACACACCTAATTAGCGCACATGATGTATATATATATATATATATATACTTTTCTCTCCCTTTGACTTTTTCTTTTTTGATGGCAGTTTTTTTTTTTTTTTTTGTTTTCTCAGCTTTTGATACATTCACACCCATATATTTATATACATATGGTTATATATATATATATATATATCTACACTTAATATTCATATTAATATGCATGGCTACATATATTAGATTACATTATATATATATATATATACACACACACATACATACCCATCTATGTATACGTATATGTACACGCATTTCGATGCTTACTCATGGCTGCTCGGGTATCGCCGAGGCATCGTCTATATTTTTAAGACCGTTCATTTCATTTGATATCGTAACATAGAGCCTTAATAGTTCGGGTTTATTTTGATATTATATTCATTGGCTCAGTCTGCCTCGATATTATTATTTGGCTCTTTTTAGGCATTTTTGAAATTAGTCCAATTTATTTGGGTTGGGGTGTTACATTCTATCCCCCTTAAAATGAGTTTTGTCATCAAAACTCGGATGTTTATAACCTAGGAATCTCTATTATCTCATCATGCCAATTTCATCATCGTAATTCCCTTTTCAATCTGTCTCTTGGACTTATCTCCAGTATTCAAACACTATATTCCCAAACAATAAGATTTCTTTATACAGGGTTCACAACTCTTTTATATTCCTCTTTTTTTTTTTTAATTTAATAGTGAATTTTGAAAGTCAAGGGTTTGACCTTTTAACTTCCTCAGGACTTTTGACTCATTGTCTCCAAGTTTTGGTATTAACATCCTCATGCGTATTTCTTTAGTTCTTAGATCTATGGCTAGGGGTCTATTACTTTCATTACTTGTAATATCCCGACCCAAAATATCGGGTCATAGGGCACGTATTTCGAGGTTATTAAAAATAAGTGTAAAGATGTCTAAACTTAAGGAAAACAATTAATTAATTTAAAATAATTAAATAATTAAGTTTATGAAATTGATTATTAATTAAAATAAATAGAAAATACACACATAAAAGTGTATTATGTGACCAAGCATGTGTAAGTATTTATATATGTATAATTATATATATATATATACATGTAATACTTGAATATAGGAAAAATAAAATAAAATAAATATAATATAAATATATATGCATGGTATGGCTGTGTGTATAATACATACATATATATATATACATATACATGGAGACATGGAGGTAAGGTGGGAGTTATATATATACATAAAATAATAAAAATGCAACTAACCCCAACCTAATAGGTATGGTGAGGTATGGCCCCAAAAATCAGAGAAATAAATGAAGTAAGGTTTGATTTGATGAGGTAAGGGAGTGAGGTGATGGCCATTAAGTTCTCACTTATACATTTAGGCATACACTTGATTCACACCAAAATCTCCACCCGATCGGTCATAGAGAAAGAGAGAGAGAGAGAGAAGAGAGAGAGAGAGAGAGAGAGAGAGAAAGAAAGAGAGAGTTCTGGGCATTCAGAAGAAGAGAAAGGGGACCTCGGAGGAAGGAGGAAGAAGAGGGAGTCACTGTTAGAGGTAAAACATCAAAAACTTAACATTTTCTCTCTCTAAAAATTTTCATATGATTGAACTGTTTTAAGCTTTGATTTTGAGTATGTGATGGTTAGAATATGTTTAGACATGATTAAGCATGAAATCAAGCCATGAAAACATTAGAAACCCTCAACCGTACACAAGGCAGCTATTGAAGACCTTGCTTGAAGTAGGTCTGAACCGATTTCCACCAAACTAGTTTTAGCTTACCGAGGCTTCAAACAGAGACCAAGAGGGTTCTAAAAACCCTACTACACGACCACCGAACCCAAGAAATGGACTTCCCATGGTGAGTTGTAGGTTTCGGGTTTTAAACCCAACATCTTAATTGCACCTCAAAACTTGTTTTAAAGGCCAAAATGTGAAACCCCATGAAGAGGGGATCAAAACAAGACCAACCCTATAAAAATTAATTGAGAAATGAGTGTGAACCGTTGAGTTGCAGTTCTGGTTATCGAAACTTGGATCCGAGCAACTGAGCCTAATTCGAGCCTCTAAATCAATGTAAAACAATGCCTTACGACTTTAGGAGTTTATTAGAAAAGAAAACAGAGAAAATGGAGTTGTAAAATGTCACGAAATTCAAACTAAAAAAATTAGGGTTTTGCAGTCAACAGTGTCGACTTCGTGAGGAAGATGACACTGTTCGGGTCGGACTATGGGTCGGGTACGGGTCTGGGTAATATCCGGATCCAAATGAGTTACGGGTTATTTGAAACGGAGACGTTTTAATTTTAAATTTAAAACTTTAGGGCTGACGTCATCATAACGTCAGAATTACGTATAAAACTGGCTAAACCGGTTGGCTTATGAATGGACCAGACCGGTTCACTTGGATTTAAACCGAACCCATTGGTTTTCTGGTTTTAATTTAATTAACCAAACCAAACCTTTTATTAATTACGGATTGACCCCAAAACTATGAGAAATTTTACTGTGGCCCAACTAAAGGAAATTCTATGCAATTAAACCATTGGAAAAATAATTAAATAATTAATTTAATTATTTAATTAATAAAGTAAAATTACTATTTTGCCCCTGGGTCATAAATAGAGCAAATAAAGTCCAAATTAAACATGTGAATAGTGTATCCTTACTATTTTGGATATTCTAAGACTAATGGTAGGGTCTGTTTTATGAGACGGGACCCCGAAAAATAAAGACACGTAAAGGGGTGAAATGACCAAAGTACCCCTTGTCCAAAATTAAAAAGTTATTAATGTATTCTTACTATCTCGGACCTTCTGAGTCCAATGGTGAGGTCCACGACACGAGACGAGGCCCCAAAAATCTAAAACACATAAGGGAAAAAATGACCAAATTACCCCTAGTACCCCTAAAGCCAAATTAAAATCGGGGAAGGTCTAAATTGACTTTCTTCGACATGCCGGACTCAATGGTGAGGTCCAAATTACGAAATGAAGTACAAAAAAAATATGACACGTAAATAGGTAAAATGATCATTTTGCCCTTTTACATACAAAAGTCCAAATTAACTTTTAGGAAAGCCTAAACTGACTTCTTCGACGCTTTGGACTCAATGGTAGAGTCTATTCGACCAAAAGAAATGTCTAAAATAAAAAGAAATAAAATTTTTTGAATAGCATCTGTCAGATGACTATAAATTAAAGTAATGCCAAAGTGCTAATCTAAGGCATATACGAGGAAATGAAATACGAAAGACACGACACGTAAACATGTGAAGTAAAGTACAAGAAGACGCGACGCGTTAACATGTCAAGTAAATAACTTTAATTTAAAGTTAATGGAGCTTCCAGAAGAGTATAAATTGAAATGAATTAAATTCCTAACACATTAAATTGTGTCATAAGGATAAGAGTACGAGTTAAGGTAAGTACATATGAATTTATGAAATCGTTTTAGGATCTAATACGATTTAAGCGTAAGTTAAAAAATATCGAGATGATATTACAATGAATGTGAAGTTGATGAGATATTTATGAATTGTTCTTAGGAACTACAAGGGAAGTGGGGAAGCGCATTATTAGCACTAACCCTAAAGGACCAAGGTGAGTAACCTTGCATTCGAAGTGGAGATTTAATTCCACGGATTTCAAAGAAGTTTTGAGTTCAAGTCATGAAAAGTATTTGAATATCGAATTCAATTTTTATACGCCTTCTGTTTTAAATTACTCTGTTCAGATAATAGATTTACTTACAGTTCCTTTAAATATGCCTTGGCATGTTTGAGTTTTTTTTTTTTTTAAATTGCAAAATTTCTGAGATATATTCTGAATTCGTATATTCTGAGAATTGAAAGTTCTATCATACAGTTATATACTTTGTGTTTGAATACTCTTAAATAGTATTTATGAGAAGGAGTCACGAGATAAAAGTAGTTTCTTAAAATACAAGATAACTGTGCATAAGCACGAGACAGGGTATTGGGGTTCGCAAGGGACTCCATTATCCTGTAGGAGCTGACAAGCTTTTGGGTTATATGGAATTCAATGGATTGTCAAATGCCTGGTAGCAGGATCTAATCCCACAGGCAAAGAGATATCTCGACGGGAGTAAAACGGGAGTCTGGTTCGAAACAGATTCCAAGAGTTAAAGTGAGAAGAAAGATATTTGAAAATGAAAGCAGATTTTAAATCCTCATTTTCATATTTACATGTTTGAGTTTATATATACTCTATTTAAAGAAGAACACATTTTTAGCTTGAGCATTTTACATGTTTTAGAGCTATGAGTTTTATGGAATGCATATATTATGTATTCAGAGTTACAAGTTTTATATGAAAAAACATATGTTAGCTTGAATATTTTAAATGTTTCAAAGCTATGAGTTTTATGAATGCATATATTCTATGTTCAAAAGATATGAACAACTGACAATGATTGATTTACAAACCTTTATGAGCTAAAACCACTGTTGATTGAAACCCCATGAAGAATGTTGGAATTGCTCATAAGCTTAGATTAGCTAACCCGGACTTTGTTCGGACCCCCTTTTCAAGTGATTGACAATAGGGCTGATTTGAAGACGATGAGGATGAGCCTTAGCTGTTTTTGGAAGGGACATCTAAATAGTTCTTTTGTTAAGTATCATGAACTTACGATGTAACCTTTGTTTTAGTAAGGTAGTGAACTATTATGTATTAAGCCCCAAGGGGCAGCTGAACATGTATCTATTATAAAAGTCTTTAAGTTTTTAGTTATGCTCTGAATGTATGATCATGTCTACCATTGTGAATAGCGGCAGTATCGGACGGATGTGCAAATTTTAAAATGAGAAAAGAAAAGAAAAAGTTTTTCATGCTTCCGCAACCACATGAAGCACATCTATTCGATACCGCTGCAGATGCGAGCCTTGTCCTGAGGCCTTCGGGTCTTGGGGCGGCGGTCGTGACTCGAGATCCGCACAGGGTGGGTTTCGGGTCGTGACATTACTCACTCTGCGTCATCTTTTCAGTAACTTGACTATTTTTCCTTGTTAACAGTATCTTGACTAGTTCCATGTCTCGTCGTTATATTCATCTCATTTGTTATTAGGTCGTGATTACCTTACTATTCATGGTCTCTCAACTTCTGTTAGTTGCGTATGGCGCATCATGTGCCAAGTAAAGGTATCTAGTACCTTGATCTTTTCTTTTCTATCCATTTTCTTGGTAGCGGTCATAGAAAGTCAACGGTGTAACTAGACTACACTACTTCTATCGTTTAGAGTGTTTTAGACTTCTCATTCAAGTACTTTAAGTTTTACTAAGGACAGAGCTCTTAATGGGTTCACATTATTCCACTTGAATTCATATGGAGGCTTAGGATAATAATCTGGAAGAAAAGGTTTGGATTTTCATCTGTCCGAAGCTTATACACAACTGTCTTTCTAATTTTTCCTCCCATTTTTTTTTTTGTCACAAGTTCTGCCTCAGATTTATTACATGCATTCGATTGCGAGATTTGCAACGTCACCCATTTAAGTTTTTTTTTTTTTTTTTGTGTATTGAACTTTCTTTGATTACGACCATTATCGTATTCCTCTTTAGCATTTTTAGCGTCATATTCCCTTTTGTTTTCATGAACATCTTTTGATTCATGCTAAGATAGTTTACTTGTATTCTTTTTACAGTACAATATTTTTTCCATGCACGGGTAACCTTAGATTTATTCAAAATTTTCATTTGTGATTCTTAATCACGTGTCCATTTCTTAAAGATTTATCAATCCTCTTTTTATTTTATTTTGTATTATTTCATTATTTTTGTACTACTCATTGGCAAACCTGCCTTTGTTTTCAAATTCGTGTGCATTCATCCTTTTATGAATTAGATAGGTCGAGGAAATCAGTTCCTCCATTTTTTTTTCAAATTATAGACTAGTACGAAGACCTTTTATTTCTTGCTCACAATTGAGCTTTTCACATGATTTTGATTTCTCATTCCTTTTTGGACTAAAGTATAGTACATATACTTAGAAAAATTTTAGGGTAGTCTTTTACCCCAGTCACTGATTCTTCATTTGACAGTTTACTTCGAAAATGTTCTTAACTGTGTTATTATATTTGGTGTACCTTGAACCTTCCACATCATTTGATAAGTTCAAATCTCAAAGTCTTCTGACTTTTTAATTTATAACTATTATTTTGGTATCACTTACCTTTGCTTAGGAAGATTGTTCAAATGTCTCATTTCTTATACTCGTTATCATATTCGATTTTTCATCATATGTTATATTTCTCTCCCCAATCGTTATTTAACTTTTATAATTTGTTCTTTCAAGAACTTATTCAACCGTATAGGGAGTTCCTTGTATATTCTGTGACTTCATATCATATTTCAGGATTGTTCACATCAATTAGCCATCCCATCATTTTATCGTACATTTGACATCAAAGTTTATCAAGATTATGTCAAGTTTCTCCTACCATGAAAATTCTCAACTTCCTTCGTTTCACAATTTAGTTATTCTTACTTTCTACCTCAATCTTAATTGTCCTCAGTAGCTCAAAGAATTATGTATCACTTTAGCGCAGTTGCTGTCCTTACCAGTTTTTTAGACATTCTGCCACTAATTTTTGTCTCTTTAATTGTCAGATTACGTTAATCCTCAAAAATCATTCAGAGTCATCAATCATTTATCTTTTGAAATAGATTCAGCTAACTCAATAAAGTACCGCCCATAATTGGGTCATATTGTCACTTAGATCAACAAGATCCATTGAATTTTTTTGATAATCTTTCATCACATGTCAATCTCCTTTTAGAACCATCACATTTCATAATGTTCACTTGATAGTCTCGTTCAATTAGTATTTGCCTCCCAATGATCCATTTGTCTTTACCCTATATGACTCACTCAAGAATCCTTATGTTTTTGATATGTCATCAATCCATCTGGAGTCTCAAACTCCTCACGTTACTATTCATTAAGTCTTTCACGGACCATCAGTCATATAGATTTGTTGTTAAATCCACCGATTTTCCAAGCTTTCACAATCCCAACTCTATGTCACCTTATATCTTCCAAAAGAGCATTAATCATTACCCTTGTTCAAATGATAGTTTCCCCCAATTCATTGATCAATTCACAGTTTAATAATTTAAGAGTCATTAACCTCGACACTGGTATAATCCTTCCCAAGAATCCTTAACCTTTGCCCTTAAAATACTACTTTCTCCCAAAAGTCACTATTCATTTGGTCATCTTAATCGTCCAAGAAACATCAAAGTCAATCATTGCATAGTCTTTCCCAAGACTATTAACCTTAGCATTTAAACAAGCTATCGTCCCCAAAAGTTACCAATCATTTAACTATTTACATTATCGGATTCTTAGTTTCTTTAAGGGTATCTAATCGGTTAATAACCATGTGCTTATGATCTGTACCTCGTATGATCTATGTATATCATTCATAAATAATGATTTCCTTGTAGTACCTCAAAAATCATATATCATCTCTATTTCATGGTTTCTCTTAACAGATTTACTACCAGTTTAGTCTTTACGATCATTTTGATCACATTGATCTCTACCAGTTATTCAAAATCATTTGTCATTTACCTTCATCTAACTTGATAGAGTATTGACTGAAATCGAGTCACACATCATCTTAAGTCACAAGATTCATTGAGTTTCTTCCTAATATTTATTGATCATGTGTCAGCCTCTTTCCAAAATCATCACATTTCACAAGATCAGTTCTGGCAATCTTGCTCATTTAGTAATTATCTTCAAGACTTTATTCATCTTTAACCTATCAGGGTCTACTTGTAACTTACTCAAGAATTTTCATATTTTAAGTACATCATTAATTTATTTAGAGTATCAACACCTCTTGTAATTATCCATTAAGTTTCCTTCGGACTATCTCTCATTTAAGCCTCGGTTATTCATCTATAACATTTATCGAAGTCTCCTCTAGTATTTTCAATGTCATTCCTCGGAAATCCTCATCGTTTATCTTTAAACATACTACTATTCCTTAAAGGTTACTATTTACTTAATCATCTCAATTGTTCAAGAATCACCAATTTCCATCATAACATATAGTATTTTCCCCTAATATATAGTATTCATCAATGATAAACCTCTCGATGATATTGAAACAGTTAACATGTAACCTAGGGGTTTTGTTTCTAAGTTCAACTTAGCAGTAAATGCGGAAAACTATAAATCAATACGTAGAGTCAATATTTAAACAATATGTGGGCAAATTATAAACAACTAGAAAATACCTACGACTACTGGTACAGTAGCCTGATCATCTCCCGGTGATGTTTTTGAGACATTATCCTTGGTGGAATTTTAAACAGTTGGGGGATTTAATTACGCCTTTATTTTCATAACTAATCCTTTTTGGAAAATTCCTTCTTGCCCCGTTTTATGGTCTTTGCTGGTGCCACTACTTCATTGTAAGTGGTCAACCGCTGAGGCCTAATTCTGGTTAGAGCCTTGGTGACTCTTTTTATAAGGCATTCCATTCTATTCAATTAATCTATTCGATCTATCTCAATTAGATGATTTTTGGTTATTGGCGTATTCCTGGTGTTAGCATTTTCTGTAAAAGATAATCAGTCAACGTATACGTAAAATAATAGTTAGTGTTCACATAAAAGTCTAACTTAGTAATGTCAGCGTTATCTATCGACTGACTCTTAGACTCTAACAGTTTTAGTACTCTAATCCTATCTCCCATGATTCACTAGAACTTAAGACTTTGCTCTGATACCATTCAGTCACAACCCGAAACCCACCTTATGTGGATCTCGTGTCGTGGGGTTGACCTAATGGCCGTCCTTACTTTTTTAATTCTTTGTATCCATGATAACAATATATAATGAAAACTTAAATAGTAAAATAGCGAAAGTCTTAAATACATCAAAGGGTTCTATAATGTCAAAAAAAGAACCAACATAACCTCACTCTTAGGTGGTGAGTATATGAGAGAACTACATTACTTCTAACATACTTCTCAAATTGTCTCCCTATGCTTTTGGACTCCTACTGTGATCCTACAACATTCTCACCTAAAAAATGAGTAAGTGGGGTGAGCTAACAAAGCTCAGTAAGTAAAAGCCCATCTCTGACACGGGTTAGGGTTAATATAGAAAAATATGAACTCATAGGGTGAACATGATAACCAATCATGACAACAGTTACAGTTAATGGTAAAATGCCATAAGGAGTCACGACCTCAAAACCCAGCCCGTGCTGATCAAGGGAATTGTGACCCACCTGCCCCTTTCGGCCCCGTGGGCAGTCGGGAGGGCTCATGTAAGAGGCGGCGCTGGACGGCGGTGCGATACGGCAAGTGTAACACCCCGATTGTGATTAATTAATAATTAGTTATTAATTATTAATTAGAACCGACGTAAAGAATAATTAAGAAGCTAATCGGGAACCTCATGATAGACCCATAAAATAATTTAAGCATATAAGAAATGAGGGGTGTTGTGTCCGAATCTCATTACCAATTAAAGGGGTGAAATGATGTTATTCTAACACTAAGAAAACTTGAGTTAGCGAACTACAGAAATCCCAAGGGATTAATAACTGACACTAGACCTTGGAGATTGAGGCTAACCTAAATAGGAAATGACCGAAAGAAACTGCGTCGAAAAAGAAGCAACGGAAAAGAAGATATTTAGAAAATAGCGGAAACAGTTAAGTGCGCCAACCAAACAGGGCCTAAGCCCAAAATATGGAAAATTCCCAAAAGTGTGGCCAAGGGGACTTGAACCCTTGACCAAGTGGGCATGATTCTTGTTGTCCAAAAAGTTACCAAGTGGGCTGTTGACATCTTTGTGCCTATATATGCAACCAATTTTTATTTAAACCCAAATTAGCCAAAGTCACCTCCCAAATTGGCCAATGGCCTTACATGCAAATCCCACATCATTGGCTTACCTCATCTCCTCTCTCTTCAGTCTATCAATCAGCCGAACCTCCACTATTATATGTATACATGGAGATATATATGGGGAGACAACATGATTTCATTACACCTCCATCCACCAACCAGCTTTCATGCATCCAAATTCTGGTTTTAGAAAACAAGCAACATGAGCAAACTGTGTGCTCTATGTATACATCAAATTTGGTGTGAGACCATGAGAGGGATTTGAGAGAGAAAGTGAGAACTTGGAGTGCAAGTCCATGTGTGTGTGAGCTTGAGTGTGGCAACTGAGTGAACGTAAGGAACTGGGCATCCTGAGGAGCTCTGTGAGGCTTTGAGTCAAGCCATAAGAAGGAGGAGCCACTGTCTAGAGGTATAACCTCAAAATTTTCCTTTTCTTCTTTGATCAAATTTCGTTATAGTTTTACTGCTTTAAAATTCCATAAACTGCATGCATGATAGTAAAATTGAAAACCTAGGTTGAATGCTCGCACTCTAGACCACCAGAACTGCCCAAAACACCAAGAATAGTGTAACCGCCATTAATGGACCTCGGATTATGTAGGTCTAAATCGACTTGCACAAAACTTAAATTGGGTCATCTAGCCTTAAACTAGACCTCATTAGGAGTCCTAAAACACTAGCCCGCGACCTCAAACCTAAAGGAACAGACCCCAAATAGTTAGTTGCAGGTCTCGGTCTCAAAATCCAACTTTCAGTTTTAGAGTTCTAAACTCGTTTTTAAAAATAGAAATCAAACCTCCATACTGTAAGGATGGCATAGCAACAAATCACCCTAAAAATAGTTGTGGAATAAGGATGTATTACCAAAATTATCAGTTCGGTTATCATGGTTTAAACCAAACATTTAGGTCAACTCTGTAGCCTCAAATGAATGCTAAGATGATTTACATGATGTCAGGAACCATCTCAGTCGAAAACAGTAACAAATAATCGAGCAGAAGTCTACGAAATTGAAGAAATAAAACCCAGAAATTTAGGGCTACAATAGGGGTGAAACGGTGGGGAAGACGATGTACAGTTCGGGTCACGGGTTGGACCTCAGGTCGGGTCCTGACCCGATGTTTAAATAAAGGGGTTCGGGTTACCCGGAACTACGTCGTTTCATTAAAGAGATATTTAAATTAAATTGAAGGGCTGACGTCATCATGACGTCAGCATTTCTCATTTAACCAAATTAAACCGGCTGGTTCAGTCAAAACCAGACCGGTTCAGTTCCAATGCAACTGAACCCACTAGTTCAGTCTGGAAGTTAGGGAAATTGTAATTTGACCCCAAAACTTCTATGAAATTCCACTGTGGCCCAAGTTAAAATAAATTAATATTAATTTAATAATATTTAAATAATAAAAATTATGAAATTGCCCTTAGTCCTCAAACAAGTCAAACAGAGTTCGAATAAAGTAAACGAATAGTGGATTTTGACTACTTTGGACGTTCCGGACTCAATGGACACGTTAAAGTACAAATTACCAAATTGCCCCTGACATGTCCAAAGCCCAATTAAAAGCCAAGAAGGTCTAAATTGACTTTCTTCGACGTTCCGGACTCAACGGTGAGGTCCGTATTACGAAATAAAGTATGAAAAAATATGATGCGTCAATAAAATAAGGCTCACGATAAGACGTTAGGACGTAATACGATTTAAGCATAATAGAAACATCAATAAGAGATATTTGAAGTACATTGAAGTTAATAGATTATTGTGAATTGTTTCTAGGAACTACAAAGGGAAGGGAACAACCAATTAATAGTGCAAACCCAGGAAATCAAGGTGAGTAACCCTGCATTTGAAGTAGAGATTTAACTCCACGGATTTGAAGATGTTTTAAACTTCAAAATATCTGAAGCATTGAATGTTAAATTCCATATTTCATGATTCCTGTTTTGAAATATTCTGCTTTTATAATTCTCTGATGACATGTTTAGTGAATGATCCCTGTTACAGTTCTCTTTGAAAGTATTCAACAGGTTTACCTGTTCTAAATTTGTTATTCCAATTATTTGAAGCTCATATTTTAAATGCTCATAAAAAGCATTTCTTGAAGAAGTAATATTTAATACTCATAAAAGTATTTCTTGAAGAAGCTAAAGTTTTGCCAGATAATGATGCATAAGCATCACCAGTTATTGAGCACCCTTCGGGTTCTCAATTCAGATGAATGCCCGGTAGCAGGATCTAATCCCCCAGGCAATGAGATCTCCCTGAAGTAAAACTAGGGTCTGGTTCGAAACGGATCCTCCTAATCAAAGCGAAAAGATGACAAATGATTTTCGAAAATGGAAGCAGGTTTTCACCCCCATTTTCACTGTGCATGTTTATTTGTTTTGAAATGCATAAACTCTATTTGAAGAAATACATATTTAGCTTGAATAATTTTAATGTTTCAAAGCTATCTGTTATGAAGAATGCATATCCTCTATGTTCAAATGTACGAACAATTGGTAGTGTGTATTTTATAAACTCTCATGTGCGAAACCACTACTAATTGAAAACCCATGTCAGATGCAGGAATTACTCATTGGGCTTTTCGAAGCTCACCCCATTCCCTAAATTTTTTTCAGGTAACGATAACGAGTGGGAGCCTTGCTCCATCTTGGGATGATGATTAGTGGCTCTGTATAATCATGAACTTTTGAGGATACTAGAACTTGTAATGGGACAGATTTTGGGATGTACTAGATGTTGGAAAATTTTGTACTTAAGCCCGAGGGGCAACTGGATATGTCATGTATATATAAACCTTAAGTTTTAGTATGCTTTGATTATTATTATTATGTGTACTGCTATGAAGAGCGGCAGTACCGGATGGATATGCGACAGATTTTAAAAAGCAAAGAAAAAGTTTTCACGCTTCTGCAACCATAGGTCGCACCGCCATCCGATACTATTGCTTATGTTTCGCCTCGCCCAAAGGCTCCCGAGCCTGAAGGTAGCGGTCGCGATTCCCTTAATTCGCACAAGGTGGGTTTCGGGTCGTGACAGCCAGGATTGGCAATTATGGAAGCATGAAAAACTTTTTGCACTCCCACCCGGTATCGTCTGTTCTTATTTTTCTTTGGAGCAGTAAACAAATATTATACAATTAGAGGATACTAAAAACTTTTAATGTTATACATATTACATATCTGTTTGCCCCTCGGGGCTTAAGTACATAATTGTCCAAAAATTACTACAACAAAATTTGACCAACTATGGGCCTAGTACTTCCAAAATTCCTTAATCATAATGGAGCTGCCGATCACCAATCATCAAAATGGGCAAGGCTCTTATCCATCGTCATCACCTAAAAAGTTAGGATAATGGGATGAGCTTCAACAAGCCCAGTGAGTAATTTCAGTACCTTGTCATAGGTTTTCAACTAGTAGTGGGTTAGTTATAAGATAAAGTTCATATAAACATACACTACCAATTGTACATATACTTCAGATACAGAAAACAGAATTCTGCAAAAAAGATAGCATGAAGCATATAAGGCATTCAAGCTAGGCACGTATTTCAATAATTGCAGGATACTAGAATCTTCAAATCACGTAGCATGATGCATTTTTAAAGCATTCAATAAAGCATTTAATATGCAACAGAATTTATAAACATGTGCAGAATGGCCATTTGAAAGCCAAGGAAATAATTTGAGATCATTTCCATGAAAGTAGGACGATGCAAATTTCTTCTTCTTCAAAACTTCATAACAAAGGGTTATATAAAACCCCGTTTCAGGTAAATGGGGGTTTAAAAACCTACTACCATTTCTGAAAACATTTGATCTTTTCACTTTTTTAACAGGAGGATCCGTTTCGAACCAGGTCCTAGTTTTACTTCTGAGAGATCTGATGCTTGGGGGATAAACCTTCTACCGGGCATCTATTGGATTGAGAACCCGAAGGGAGCTTAATAATTTTGATGCTTATGCATCATTATCTTGTAAAATGGAGGCTTTTTAAAACATTTCTTTACCTCCCTAGAGATACCTTTTTAAGGCATCTAAAACTTTTTCTTCTTCAGGAAATGCTTTTTATGAGCATTTAAAAACATGAATTTTCAAGAAATGCTTTTCATGAGGATTTAAAAACATGGCTTCTTCATGAAATTCTTTCTATGAGCATTTAAAAGCATGACTTTTCAAGAAATGCTTTTCATGAGCATTTTAAAACATGGCTTCTTCAGGAAATGTTTTTTATGAGCATTTAAAAATATGGCTTCAATAAAAAGAATGAATTTTCATGAGTATTTAAAACATAGATAATTTAATAGAGTTTTTAAATACTTAAAGGAAAATACTTGAAACATTTAACACATGAGTTTCAGGAAAGCAAATCACAATGTACAGGAATTTATTAAAACAGAGATAAAATAAAAACACTTATTTCAAGAGTCATTTAATAAAATTGATATTCACATGGACATGCGAAAAATAAACGTTCCAACTGTTAGCAATATCAAGAAGTGAATTTTGCATGCCATGTTAGAATTTATAAATAAAACGACAGTACATTGAATATAAAGCATGTAAATACCATAATTTAAAATTAGAAATACTGCAGATATGAAAACACTTCAGAATATTTGAACTTCAATTTACTTCAGAATTCATGGAGATTAAAAACCTCCACTTTAAGGTACAGGATTACTCACCTTGTTTTCCCAGGTTAACACTACTGATGGGCTTTCCCTTTTCCCTTGAAATTCCTACAAATAAAATTCATCAAGATTTCAATTAATTCCTCATTTACTTCAAATCATTCTTAAATTGACACTCTCCATTTAATTTTAGGCCCGTTGTATCCTAACTTCCTAGGATTGGTCTTGCAGGTCTACTCGTGGTAATTTAATAAATTTTAGTTTTCATGACTTATTTTTTAGTACTTATTTTGGTATTATGGACCTCACTGTTGGGTCTGGAACATCGAAGAAAGTCAATTTAGACTCTCCCGGCTTTTTATTTGGCTTCGGGCATATTAGGGGTAATTTGATAATTTATAATTTTACGTATCTTAATTTTTTGGAGTCCCGTCTCGCAGAACGGATCCCATTTTGAATCTGGAATGCCCGAAATAGTCAAAATACACTATTTACTTATTTTATTTGAGTAACGAATCATATTATAATAATTAAATTAATTTAATTACTTAATATAATATTATATATTATATTCTGTAAGTATGTATCACATGTGCCGTGGTGGCATGGTGGTATCAAATGGGGGGTTAGGTTTCTGGCATGTGAGGGGTTTCACGTTCAATCTTGGGGAGCCACAGGGCTCCCCCATTTTTTTCAATTAATCCGTGTGTCAAATGGCGGATGAGAGGCCAAACGAGGATAAGGTATCCCTATTACAACTGGGGTTATTAAATCGGCTCCTGACCGTGTAGCCAAACAACCCAAATATTTATTTAAAAAAATAAAACAACTCCAAATGGCATCGTTCTACTAATGCGGTGTCTCACCCTACGTTTCGACACGTGTTTGAGTTAACACGCCTGGTCCGAACGAGTTGGGCGAGTCGACTCAGTCGAATCGTCATCATCTTGATCGTCTAGGGCTACTATTTCCCTAATTCCAGTTTTTCAGTTTCTTTAATTTTGTAAGGTTTCAATCACTGAATCTCTCTGTTTTTCATCCCAAGTCGTTTCTGGAAACCTAAGGATAATCTTAGCATTCACTTGAAGCCTCTGACCTAGCTGAAGTGTGTGGTCTAAGGTTGGACAACTGAACCTGCAACTTATTGGTATGCCCTCATTTTGGCGCTAAATTTCATCAAATTTGGTCTGTCATTCCTAGTTTGTCATGGGGTTTCATCCCCATCCCTTAGGTTTAGTTTTGGTGCAAGTTTGTGAGGTTGGGTTTCAAAACCCGAACCTACAACTCAGGTTTTAAGGCGCATTTCTAAGCTATTTGGCCTTTTTTTTTTTTTTGTTGCAATGTAAACCTTATATCATCTAGTTTAAGGCCCAATGTATAAAAGTAGTCTCCACTAAGTAGGTTCAGACCCGACCTTAAAGATGGTTGTCAATGGAGGTTGTGTACGGACTGTGTGCTTCTTGGGTTATTTCAAGTTGTTTAGGGTTCCACTCCTACTCCTTATTCAAGTTTACTAACCTTAAACATTATGCATGCATAATAAAAGACTTAAAACAGCTTGCATTTAGCAAATTTTTAGAGAGAGAAAAATTATGGAGTTTTGTGTTTTTACCCCAACGATGGATCCCTCTCCTTCTTCTTGCTCCATTTGGTTGGTGATTTCCTTCAGGTTAAGGCAGCCATGCATGCATCCTTCTGCTCTCATTCTTCTTCTTCTTCTCCTTATGCTTCTTCTCCTTCTTCTTCCTTTTTTACTCTTTCTCTCTCTAACTCACTCTCGTTCTCACTCTACTTTCTCTCCCTACATCAAACTTGCTCTCACGCTCTATCCCAAATCTGATTTTCTGAATTCCATTTCACACACGCAACACATAAATATATAGGTATCATGATAGTTTTATTTTTAAAATATATATGTGCTGCTTGAATGGCCATTGGCCAATTTGGGAGACCGATGAGTACTATTGCTAGCATTGCTATTAGGGAATGGGAGATAATGGGAGATATTGGTGAGTTTGACTTAGACTTTGTCGAGTCTGATGGACACGCCACACTATTTAGTATGTGTGCACAGCCTACACTGTTGAGTAGGGTTATTGAGGCACAATTATAAGATAAAGAGGCAGAGCAGATACGAGCACGAGTTGCTAGTACCGAGGGCTTTAAGGGATGAACAGTTCATTCTGACCTTAGCCTAAGGTATATGGGTAGAGTCTTTGTTCCAGAGTCTCTTAGGGCTGATGTTCTTAGAGATTTCCATCATTCACGTCTAGCAGTGCACCCAGGGGGCACAAAGATGTACCATAATTTACGCCACCAGTATTGGTGAACGGGGATGTGGTGAAGTTTGTGTCGAGATGTCTCATGTGCCAGTAGGTTAAGGCTGAGCACTAGAGACCTGGGGGTTTATTACAGTCATTGCCAGTGGCCGAGTGGAAGTGGGAGTTTGTTACTATGGATTTTGTGATGGGTTTTTCGAAGTCACCTAGAGGTCACGATGCAATTTGGGTTATTGTTGACAGGTTGACGAAGTCCACGCATTTCCTACCGATTAGAGCGACTGATTCAGTGGATGTTCTCAGTAAGTTGTATATCCGAGAGATAATACGACTACATGGGGTTCCTGTTTCCATTGTTTTAGACCGAGATCCACAGTTTCACTGCATGGTTTTGGTAGAGTTTTCAGACAGCCTTGGGGACTCAGCTGCTGTTTAGTACTGCTTTCCATCCTCAGACTGACAGTCAGTCAAAGCGTACTATCCAGATACTTGAGGATATGCTTAGAGCGTGTGTTATGGATTTCAAGGGTAGTTGGGAAGATCATCTTACTCTAGTAGAGTTTTCCTACAATAACAACTATCAGTCTAGTATTGAGATAGCACCTTTTGAGGCGTTGTATGGCAGGTCGTGTCATTCACCTATATGTTGGACAGAGGTAGAGGAGACAGTTGTTTTAGGGCCTGACATAGTCCATGACCATGGAGAAGATACAGGTGATTCGGCAATGTCTGTTGATAGCACAGAGCCGCCAAAAGAGTTATGCAAACAAGAGGCAACGACCTCTATCATTTGATGTTGGGGGATATATGTTCCTCAAGATAGCCCCACAATGGGGATTGAGGAGATTCGGGCATAACGGGAAATTATCGCCATGGTTTATAGGGCCATTTGAAATTCTTGAGAGGGTTGGTGAGGTGACCTATAAGTTGGCGTTACCACTACAGTTATCTGGGGTTCATGATGTCTTTCACGTATCGATGTTAAGGAAGTATAAGCCTGACCCTTCACATGTGCTAGATTGGGTCGACCTTCAAGTGGAGGGTGATGTTTCTTATGATGAGAGGCCTATAGAGATATTGGACTCAAGGGACTAGGTTTTGTAGGGCAAGACCATCCCTTTAGTCAAGGTTCTTTGGAGCCATCACGGGGTCGAGGAGGCCACTTAGGAGCGTGAGGCTGAAGTCTGTGCTAGGTATCCAGAGTTGTTTGTTCATAGAGGTACATTTCTAAATTTTGGGATGAAATTTCTTTAAGGGGGGAAGGATGTAAAGATCTGAAAATTCGGGACAAGTTTTTCATTTTTGTCGGTAGGACACTATTCATGTACTGTTTGCTGGTAGGGCATTATACATGCATCATTTAGGCATAAGTCATGTTTAGAAGCATAATTTTAGCATACCATAGAATAGAAACATGCTTAGAATGTTAAGATACAGCTCCTGTGAAAATTTAAGCCCAAACGGAGATAGTTTGAAAATTGGACCATAAAGGGCATCTTGGGTGGACCCGGCCAAACTCGCCCTCAGGAAAAAATAATTTTTTTGGAAAATTTTTATTTAAAATAATTTTAAGAACTTTGGTTAAATCAAAATTTCGAATTGAGGCGTTTCAGGACGGGTTGTAGTGTAACGGGGTCCCGAACTCATTAAAGGCAAAAGGATCTTTTTACCCCTTAGCCCCTTTAGTATAAATACAGCCCTTTAGAGCTAGAAATATCATAAATGGTCTGGAGAAACACAACAACTCGTGCATGGAGAGAAAAGTAAAGAAAACCTAGGGTTTTCCGACTTTCAAGCCTTCAAAACTCATCTCTAGGCTAGGATTCTCACAAGGCTTCCTTCTAGGAAGTTGTTCCCCATGTTAAGGGCTACGTTCTCACTGATTGGTTCAGCTGCAAAGAGAGTACAACTCCATAGGGTTGAGAAAAACCCTTTTAGGTATGATATTTTAGTAAGTAAGGAATAGAGTTGAGTTTCTTTGTATTTTTAAGAGTTGATTGAATGATTTGTATGTTTATTTATTGTTAGAAAGTCACTTAGGATATAGTTACTTTGAAAACTTAGAGTTGGTAGTTTGTGTATTTGTGTGTTCTTTGAGAAATTGTCAAGGTGATGAACATATAACTTGAATATATGTTTAATTCATTGGATTGTGGCTTATGTTCATATGGATGAAGTCTTGTGTTTTGAAGAATATGGTTTGTTTAATGCATTGATGCTTTGTGTAGTTATGTATTCTTTGAGAATTGGTAAGCTAGTGAACAAGTAATATGAGTATATGTTTAATTGATTGTATTATGGCATATGTTCATGTGGAAGAAGTTTTGTGATTCGAAAGTTATAGTTTATTTTATGTATGATGCATGATTTAAGGTGTATACCATGTATTTGATGAAAAGTTTCATTGAAAATTGCATAGAAAAATTAAGGCATCTTGGCATACGTGAATCTTTGAAAACATAGTGTAGGTTGAGCACTTCGGTGCTATGCATTACGAGGGTGTAGATCCTGTGGTAAAAAATCCAAAATTGGCCATTGCATTGGTGCCTGCTAATCCAATGGGAGTGATCCGTAAAATGAGACATGGTGGCATAGAGTTGCATAGGTGTGTCACGCATATTGCCATTGCATTGCATTGATAAATTGGAAGGCATGTACCTTATAAATGTACACTTATACATGCCACGCCTTAACTTTGTTCCTTGCATTAACACTATCTCATACCAACAGTTGGGCTGACCCTTTATGGGATATCATATTACAGATGAGGCTCCCGGTACTTAAGACTTAATGAAGTCTTGAAGGATGGAGGGGAAATGGACTATGAAGGATATCATATTAAACGAATATATGGTATTTGAGACTGCTGGTATGACATTAATCGGATTGGATTTCTTATTAAACGGATCGAATTCAGATCGGTTCTGATCCAGTCCGAATTTGATCCATTTACAACCCTAGCTCCTGCCTCATCGCACGACCCACGCGCCTGTGTTGCGGGTCCTGCGTGCCTCCTGCCTGTGCCCTGCACCTTGCTGCCCTACTGCTTGACAGCCCATGCCACCCAGCCCAGACAGCCCTTTGACACTAGCCTTTGGTCACCCTTTTGGGCCATGTTTGGCCACCTCACTGGGCCATGTTTGATCACTTCCTTGGACAAATTTTGGTAGACCTTTTGACCTATTCTTGGCCCATGTTTTAGGGCATTTAGGACCCATTTGGGCCATTGTTCCAAGGTATATTTTAAGCACATTTGGGAGCTATTTTGGAGGCCATTTTTTAACATGACTTAGACTAATCGTGAATGTTGGTTGGGGAAGATATTTGATTGACCTTAGAAAACCATTTTGTTAATTCTAGTAGCAAGTTTTCATTTTAAATTTTGGAGAAATATCGGGAAATAAATGTATACAACTAAATCTATTTAACTGCATTTTATTTATTTTTCTTAATTCATTTCACTCACTCCCCAGGTTTGTAAAATATTCGGGGTGTGACACATGCATGCATCCTTCTGCTCTCCTTCTTCTTCTTTTTCCTTCTTTATCCTTTATCTATCTAACTCACACTCTCTCTACTTTCTCTCCCTACATCAAACCTGCTCTCCCGCTCTATCCCAAATCTGATTTTCTGAATTCCATTTCACACACGCAACACACAAATATATAGGTATCATGATAGTTTTATTTTTAAATTATATATGTGCTACATGAATGGCCATTGGCCAATTTGGGAGGTGGCTTTATTTTAAATGTGTATATATATTTATATGTTGTAATATAAGACACAAACAAATGGGCATCCCACTTGGTCATTTTTTGGGCTTTAATTCTTTCCCTCACTTGGTCAAAGGTTCAAAACCCCTTGGCCTCACTTTTGGTCCATTTTTTCCCAATTTTTCTCCTTATGCCCTGTTTGGCACTTAATTTATTTATTTTAACTTTTTGCATTATTTTCCTTTTTTGTGAATTTAATTTTTGTATTCACTCCTTCATGTATCGATTTTATAAATCGTAGCCATAGATTATTTTTTCTGAAGTCGACCTCGTTAATTAAGGTCTCGGCATTTTAAAAATAGTCATTTATTTCTCGATTAAATTTTCTCAATATTCTATTAAGGGTTACTAGTTAATAATTAGCGACCTAATTATTATTATTTTTTTAATCGGGACAATGTGCTACACTTGTATTCTTATTCGTGTCGAATTAATAAATCGAAGACTTAAAATTTTGTTTATGGTTTTCATGTGTCGACTTTGTTAGTCAAAGCCTTGTCGTTTTAATTTCCTTTACGTTCCGTTATTCATTTTATTTTAGCCATCGTCATCTTAATCAAATTTTCTTAAGTCCCTAATATTTAATTAGTGACTTAATTTTTATTTATCGGGTTGGGGTGTTATAGCCAATGAACAGTAAGGCATAATAAGCAAGTATGAGTAATGGTATAGCCTGAATATGGGAAACCTCAATAATAACAGTCAACATAAATATACTGCGACAATAAACTGGTCACAGTCAAGTCCAATAAATGAGGGAACTATCAACATAGAATTATTCATAGCGAAATGAAAACATCCTATGAATCCAATAAACATAACATATTAGTCAATCATAAATGATGCATTTACTCTGTTCAAGGTTTGGCAGACCCTCGGTCTTTTGGGGCTCGGCATACCCCCCTTAACATGAATGCATATAAAATGCCCTTAAAACTTACTGCATAAAAACATCATCATTTCCATATGTCCGTTCACGAACTCGACCCGTAGGTCCTGCCAATTAGATAGTATCGGATGGATATTGTGACTGAGCAAAAAATTCGGCATTTATAATAAATCATGATTCTATTGTGATTCCATAAGAAGTGTATAAATAATGGAATATCATGCAATAAACATACAACAGTAGGCCTTTCAAGGCACAATACAACATAGCAATCATGATATGACAGTCAATAAGCATACATAAGATAGGACAATATCAATTGTGGGACAGTAACAGTGGGTACGTTCATGAATACAAAATTTGGCACTAATAGAAAAAATGTGGCTTGGAAAACCACGTGTAAGAGATAGGAGTTTACTTACCTTTTATCCATGTAATTTACCTTAGTATTTCGTAACTTTTCCTTTTCACTTTGAGTTCCCTATCATTCAGTAAACATGTTTCAGCTTTAATGTTATGCATCAAATTTTGTACTTCATAACTATAAGTATCTCTTTTGCTAATTTAGACTCTTCTATTGGGTCTGGGATGTCGAAGAAAATCAGTTTAGGCTTTCGCGGTTTCCAATTTGGGCTTTTGTAATAAAAAGGGCAAAATGGTTATTTTACACTTTTACTTGTCTTTATTTCTCGGGACCTATTTTCATAAATCGAACTTCACCATTGAGTCCAGAATGATTGAAATAATAAAGATTCACTATTTACTTAATTTAATCGGAGTCCGTTTGACTCACCTTTGACTCAGGGGCATTTTGGTCATTTGACATTTTTACTGGTATTTTATTTTTTGGGACTTTGTCTCGTGAATCGAACCTCACCCTTGGATCCAGAAGGTCCAAAATAGTAAATTTATACTATTCACTCAACTAATTTGAACATAAAAAATTAAATTAATGAATAATTGAATTAATTCCATTTATTAACTAATTATATATATATATATATATATATTAATTCAATATGTTATCCACATGTGCCTCAGTGGACCAGTGGTAAACTCAAAGGCATAAGTCCCTCACCCCTATGCGCTTTGGGGTTCGATTCCCCTCAGTTGCTCATTTCCTTCTATTTTTCTTAAAAAATCATTCCATTCATTTAAAACAGTAGCAAGACCCCAAAACGACGTAGCACTGTAATACCCATGGGTGCGCCTGGGCGGGTCTCGACCCGACCCGGTCCGCCTGACCCGAACTCCCTTCTTCTTCCCCCATCTTTTCGGTGACCATTACTGTGCAATTCCGGTCACCTTCTCCGACGCCGGTGACCGAACTGCACTGTATTTTTATTTATTTATTTTTTTTTCATCTTTCTTGCAATTGTTTGCACTCTCTTCAATTCTAAAATATTTTTAAAACATCTTAACACAATTTTAGGCCTCTAAAACTCATTGAAAATCAAAATTTCTACCATTACATCCTTTCGATAAATCCATTTTTCTCCCTCATTTCTTCACCGTTTTACATGCGGTTTTTTCCTACGTGTTCCATTTTTCTCATAGAATCTAACTATACAAATATTTCTAAGCTTTATGCAACTTTATAAAAAACCTAGAAATTGAAACTTGAAAAAATACAGGGAATTTCATACCTTTTTCCCTTGCTATTTTTCCTCCTTCCTCTTTTGTTTCTCCTTTTTGAATCTCCAAAAGACTTTTCAGCTTCTCTATTTCTCTCCCAAAACACATGCTAGGTGCATGTATATATTTACATACAAATATGGCCACCCTGATCTCTCTCATCTTTTCTCTTCCTTCCTCTTTCTTTTTCTTTCCTTTCCTTTTTCTTTGACCTTTCCTTTTTTGTTAAATTGCTGAATTTGTAACCCCCTCCCCTCATTATGTTTTGATTTAATTTTGTAGGTTATATATGTATATTATATATATAACACACCTAATTAGTGCACGTGATATGTGTGTATATATATATATATATATATTCTTTTCCCTCCCTTTGACTTTTCCTTTTTTGATGGCAGTTTTTTTTTTTTTCAGCATTTAATATAAGATATTCATATACCATAGATATACACACATTTGATACATTCACACCCATATATTTATATACATACGGTTATATATATATATATATATTACATTATATATATACACTTAATATTCATATTAGTATGCATGGCTACATATATTAGATTACATTATATATATATATACACACATATACATACCCATTTATGTATACGTATATGTACACGCATTTCGATGCTTACTCATGGCTTGCTCGGCATCGCCCGTGCATCATCTGTTTTTTTAAAACCGTTCATTTCATTTGATATCGTCACATAGAGCCTTAACAGTTCGGGTTTATTTTGGTATTACATTTATTGGCTCAGTTTGCCTCGGTATTATTATTTGGTTTTTATAGGCATTTTTGAAATTAGTTCGATTTATTTGGGTTGGGGTGCTACACCCAAGACACTCCATAATACACAAATTCCTAATTACTCTCCACGTTATATCTCTCCAATGTTGTATGCCTCACATTATCACAATTTTCTTGATGTGTTCTAACTGTCAAGTAATTTTTGAGAGAGAATCTTGAATTTGCTTGTATTCCTTTTATTACATCACCTATAGGGACCGATGATCAATTATTGGAAATTAGTTGATTTGATTATAAGGTGAATGAAAGAGAGATAAATGGAAAGACTAACTCTCATGTAGAGAAGGAAGGTAATGTCGAGTAGCAGGATCTGTAAGTTATCTATTTTATTGCACATTGTTTTTCTAGGTGGCACATTGTGAATTTCTTTCTCTCATCTTCTACAAAAAGAATAACCTTTTTCTTTTTCTTTATTTTTTGATTTTTTCTTTTACACTTCAATATCAATTTTATGCTTAATATCTCTATAAATTTGGTGCTTTGCTTGATATTTTTTCAGTACTTCCTGAATTGCACATTGTTAGTAACTTTGGTTCTAAAGTTAGCTGTTGATTCAGACTGTATTACCTTTTTTTATTAATTTATTTCTAAACTTATATTTTCATTATTTTTGTGTGTTGGACTCTGTGTTTTAAGCTAAGCAGACACCATGTCTTCAAGCTCTAATTTCAAGGTAAATCGTTCGTTAATTTAGTCTCTTTATAGTTTTTAAGTTTCTTTAATTTTCTCAAATTTTAATTTGTCTTCTATCTTGAATAATATACAAAGTCTCTCTCTCTCTCTCTCTCTCTCTCTCTCTCTCACACACACACACATACACACACACATATTTTATGACCATTCTCTTTTAGTTTTTATAATTTATAATGTTTATGATAATCTATAGTTTTTCTATTTTTTTTTTGCTTCGCATAAGTAGCCAATATGTTACATAAACATTCAACACCTTTTTTAAAGGATAATTTTTTTAAAATTAGTTCTCATTAGAAATTCAGAAACATAGATTGATGAATCTATTTGTGTGCGCAATCACCTCAATAGATATGGCCTTACAAGTACTACTAAGAAAACTTATTTCGATGCCAGGTTGCCACTTATGGCTAAGACAGATTACAGATCTTTCAGTAAAGTCTCCTTTTTTGGAAAAATCATAGAGAGGTTTAGAAGATGATTGTAGTGTTATAATTTTTTATCAATCTAAGCTTTTCACAAGTTATGTATAATCTTTATAGATAGACTTTCAACCTTGACTCAACACACCTGATAGAGATAAATGCAATTTTTTTCACTAGGGTATTAACGAATCGAGAAGTCTCAAGATTCAAAATCGAATTCAAGTTTTTTTTTTCCCTAAATCTGGTCCTGGCCTCAGTATCCAAATAGGCTTCACTACGTTATTACAAAATTTTATTTCTATTTTTATGATATCATATTTTGAAAAGTGCGTACATATGTAATTATCCTAATATAGAAACTAATGGAAGATGATAATCTTATCTCTCAATGGTCTACCATACCAATCATACCTATGTGTTTTATAATTTGTAGTTGAAGTAAAATATTTGAGTTGTAATTGAGATGGACTTTGCTATCTTTGTTTAAAAAAATCATAATAAAAAATGGCTAAAATAAAAGTTGAGGAAAATATAAAAAAAAAGATTGGCGATCTAGATTTTTTTTTTGTAATTAAGATATGCTACAATAACAAATAATAAAATCTTAAAAAAGTATAGAATTGGACAAGAGGTGTTTTTTTTTTTTAACAATGCCACGTCCCTGACTAGCAGGGTCAGACTAAAGGATCATTGAACCTCGATAAGGTCGGTAATAGAACTAACCATCCTGATCAAGTACATAAAATACAAGCCAATTTTTTTTAAAACAATTTCTTTTAATTAATTTAGGTTTGATTCCCTGATTAGGCTTATTCAAGTCCTGTAATGGAAATGAATGAAAATGATTGCTATCACAATGTAACAATATCAGAAGTCCATTAACTGTATTAAACAAGGTATGTCCAGAGCTGACTCTAGCAGTCCTTATATACATATATATATATATATATATATAAAACAATAGTTTAAAGGGTACTATAGAGACCTGAAAAATCAGGGATAAATTTTTTCGTTTTGCCAGTAGGACACTATTCATGCACTATTTCCCAATAGGGCACTACACATGCATCATTTAGGAATAAATCATATTTAAAAGTATAATTTGAGTATTTTATAGAAAAGAAACATGCTTACAATGTTAAAATACACCTCCTATAAAAATTTGAGCCCAATCGAAGATAGTTTGAAAAATTGGACCAAAAGAGCATCCCGGGTAGACCCGGCCAAACCCACCCGCAGGCGAAAATAAATTTTTTAGAAAAATATCATTTAAAATAATTTTAAGAACTTTGGTTAAAGCAAAATGTTGAATTGAGGCATTTCGGGACGGGTTATAGTGTAACAGGGTCCCGAACTCATTAAGGGCAAAATGATCATTTTACCCCTTGGCCCCTTTACTATAAATAGGACCCCTTAGTGTAAAAAAAACACAGAATGTGGTTTGAAAATACAGCAGCAGTTGTGCATGGAGAGAAACGTGAAGAAAAACCTAGGATTTTCCAAGTTTCAAGCCACCAAAACTCACTTCTAGGCTTGGATTTTGTAATACCCCGAACTTATTTTATCAATTAATTAATATAGTGATATATTTTTTAGAATTTAATGTGTTGATCTAATCGCTATTGCTAGATTTTCATATTACAAAAAAGAAGAAGAAGAAGCTAAAGTTGGTAATTCCAATAGCCAAACAAGGCCTTAAGGCAAAACATGGCAAAAATATCAAAAATTACAATGGATGGGTTTTGAACCCTTGACCAAGTGAGGCAAGCATCCTGCTACCGAAAAAGATAACCATTGAGCTACCAACCAATTTTATGTTATATGTTATATATAAATATATATATATATATACACAAAAAGGATACTCTAGAACAAATAATTAAAATAAAATAATTATTAAAGCATTTTATATATATGTCTATATATATATGTATATATACACGGTATGATGACTGTTGGTTGGTTGCAGGAAACAAACCAACCTAGCCATAGATACATTCATACATGATACCATACACACAATTATACATGAACTTCAATCTACCTATATGATTAAGGGAGCGAGCTATGGACTGGATATAAATATGAATATATATATATATATATATATATATATATTAGGTGCAGTAGGAGGGCTCTAGAACTCTCTTTTGATATATATATATATATATGTATATTTGGGTCTTGTGATTATATCAGTCTAAGTGTGTGTGCTACATACTTAGAGTGTGTGAGGGCAAACCAGAGTGTGTGGGTGTCACATCCCCCTTACCCACCCTGTGCGGATTAGGGGCATGCGACCAGCCAGTTAGGCACCCATCGGTTTTTTTTTTTTTTTTTATAAATCAAAATGCCGACGGTAATCCTAACCACAGGCCATTCATCAGTAACATCCAAGTACAATGCATTCAATTAATATAAGTTGCAACGGAACTAAGGGAATGCATAACACCTTGGTAGAGCCATTAATACATCCATGCTTAACTATTACATCATTGTCCTACAAAAGATACGAGTCTTAGGTTTTAGTACATCATATTCAGAAATGGAGTTAGGTACAAAAATGGTTAATTCATGAGTTCTTCAAAATAGTTCTCCGGGTCTCCAACCTGCTAATCCTGATCGCTGGGTCCCTCACCTGAAAAATGTTAGGGAAGGGGTGAGCTTCTAAAAGCCCAGTGAGTAACACGGGTCCCCTGTCATGGGTTTCAAACCATTGTTGTTTATAAAACAGGTGGTTGAATCAGGCATTTCAGAAGATATAGTTAAATACGTTTCTTTGAAACAATACTTTAAACAGGGATATAGTTAAATCATCAGAGCGACAGAACAGTTCAACAACGAGCAGAGCAAAACAGTATAACAGGATAACAGTACAGTATACACAATTCAAACAGTGCAATATGCTCATGTAGTGCTTAAGACTGAATTTGGTACCATGAATCAGTTGTTCTTTCAGTAAAAACAGGGATAGTTTCATTTCAATACGGAACAGTGAAATCAGACAGAGTAAAATATAGTCATGCATTGGTTAGAAGCATGAAAGACAGTATATCCGTAGGAGCAGTACAGTACGGTATTTAAAAATACAATAACTAGATGGTGTACTTATACACCAATTCAGGAGTCTAGGTTACTCACCTTGTGCGGTAACGGGACTTAACTGAGAAGCCTTTCTCTTCTTCTTATCCTTCTTTATCCTAGAAAATTTATGAACATTTCGTAAATCTCACATGAAACTTAACTTGGTTTATTTTAATTCAAAATTCAACCTGAGTTAGACTATCTCGCTGTCTATGTGTTTTTATGATAATTGAAAATCACCTTTGTATCCACTCTTTCAGGGTTTCAGTATCTTCTTGTTTCTTTAATTTAGCCTCTGCGATCATTGCCTTGGTAGGCATTTTGTATATAAACGGTCGAACGGAGACTACCTCGGTTGTCTTAGCTATCCTTATGTGCCGTTCGATAATCTTTTGTTGCCATAATAGTTGTCGCATGAACTCCTGTTGCTTCTTGTCAGCTAGTCTTTCGGCTTTAGACATAATGGTAAATTTCTTGTTTTTCCCTTCCATGACTGGCTTGAGTTTTATCCTATAGCATAATCCCAAGATGTCAGGATGTGTACTACCTCTAGGCAGTCCGGTCATGAGATTATTTAAGCTTTCATTGGGTTAGTTCTTAGTTCATTCAGATGTTATCTAACTTGATACAGGGCCAGGGGTATTTCGGTCATTTCATAGTTGTGAAGTTTCGACTCCGATTAGTCATCCGATCACGTGTATAGTCCCATACGTGTCAGGGTTTCTATTGTTTTCAGTTTCGTCTCAATCAGACTTCGTTTGGGTTTTAAACAGTGTTCAGGGGCAATTTGGTAATTTCATGTATTATATTTTTTGGCACTTTATCTGCTAATACGGACCTCACCGTTGAGTCCGGAATGTCCGACATAGTCAAAATAGACTATCTTTTAGTTGTATTTGGGTTCGGGTATCATTAGGGGCAGTATAGTCATTTACTCCTACGTGTTTGTATTTTTTGGGACTTAATTTCCCAAATCGGACTCTACCATTGAGTCCGGAATGTTTGAAATAGTGAAAATACACTATTCATTTGACTTATTTGGACTTCATTTGACCTATTAATGACCTAGGGGTAATTTGGTCATTTTTATTTAATTAATAAATTAATTAAATTATTTAATTTATTATTTATTAAATTATCAGGGGTATAAATGGAATAAAATTCCAAAAAGTGGGCCAGAGTTGAATTTCCCAAAACTGTTGGGGGCTGGTTTGTAATTTCCAGAAAATTTAAACTGAACCAAGGGGTTCAGTCCATATTCAACTGAACCAGACCGATCCAGTCCGGTTCTAACCGGTTCAGGCTAATGTGCTGACGTCAGGCTGACGTCAGCCCTGAAATTTAAAAATTTAATAACAGTTATCAAAACGACACAGTTTGGTTTATGGGTTATATCTGTTTTTATCCGGGTCGGGGCCCGACCCAAAGACCCGATCCAAGACCCGTTACTGTTCATCGTCCCTACCCGTCTAGGGCTACTGTTGCCCTAGAAATTTCAGAAATTTCTTCTTCAGTTTCGTGGAGTTTTATGCATCAATTCTTACTAGTTTTTGTTCCAATTGACTTCTGGGAGTAAGGTCATTCGTTTGGCATCAGTTTCAAGCATCGAATTCAACAATGGAGGTCTGTTTTAACCGATTATCGTGGAGAGTTACAGTTGGGTCATACGGCCTTGTTTCTCAACCATTTTGCATGAGGTTTGGTCCTCTGTAACCCTTACAACATGAGCTTCAATTCCCAATCCATAAATCTCAGTTCAGGGGCCAAATTTAAAGATTTCATTTTTGGGCCGAAAAGAATAGCCTCGATTTTGAGGGCTTAAAACTAGGTTTCTAGGTTGCGGATGGTGTTTTTCAAGGTCCTAGAGTGTTCTATTTCATGTATTGACCATTAAAAGGCCATTTGGTTAAGGTCGGATCAGATCTGTAACTCAAGCTCCATCAATGGCGGTTTTTACAGTTTCTGTGTTTTAGGGTAGTTTTATAGGTTCAAATCATTCACAACCAACCCAGTTCTCAAGTTAAAATACTACACATGCAATAACAGATCCTAAGAGCTATAAAACAGTAGCTAAATCTAGTAGGAAAATTTCCAAAAAAATTTTGAACACTAACCTTGAACAGTGGTCTCTCCTACACGGCTGTGCTCAAATGGAAGCCTCAACAGTTGGGTTTGATCCCCTCCGTGCAGTCCTTGGCTTCCTCTAAGCTCCTTTAATGGCTCACCGATGCACACACACACTTGTGTATATTTCTCTCTCTCTCTAGGATTCTCTCCCTCTAACCAGTTTCTCTCTCTATAAAACAGTGCACAAGGTTCTCTACAGATCTGATTTTCTTCCTTCCATGCATATATGGAGATGGTATATCAATAATCACATTTTCTCTTGATGTTTCATCTCCCCCAAGTGCATGATGGGTGTCACGCCCCGAATTTTCCGACGAACCCGGGGCGCGACTGACGAGACATGAAAGTAAAATAAATAAAAGGACAAAAATAATTAAATTCGCTAAACATGCGTCCGTTCTCATCCATACATAAAATAAGATACAATACATCGTACATCGGTCATTCGGGCTTAAGCCCTTACATAACAAAATACAAGTCTCATGGATCACAAATATATCACGGGCTTCACCCTATCAGGGCATCACAGGAGTCTCAAGTGGCTGGAGGGTCCTCATCTGAAAATGTTGCCCACGAATGGGTCAGCACAACTGCTGGTATGATGAAATGCTAATGCCAGAAATAAAGCTAAGGCGTGGCATGTGCAAAGTGTACATTTATTTCTAAATGACATTCAAGCATCGCAATAATATATATATGAATGGTATGCATGACACACCCATGCACAACTCTATGCCACACCCATGTCTCATTTACGGGTACTCCCCGATGGCTCGAAAGTACCAATGCAATGGCCAATTTTGAGTTTTTCACCACAGGATCTACACCCTCATAATGCAAAGCACCACGTGCTTACCCACGCCATGTTCTCAAAGGATTCATCATATGCCAATATGCCAATGCAATCTCAATGATACATGGTTTCCATAATATAGCATGCTCGAGACAATAATACATAAATCACCAGCTGATTCCACATGCAAGCATATCTCATAAAATCAACATATACACATGTCGTGAGTCACATTCATCATTCACTAAACATTCATAAAGTACAAGTAACATGTAAGCATGTGAACAACCAATTCCAAATAGACAGGTAAACACATTACAGATAAGCATATACAGCATTCAGTCATTCACAAATATTCCTAACTTAACTTCATTTCTAACACTAGCAAAACACCATACCTGATGGGTTGGTATCAACCCTAGAAGATCGTGCGCTATATGTAACTGAACCGACGGATGAAAATGTAGAAGATCAGATCGCCCTCTCCTTGTCCTGTCAATGTCCCTAAAAGTAGAAATTACAACTCAGTCTATTGTTACTTGAATCTATGCTATTCATCAAATTTTATGTCTTTAATTCATAAGTTTCTATTCTGTTAAATTAAACTCTACCATTGGTTTTAGAACGTTTAAGAAAATAAGTCTAGGTTCTCGTAGAACTCAATTCGGACACCAGGGTTGAAAAGGGCAAAACAGTCATTTTGCACTTTACACGCGTCCTTACATTTTGTGACCTATTTTCACAAATCGGACTCCACGGTTGAGTCCGGAATGTTCGAGATAATAAAATTCCACTATTTGTTTACCTAATTCGGAGTTTGTCTGACAGTGTTTCAAGTTAGGGGCATTTTGGTAATTTTAAGGGTTACTACGGGTCTTTTATTTTTCGGGACCCCGTCTCGTAAAACGGACCTCACCATTGGTCTCGGAATGGTCGAGATAGTCAAAATACACTAATGACTTGTCCCATTTGGACTCCGGGATGTTTTTGAATATTTAATTAATTAATTAATTAATTAAATAATTAATTAATTAATTTTATTAATAATTTAATCAGGTGGGTCAAAGTGAAATTTCTAACAGTTGGGGGGTCAATTTGTAATTTCCTGAAAGTTCAGGGTTAAGGTTCAAATTCAAAAGGTTCAAATTCCAAAAGGTTCAAATTCCATTTTAATTTAAAACAATGGGCTGACACGTGGCAGGGGCGACCCGTACCCTGCCCGAACCGGACTCGGATCCGACCCGAGCAACCGACCCTGGTCACCCCACCTTCTTCCCCGATTTTCCGGTAGGAGCAACAGTGGGCTTCCGGCGCCTTCTCCGGCGCCGGCGACCGGTTTCCGGTGACTTTTCCCCATTTTTAAAATGCCATCCTCTAGGGTTTTTCGTGTAGGTTCCATATCCCACCTCCATTTCTCCCCAAACCTTCCTCATCTCCACGAAATAGAGGGTCAAACCCTCGGTCAACTCTTCGGCCACCCATTTTCCCCTCACTTTCCCCCACTGTTTTGAACCCAAATCACTCCCATTCACTTTCTGCACCTCACCCCATGTTTTTCCCCCCTTTTAAACCAAGGTTTACACATAAAATGTCGAATCCAACACCCCATGACCGTGACCTGCAACAGGGAAGTTCTCCCTCTCCCCTTAACCATTTCTTCTCATTCTTTTTGCAAACAAATCCTTACGTTATGCTCTACACGATTCTACAATTTAAATCAATTGAAATGCTTTAAAAAAAATCGAAACAGGAGCAACCCACTTACCAAAACCTTCGGCCGTTTCTCTCTCTAGCCGTGCCCTCTTCCACCTTCTTGCTCCGAGCCCAACCAAGCCTCCACTCTCTTCCTCAGAGCTCTGTTTCACTCTCTCACTTTCTGCTTCTTTTCTTTTCTTCTCTTTCCACCCGAGAATGCACTCCCTTTTCTCTTCACTCTCTCCCTCTCTATATTTCTCTCTCTCTCTCTCTCTCTCTCTCTCTCCCCAAGACCAACCACTCTCTGCCAAATCTGTATCTCCCACTCCCTGAATCCCACTCACACACACCACCTCACCCCATGCCCTTTTGAGTGTGTAACACTCAATCCATGCACACACACGGCACACACACACACACATGCCCACAATCTGATTTATATACATACATATACATATATATTTTCACATTTAAATATACACTCACCTGTATACATATATATACACAAATAAATTTAAATTATATATATATATACACATATACATATATACACATACTCACATTATCATAATAATAATAATAATAATAATAATAATAATAATAATAACAATAATTAATATTTGTAAGAATAAATAATAATAATAATAATAATAAAATTTCATGTTATAACAATGGGTTTGCATGCAATTTGGTTGGGAGGAGATGTAATCATGGGGTGAGAGGCATGATGGCTATGGCATAGGGTGATGCATGCTGATGTGTTGCATGCTTGGTTATTGGTCACTTTGGGGAAAGGCCAAATCTGAATGCTATTTAAATATATATCTTTGCATATATATGCACAAAGGTGCTCTTAGCTTAGTTGGTAAATTTTTGGTAACCCAAATTCTGCCTAGTTTGGTCAAGGGATCAAATCCTCTTGGCCACATTTTTGGTTATTTTCCATACTTCGGGCTTAGGCCCTGTTTGGCTGCGCATTAATGCAGTTTCACTGTTTCCTACCTAACTTTCATTCTGTAGCTTATTTTTCGACGCGGTTTCTTCCGGTCAACTCCTAGTTAGGTTAGCTTCAGTGTCTAAGGGTTCAGTGACAGTAATCAGTTTCTCAGAATTTTGAAATCAGCTAACATGGGTTTTGTCAGTGTTAAACAGTTGAATTTAAACAGTTAAATGCCAGATCAGATTTCAGAAAGAGTTTTTCATTACATAATTTAATAATTAAGTCTGGGGTGTTACAGTGGGTGTGCGTGAGAGATAGTGAGCGAGAGAGAGAGAGAGAGTGTGTGTGTGTTTCCTATGTGTGTGTGTCCATTCGAAAGTGTGCCAAAGAAGAGGTCGAGACTGTTCTCTAAGGAAATACTAAGGAGCAGAACTGAGCCTAAGAAAAGGGTGGTAGTTGACCAAAAGGTATAAGTAGGGATGCAAACAAACAAAGTCGTTGATAAACAGCTTGAGGTCGGCTCGATTATAGCTCGTTCAAACTCGGTTAAATTAATACACGAGTCGAACTCGAGCTCAAAATAAGGCTCATTTATTAAACGAGCCAAGTCGAGTCAAAAGAAGGCTCGACTCATCAGGCTCGTGAACAAGCTCGTATAAGCTCGGATAGTGACTTGGCTCGTGACTCTTTTTGTTTTTAGTATAAATACTTTATTTTTTTATGTAGGGTTTCTAAGTTTCTAGTTTCTTCCTTTCACGCGACTGCTCTGCTCCTCTGCCCTTCTCCCTCTCTCAAACTCCCGCTTCACGCCCCTTCTCCCTCTGCCCCTTCTCGAGGTTTTCTTCAAGCACGATTCAAGCAAACAGACTCGAGGGTTTCTTCAAGCATGGTTCTGCTATTCTGGTGATAGATTCTTCAGCTGCAGCCTAGTGGCAACTTCATTTACGGTTTGTTTGATTTTTTTTTTTTTTTGCAACTTTCACAGTTGGGTTTCTATTCTTTTTTCCTTTCATCTTCAATTTTTTTTTTCGATTTTTTGTTTAGCAGATCCAATGGGTTTCGATTTTCCTTTCATCTGGTGGCACAAATTTTCTTTTTTGTAACTTTCACAGCTGGGTTTCGATTTTGAAACTTCATTTCAATTTTTTTTCATCTTCATTTACATGTATTTTTTTTCCAATTTTTTGTTTACCTTTTAACTTCAGCTCGTTCAAACTGGGTTTCATCTTCATTTACAGGGAAATATGAAAATGGTTTTTGGGAAAAGAGAAAAAATGCTTTACCAAGGTTATCGTTCATTCCTTGGAATCAAATCAGATGGACTAAGAAATGTCACCTTAGCTTATGTTACATGAAGATCATTTGAAATATTGTCTCTGTGTTGACATGATAAAAGAAGTGTGGATTGAATTTGTATCAGATCCCTCAAATACATGAATGCTGTTAGATGTGGTTGTAATACTAATGAATTTTTTTATTCCTTTGCAAATTTACAGGTACTTCAGTTTGGACCATCCAGATCCAAAGCAATATTGACTTGGTCTCTTTCTAGGCTCTCACTGCTCTAGCTACTTGATTACTCTAAACTATCATCTCCATAAAAATAACTTTGCCTAACAGTATAAATTAATTTTATTTGGGTTTAATATATCTTCTGAGATATTGATAAAAGAATATATATGTATATTTTCTGCATCATTTATGGAATTCATTACAGTCCTGAACTGTCAATCAAATGTTTCCAGTCAACCTACCAATCGTTTAGAGATTTGTAGATGAGAGACCTTTTTTTTTTTTCTATCTGTAGACTTGCATTATTTAGCATGCTTTATAGGTGAATAAATGGGTCATGGTTTTGAGTATTCGCTAGGTGAGTTTGAAGTTATTATGCTGAATTTACAAAGATCCTGAGAGGTTTTGAATGCAGTATGTAAAAAATCATGTAATTTTTTTAAGGAGAAAGGAGTTCCTGAAGAGTTGATGATCTTCATAACAAAATAGTTGCATCATTGTTCTTGACAAGAAAGCAGCTCCTTTTGAGGATAGTTTCAAAGCTCCATTGAGTTATAAAACCATAGATGTGTAACTTTACTAGTTTCAAAGCTACATGAAATTAAAAACCATAAACATTTAACTCTATTCACTGTAAGTTAGTTGGTAAATTGGTGTCTTATATCACAGATTGAATCTTTAAATCAACGTTTATAGACGGTATGGACCGTTAAGTTAATGGCTCACCAACTTTCCTGATCTGAATTATCCTCCTTGTGAAACGTGTTGCATTATGAACCTTATTGATGCTTAAAGATATAAAGCTATTGCTTCTGTGTATGATGTTCTTATCTGGCATTTTTATTGTATCAGGGCCATTTCAAGTATCAACCCTGGCCAAGTGAGAGCATTTGGAATGCTTGCCAAGGGCTCTGGCATTACTCCAATGTTCCAGATCTATATTTGAGAATCTATTACATATATCTAAAATAATTATTTCTCCATATCTCTACTTCTATTTTTGATTTCATTATCTTGTATTCTGTTCTATTTCCATTTCAGGTTGCTAGAGCTATATTAGAAAATCCAAAACACACAACAAAGGTGCATCTCATTTATACTAATGTTACATTTGAAGACACTCTTCTAAAGGTAATTTTATAATATCTACTCTTCTATATGTGCCATATGATTTGTATGCTTGGGTTGTCACTATATTGGATAAACCAGATCTTTAAACCTAGTAAAAGTTTGGTCTATTACCTAGGCAGGTCAAAAAAGTATTGGCCTGTTGTGAGAGCAGAAGTCATCTTTTGGTAATTCAAGATGGGAATTGATTATGCAGCTAGCATCTGGTACTTAAATTTATTTGGCCACAAGATTGTTCCGTCTTATGGTGAAATGTAGGTTGGCCAAATGATAAAAATGATGCATGGAACTCTATATTCTTATATACTCAAATCATCTAAGATTACTGCTACCCCTTCCTCAGGTACTTCAAGCATTTTTTTTTCAAGGGGGGTTTCTGATTGGTAACTATGATTTGTTCTGCAAATGTGAATTTTACATATAGATTATGTTCATTACTAATAGATAGAACTATAGATTTATTATTTGGACAGAGTTTCCTACAAAAGAAATGTTTGTCCATAACCATTTGTTTTCCATAATCTCTGATTTTGTTCTGATTTTATAAATTCTATCCTTGCAGGTTTCCTTGCTGGAAGAAAATATAAAACCGAGGACAGACCTTCCACCTCTACTTGTACATCTTCGTGAACAACGACCTGAAAGTCCAGTTCTAGTGCTTATAGGAAGAGGAAGATGGGTCAATCTATTTACAGAATGATGATTCAATTTGTAATATTATATTTTCTCGATGATGAGTTATTTTAGTTTATTACTGCCTTGTTGATGCAAGGTTTTCTATTTGTTTAATTTCTAGACTCTATAGCTATATGGAATTGGTATATAATAGATTTTTTTTCTTAAAAAAAATTATATTAAAATTTTAAAGTTTTGTTGATTTATTCAGTGAGTTGTATTTTTTTTATTATGCAAAAATGACATAATTTCTATTTAGTTGAACACAAAAAAAAAAATTTGAGTAACTCGAGTTCGAGCTCAAATGAGACTTGTTTATTTTTTCGAGCCGAGTTCGATCAGGAATTTAAGCTCGAGTCGAGTTTCGAGCCGAGTCGAGCCACACTGTATTTCTTCGCGAGCCGAGTTCAAACATCAAAAACTCGACTCGACTCGGCTCGTTTACACCCCTACCATATAAGAATACTAAACTTAGAAAAAAATTCACTTTTGAATTATTTTGCCTCTGTTTCAGTATTAATTGGCATCTAGACTGCATGCAAGCATAACTTTGACATTTAGAGACTATTATGATCAGACTAAGAGGGTCGAGGGGCTTGAGAAACCCTAAAACCATGCGTGACCTCCATTGTTGGCCCTCGGATCTTCAGGTCTGAAATGACCTTTAGGAAAATAATTTTTGACAACCCAAACTTAAAACAGACCCTTCTAGCATTCCAAAAACCCTAGGATGCGACCCAAACCCTCAAGGGAAGACCACTGAAAATGCAATTGTAGGTCTCGGGTTTAGAACACAACCTCTAAAATAGACCCTTAAACCTTGATTTTGGAATGAGGATCGAACCCCCATGTCATTATGGTTATGAAAAGCCAAGCCACGCACGAAATGGTGATGAAATGGCCATTTATAAACCAGTTTCAGGTCGCAACTATCCCACTCACCGTAGCTTTTAGAGCTTGATGTGAGAGTTGAAACCAATGCCAAAATGTTGCCTAGATATTTAGAATTCCATACCACCCAAAAAACAGAGGCTAATTCAATCCCAAACTTCATGAAATTGAAAGAGATGAAAATCAGAAATTAGGGCAACTAGTCGAGGGTGTGTGAGGAGGAAGATGAGCAATGAAACTGAAAAGACACCGTCTAGAATGGCATAGGTTACACGACACCGTTTAGGGCCATGTACGTTTTAAACCTCGAATCGAAGCTATGTCTTTTTGAGATAAGCCATTAAGTTGGACGACGTCGTTCAGTTCCGTCTTTTTAATAAGTTAGGAACCCATCTATTTGGTTACAGACTTAACAAATTCAATTGGTGATCACATATGGAATAGGGACAATGTATCCCTGGTTTACCCCTGTCCACCGTTTGGATCAAAGAAAATCAAAAAAAAAAAAAAAAAGGAGCCGCAGCTCCCCTAAATCAAACCCAGGACCAAATGGAGGGAGGGTGACACTTAACCACTGTGCCACCCAATTCTCGCCCAACCTAAGTTGCACCAAATATATATATATATATATATATATATATATATATATCATATATACATTATTAAATTGAAAAAAAAAGGTGAACCTAGCTGTTCTACCGAATTGAACCTAGGACCAAATGGAGGGTGGGGTGACACTTAACCATTGTGCCACCCAATTCTCGCCCGTCATAAACCAAATCGGAAATATATATATATATAGATATATATATATATAGATATCTATATATATATATTATATTGTTATAAATAATTTAAATTATTTAAAAATAGGTAAATATTCTAATGTCCAAATTAATTAAACAAATAGTATATTTTGCCTATGTCGGACATTCTGGACCCAATGGTGAGGTCCATTTTGTCAACCGGGGTTCAGAAAAATTAAGTCCTATAAAACATGAAATTACCATTTTGCCCTTAGGGGCACCCGAAGGCAAATAAAAAGTCGTGAAGGCCTAAATTTATTTTCTTGGACGTTTTAGACTCAACGGTAGAGTCCTTTTAACCAAATAAAATACTCTAAAGGCCGATGTAATAAATTTGGCAACCTTAAGAGTATAGTTAAATAATGCCGAGGGAGTTAAAATAAATCACGAGCATTGACATCGACCTAACTAAATTGAGATGAGTTAATAACAATTAAATTTATGATTTATAGGAACCTCCAAGGTGAAGGAGAAGGAAATTTAAATTAATAAAACTGCTGGAAGCTATTTTTGAGGTAAGTAATTTCGATGCTTTAATATGGGTTATTTCCAGCCAGTCACGTTATTTTTCACATGCTGCCAAATTTGTACTCTATCACTACCTAATGAACTTGATTTGAAGCCAATCGACTTGTGGTTATCGGTTATGCCTGCTCTTTGGATTTGACTTGCTTGCTTGCATCATTGTACTATCATACCATGACCTGATCTTGTGATATATCCTGTTAATAGAAATCTTATTATTCCACACACTTCATGACTCGTTGATTATGATATCAATTATTTTGTACTATGGTACATCCCGTGTGGAATTTTATTGATCGTGATATTTGGTATGTGCCTGGGGTTGTGCTCAGTCACAATGGCCCATCTATTCACAGATTGTTTAGGGGAAAGACCCTTTGGGGATCTTGTATGTCCTTCGGGACCTGAAAGATAAGAGCTCTAGCACTATTCAGTAAGCCCTGGATAAAGGGACGAATCTGATTGTGCGTGCTAGTGGGGTATGCCAGGCCCCGGGTGATTCACGCATTTCTGAATTATTAGAACTCGATGATGATTTATTGTTGGTATTCGTTGAATGATCATATTTTATGCCCTGTGAATGATCATGCAAGCATGATACATTTTTTATTGGCTAATGTTTTGTTTATGGCAGCGATTCATCATGATAGGCTAGATCTGAATTTTGATTGACCTTGTTGTTGCCTCTTGTTTCATATTGTGGGATATGCCTCTTTTGGACCCTCGGGTCATTATTGTTGCACATCTTGGTGACTGGCTATGTATATACTTGTTGCTCATTGGCTATCTGTTGTCTTATTCTTGGATCACTCTTGTGAACTAACCCTGACCCATGTTAAAGCTAGGAAATTACTTACTAGGCTTTGTTAGTTTACCCTTCCCTTATATTTTTTCAAGACAATAGGAAGTAGGAGAACCCTCAGGCGCTCCGGAGGTTTAGATGCCCGCTAGCCACTAGTAGCTCTTTTTGGCAAGTTTTGTATTAAATTAAATACTGGATGGCCTTAATATCTCCCATGTCTCCACGGTCCTGTCAGTTGTGTTTTTGAAGGATCTGTACTTATAAACACTTATGTTTTTTTTGGCATGTATTAGATGATGCCCTAACTATGTTACCAGATTTACTGTTGACTATAAAATGTTTTATTAAAAACCTTACTTAGCATTTTAGATCATTTTCACGGGGAATGGCCCACGGTCCGCAGACTCGGTCACGGACCCCTAATTCGTATAAAGTGGGTTTCGGGTCATGATAGAGTTGGTATCAGAGCTTATGGTTGTAGTGGTCCATGGGAGATTAAGACTAAAGTATTACAACTCGCTAAAGTTTGAGGGTCATGAGTCTAGAGGTCAAATAATTGATAAGCCTTGTGAACTATTCTTTTTACAGTGTATCGTGCAGACCCGTAGCATAACAATGGAATTGGATAGAGAGAGGCTAGACCCAATTGAACAAATATTAAACCATGTAGTGGAGGCGTTGCCTACGACCCAAGCTCAAGCAAATGGGCCAACACAATAGCATCCTCCCCTAGCTCAAGGGGACAGGCCCAGACACGAAGAGGACCCAACTTATTTTTATAAACGATTTCAGAATGTGAAGCCGCTTGCTTTTGATGGTATAGGGGCATCCTCAGCAGCTGAGGAGTGGATGCTAGGAATGGAGAAGATCTTCAAAATTCAGACATGTACAGATACCCAGAAGGTGGCCTATGCCACTTATATACTCATGGAGGCGGCGCATATGTGGTGGCTTTTGCAGGAAGCCCGGGAGCCCAATATGGCTTGGCCACGATTTATTGAGATTTTCAATCAGAAGTACTTTTCCCGGGAAATCCGAAATCAAAAGATTGTCAAGTTTATGGCCTTCCAGCAGAGAGGCATGTCTATAAAAGAGTATGAGGCCAAGTTTACAGAGTTGGCCAGGTTCGCACCCAATGTCGTCAACATAGAGGAATTGAAAGCCCTCAAGTTTGAAGGCGGACTGAGATGGGCCATCAAAGATAGAATCTGGCCCCACCGATTGCCCACCTACGATGAGGTGGTAACAACTGCCAAGATCATAGAGCAAAGTGGGGAGGAATTTGCTAAACGATGAGGAAATCAGAGGGTAAGAGGAAATCGAAGTCAAAGGCAGGGATCTTCATTTTCCAAGACTGGTACAAGATCACGTAATTCTAGAGTCGGGCCTAGTCAAGGGAAAGCCAAGTCTCACAATGGGAGTGCGCCTAAATGCCCTACTTGCCGAAACTATCATATAGGACAGTGCCATCGGGACAGCAAAGCCTGCTATAGTTGTGGACAAGTTGGGCACTTCAAGAAAGATTGTCCTAAGAACAACAAGTCAGTGGTCAGTACTATACCAGCCGTATCGGCTTCTGTGGTGAGACCTCAGCAAATGAGTAGGGGACCTAGGACTGAGCAGCAACGATCGGGAAGAGTCTTCTCTATCACACCTGGGGATGTTCAGGCCAATACCTTGGTAGTTGCAGGTACTATTACAGCTTGTTCTCAGCCTACACATGTTTTATTTGATACTGGATCCACACGCTCATTCATATCGCCAGCATTTTCTGATAAACTGAACATAGAAGCCAAGCCCCTAGGTTATCTATTGACTGTTACTATACCATTGAGGGAGTCGTTATTTAGGGATACTGTATATAGATCTTGTGGGGTTGAGATCATGGGTGCCCAATTCATGGCAGACCTAATACCACTAGAGATCTGCGGATTTGATGTGATTTTCGGTATGGATTGGCTGACTGCAAATTGTGACACTATCGACTGTGTAGCTAAGAAAGTTCACATACAGGGTCCAGGGCAACAGAGGGTTATCTTTGAAGGGACGAGAGTGGTTACCCCGCCCTATTTTGTCTCTTCTATCCAGGCTAGACGTCTGCTCCGTAAGGGATGTCATGGATTTTTGTGCAATGTTATTGATACCCACTCACAAGAGCCCATTCTTGACCAGATCCCAATTGCTCGAGAGTTCCCTGATGTATTTCTTGATGACTTGCCTAACATGCCCATTGATCGAGAGATTGAGTTCTGTATTGATGTGATTCTCGGTACGACACCAGCGTCCAAAACCTCGTACAGAATGGCGCTGACTGAGCTAAAGGAATTAAACTACAACTACAAGAATTGCTCGACAAAGGATTCAAACGGCCCAAATCATCGCCATGGGGTGCCCTAGTATTGTTTCTCAAAAAGAAAGATGGGACCATGCGATTGTGTGTTGATTATTGCGAGCTCAACATGGTCACCATCAAGAACAAGTACCCACTGCCAAGGGTAGACGACTTGTTCGACTAGCTGAGAGGGGCACAGATGTTATCCAAGATAGACTTGAGATCAGGGTATCAGCAGCTTAAGGTTGGGCCAGATGATGTGTAGAAAATAGCATTCAGGACCCGATATGGACACTACGAGTTCCTTGTGATGCCATTTGGTGTAATAAATGCCCTAGCTGCACTCATGGACCTGATGAAGAGGGTCTTCAAGCCGTACTTGGATGACTTTGTGATATTGTTTATTAATGATATCTTAGTTTACTCTAAGAGCCTAAAAGATCACGAAGTGCATCTAAGGAAAGTTCTGCAGAAGCTAAGGGAGCAGAAATTGTATGCAAAGTTGAAGAAATGTGAGTTCTGGCTTTCTAGCATATCGTTCTTGGGGCATGTGGTTACAAAGGATGGGATTTTAGTGGATTCGCAGAGGATAGAAGCCATTGTGAGTTGGCCTAGGCCAACCAGCATTATAAAAGATCGTAGCTTTATGGGGTCGGTTGGATATTATAGGCGTTTTGTCAAGGATTTTTCCAAGATAGCAGTGCCGATCACGTAATTGACTCGCAAGAATACCCCATTTGTATGGACGGAAGAAAGAGAGAAAAGTTTTCAAGAGCTAGAGAACTGTCTAGTATCAGCTCCGATTTTGATAGTGCCAAATGGGACCGAGAGCTTCGTGATTTATAGTGACGCATCACATAAGGGCTTAGGATGTGTACTGATGCAGAGAGGCCGGGTAGTAGCTTATGCTTCGAGGCAGTTGAGACCCCATGAGAAAAACTACCCCCCTCATGATCTGGAGTTAGCAACAGTAGTGTTTGTGTTAAAGATTTTGAGGCACTGTCTTTATGGGGTGACATATGAGATCTTCACAGATCACAAAAGCCTCAAGTATCTGTTTACGCAGAAGGAGCTCAACATGAGACAGCGTCGATGGTTAGAGCTAATTAAAGATTATGAGCTTAGCATCCAGTATCACCTGGGGAAGGCCAATGTAGTGGCCGATGCTCTCAGCCGCAAGTTTTCAAGGAGCCTTGCCTTTTTATTAATCGCACAGTGAGAGTTACTAAAGGAGCTAAAAGAATTGGAGATTGAGGTGGTTCTGCCCAGTACTAGAGAGGTGCTTGCCAGTGTCACAGTTGAGTTGACGATTGTGGACAAGATTAGAGGGCGCTAGATGCACGATGAGAAATTAGTCAAGCTCCGTGAAGAAGCTGAGTTAAGGAGGAACTCGAATTTTGTGGTACACGATGGGATGATGTACTATAGGGATCGGATTTGTGTACCAGACACATTTGATATCAGAAAGGAGATTCTTGAGGAGGTGCAAAATTTGAGATTTGTTAGTACACCCTAGGAGCACTAAAATGTACCACGATGTCAAGTTTACCTACTGGTGGTCGGGAATGAAGAGGGACATAGCTGAGTTTATAGCATGATGTATTAAATGCCAGCAGATCAAAGTCGAACACCGAAGGCCTAGTGGACCATTACAGTCGTTTCCAATACCTGAGTGGAAATGGGAGCACATCACTATAGACTTTGTCTCAGGGTTGCCAAGGATGCCTCGAGAGAGTGACTCGATATGGGTGGTTGTTGATAGATTGACAAAGTCGGCTCACTTCCTAGCAACCAAGACAACCTAGTCATTAGAGCGGTTGGCAGCGCTCTACATTTAGGAGATAGTTTGACTACATGGAGTTCCGGTATCTATTGTGTGTGACCGAGATCCAAGGTTCGTGTCCTGATTTTGGAGGAGCTTATAGAAACTAACGGGTAAGAAGCTCAGTCTCAACACAGCCTACCATCTCGAGACTGATGGGCAGTCTGAGAGAACCATTCAAACACTAGAAAACTTGTTGAGATTTTGTGTTTTGGTACTTCAAAGAGAGCTAGGAGGATTCACTCCCACTAGTAAAATTCACTTACTACAACAACTACCAGTCTAGCATTGGGATGGCTTTATATGAGGCACTATATGGTAGGAAGTGCTGATCTCCAGTGTGTTGGACCGAAATAGGCGAGAGGAAGTTGTATGGCCCCAAGATGGTAGAGCAGACTTCAGAAAAGATTTGATTGATTAAGCAGCGACTACTAGCAACCCAAAGCCGTCGAAAGAGCTATACCGACGTTTGGAGACGTGAGCTAGAGTTTGAGAAGGGCGACCTTGTGTTTCTGAAAGTGTCACCCATGAAGGGCGTGGTAAGATTTGGGAAGAAAGGAAAACTGGGACCCCGCTACATTGGACCATTTGAGGTTATGAAATAAGTCAGACCGGTGGAGGACCGACTTGCCTTACCAGCGGAGTTAGCACATGTGCACAACGTCTTCCACGTGTCCATGATGAGGAAGTGCTTACATGATCCTAGCCAAGTGGTCGAGCATGAACCATTAGACGTTCAAGAGGATCTGACATATGTCAAGCATCCAGTGCATAACCTAGATCGTTGGGAGCAAGTTTTGAGAAACAAGACCATTCCCTTAGTGAAGGTACTCTTGAGAAACCATCAAATTGAGGAAGTTACGGGGGAACGGGAGGATGAAGTACATGCCAAGTACCCACACCTCTTTGTAGTATGAGATGCCTAAAGTTTGAGGACAAACTTCTTTTAAGAGGGGAAGGATGTAGTACCCCGAACTTATTTGATCAATTAATTAATATAATGATGTATTTTTTAGAATTTAATGTGTTGATCTAATCGTCATAGCTAGATTTTAATATTAGAAAAAAAAAAAAGAAGAAGCTAAAGTTGGTAATTCCAATAGCCAAACAAGGCCTTAAGGCAAAACATGGCAAAAATATCAAAAATTGCAATGGATGGGTTTTAAACCCTTGACCAAGTGAGGCAAGCATCTTGCTACCCAAAAAGATAACCATTGGGCTACCAACCAATTTTATATTATATGTTGCACATAAATATATATATATATATATACATAAAAAGGATACACTAGAACAAATAATTAAAATAAAACAATTATTAAAACATTTTATATATATGTCTATATATAAATGCATATATACATGGTAAGATGACTGCTGGGTGGCTGCAGGAAGAAAACCAACCTAGCCATAGATACATTCATATATGAGACCATAGATACAATTATACATGAGCTGCAATCTAGCCATAGATGCACTCGTGAGCTACTAAATGCAGCACAATAGTTGAAATAGTGAGGCTGAAGCAGAGAAGGGAGTAGAGCTATGGACTGGATATAAATATGTGTATATATATATATATATATATATATTTATATATTAGGTGCAACAAGAGGGCTCTAGAACCCTCTTTTGATATATATATATATATATATATTTGGGTCTTGTGATTATATCGTTCAAGTGTGTGTGCTACATACTTAGAGTGTGTGAGGGCAAACCAGAGTGTGTAGGTGTCGTGAGAGATAGTGAGAGAGAGTGTGCGTGTGTGTGTTGCCTGTGTATGCGTGTCCATTCGATAGTGCACAAAAGAAGAGGTCGAGACTGCTCTCTAAGGAAACACTAAGGAACAGAACTGAGCCTAAGGGGAGGGCAGTAGTCGACTGAAAGGTATAAGAATACTAAACTTAAAAAAAAATCACTTTTGAATTATTTTGCCTCTGTTTCAGTATTAATTGGCATCTAGACTACATGCATGCATAACTTTGACATTTAGAGACTATTATGATCAGACTAAGAGGGTCGAGGGGCTTTAGAAACCCTAAAACCATACGTGTGTAATCCTATATGTATATATATTTAAATAAGTTCGAACAGTGTTTCAAAGAAACAGATTTATTAAAATCAATATTTCAAAGAATACAGATTGTAAAACGCAGAAGTTCAGAAATTTTCAATCACAGTTTCTGAAAACAGTAACTATATAAACAACGAAAATATGCTTTATGATTGTAAATCTATACAGTGTACTGTTTTGATGATGCAGTAACAATAAAACTGAGAAACCAAAATTGACAGAACAGGAAAATACAAACTTACGGATAAAACAGAAGAACATATTTCTGAATTAGATCAAGGCTAATGATTTTCACTATGTCCTTAAGACAAATTTTTCCCTCGCTATAGTGCTCACGATCTTGGACGATTGCCTCCCAGGATACAATGATCTGAATCTCACAGAAGCAGCACTTCAATCTGTGAGTCTATCGAACCAACAGTGTTTCACTCTCTCTTAAACACAAACACTGAATGCTGAAAACTTATGAAAAATAAATGCGATAAATGTATGATATTTATAGGTCTCTTCATGGTTTGGTACAGTCATGAAGGTTTAATTGTGTTTGTTCATGGTGAACAGACACAGACATACCTATGAAGAAGACGACTGTTCAGTCAAAATTCAAACCAACGTAATTGTAAAACGATGTCGTCTTGGATTTAAACCAAAACCAAAAAAACGTACTCATAGAACGATGATGTTTTTGGTTTAACAAAACGACAGCGTTTAATGGAAAATTTTTTAAATTAATTTTTTCCAAAAAGATATATATACGATGGCCCAAGCCCTAGCCTAGAACCCAGAACCCGAACCCGAGCCCGGGCCAATTCGGTGTGGGGCGGGGTGGCGGCAACGGCACGCGCGTGTGCGTGCGTGTGTGGTGAACCAAGCATGTGCCAGGTCCTCCCTCTTTCACAAAACTGGGTACCCCTTGGGGCCCAAACCCTCCTCCAAGGCATGTGTATATATACTCTTTAAAAGCCTTGTACCCATCCTATGTGAGACACAAGCTTTTTGCACAAGCTTCAAGCTTTTGTTATCATTTCCAAGTGGTGATATTTGAAGGCAATTCCTCATTCACTCCTTAATGGTTTTGAGCAACCCAATGTATAATCTTCATCTCCTCATGAAGGAGAACACATTCTCATGTGGACCCACTAAAATTAATTTGTGGGACCCACTTTAATTTTAGCTCAAAGATAGCTAATTATAATGCTCAAAAAACCCATTTTTCTAACAATCCCCCACATGAATGAAATTGACTGAAAGTAATGCAAATGACATGCAGACACTAAGAGAGAGTTCAGTTGAAAATTTTTTGTATAGAGGAAGGTAGCATGTGGCCTTGAACCTTCCCTTGTGAAATGCTATCGGGGTTACTGATTGATCAGTGAACACGATGTCTTGAATTGTTCAATCATTTGTGTAAACCAAGACAACAGCATTTACACAGAATCTTTCCTGACACAGTTGATTCGCATGATTGTGTTCATTTTGGCCCTGAACAATTCCTGGTTTCATGAGTGCTCCTAGAGAATTTAGCCTTTATCATTCTCACGGAACCGGCCCAATTCACACTCACATAGGTGATTTCTTATTAAGAGTATCCTGCTATACCCTATTTGTATATTAACAAGGTATAAGAATCATTAGAAGCTTAGCTTATTCTTTTCAACGCTACAGGCATCACTATTCTTATCATAGGAATGGGTAGAAGATTTTATCTTCATAGTGATCTTTAAATGAGTCTCACATAATTCGATTGTCCCTTTGAACCTAGATCTTGGCATCTTTAGTCAGCTAGGTTGGGTTGCCATTATCGCGACTCTTAGTGCATAGGATTTAAGCCTATTCCCCTCGATGATTTATTCACTTACTCTTTGGTCAAACCTTTGGTTAACGGATCCGCAATGTTATTTTTTAACCTTATGTATTCAATGGTCATAATACCATTAGAGAGAAGTTGTTTCACGGTATTATGTCTTCGACGAATATGTCGAGACTTACCGTTATACATATGACTCTGTGCCCTACCAGTCGCTGATTGACTATCGCAATGAATACAGATAGCAGGGCACAGGTTTTGGCCACATTGGAATATCTTCTAAGAAGTGACGAAGCCACTCAGCCTCTTCACCAGCTTTATCAAGTGCAATAAATTCAGATTCCATTGTGGATCTAGCAATACGTGTTTGTTTAGAAGATTTCCATGATACCGCTCCACCACCAAGTGTAAACAAATAACTACTTGTGGACTTTGAGTATTTGGTATCAGATATCCAATTTGCATCACAGTATCTTTCAAGTACTACTGGATATTTTGAGTAGTGCAATCTATAGTTTTGGGTGTATTTTAGATACCTTAAAACCCTAACTATTGCCTTCCAATGGTCTGGACCTGGATTACTTGTGTATCTACTCAATTTGCTAAAAGCGTAAGCTATGTCTGGACGGGTACAATTCATGACATACATTAGGCTGCCAATTATTTATGCATATTCTAGTTGTGATATGGTTTTGCCATTATTCTTGGATAAATGTAGATTTACATCTACAGGTGTTCTCGCTGGACTGATATCATCTTGTTTAAATTTCTTGAGAATTTTCTCAATGTAATGTGATTGAGATAGTATTAGTTCATTCAATGTTCTAGAGATCTTTATCTCAAGTATAACATCGGCAACACCTAAGTCCTTCATGTCAAACTTATTGTTTAACATTTTCTTGGTAGCTTTAATGACTTTATTATTACTACCCATAATGAGCATATCATCAACATAGAGACAAATAATAACAAAACCATTTTCAGTGTTCTTGACATATACACATTTGTCACACTCATTGATTTTGAACACATTTGACATCATTACATTGTCAAATTTCTCATGCCACTACTTCGGTGCTTGCTTTAATCCATAAAGGGATTTAACAAGCCGACAAACTTTTTTTTCTTGACCTGGAATAATAAACCATTCGGGTTGTTCCATGTATATTTCTTCATCCAAATCACCATTTAAGAAAGCTGTCTTTACATCTATTTGATGTATCTTAAGATTGTGTATAGCTGCAATAGCTATTAAAAGATATTCTCGTAACTAGTGAATATGTATCAAAATAGTCCAAGCCTTCCTTTTGCTTGTAACCTTTGATAACCAGCCGAGCTTTATATTTTTCAATAGATCCGTCTGCCTTCATTTTCTTCTTGAATATCCATTTATATCCGAGAGGTTTAGAACTTGGTGGAAGATCCACTAGTTTCCACGTATGATTTTGCATAATGGATTCTACTTCATCGTTAATAACCTCTTTCCAATATGGAGCTTCAGGGCTCGACATTGCTTCTTTAAAGCTTTGAAGCTCATCTTCTAACAAATATGTTAGAAAATCTGGACCAAAGGATTTTAATGTTCTAGCTCTTTTACTGCGTCTAGATTCATCATCATGTTGTTGGCCTTGATTACTACTTATTGCAGTATCATGAGTTCTTTTAATTGAACTCGACTCTTCTATTGATTTGTAAGGAAATACATTTTCAAAGAAAGATGCATTCCTTGACTCAATAATAGTATTAACATGCATATCAAAAATCTTTGATTTGTGAATCAGAAATCGATATGCACTACTATTATGAGCATACCCAACGAAAACACAATCAACTGTTTTTGGTCCTCTTTTAACCTTTTAGGCATAGGTACCGCCACTTTAGCCAAACACCCTCACACTTTTAAGTATTTGTAAGAAGGTCTTCGATCTTTCCACAATTCATAAGGGAATTTATTGGTTTTCTTTTGAGGTATTCTGTTGAGAATATAATTTGCAGAAAGAATTGCTTCCCTCCACAAATTTTGAGGTAGTCCATAACTTAATAGTAATGCATTCGCCATTTCTTTTAAAGTTTTGTTCTTACGTTCAGCTAACCCCATTTTGTTGAGGTGAAAAGGGTGCAGTCATTTGGTGTATAATACCATGTTGTGAACAAAACTCACCAAAAGGTGTTTCATATTCACCACCTCTATCACTTCTTATCAACTTGATTTTTCTATCAAGTTGGTTCTTAACCTCATTCTTGAAATGTTTAAACATTTTCAATGCCTCATCTTTACTTCTCAATAAGTAAACATAAAAATATCTTGTGCTATCATCAATGAATGTAAGAAAATATTTCTTATCACCTCTACTTTGAATAAATTTCAAATCACAAATATCTTAATGTATTAATTCTAGAGGTTCACTACTTCTTTCAATTGATTGGAAAGAAGTTCTTATAAGTTTAGATTCCACACAAACATCACATTTATGATTTGGATCTATTTCAAATTTAGGCAAACATTCCATATTAATTAATCTGCTCAATGTATCATAATTAACACGTCCTAGTCTACCATGGCACACATTTGAAGACTCCAGCATATAAACAGAAGATGTGTTATTATTATTATTATTATTCTTAATTGGAGATACAATGGTCATTACATCCATTTTGAAGAGCCCATTGCTCATGTACCCCTTCCCCACATACATCCCATTTTTGGTGAGGATAAACTTGTTTGAGACAAACACCAATTTGAAACCCTTCTTACTCAACAATGATCCAGACACTAGATTCTTTCGAATATCTGGCACATGCAGCACATCATTAAGAGTAAATTCCTTACCCGATGTCATCTTTAATACCACTTTTCCTTGTCCTTCAACCTTGGAAAAAGAAGAGTTGCCCATGAAGAGTTGTTCGCCATTATCTATGCTATGATATGATGAGAACATCTTCTTGTCTAAGCAAACATGACGAGTAGCCCTTGTGTCCACCCACCATTCCTTGGTATTGCTACCAATGAAGTTTACCTCGGAGACTACAGTTGAGAGATTCATGTCTGAGACATCGTCTAAAAGGCCAACCACTTTAGTCACATTGGCTTGAGGGCATTTCTTGTTTGAATTTCCTTGGTCCTTGCGGCTGCGGCAATCCTTAGCATGGTGCCATTGTTTGTTGCACACATAGCACTTGCCTTGGAACTTCTTGTTTGCACCTTGCTTGGGACTATTGCCATTATGCTTTCCTCTTTTTGTTATTGTGATAACTCTACCCTTGTTCCACAACATTGGCCTTGGATTCCATGATGGCCTTGCCTGCTTTCTTTTCAGATGCACGGTTGTCTTCCTCTATTCTCAACCTCACTATGAAGTCTTCAAGTCTCATTTCCTTTCGCTTGTGCTTTAGGTAATTATTGAATTCTTTCCATAGAGGTGGCAATTTTTCAATAATAACAGCCACTTGGAAGGATTCACTAAGAGACATCCCTTCTGCATGTATGTCATGCAAAATTACTTGTAGATCTTGAACTTGGCTGATCACAGTCTTGGAATCAAGCATTTTGTAGTCTAGAAATTTTCCTATTACAAACTTTTTCAGTCCGGCATCTTTAGTCTTGTATTTCTTATCCAAGGATTCCCACAATTCTCTTGCAGTCTTGAGGGTGCAATACACATTATACAATGTGTTGTCCAAACCATTTAGGATGTAGTTCCGGCACAAGAAATCAGCATGCTTCCACAGCGGCAACCACAATGGCAACCACTTTCCTATCAGTTTCATTTTCCTTTAATGCGGGAGCATCTTCTCGAAGGAAACGAGCCAAATTCAAAGTGGTCAAGTAGAACAACATCTTTTGTTGCCACCTCTTGAATTCTGTCCCATTAAACTTTTTCGGCTTCTTACCATGACTCACAGTCATTGGCGCCATAACAGGCGTTGGAGGAGGCACTACAGTAGGAGTAGGAAGAAGGGTAGAATCAGTAGTCATTACTGTTGCAATTTAGGATATTCAAATTTAGTAAAAAATTTCAGAATGAAATTCTGAATAAACAAAGCAATTAGCAAATATAAAATTTGTTTAAGGATTAAATTACTACAACTAAACAGAAACCAAAATAATGTTTTAAAACCTGAGTATTAAAACAGTATTAAATCAAAACAATGTTTCCAATATAGTAGCAAAATTTACTGTTATATATTTTCCGCATAAACCAAACCAGTATACTAAAACTGATAAAACAGAACTAATATATAAGAATTGAATCTTAAGTTCTGTAGTTTCGAGTTCTGAATTTTAGAATAGTAAAACAGAACTTGACAAAACAGAACTTAAGTTCTGTAGTTTCTGACTTTCAAATTCAGAACACTAAAGCAGAACAGAATTGATATATAATAGAGATAAATTGTCTTAAGATTGTTATCCTATATGTATATGTATTTAAATCAGTTTGAACAGTGTTTCAAAGATACAGATTTATTAAAACCAATATATCAAAGAATACAGATTGTAAAACTCAGAAGTTCAGAAATTTTCAATCACAGTTTCTAAAAATTGTAAATATATAAACAACGAAAATATGTTTTATGATTGTAAATCTATACAGTGTACTGTTTTGATGATGCAGTAACAATAAAACTGAGAAACCAAAATTGACAGAACAGGAAAATACGAACTTACGAATAAAACAGAAGAACATATTTTTAAGTTAGATCAAGGTTAGTGATATTCACTATGTCCATAAGACAAATTTCGCCCTCACTATAGTGCTCACGATGTTGGACGATTGCCTCCTAGGATACAATGATCTGAATCTCACAGAAGCAACACTTCAATCTGTGAGTCTGTTGAACCAACAGTGTTTCACTCTCTCTTAAACACAAACACTGAATGCTAAAAACTTATGAAAAATAAATGCGTGAATGTATGATATTTATAGGCCTCTTCATGGCTGTTTGGTACAATTATGAAGGTTCAATTGTGTTTGTTCATGGTGAACAAACACAGGCGCACCCATGAATAAGATGACTGTTCAGTCAAAATTCAAACCAACGCAATCGCAAAATGACATCTTTTTGGATTTAAACCAAAATCCAAAAACGTACTCGCAGAACGGTGATGTTTTTGGTTTTAATTAATCTGGTACTAAAACGGCAGTGTTTTGATTTGTTTTAACAATAACAAAATGACAGCGTTGAATGGAAAATTATTTAAATTCATTTTTTCCAAAAAGATATATATACGACGGCCCAAGCCCAAGCCCAAGCCCAACCGTAGAACCCAGAATCTGAACCCAAGCCTGGCCCGGTACATTGCGGGGCAGGGCGGCGGCGTGCACGAGCGCGTGTGTGGTGAAACAAGCATGTGCTAGGTCCTCCCGCTTCCGCAAAACTAGGTACCCCTTGAGGCCCAAACTCTCCGCTAAGGTACGTGTATATATACTCTTTAAAAGCCTTGTACCCATCCTATGTGGGACACAAGCTTCAAGCTTTTGTTACCATTTTCAAGTGGTGATGTTTGGTGGCAATTTCTCATTTACTCCTTAATGGTTTTGAGAAACTCAATATATAATCTTCATCTCCTCGTGGAGGAGAACACATTCTCATGTGGACCCACTAAAATTAATTTATGGGACCCACTTTAATTTTAGCTCAAAGATAGCCAATTATAATGCTCAAAAAACCTATTTTTCCAACAGCGTGACCTCTATTGTTGGTCCTCGGATCTTCAAGTCTGAGATGACCTTTAGGAAAATAATTTTTGACAACCCAAACTTAAAACAGACCCTTCTAGCATTCCAAAAACCCTAGGACACGACCCAAACCCTCAAGGGAAGACCATTGAAAATGTAGTTGCAGGTCTCAGGTTTAGAATGAAACCTCTAAAATAGACCCCTAAACCTTGATTTTGGAATAAGGATCGAACCCCTATGTCATTACGGTTATGAAAAGCCAAGCCACACATGAAATGGTGATGAAATGGCCATTTATAAGCCAGTTTCAGGTCGCAATTATCCCACTCATCGTAGCTTCTAGAGCTTGATGTGAGACTTGAAACCAATGCCAAAGTGTTGCCTAGATATTCAAAAATCCATACCACCCAAAAATAGAGTCTAATTCAATCCCAAACTTCACAAAATTAAAAGAGATGAAAATCAGAAATTAGGGCAACAGTCGAGGGTGTGTGAGGAGGAAGACAAGTTGTGAAACTGAAACGGCACCGTTTAGAATGGCATAGCTTACACGACACCGTTTAGGGCCATGTATGTTTTAAACCTAGAATCAAAGCTACGTCGTTTTGAGATAAGCCATTAAGTGGGACGACGTCGTTCAGTTCCATGTTTTTAATAAGTCAGGAACCCGTCTGTTTGGTTACAGACTTAACAAATTCAATTGATGATCGCATATGGAATAGGGACAACATATCCCTGGTTTACCCCTGTCCATCGTTTGGATCAAGGAAAATTAGAAAGAAAAAAAAAGGGGGGGGCGCAACTCCTTTTAATCGAACCCGGACAAAATGGAGGGGGGGTGACACTTAACCATTGTGCCACCCAATTCTCGCCCTTCCTAAACCCAATCGGAAATATATATATATATATATATATATATATATATATTACTGTTATAAATAATTTAAATTAATTTAACTTAATTAATTTAAATGATTTAAAAATAGGTAAATATTCCAATGTCCAAATTAATTAAACAAATAGTATATTTTGCCTATGTCGGACATTCTGGACCTAATGGTGAGGTCCATTTTGTCAACTGCGATTCAAAAAAATTAAGTCCTATAAAACATGAAATTACCATTTTGCCCTTAGGGGCACCTGAAGCCAAATAAAAAGCCGCGAAGGCCTAAATTTATTTTCTTGGACGTTCCGGACTCAACGGTGGAGTCCGTTTAACCAAATAAAATACTTTGAAGGCGGATGTAATAAATTTGGCAACCTTAAGAGTATAGTTAAATAATGCCGAGGGAGTTAAAATAAATCACGAGCGTTAACATCAGCCTAACTAAATTGAGATGAGTTAATAACAATTAAATTTATGATTTATAAGATCCTTTAAGGGGAAGGAGAAGGAGATTTAAATTAATAGAACTACTGGAAGCTATTTTTGAGGTAAGTAATTTCGATGCTTTAATATGGGTTATTTCTAGCCAGTCACGTTATTTTTCACATGCGTACTCTATCACTACCTAATGAACTTGATTTGAAGCCAATCGACTTGTGGTTATCGATTATGCATGTTCTTTGGGTTTGACTTGCTTGCTTGCATCATTATACTATCATACCATGACCTGATCTTGTGATATATCTTGTTAATAGAAATCTTGTTATTCCACACACTTCATGACTCGTTAATTATGATATCAATTATTTTGTACTATGGTACATCCTGTGTGGAATTTTATTGATCGTGATATTTGGTATGTGCCCGGGGTTGTGCTTAGTCACAATGGCCCATCTATTCACAGATTGCTTAGGGGAAAGACCCTTTGGGGATCTTGTATGTCCTTCGGGACCTAAAAAATAAGAGCTCTAGCACTATTCAGTAAGCCCTAGATAAAGAGACGAATCTGATTGTGCGTTTTAGTGGGGTATGCCGGGCCCCGGGTGATTCACGCATTTCTGGATTATTAGAACTCGATGATGATTTATTGTTGGTATTTGTTGAATGATCATATTTTATGCCCTGTGAATGAACATATTATTGTAAGCATGATACATTTTTGATTGGCTAACATTTTGTTTATGGCAGTGATTCATCATAATAGGCTAGATCCCAATTTTGATTGACCTTGTTATTGCCTCTAGTTTCATATTGTGGGATATGCCTCTTTTGGACCCTCGGGTCATTATTGTTGCACATCTTAGTGATTGGCTATGTATATACTTGTTGCTCATTGGCTATTTGTTGTCTTATTCTTGGATCACTCTTGTGAACTAACCCTGACCCATGTTAAAGCTAGGAAATTACTTACTGGGCTTTGTTGGCTCACCCCTCCCTTATATTTTTTCAGGACAACAGGAAGTAGGAGAACCCTCAAGCACTCCGGAGGTTTAGACGCTCGCTAGCCACTGGTAGCTCTTTTTGGCGAGTTTTGTATTAAATTAAATATTGGATGGTCTTAATATCTCCCATGTCTCCACGGTCCTGTCAGTTATGTTTTTGGAGGATCTGTACTTATAAACACTTATATTTTTTTTGGCATGTATTAAATGATGCCCTGACTATGCTACCAGATTTATTGTTGACTATAAAATATTTTATTAAAAACCTTACTTAGCATTTCAAATCCTTTTCAAAGGGAATGGCCCACGGGCCGCAGACCCGATCACGGACCCCTAATCTGCATAGGGTGGGTTTTGGGTCGTGACATATTTTCACAAGAGTTCCTTATAGGAAGTTGTTCACACATCAAGAGCTTACATTCTCACCGATTGGTTCAGCTGCACAGTGAACACAACTCTTTAAGTTGAGAAAAAAAAACCCTTTTAGGTATGATATCTTGCTAAGTAAAGAATAGAGTTAAGTTTAGGAGTGTTTTATATATTGATTGAGTGATTTATATGTTTAATTGTTGTTAGAAATTCACTTAGGATGTAGTTGCTTTGAAAAACCTAGAGTTGGTAAGTTGTATACTTGTGTGTTCTTTGAGAATTTATCAAAATGATGAACATCTAACTTGAATATATGTTTGATTCATTACATTATGGCTTATGTTCATGTGAATAGACCTTGAGTTTTGGAAGATATGATTGTTTAATGCTGTTGGATATTGGGTCGGGTTGGACCCAAACCCATAGCCACTGAGGCATCCACAAAGTTTGAATGAAAGTTGTGATAAAATTAAAACTCTTATCATTATCTAGTTGGTTTTGAATTTGAACCAACGCAACTATTTATCCTGCGTTATGGTTGCGGGATAAGTGTGGAAAAATTTTAGTTATCGCAAAACTCTCTTGGCTCCCAAGTTCACTCTGAGATTCTTCTGAGGCTACCATTTACGCCTCTAGATTTGGATTGTGGAAAGACATAGAAGACTCGTATTGTAGTCGTTCTATTGACGAGAGAGTTCCATTCGTGGGGATCCAGTTGTCATCAGAAAGCCGTAACACAAGCAAAAATCTTCCGTTTCCGTGAACCCGATTGAAAGAGGTAACCAGGTTCACACCTGATTTTTTTATATCTTTCCATCATTGGTATCAGAGCTATATTTTACTTGTGTTCTCTAATTTGATGATATTATGCATGAATATATCATTAGTATTATTTAGATCATGCATAACTTGTATCAAAAGGTTTACCCACTTGACTGTTATTTAAACGGTGATTATATGAATACCTTTTGAACGATCCTCCATGGTGGATATGTTCTTAATATCTCCAATAGGTAGTCCTTAAAATTTTATGACGATCCACCGTTGGGTTAGTGAAAGATCTGAGTTTAAAGTTTTATTTTTTTTTTATAAAAAAAAAAAAAATCAGGGGATGGCTTTTGGGTTCACCACAGCTGTAAGTAGTGATTTCCTACAGTTGTGATAAACTGGAGATTATTTTTACTTCACCAAGGGTGATTTCCTTCACCACAGCCGACACACATATTTTTTTTTTATTACTTGAATATAGAAGTCGTTGTCCTCGTCTTGGGGACGACTTTTGTGTTCAAAAAGAAGCATAATGGTAGGTGGATTGTCATCAATAAGTTTTGCCAGATCCTGACCAAGATACCATTCAAGATTTCTGTGATCACAATAACACAGCAATCGTCCATCGTTTGCATAGATCCTACAATTGTGATAAACTAGAGATTATTAGCATCTGAAAATTTTTAAAATTAATTTTTATGAAGTAAAAGTGTTATAAAAAGAATTTGATTTTATAAAATTTCAGAATGCTATATTTGAGGTTAAAATTACTTTAAAGTGTTTAGTGCACTGTTTGGGTCCAAGATATTTTTTGGCAATTTTTTCTCAAATTTTTGGATATTTTTGGGCTTTTAAAAATTAGTTTTTTATCCCAAATTAAAATTTTCAAAAATTTTATTTTAATGTGAAAATTTCTTGGAAAGCCCCTATAAATTAGGAACAATTACAGTAAGTGTGGATCATATTTTTGGGTCATATTAGATTATTTGTGCATTAATTATCATGTAGGTAATTACTTGTTGCATTTTATTTAGTTGATATTAATTCCCATTAATTGTGAGACCCAAATACCCATTCCCATTGTGGTGAGGTATGGTAAAGTCATCCAACAAAGCCCATTATATTTTTATGTTTGTTGTGCTTGGATGTACTTAATGGAATTGATATTCTAGTACACGTGTTATGTGATGTTTGGAATTTACAAGGATAATTTCGAGATATATGAGTTTTTGGCGCGGCATCCCTATTTATTTGATTTTTACTAGTAGATTGATGTAGTCGGTTAATTCAAGCTATGTAATCTCTTTTTTAAGAAATGATGCATTAATTTTTGGGAAGCCTTGTAAGGGGATGTGTTTTCGTAACAAACTCATATATCCAGAAATTATTCTTGGCATGTTGTACTAGAATGCCAATTAGACTCAATTGAAGTTCATTTTATATTAGCAATTATTATTATTGTGTGGATGAATTAAATTAGTTTTAATTCAAATTTATTTTGCTCGAAATCAGCTAAAAATATACTTCTATTTTACATAAATAAGAGATGACTATGAGTCTAGCGAAATTTTCAATCTCACAGTGTAAATATAGAATAATATTTTTAATTGGGTTTCTGGTAGCAAAATAATAAAATATTAAAATATATGTTAAATGTCACCTTGCGCAAATTGAATGTAGATGGCCTCCAAAAATGTGATTGCTGACCTCACAAAGGGTGAAAAGCTTGATAGGTACCAACTATGACATATAGCATAGGAAACTTCAATACCTGCTAAATGAGCAAGAGGATATAGAGACCTTGACTAATGTCATGAACCCCCCGAGGAGGGAAATAGTGCCTAACACTATCGGAACATGGAAGTCTACCAGGACGGGATAAAGAAAGATCGATGTACGCACTTTACTATGTTAAGTAGCATGCATAATGATCTTATTGGGGAGTTTAAAAGTTCTCCCACAGCCTATGATAAGTGGAATAGGCTAAAAATTTCTTTTGGAGACACTACTGCCACAAGGCTACGTGCCTTGACCCTCAAATTTGAGGGATACAAGATAGATTCCAAGCACACCATGGTTGAGCACTTAAGGGCGATGTCAGCCATGATCTGTGATCTTAAGGTTGTTGGAAATGATTTTACTGATGAGTAGTATATCCTAGCAGTTATTCACTCCTTGCTAGAAACATGGAACCAAATGAAGCAAATTCTGACCCATATTGAGAATATCAAAAATTTGTTGATATTTCACGCCATTTGGAGTTAGAGGCCAAGAGGCGAATCGCTCTACTGTCCTTATCGCCCAAGGTGGCCATGATAAGGCCTGTGGGCTTAATCAAAGGAAACGAGGAGGTAAGAAGAAGTAGGGTGGAGTAAATAACTTGGCTCCAAAGGCAAGCAAAGTAGCCAAGCGCCAAAGAGGCAAGCGTGGCTACAAGAGAAACTTGGCCAAAGTGAAGTGCTATAATTGTCAAAAGCTGGGACATTTTGCTCGTGATTGCACTAAACCAAAGAAGGTATCCACTAACCAGTACTCTTTTTTTTTTTCACTTGTTTGTTCACATTTATTAGTTGCTTATTCATCGACTGGGTTGAAGTGTTCGGGTTAGGTGCTGAGATAGTGACGAGGGGTGTTGAGATAGCGACAGGCGCTAGATAGCAACTAGACTTAGATTTGTACGACGTTTATTCTTATTTTTATGATATTGAGATTGACAAGCCTAATTGAGTGGAAGCTCCATCGTAGCATACATTACATACTGTATGTGCTATTAATGTGACCTTTAATAAAGATAGTGATTGAATGTATCCCTGTTTCATCAGTGTGTGAGCTCTGAGAATCATTTTGAGTTCCACTGTGCCCTTTGTGACCTAAGACTACGTTATGAAGAGAGAGCTTGATGTTGCTATTTCAGCATGTTGCTAAAGGATCATGATTGATGCGGTTTGGCAGGGCATGTCTAGGTAAGCAGTTGAGTTCGATTGGATTAGCATAAGTAGTTAGGGAAGACGGTTCTATAATACACTATTGTGCTGTGACTCATTCCTGGAGCGACCGTGTCAGTTTCTATGTTTATCGATATGATCATGAGTACAATACAAATCAGACGGTCCATGCATCGCGCTGAGATTAGTTTTTGCGAGGGATAACGGATGCTGAATCTAGTGTAACAAAATAGTCTGGGGCATAGACGAGATCATTTGTTTGTTTGTAGTGAGGTACTATATTGGTGTGATGGTAGCTTGATATAGTATTCCTACCCCGATATTTCTCGTCCGGTCGCACGATCCATTTCCTGTATGTCGAAGGTGATGTAGAGGACTTAGCACTCACCTTTTATGGATGAGTGGGAGTTTTTGGATATTGGGTCGGGTTGGACCCGAACCCATAGCCATTGGGGCATCCACAAAGTTTGAATGAGAGTTATGATAAGATTAAAACTCTTATCATTATCTAGTTGGTTTTGAATTTGAACCAACGCAACTATTTATCCTGCGTTATGGTTGCGGGATAAGTGTGGAAAAAGATTTTAGTTATCGCGAAACTCTCCTGGCTCCCAAGTTATGTTTGAGGTTTTTCTAAGGCTACCATCTACACCTCTGGATTTGGATTGTGGAAAGACATAGAAGACTCGTATTGTAGTCGTTCTATTGACAAGAGAGTTCCATCCATGGGGATCCAATTGTCATCAGAAAGCCGTAACACAAGCAAAGATCTTCCGCTTCCACGAACCCGATTGAAAGAGGTAATTGGATTCACACTTGATTTTTATATATCTTTCCATCAAATGCATTGATCCTTTGTATAATTATGTGTTCTTTGAGAATTGGTAATATAATGAACATATAACATGAGCATGTGTTTAAATTGATTGTATATAGCATATGTTCATGTGAAAGAAGTTGTGTGGTTTGAAAGTTAGAATTTACTTTATAGATGATGCATGATTTAACATGCATGCCATGTATTTGATAAAATGCCTCATTGAAATTGCATAGAAAAATCAAGGCATATTGGCATATGGTGATTGTTTGAAAACATAGTGTGGGTTAAGCACTTGGTGCTATGCATTATGAGGGTGTAGATCCTGTGGTGAAAAACTCAAAATTGGCCATTGCATTAGTGCCTGCTTATCCAACGGGAGCGATCCGTGAACACAGGTATTGGTACTCGCTGATCTAACGGGAGCGATCCATAAACCGAGACATGGTGGCATAGAGTTGCATGGGTGTCTCATGCATATTGCCATTGCATTTCATTGATAAATTGGAAGGCATGTAGCTTATAAATATACACTTGCACATGCTACGTCTTAACTTTGTTCCTTGCATATTACAGATGAGGCTCCCGGTACTTGAGACTTGAGGAAGTCTTGAAGAGCAGAAGAGAAATGGACCGCGAAGGATATTTGGTCTTAGGGCAAAACTTTTGAGTTGTATAAGGGCATGAGCCCTAAGCCATATGAAATAAAATTGTAGAAATTTTATACATTATGAAAATAATGGGTAAGACCTTATATTTGTAATGAACATGAAGTTTGTAACATTTAAATTTTAAGTATATTAGTACATATGGTGGATTGTATATTTAAATGATGTATGTTTAATTTCTATGAAATTGTGGCCATCGAGTGAGGATGGAATGTAATAATCCTTATTTATATGAAGTATTATGAATATTAGGTGAGAAAAGACTTAAAAAACAAAAGGGACTATGTTAAAATTTTGTGAAATTAAAAGATTTGTTAGGTGTGTAAAACACCCTATAAATAAGTGGGAAAAGTGCCAAAAAGTGAGGGTTAATACCTTGAGAAAATAAGCTAAAGAAATGGAAAAAAGTAGCTTGCAAAACTTGGGAAAAAAATTTACAAAACAGAGAAAATCAGTGCAGTAAACAGAGAAATTTAGCTGCAGTAAAAACATTGTTGCTATAGTGTTTCTGCAGAACAGCCCCCTTGCCCCACGACCAGCAACCTGCTGCGTGCCCTGCGCGCTTGCCTAGCCTGCCCCTACGCGCCCCCGTGCCCCCATGCCCATGTACGTGCCTGTCTACTGCCTTGTCCTTATGTGCCTAGCTTGATAGCCCCCTGATGCCACCCCTTGGACATTCTTTTGAGCCATGTATGGCCACCCTTTTGGGCCATGTTTGGGCACCCTTTTGGGCCATGTTTGGGCACCCTTTTGGGCCATGTTTGACCACTCTATTGGGTCATGTTTGGCCACCTTTATGGGCCATGTTTGGCCACTCTCATTGGCCATGTTTGGTTACTTCCTTAGACAAATTTTGGTAGACCTTTTGACCTATTCTTGGCCTATGTCTTAGGGCATTTGGGGCTCATTTGGCAAATTGTTCCAAGGTATAATCAGAGACATTTTGGGGCTATTTTGGAGGCCATTTTTGGACACGACCTAGACTAATTTTGAATATTGGTTAGGGGAGATATTTGGTTGACATTAGAAGACCATTTTGGTTAAGTCTAATAGCAAATTTTCAATTTAAATTTTGGGAAAACATGGGGGAATAAATGCATAATCAACTAAATCCATCTTAATGGCCTTTCATTTATTTTTCTTATTTCATTTCACTCACTCCTCGGGTTTATGAAAATTCAGGGCATGACAGGTACAAACACCCTTAATAAATATAGCTAAATAAATATATGAATGAAATTAAATACTGTGATGACTTCAAGTCCATCTTGTACTGCTCTTGCAGCTATCTTTCATCAAATCAATACTTGTTATTCCCATAAACCGTAAGGGTTTCCCAAAACACATAAGTAAGCAGCATGCTAAAAACTAATGCAAGTTCGAAGATGACACACCCTATAGTCTAGTATGCATTACAAGTACACCAAGTCATCATATCCCAAACACAAGCATAAACATAAGTATCAAGGGGCATCAGCACCACTACATGTGGTTTGAAAATTACAACCAAGTAGTCAACATATAGAGGGTCAGACACATGACATAATTAGAAACATATAATCTCACGAAGCAGCTCTATTTCCTATTTTAATGCAACAAGAATAATTTATATAAATACATAACCAATCAAAAGATGTAGGTGTAAGCTTACCCAACCCACGAAGAACCTTTATTTCTTGTTCAAAGTCACAAGAATAATGTATGCATTCACAGCTAAGCAACCATTCACAAATGCCACAGTATCATAAACTGACAGTATACAATCCATCAATAATCATAAAGAAATATCACAGATGAATCAAGGAAAATAATCTCAAGTAATTTCACCCACAGTAAAAGGGGATAAAACCTTGTTCATCTCATTCTATTCTCTCAATAATCTCAATCCCATGAGTATTCATCTCATTCTATTCTCTCAATAATTTCAATCCCATGAGTATTCACCTAATTTGGCTCCTAATAAACCTATGTTCTTTACGGATTACTAACACGATAGAAACAAATGACCACCCACACGGGTTTACGGCTCTTAAGTCATGGGGAAACACCATCCCTATTATAAATAGAACCCTGGGTAAACCACAATCTCACCACGCTCAATAACACATAAAAGACATAACTAATTCTCATCCCAAGTTTTTTTTTCTATGTGTTCTTTTCATAATTCCAATATCTCAATCTAAACCACAAACGGTGCTCATCAACATCAATATCCTCTCAAATCTCACACCACTCAGGTATAGTTCAACAATATGCATATCAGCATCATTCATATCCACAACAATGCTAACAACCATAAGAGAGGATATATAATTTAACGAATTGATACAGGAGTAACAACATTCATATATATCCATGATAGAAACAAAAATTGTGATAAACATCAACAGGGCAATCACATACATCCAATACCATCATGTAATTATCTAATATCATAACATTCAATATAAAAATCACATCATACTGATAATGTAATGGCAAGGTATCAAATGATACAAATAAACATGTCATGTGAATAACATAGCAAGTATACACTTCAACACATCAAGACATTGTCCCAGTCTCAATTCTCACTTCACTACAAGGAGACACTACTTGTGTCTTTTATAATGTTTATCAATTGCTTTACGTATTTCCTGTTTTATTCCTGGGACCACTCTGACCCAAAGCACTAAGGCATCGTATCAAGTCTTACGTTTTTCTATGGCCAATTACTCTTTAGCCTACCCTTGAGTGCTCGTTTACCTAAACAAATATAAAAGACATATTCCTGGGTGTCAAAAACTAAGGAAGTCCTATCGTATTGTTTCTAAGTCATTTGATTATCTTTTAAACCCATAAGAGTATTTTCATAATTTACCGGACAAGTTGCGCGTCTACCGAGACACTGTCTCTCAACACCAACCTTGGAATCAAATTCAGGAGGTTCAAGAATCCTAAAGATGTCTTCCTTGCATTTTATTTATCCTTATATATATATCTACTTCATGCCTAAGGGCATTTTAGTAATTCCCCACATTCATGTGGGACTACCTCGAGTCCCTATTTTATTTTTTTGATATCATATTTGGGTTTCTAGCATCCAAAAATATTGGAAACGCCTCTTCCGAATCTTAATTCGGCTTCTTATTGCTTAATATAAGTATAAGGATATAATCTTCATTATCACATTTTATGTGGGACCATCATCGGGTTCCAATTTGTTCAATTTGATCACACATTTGAATCGCAGGCATCCAACAACTTTGGAATACTCACTTCCAAATTTTAATTAGCCATTTAGTTTCTTAATGTCACGACCTTGAAACCCGCCCCATACAGATCAAGAGAATCGCGACCTACCTACCCCTTTCGACCCGTGGGCCGCTGGGCGGACTCACGTAAGTGACAGCGCCGGACGGTGGTGCGGTACGGCTAGGATTGGCAATTGCAGAAGCGTGAAAAACTTCTTCTTTATTTTTCGCACGCCCGCCCAGTACCGTCGCTTCTTCTTCTTCGAAGTGATAAATAAAACATCATACATTCAGAGCATACTAACAATTTAAAGTTATACATATTACATATCCGTTTGTCCTGCAAGGCTTAAGTACATAATTGTCCAAAATTACTACAACAAAATTTGACCAACTATAGGTCCTAGTACTTCTAAAAATCCCCTGATCATAATGGAACTGTCAATCACTAATCCTCAAATTGGGCAAGGCTCCCATCCATCATCATCACCTGAAAAATGTTAGGATAATAAGGTGAGCTTCAACAAGCCCAGTGAGTAATTCCAATACTTTAGTCATGGGTTTTTAACTGGTAGTGGGTTAGTTATAAGAGAAGGTTCATATAAACATATACTACCAATTCCACATATACTTCAGATACAGAAAATAGAATTCTTCAAAAAAATAAATAGTGTGAAGCATATAAGGCATTTAAGCTAAACACATTTTTCAATAATTGCAGGATACAAGAATCTTCAAATTACGTAGCATGATGCATTTTAAAGCATTCAATAAAATATTTAATATGTAGCAGAATTTATAAACCTGTGCAGGATGGCCATTTGAAGGCCAGGGAAATAATTGAAATCATTTCCATGAAAACAAGATGATGCAAATTTCTTCTTCTTCAAAACAAGGGGTTATATAAAAACCCAATTCAGGTAAATGGGGGTTTAAAAACCTCCTACCATTTCTAAAACATTTCATCTTTTCACTTTGATTAAGGGAAATCCGTTTCGAACCAGATTCCAGTCTTACTTTTGAGAGATCTCATGCCTGGGGGATCAGATCCTGCTACCAGGCATTCTTCATGTCAATTGAGTTCCGAAGGAGCCCAATATCAGTTGTAGTGTTTATGCACTATTATCTTGCAAAACTTTTTAATTCTTCAATGATGCTTTTTAAAGAGCATTGAAAACATGGTTTCTTCAAATATGTGCTTTTTATGAGTATCTAAAAACATGGCTTTTTCAAGAAATGCTTTTGATGAACATTTAAAAAAAATAGCTTCAATAAAAAGAATGAATTTTCATGAGTATTCAAAACGTGGACAATTTAACGGAGTTTTTAAATACTTGGAGGACAATACTTGAACATTTAACACATGAGTTTCAGGTATTTAAATCACGATGTATAAGAATTTATTAAAACATCGATAGAATAAAAAAATTTATTTCAAGAGGTATTTAATAAAATTGACATTTACATGGACATGTAGAGAATAAACGTATCATTTATCAGAAATATCAAGAAGTGAATTTGCATGTTATGTTAGAATTTATAAATAACGACGGTGCATTGAAATATAAAGCATATAATTACGAGGATTTAAAATTAGAAATACTGCAGATATTTTAACATGAAAACACTTCATAATATTTAAACTTCAATTTACTTCGAAATTCATGGAGATTAAAACCTCCACTTCAAAGTACAGGATTACTCACCTTGTTCTCCCGGGTCGGCACTACTGGTGAGCTTTCTCTTTTCCTTTGTAATTCCTAAAAATTAAATTCATCAAGACTTCAATTAATTCCTCATTTACTTCAATCATCTCGAAATTGATGCTCTTTATTTAATTTTAGGCCCGTCGTATCCTAATTTCTTAGGATTGATCTTACCAATCCACTCGTGGTAGTTTAATAATTTTTTTTTTTTTTTGCGTGACTTATTTTGTAAAACTTATTTTGGTATTCTGGACCTCATCGTTGGGTCCGGAATATCAAAGGAAGTCAATTTAGACACTCCCGACTTTTTATTTGGTTTCAGACATATTAGGAGTAATTTGGTAATTTATACTTTTACGTGTCTAAATTTTTCAGAGTCTCGTCGCGCAAAACAGACCCCGCCATTGGGTCCGGAATGCTTGAAATAGTCAAAATACACTATCTACTTATTTAATTTGGACCTCGAATTATGTTACTATTATTAAATTAATTTAATTTAATTAATTATACAATTCTATATTATATATTATTTATGTTAATATTTTACACAAGGACAGAGGTGGTTCAGTGGTAACATGTGGAGGTTTAGGGCTTAGGCGAGTGGAGGTCAGGCGTTCGAATCCCCAAGGGCACAACCCCTTTGTTTTTATTTTTTATTTTATCAGGGCCAAATGGCAGACAAGGGTCAATTTGAGGACAAGAGTATCGAATCCATGGCCTTAATTTCATAACCAAACACTTCCGAATCTGTTTTAAATTTAAAACATAACACCCAAAAATGGCATCATCCCACTTATCCCACATCCGCGATGGGTCGAGTCCTTACCCGAACCTAGATCAACCCGAGACTGACCCACTCTGTTCACCTTCTTCCTTTTCCCCCGATCGTGTTGCCCTAGTTGCAGCTTTCAATTTCGTGAAGTTTGAGAGATTGCTTCTCTCTGCTTCCTTTTCCTACGAGCTTCTTTTAGGATTGGTTGGGGAGCTCGGATTGAGCCAAAAACGTTTCTTGAACGCTTGATGACTGTACCTGCAACTTGATCATAGTCACTCATTTTTTATTCAAAACTCGTGGGGTTTCTTCTGTTGTGGTCTATTCATCATGGGGTTCAAGTCCTCGATCTCAAAATTGGGTTTCACATCAAGTTTTGAAGGTTCCATCTTAGAACCGAGACCTGCATGCCATGGTTTAAGGGTCTTCTCTTAGGCTTCTAGGTCGCGGAACAGGGTTTTTGAAACCCTCATGAGGTCTATTTTGATATGTGATGTGTTTTTTTAAAAAAAAAGCACACATTTTTTTTCCCTTTAGGGGCACTCTAGACGGCCATTAAGACTGTTAGGGCACTCTAGACAAAAGCCTTTTTTTAAAAAAAAATTGATTATTTGGTTAGATTTCAATAAATATTTTATTTAATTATTTGAATAATTTCTAATTTTTTCTAGATCTTAACTGAAATTTCAAATGATTAACCTCTTTTTACTCCAATTATTAATAAATAATATATATATATATATATATCTATTTTTTTGGGGTTTATTCTGAATCCTAGGTTTTTTTTTTTTAATTTGATCCAATTTTCAGATTTGAATTCAAGGATTTCATGTCCAAATTATAATGATTGGTCTCATGAAACAAGTCCTATACATCAAGCGGGGTCCGCCCTTTCATATAACCAGGTGAAAGTCCAGTACAAATACACTAGACATGTATTACAATCCCAATGGTTTTTATTTGTTTTTTTTTGTTTTAATCATGTTTTCTTTTTTTCTTTTTTTTAAAATTTTTTAGACCATTCAATAAATAAAAAATGTAATCCAAATCTAAACTTAAATTTACAGAATTTTCATCCAATTCTTTCTTTCATTTATTTTTTAGAATTCATGCGTCATTAGATGTGTTAATTTTAAAATTTGATATTAATGTAAAAATTACAATTTCAATGATATATTATTTGGTTTGTTTTAAAAATGACAATATCATTTTATTGTTATATTTGGTATTAAAAATAATTAATATCATTTTATGATATTCATGAAATATAATTTGTAGATACGAAATAAAAGTGAAGTCCGGGCGACATATCAAGTCAATGCTAAAGCGAAATTGAGTTCTACACTATTTTATAAAAAAAAAAAAATAATTGTTATGTAAAAAAAAATAATAATATTTTAGTATTTAGAATATAATTTTAAAATTTGACAATTTTTTATACCGTAAAGTACCCAAATTAAGTGCTCATTCTGTCTCAAAATAAAAGACCTATTTGAGAATTTCAATTTTTTAAGAAGTATTATTTTAAAATTATTTAAATTTTTTATAATGTTCTTATTTAATTGTAAATCATGTTCACATTAAGTATAATTATAAAGGACATTTTTAAAAATTTATAAGTAAAAAATATATTAATTTTTTAAATAAATTTTTTAAAATATAATAAATTAAAATAAAATATAGAACTCTTAAAAAACAACTGAAAGGGTAATTAATACAAATGAAATGACATTAGTACCGGAATGCTCTAATAAACTTGCGTTTACCGGTTGCCAGTTCGGTCAAACATGAGTGGACTCTCGCAAACAATTCCCCTTCCTGAAAAATGGAAAGGCTAGACATGGTTTCTGGACGGTGGCGTTTTGTGAAGAAATTATTTATGCCTACGGAGAGAGGGTGAAGCAAACCCCTGGCAAAACCCTTCCCAATCAGCAGGAGAGCTCGGAGCTCATTTGTGTTCCTTCTAATCCGAATTCCCACCGTAAGTTGCCTTTTACATATTCTACTGTAGAGATTTTCTCGATTGATTCACACTGTATTTCCATTTGATTGCCGACAAGCAGAAGAGTATTTTGTGACGAGAACTCTAACCCTATTCTTTCATAAGATCCCCCCTTCAATCACTATCCCTGCATTTTTCTAGACAACCAAACAAATTGTTGTCATATATATATATATATATCTATATATATTCGCAAAAAGTTGTAAAACATATTTCTCTTTGGTTAGGGCGGTGAGAAGTCTGAGGACTCAACAGTATCAATTTAACAACTTCGCCGAAAATGGACATCGATTCTGATTCCTCCTACTCAAAAAGACCTGACGAAACTGCATCATCGATGCAAATGGATTCGGAGGAATCATCCGACACTAGAGTAAGCACTTGACTTACATTTGCCTCCTTTTAAGCTTAACACCGTTCGTTGAATGGTCTGTAATTAATTGAATGACCTTATTTTGTTGCTTTGGATTTTTTTCCCTCGGTTCTTAGTTGAAGGGTAAAGATAAAGATGATCTTACTAAAACGATGGGGAAACTACATATTGAGTCATCATCGGCATTGGCAGGGAGTTCGTTGACCAACTTCAAGAGAAAGCCAGTTATCATTATTGTAGTAGGAATGGCAGGTATAATGTATATTCATATCTCTACATTTCCGAAATATCCTGTTATTATGTTGGTATATGTGTATGGACTTTGAGAAATATGTCAATTATGCTTAGGGAGTGGAAAAACAACTTTCCTTCATCGGTTGGTTTGTCACACACAAGCTTCTAACATCCGCGGTTATGTAATAAACCTTGACCCTGCTGTTGTGACCCTTCCATTTGGTGCAAATATTGATATAAGAGATACTGTTCGGTACAAAGAAGTAATGAAGCAGTTCAATCTTGGCCCTAATGGTGGAATTCTGACATCGCTTAACTTGTTCTCAACAAAGTTCGATGAGGTAAAGCTTGCCTGCTAACCATGGAATCACTGTGGTTTGAAATCTATATTTCACTGTGTTTCAATATATTCACTTTCAACCCTGTTGGACTGTAGACTAGGCATTTATGTGGAGTTGTTGAAGGCTATCAAAGGGGTTATCTTGTGCCCATATTTATTTAGCGTGCCTGCTCTTCTTGTCATCCATAATATACCATGAGTGCTGTATGTGTGTCGATTATCATATTTAAACTGGTTGCATATATTGGATTTCATTAACTTGTTTTGGCATGTCTTTTATGTTGATATTAGGGCCAAAACATTGATATGTTTGCACATGTGTAAACTTTTGGGATTGGATACTAGTGAACTATATATGAGTTTTTTCATACCTGAAGTAATCTACTTGTGTTTTGTTTTTTTATCTTTTCCTTTATGCCTTATTTAATGAGAGATAACCTTACCAATGTCCAATTTCAGGTTGTATCAGTTATTGAGAAGCGAGCAGATCAGCTCGATTATGTTCTTGTTGACACCCCGGGTCAGATTGAGATATTCACTTGGTCTGCTTCTGGAGCAATAATAACGGAAGCTTTTGCCTCAACCTTTCCCACCATAATAACTTATGTAGTTGATACACCTCGTTCTGCCAGTCCAGCTACTTTTATGAGCAACATGCTTTATGCTTGTAGCATCCTCTACAAGACACGGTTGCCTTTGGTATTGGCATTCAACAAAACTGATGTGGCTCAACATCAATTTGCTTTGGAGGTATTATTTTCCTATATTACACGACTTATTGTATGATATGTATTTGTTGATTATTTTTTTTGCATGTTGTAAATTATGGAACCTAGAAAGTCTTTTTGTATGATATATTTTTTTTCCTTGAAAATTATCTACTGGGCAGTAACTGTGGTGAGAAAAGGTTGAATTTTGCTAATAAATTGAAGGTCGTATTAGAAAATTAATTGTGAGTTCTGAAGTGACCTTGAAGCAAATTACGTGTATAGTTTTGCATCATGCTTTAAGCTAGTTTTATTAAAGAACCTGGATGCAGTCAATGAAGAACACAACACATAGAAGAGGAGTCAATGTGTACTGTGTGTGTTGTGCTTGTGTCTTTTTTTTCTTTTACCTAATATTTTATATGTAAAGTAAAGACCACACAACCACCCACAGCTCTTTAGCAACCACATAATGCTAAAGCAAATGACCCTCATATTAAACATCTGCCTTACAAGGGCAACTGGTAGAGGAGTTAAACTTATCAATTCAAAAAGTATTGAAGAGGAGGTAATGTGGATTGTGCAAATTCTACATTCAGAATGTTTGCATGTTGTTAGGTTGTAAACTTGGAAGAATAATCTAATACAGGTTCTCTGATGGGCCTGGAGTTGTTTTATTTGGAGTTCTGGTGTAAAATGTCTCACATCTTATTGTTTTGGTGTTGATCAAATATGTTATTCATGAAGATGAGATAGGTATTGGTGTCTTATGTTTTTGAGGAGCCATATAGTTCATGGGTCAAATGCAAATGGTTTAATCATCTAACTCCACCAGATGGCTTGCATTGGAGAAATTGATGAAATTTAGAAAATAGATATTTATGATTTGCTGTTAAATATATTTCTCTCTTTATCTCAAAATCTTAAATTGATCTAATAGCCCATGTTTAAGACTTCCTTAATTTTCTGTTAATACCATATTGACATTGGATCACTCAAAAAGCATGGTCATAGATTCATGGAGATAGATAATTCAAGCTGTTCAACAGTCTAGCTCAGTGCTTGTTTGAAAACACTGTTAAGACATGGCCTGGTGAATTAATCATGATAGGCAGCAATTATCTAATTTTTGGAATTTTGGGTTTTGATTCTTTTAAAATGTAAGCCATAATTCATAGCATGATGTGAAACTTTTGAAGTCCTCAATTATTATTATTATTTTCCAAATGGTGGGGAAGTTCTGGTTGTTTATTTTATTGAAGTTGTCCTGATTGTGTTCTGCCCCACAACCTTGCTGGTGACTGAGCCTTTCTAACTTAGGTATGGTACAGGCTATGAAATGATGCTCCAGCACGTGTTCATGTTCTATTATTTTCTAGCATAAATTTGAGCGCTTGCATTCAAAACGTAGACAGGGCAAGATGGAGAACATGTGGTGAAGTATAATAGTAAAACCCTAGGAAAAATAAGTATGCAATACCAAATTTGTGGTAGGGGAAAACGTAATTATTTAATTCCCTGGCATGAGCATTCTTACTTTTTCTTGTTTTATGAGAAAGTGTGTTTGTTCTTACATAGGTGGATCCCTAGATATGGAATGTAGTGTCCTTTCTAGGATTGACCCCCGCCCCTAAAAAAACAACAAAAGCCTATTTTCCCCCTTTTTTTCTTATCAAAAAATATAATGAATGGAAATGTTATAGTCTTTAATTAGATAAAAGAAAGCCATAACGTGTTACAAGCCCAAACTAAATATGAACACTTTGTGCTACTTATCTTATTTTCTTTCATTTTCTCTTCATTGAAGAGAATATAATAAATAGAAACTAAGGCAATCATAACATATTACAAAGGCAAACTAAGTATGAACACTTTGTGCCATTCTTTTTCATGGTGCCGTCCTTTTACTTCTTCCTAAAGTGAATGTGCAATATATGCCTTTGAACATTTTTTTTGGGATAGGTATATATGCCTTTGAACTTTATTTGGAAGTACACTTTCATTGGCCAAATACGATCCTTCTTTATAGTGGAACTTGCATGTATTTTCTAAGTATTTTAATGAGTTGAATCCCGTGATCATGTTCCAATTTAAGTGTCCTACAAAAATCATACTTTTTTTGTGTACCTCTGCAGTTCGTCTGAGGTGATATAGCTTTTGGTATTGGAACTTTATTCTTTTGGTGTACGTTTTTTATTAATTGGTTGGCATGCCAATTTGTTGATGAGATGGGGCTGAAGGTAAGTGTTATACTGTAGATATTACTCTAGAAATTTAGGAAGATGATTAGAATGAAAAGGTTTAGGGGTAAGCAAGATTAATACAAATGGTAACTTCTATTTTGGGAGAGCTAGGATTTGAACATTTGGAAATAGGAAGTGGAGAAATGTACAATAAACAAATACCCGTAATTTAAAAGAAAAAAAAAAAATTGTAAGATGGCTATAAATCCTATCCATACTTTATGATCAGGACATTGCAGTGCCAAGAAGCAACATGCCTCGTTGCACAGTGAAATAGGAGTCATATGATGGATGAGTGGAAAGAAATGAATGGAAAAATGTAGAATAATGAAGTGACATAGCAACGTGATTACTCATGCGCATTAAAGACCAATATAGCAATGACAGGTTGAAGGCACCTGAACGATAAGTGGAAGGCCAAAAGAGCTTATCGGGTCAAGGCTAAGAAATGACTTATTGTACATCACCTCTACCTCCCAAATAGGTGGTTTAAGGTTCAAGTCCCAAATGGACATAGTGGGGGGTTGTTTGATTTCACCTACTGTGAACAGGTTTGAAAACTCTCTGTTTTCTCATCTTTTAACTTTGCTGTTTATCCCTCATTTTCTCTTGATTTCTATCTTTCCTTCAATTCCATCTTTGTCTGTGTTTTTTTTTTTATTTACCAAAAAAGAACTGTTTTTTTTTAAAAGTAATCTTTCTTGCATATGTAAAGTCAGGTATTTGCCCAAAAAAGAAGTATATACAGGTCCTGTTTTGCTGTCTTTTATCTTGGTTTGCAACTTTGAATAATGCACTGCTGTTATTGCTGTGGTGCAGTGGATGGAAGACTTTGAGGTATTTCATGCAGCACTAGATTCAGATCACTCATACACGTCAACACTTACTAGAAGCCTCTCTCTTGCTCTGGAGGAGTTCTATAAGAATCTACGATCTGTTGGAGTGTCTGCAGTTTCTGGTGCTGGAATGGAGGCTTTCTTCAAGGCCATTGAAGCAAGTTCTGAAGAATACATGGAAACTTACAAGTATTACCAAACTGAATAATTTATCCCTTTTTGTTTTCCTACTATAGTACTAGCATATTTGGATGACCATGCCACAGGTTTTGCTTTATGGTTTTTTGTTATTAGGATAAGCAATTAAAAATGGGTCACATGTGTTTGATTTTATAGGGCCGATCTTGACAAAAGACGGGCAGAGAAGCAACGTTTGGAGGAAGAATGCAGGCGGGAGAACATGGAGAAGCTGAGGAAAGATATGGAGAAGTCCAGGGGTGAAACTGTAGTATTGAGCACTGGTTTAAAGGACACAGAAACCGGTAGCAAGGCTATGATGGAGGAAGAGGATGAAGAAGAGGAGGAAGATGAATATGAGGATCATGAGAGGTTTAGTGAGTTGGAAGATGTTATTGACGAGTATGAAGATGAAGAGGTTGGCAGGTTTTCCTTTTAACTCTATATTTTCCTGGCATATTTTTCTTGCAGCAGAACATTGTACAGGACCTTTGAGAGTAACTAAACCACACATTCAAGGGCAGATAGGTTGGCACCACTTTTTTGTCTAGGGTTCTGTTTGTCCATCTCTGCTTTTGATAACTCATTTTGAACTTTTAATGTAATCCAGTGAGTTACGAAGTGGAAATCGTCTTCTGTTATTCATGCCATCAATTTACCTTTGAACAAGTGCAAGAAGTGGTAGCAAGGCTTTTAATTTTCAATTTTAAACCATCAATTTGGGCACATGACAATTCCACGTTTCAAATGTACCTAGAATCAATAAGTTTTTGATGGGTGGTCTAGATTGGAAATTCCAATTAATTAGCTGTTGATTTGAGTCAATTTGGAGAGCTTATAGTATTATTTGTCTTAAAACTGTGGGTCTACTGGGACCATCCGCAATTGTAGAATTAAGTTGCTACATTGTAACTTGGGCTTAACAGCCCTTTATTTGACCCCACACAACCCCTTAAATTTGTGCCTAACAGCTATTAATTTGACACCAAACAGCAGCTTAAATAGGGGTTTAACAACCCTTAATGCAACACCAAACACCCCCTTTAACCAAACAGCACTTTAAAGTATGCTAAACAGCCCCTAATAGTTGACCAAACAGCACTTTAAAAATATGCTAAAACAGTCCCTAATAGTTGACTAAACAGCCCTTTAAAAATCTGATATGCTTAGGGGCTGTTTCTGTCACTTTGAGGGCTGTTAAGCCCTATTTAAGCTGTTATTTGGTGTCAAATTAATAGCTGTTAGGCCCAAATTTAAGGGGCTGTTTGGGGTCAAATAAAGGGCTGTTAAGTCCCTATTTAAGCTGCTGTTTGGTGTCAAATTTATAGCAGTCGGCTTTAAGTTTAAAAGGTTGATTAAGTTGAATAAGATACATGAGACCTATTTGAACAAGCAATGGGATTAGAATGTGTGGGTATTAGTCCCACGTCAGATTCTCTCCCACATGGAAATCATTTAACTTAGCTCACGTAGCAACCGTTCAACTTCCTCTTCCCCATGGAAGACGTTCAACTTATTTCACGTGGCAATGACCATTCCACTTTCTCCCACTTAGAAGTCATTTAGAGCCTACGTGACATAGTTCACGTGACAGTAACCATTCAGCTTCCTCTCCCTGGTGGAGACCATTAGATTAGATATCCTATGTAAACTCCAAAAACTTGAAAGAAAATATTTACATAGGATATCTAATCTAATGACTTATGATACTGTAATCAACAGCATGATCCATTTAACTTGTATTTTTGCAAGACAACCATTATAATATACTTGTGAAAAGTATCGTATGGATAATAGATAAATAAACATCAATAATAAGAAACACAACCATTCATATGAGAACACAATAATTCACATGAGAAGAAAACAAATGTACCTTTCCGCAATCACAAATCTCCCTCTTTTTGTCACAAAATGACAAAGAAAAACATCATATGATATGTAAACACGATAGTAGGCTAAACAAAATATAATCACACATATAAAACCATACATATTATACATATATATATATATACACGTCACATATATATATATGTTTAGGTGTTGCATGAGGTTTAATTGGATGAGAGTGTGCCCAATGAGGTGTTGACACCTCAGCTTTTGAGCATGCAGCCATGGAATTTTACATTGGTTATGTATATATCTTGTGAGATATATAGCATAGAAGTACTTGCAACCAAGTTGGCTATTATTTTTGGCATAAGATTCTCCCTCTTTTTTTGGTCTTGAGCTCAAGACTTTTGGGCAACACTTTTGGAATTCTTTTCCTCTTTTTTCCTCTTCTTATGCCTTATTTGGCATTTTGGGTGTGTTTCTTGAATTTTTGAAGTTGTGTTTCAATTATCCTAAAACCTCTTGGTATTCTTGTCGTGTTTTTTATTCTTGTATTCTTCACCGACATGCCATTTATTTTATTTTTGGACATGTTACATTGTGTTTAGTTTATACCCAAAATATATTATATTTATTGAAAAATTCTTGGTTAAATTCGTTTTGTTTGCGTATCACGCTAATTTCGCCTAGTTGCATTCTGTGCACTAAATTTCATGTTTACGGGCTACCAATTTCAATTTAAGATGCCCAAAATTAATTTGCAATTTATTTCATAAAAACTGGCATTAACGCAAATTATTTTTCTTAATTGGGTCGAGATATTACACCCAATATATAAAATCGCGTTTTGTTCCTGTTGACACACACTCGGTTAAAGTTTTCCATTAATGGTGGGTTAGGATTTGGTTTACTATTTTGGGGTGTTCTGACTCGGCTTTACTCATTTTATTTATGTATAACACACATATATGCCATTGCATGTACATCTGAATAGAAATATTGCCTCTAAACAGTGAGTTCTACTTGAAAAGTTTTTTAGAGAGAGGAAGTTCTAGTAGCAGTTTACCCTTTTAATGGCAGCTTCTCCCTCTATTGATCCTCTTTTAGCTTCCTCTCCTTGGTTAAACTCGTAGGCCTCCTTTAGGTTTTGCATGCACATCTCCATTTTTCCTTCCTTCTCATTCATCTTCTTTTTTCCTCTTCCTCCCCCCCTCTCTCTCTCTAACCGCACACGCACACATAAGGTTTGAAAAACACTCACAAGTCTCACGCAAGGTCTGTGTCTTCATCATATAGCTTCAATCCTGCGTACCAGTATAATGAGGGATTTACATGAAATCCCATTGGTTGTGAGAGTGGTGCAATAGAGGTGTTGACACTTCATTGCTTTAGACTTTTCCCACACATTTTCTACCTTATATGATTATTTTTTGGCCATGATAGCACATGTGTGCTGATAGCCTAATGGGTTTAGATTGTGCATAAGTCTCTTGGGAGACTAGGTATTAGGTTCAATTCTTTGGGCCAACACCTTTTTGGCCTACTTTTATTCATTTCTTTTTATTTGCCCTTAGTTAGGCTTTTGCACTTTAATTTTTTTTTTCGTATTGCATTAATTTTATTTTTCTTTTCATGTACTCGTATTATTTATTTATTTTCTTCATGTGTTGATTTCATTAATCGATGTCTTATTATTTGTAGCATTTATTTTCTTGGTCTAGTTTTTCTTAACTTTTATTTTGCATCATAAAGTCCCTAATATTTAATTAGCGACTTAATTATCAATAACCGGGTCGGGGTGTTATAGTTTGCTCATGAAGATGAGATTTAATATATAAAGAAAGAGTATGGCTAAGCAACACACTAATGCTATAACTTGCTAATGTACTTAGGATTGAGATAAACCATTACGCAATAATAGCAAAGTAATATGTTCACCATTTGAACAAAAGTATACAACATGTAAAATTGTTCAATTATGGATAAAAGAAAAATAGAAGAATTAAGAGCAAATTTTGATATAGCTCATTACCTTTAAATGTAAATTTTAAAGGCTATAAATCAAGATATGTATGCATACTCCAAAATGTTGAATCACATAAATAAGCTAAGTTATAACACCCCGACCCGGTTAATAATTAAGTCACTAATAAAATATTAGGGACTTAAGAAAAATTAGACAAAGAAGACGAAGATAATAATGAAATAAATATACGACTAATAAAAAAGGGTACGCGAAGAAAATAAAATAACAAGACTTGGATTAATGAGGTTGACACATGAAGAAAATAAACAAAATTTCAAGACTTCGATTTATAAAATCGATAAATGAAGTTAATAAGAATACAAGTATACAAGAAGAAAATGAGAATAAAGCAAAAAGGAAAAAAATGGAAAAAAATGTAAAAAGTCAAACAAGGCCTAAGAAGGGAAAATGAAGGAAATTAAATCCAAAATGATGGCCCAAAGGTTTGAACCTTGGAATAAAGGGTGGGAAGAACTTAAACCTAAAAAGTTAACCACTTGGACTGCTAGCACAGTTGTGCTCTATATCTCATTTGATTTAAAATATATATCTCATATGCATATGTAAATATATATATATATATATGACTTGCGTGTGTAATAATCAGAGTGTGTGCATGTGAGGCGGCTAGATAGAAAGAGAGAGAGAGTAAGATAGAGAGTGTAAAGATCTGAAAAATCAGGGTAAATTTTTCGTTTCTGCCAGTAGGACACTATTCATGCGCTGTTTGCCGGTAGGGCACTATGCATGCATCATTTAGACATAAGTCATATTTAGAAGCATATTTGGAGTATACCATAGAAGAGAAATGTATTTATAATGTTAAAATACACCTCCTATACGAATTTGAGCCTAATCGAAAATAGTTTAAAAAATTAGAAAAGGGCATCCCGGGTGGAACCGGCCAAACCTGCTAGCGAGAGAAAATAAATTTTCTGAAAATTTTCATTTAAAATAATTTTAAGAACTTTGGCTAAAGCAAAATTTCAAATTGAGGCATTTCAGGACGGGTTGTAGTGTAACGGGGTCTTAGGTTCATTAAAGGCAAAAAGGTCATTTTGCCCCCTTAGCCCCTTGACTATAAATACAACACTTAGTGTAAAAAAATCACAGAAATAGTTTGGAAAAGCAGCAGCAGTTGTGCATGGAGAGAAAAGTGAAAGAAACCTAGGATTTTCCAAGCTTCAAACCACCAAAACACATCCCTAGGCTAGGATTCTCACAAGACTTCTTTCTAGGAAGTTGTTCCTCTCGTCAAGGGCTACATTCTCACTGATTGGTTTGGCTACACAATGAACATAACTCCCTAGGGTTGAGAAAAACCTTTTTAGGTATGATATTTTACTAAGGAATATGGTTAAGTTTAAGAATGTTTTATAAGTTGATTGAATGATTTATATGTTTAATTACTGTTAGAAAGTCACTTAGGATGTAGTTACTTTGAAAACCTAGAGTTGGTTGTTTATGTACTTGTTTGTTCTTTGTATTCTTTGGAAATTTGGTAAAGTGATAAACATGAACCATGACTATATGTAAAATTTATTGTATTCTAGCTTATGTTTATGCAGAAAAAATCTTATAGTTGGGAAGTTGTGATCTATTCAATGTGTTGCTACTTTATGTGTTTTGTAATCTTTGAGAATTTGTCAAAATGATGAACATGTAACTTGAATATATGTTTGATTCATTACATTGTGGCTTATAACTCATGTAGAAAGATCTTGTGTTTTGGAAGATATGGTTGTTTAATGCATTGATGCTTTGTGTAATTATGTGTTCTTTAAGAATTGGTAATATAGTGAACATATGATATGAACATGTGTTTAAATTAATTGTGTATCGTATATGTTCATGTGGAAGATATTGTGTGGTTTGAAAGTTGGAGTTTACTTTATGAATGATATATGATTTAAGGTGTATGCCAAGTGTTTGATAAAATGCTTCATTGACATTGCATGGGAAAATCAAGGCATATTGACATATGGTAATCCTTTGAAAACATTGTATGGGTTGAGCACTTGGTGTTATGCATTATAAGAGTGTAGATCTTGTGGTGAAAAATCCAAAATCTGGCCAATTTTAGTACTCGCGGGCTGACGGAAGGACCGTGAAGTGAGACATACTACAGTACTCGCGGGCTAACGGGGAAGGACTGTGAAGTGAGACATTTGTTGGGCATAGAGTTACATGTGTGTGTTATGCATATTGCCATTGCATAATATTTAATGAATTTGGAAGGCATGTAGATTATAAATGTACACTTGCACATGTCACACCTTAATTTTGTTCCTTGCATTAGCATTATGTTATACCAGTAGTTGAGCTGACCCCTCGTGGGATATCATATTATAGATGAGGACTCCCAACACTTGAGACTTGAGGAAGTCTTGAAGAGCGAAGGAGATATGAACCATGAAGGATATTTGGCCCTTGGGGCATATTTTTGTATATATGAGCATAAGCCCAAAAGACTTGTGTTTTAATTTGGAAGAACAGTGAACTATAGGCCCGAGGTCATTTTGAAATGTAAGGGTTTAAACCCAAATGACATGTAGGATATGTTTGTTTAATGAGCATCATATGTATATGTTGAGAACATTATATGTACGTTTAAATTTAATGAACTTGTGGCCATCGAGTGAGGATGGAATGTGCAATGCTAGTATACATGAATGGTTGCAAAATATTAGGTGGATAATGCTTAGAAAACAAAAGAGATTATGTTAAAATTTTAGGAAAATTAAAGGATTTGTTAGGTGTGTAAAACACCCTTTAAATAGGTGGAAAATGTGTCAAAAATAGGGGGGTTAAAAACCTTGAAGAAGTGGGCTAAAAATGGGAAAAAAGTGGCCTTCAAAACTTGGAAAAAAAATTTGGAAAACAGAGAAAATTGGTTGCTTGGACAGAGAAATTTAGCCCCAGCCAACTACTATAAACTTATAGGAAAAAATCAGATTTTGGTCTAGACCTGCACTAGCCCCTGCCCTGCCGCCCAGTCGTGTGCCCACGCGTGCACACCTGCTTGCCCTGCGCGCCATACCACGCCCTGCTGCCTTGCCCCCTACGCGATAGCCCTTGACACCAACCTTTGGCCATCTTTTTGTGCCATGTTTGGCCACCCTTTTGGGCCATATTTGGCCACCCTGTTAGACCATGTTTGGCCAATCCTTGGGGGCCATGTTTGGTCACCCTATTGGGCTATGTTTGGCCACTTTCAGGGGCCATGTTTGGCCACTTCTTTAGACATACTTTGGCAAACTTTTTGACTTATTCTTGGCCCATGTCTAAGAGCAATTGGGGCCCATATGGGGCATTATGCCAAGATAATTTTAGAGATGTTTTGGGGCTGTTTTGGAAGCTATTTTTGAACATGACTTAAACTATTTTAAATATTAATTAAGAGGGATGTTTGAGTGACATTAGGAGACCATTTTGGTTAAGTCAATTACTAAGTCTTCATTTTTAATTTAGGGTAAACATGGGGGAACGGATGCATAATCAACTAAATCCACCTTAATGACCTTCCATTTATTTTTCTTATTTCATTTCACTCACTCCCCGGGTTTGTAAAAATTCGGGGTCTGACAGAGAGAGAAAGAAGAAGGAAGAATAAGAAGAAGAAAGAGGAAAAACTATTGTATGCAAACCTAAGGAAGGTCAGAGTGGAACCAATGAGAGGGAAGAAACCACTGAAAGAGGTAAAGAAACAAAATTGAATCTTTTTCTTCTCTAAGAGAATTACATCATGAACTTACTGTTTAGAAAAAAGGAAATGCATGCATTAAATTTATTGCATTTTTCCACAATTGGGAGTAAGAATGAGACCAAGTGGAGCTTAAAACACAAGAGATTCATGAGAATCCGCCATTAATGGCATCTCCAAAGGTTGGGTCTAAACCAACTAGAACTAACCCAAATTTGGGTTGTTGGGCGCTTAAACTATATAACCCTAGGAATACAAATCCATAAAAGTTTTTATAAATAGACCAAAGATGAAAGGGTAATAATCAGTTGCAGGTCACGGCCTAGAAGGCCAACAGTACAATTTGGACACCAAACCCACTTTTTGGATCGTAGGCTTTGAAACCCTTTGCAATAAGGGTTACAACAAGCCAAACCACACTTGATTTAGTAGAGAAACAAGCTTGAAACAAGCTCGGATAGCCATGGCTATCAAACCTTCAACAGAGCTATTTAGCTCACCTCAAACCTTAAGACCAATGACAAAACCTTTCTTAGTGTCCCAAAAGACCATAGGAACAAAAGCAGGTCAAAAGACTCACTAGAACTTCACGAAATAGAATAACACGATTCTGTGTTTTAGGGCAATAGTGACAGGGTCGATGGAAAGATAAACAGTGACAGTTTTGGATCGGATCGGGTTTGGCTCGGGACCCGCCCAGTCACACATAAGGGTTTAAGTGACACGGTGCCATTTTGGGATGTTTAGGTATTGAATTTAAAATAAGATTGGGTTTGTTTGGTTGCAGGGGCAAAGGTTTGATCTAATAACCATGGTCGAAACTGGGATAACCTATCCTGGTTTTATCCCTTGTTCACTGTTTGGCACGCGAAATATAAGAAAAATAAAGGGGAGCCGCAGCTCCCTGGTCTTGATTCCCCAACCTCATGCAAGTGTAAACCCTAAAACAAGCACTTGACCACTGTGCCACTATGGCACATGTGATATAATAAGAACAAAATAAATATATAAAATTAAATAATTAAATAAATAAATTTAATTTAATTATTGTAAACAGTCCCGTTACCCAAATAAATAAAAAAGTAGAGTATTTTAACTATTTTGGGCATTTTGGACCCAATGATGGAGTCCGTTTTATGAGACAAGATCCCAAAAAATTAAGACGCGTAAACTGTAAATTACCGTTTTACTCTTAAGGAAGCCCAAAGCCAAATTGAAGTCTGAGAGAGTCTAAATTGACTTTCTTCGATGTTCCAGGACCCAATAGTAAGGTCCATATTATTAAACAAAGTACTAAAAAATATGACATGTAAAAGTATAAAATTACAAAAATGCCCAAGACTTGAATGAAGCTACTAGAAGAATATAATTGGAAAATAAAGAGCCCTGAGGTTGTAATTTAATTACGTAACACTTCAAATGATTGAGTAATAAGATTTTGAATTATGTCATAGGTTTGTGAATTGATTTAGGGGCAAATCATGGACGACCTACCATAGAGGAAAAGGGTAGAAAAGAGGAAAATAAGGATCGCTAAGAAGGCAAAAGTCCTTAGCTAGAATCCATTTATTTACAGGGCCCCTATCGTTCCAATGGGTTGATTAATGAAAGCAAGAGCTGCACGAAGGCTGACCAAAGTACAGGAAAGCGTGGGTGACAACTTCCTAGAATTTGCGTCGCCCAAAGATCAGGAATGCAACAACAACCGCCAGGCAGACAAAAAATAAGAACAATCTGTGAGTAATCTTGTACTTTGAAGTAGAGATTTCACTCCAAGAATTTTGAAAAAGTTTAAGTTCAAAATTTCTAAAGTATTTTAAGTTCAAATTCTGTATTTATATGATTCATGACTCAAGTATTACTGCTTCCATTTTTTTTTTTGAAATTCTATTGTGACATGTAAGTTAGCTTGATTATATTGCTGACTTTCTATAAGTTTAAATTCCAGCATGTCTACGTTTAATTTTAAATTTTAGTAAATGCCTTTCTAAAAGTAATGTTTTTTTATTCTAACTATGTTTTAAATATTTCTGAATATTGTGATTAAGTACTTTGAAGCTCATGTCTTAAATGTTATATTTCAAGTATTTGAAGGCTCTATTATAAATTCACGAAAGTTAAGTTTTAAATGCTCTCAAAAAGCATCTATTTGAAGAAATCATATTTTTAATACTCCTGAAAAACATCTATTGAAGAAGTCATATTTTAAATGCTCTCGAAAAGCATCTATTCGGAGAAATCATATTTCAAATGCTCTTGAAAAGCATCTATTTGAAGAAGCCATATTTTAAATGTTCTTGAAAAGTATCTATTTGAAGAAGTCATGTTTCAAATGCTCATGAAAAAGCATCTATTTGAAGAAGCCATATTTTAAATGCTCTTGAAAAGTATCTATTTGAAGAAGTCATGTTTCAAATGCTCATGAAAAAGTATCTATTTAAAGAAGTCATATTTGAAATACTCATGAAAAGCATCTATTTGAAGAAGTCAAGTTTTTAATACTCCTGAAAAGCATCTATTGAAGAAGTCATATTTTAAATGCTCTTGAAAAGCATCTATTTGAAGAAATCATATTTCAAATTCTCATGAAAAACATTTATTTGAAGAAGTTATATTTCTAATACTCCTTGAAAAGCATCTATTGAAGAAGTCATATTTTAAATGCTCTTGAAAAACATCTATTTGAAGAAGTTATATTTCAAATGCTCTTGAAAAGCATTTGTTTGAAGAAACCATATTTTAAATGCTCTTGAAAAACATCTATTTGAATAAGTTATGTTTTAAATGCTTTCAAAAAGCAACTACTTGGGAGGTCATATTTTAATGCTTTTAAATAGCATCTATTTGTAAATAAATATTTTTACATGACTCTTGTTTACGAGCTGATAATGCAAGATAATCGTGCATAAGCACTACGAGTTCAAGAGGCCTTTCGTGACTCATATACAAGTAAAATGCCCGATAGAATGTTTATCCCCCAAGCATGAGATATCTCCACGAGAAGTAAAACTAGAGTTCGGTTCAAAACGGATTCTTTTGTTAAAAAGTGAAAAGATGTTACGTTCGAAAATGGTAGAAGGCTTATCCCCTATTTTTCTAAAACGTAACTGCGTGTTTTGATTTCACGAGTAAAGATTCATGTTTTCATAAGAAATGGTAGAAGGTTTTCGAACCCCCATTTACATGAAGAGAGTTTTTAAGAAAATTGGCCCAGTTTTTAAAATAACAAAGGGTCATGCCCTCTTATTTATGAGAAAATGATTTTATTCATCCTATTAAGAAGTAAATGATTTGAACTCTTTTGGTCACACGTGGCCACTTTATACATGTTTACAAATTTTCCATTGCATATTACATGCCTCACTCGAATGCTTTAAACCCTTCGTGTTACGTATTTTTAAAGATTCTTGTACTCCGTATATGTGAAATATTTGTTTTACTCGAATGCTTTAAATGCTTCGTGTTACGTGTTTTTTAAGTTTCCTATGTCTTGTATTTGAATAAATATGTGCCTAGCCTGAATGCCTTGAATGCTTCATGCTATTTGTTTTTAAGAATCATGTATTCTATATTTGAAGTGTATGAGCAATTGGTAGTGAATGTTTTATGAACTCTCTTATAACTAACTCACTACCAGTTAAAAACCTATGACAAGGTACTGGAATTACTCACGAGCTTAGTGAAGCTCATATGGATTATCCATCATATGTACAGGTGTTTTGAAAGTGGGGTATGGGACCCATATGTATAGTGAAGTACAAGTTCGAAAGTTCAGAAGTGCGTGAGGTATGGGACTCATGGATGAAGTAATGTGAAGTTCAAAAGTGCATGAGGTATAGGACTCACGAATGAAGTAATATGAAGTTCAGAAGTATGTGAGGTATGGGACTCACGGGTAGAGTAATTGAAGTTCATATGTAAATGTGGGGTACAGACCGACAGTGAATGTATTTTGATGATGAATGTGATGTATATTTGAACAAAAAAAAATTAGGCAATTCTAGATACTGTAAAGATCATGGTAACATGTGTATTTGCATTCGCTGCAATGATTGAATGTAATGTGATGTATGAAAGGAATGGATTTGTTTATTTGAAGGAATCCCACAATCACGGTCCCCTAATCCGCTTAGGGTGGGTTTTGGGTCGTGACATAAGTTGTTCAATTGTATAATACTAATTGAAATTCAAATATGCCTTTGAACATTCGTGTATATGAGTAGCCTATTCAATGACCTTAAACAAGAGTTAAGAATTAGTTAGACAATAACTCATAAAGGTCAATATATATATATATATATACACACACACACACATAAGTTGTGGATAAGGTTTAGCATGAAAAACATGTGCATGAAATGAATTTTTGAAATTCATGCATATTTAAACAAATGCAAAAACTAGTTCTAAGTCATGACCTTCACAGGCTCTTATCAACGGAGAAATGAGCAACTAAGTTAAGGTCATCATATTTAAGATGCATCCTTATAATTATAATGTAAAATTCATATGGATACATATTTTAGGATGTCTTTCATGAATAAACAAACGTAATGAACATAAGATTCATGAATGAATTTATTCTTGACTATTTAACCGTATAATTGGTCCCTTGAATTGAGGTTTATAACATGTACTTAAATGTGATCTAACCAAGCAACCTTAAAGTATTTGTTTAATCTTGAAACAATTTAAAAATTAAGTGGACAATATAATGGGTGAAGCAACAATGAAAATTGGTCAATTAGATTAAGATAGAGATGACCAATACTTGAAAGGTCTAAGCAAATGAAGAAATTCACTTCAAAGATCAAGCATCAAGTCAAACTCAAGCAAGTGGATGCACTCAAGCCCAATGAATCAAATGAAGTCAAGTGAAGACTTTAACCTTATTATTTTGGGTTCTTGAATGATTTAGGATTGATTGATCAAAACGTAACACTAAATATTTAAGTGATTAACTAAAATCAATTAACAAAATAATTTTTCAAAAGGAAATATTGATTTACCTTAAGATTTGAAAAATCAAGTTAAGTTGAATTTGAAAACTTTAAAAGGATGGATTGACCATGAACTTAATTCATTTCTATTTAAATAATTAATTAAAATCAATCACAAAATGATTTTTCAAAGGATTTCATTGATGTACCTTAAGCTTTGAAAAATCAAGTTAAATCAAAGTTGAGAATTTTGAAAGAATTGATTGATCATGAACTTAATGCACTTTTATTTAAGTGATCAATTAAAATCAATCACAAAATTATTTTTCAAAGGATTTCATCGATGTACTTTAAAGCCTTGAAAATCAAGTTACTTGAAAATCATAACTTTGGTCAAGATAGGCAAAATCCTAATATGCCAAAACTAGCTCTAAAATCAGTCGCTAATTCTCAAATCAGTCAACTAATTATGTTTTACAAAAATGAACCTCTAAGCGTCTAAAAAATTCAGTCGATTACTTTTAGTTGATTAGATTATGATCTAATCGACTGATTGTTGAAACTAGTTGACTAGTTTTGTTGATCTGGCAATCGTGAATTCAAATCTTGAATAGATCTAAAAGGGTTAACGATTAGTTTTTGAAACCTAATGGCTGTATCTTTCAAAGCCCTATAAATAGAGGTTTTATATAGCATTCATGGCTAACAATTCTTGCATATAAACTTCCAATCTTTGTTATTGACTTTAGATCTAACAACTTCCAAATCTAGATTTAGCAGTTCTACTCATCTTTCAATATTCAGAGTTTACAATTGATCAATCTATGGAATGAGAGTTTTCATTTTATCAAATCCATTCTTCAAGAGAGTAGCATTGGTAGCCTTTCTTCTTACATCTAATTGCGGTGAGATTTGCAGATAGACACTATCTGTGTGTGAGACAAACGGGGTTTGTTGGGATAAGAGGAATGAGGTCTTTGCTTTGGGTTAGAGGAATGCGGTCTTCGCTTTGTAGAAGTTTGGTCTCCACCTGTAAAGAGGTCGTTATAGTGGAAAAACTCAAGTGGAGATGCTTGAGTCAAGGACGTTGGAAGTTTTTCGTACCTCGTAAAAATCTTGTGTTTGCATTTCTTCTCCCTACTCTCTTTCACTTTCTTGTACTTTAATTGCTTTATATTTTTAAGATTATAAAAGTTACCAATATTTGAAAAATACTCTATTCACCCCCTCTCTAGGGTAAATATTTGGATAACAGGTTTAAATTGTAATTTGTTTTACTTAATATTGTATATGTAACTTTTTTTTGATATGTTAAGAGCTCCCAAGACCCTGTGGGCTGATAGAAGGCCACGTCTAGTGGCCAGACACCTAGCTACCCTACTAACCAAACCCACCTTTCTCACATAATAAAATGGGGCTTAACCTTGACACTGACAAGGATTGAACCCTTGACCTTTCTTCTAGAAGAACAAGCAGACATTACTTCGGCTACAAAGCCTTCGGTATTTTATATGTAACTTAACTTGTATCAAATTATCTAATTTGTGGATGTTACAATACTATATTTAATTATAATAATTTCATATTACATAAAAAAACTTAGTTCTAAATTTTTTATATTAAATTTTAATTATTAAAGAGTTATTTGGTATTAATGACTAATTTAATTCTACATTTTTTTAATTTTACCCTATTATATTCTTTTGTGATGAACATGTACCCTAAAAAACTTCACGATTAATTAATTATAATATTTATCTTAACGCATATTTTACTTTATATTTTTAAGTATTAATTTTTTTTCATCATTTTAACTATATTTTCAATACGTTTCAAAATGTTTCCAATTTTTTTTATGATTGACATGACATTGTGAAATGAAAATTTGATCCTTGAGTTGAATTAGTTGATTCCTCTGGCTTTCTTCCAAAAAAAAAAGAAAAATAAAAATATTCGGTAAATTACATTGATCTTTTCTTAATTAGTGATGTTGTTATTTCTGATCAGAGGGGTTTCCTGTCTTTCAACATCTAGTCAAGGACTCGAAATCAAAAAATCACCGAGCAGGCTCCGATGGTAGCCACTCCGATGATAAAGTCAGTAAATTAAAAAGACAGTAATTAAATGTAAATTAAAAGCGTACCTTAGGGCTTTATTTATAGCTTGAAGATTTCCTAAGTTGACTAGGATTTTGAGTCATAAAAGTAGGGATTTGAAGATATTCATAGATAATAGTTGCCACATTGAACTCTATTTCCTTATTTTAAGTTCGAAAATCTATGTAAGGCGGTGATTAGTTCGGTACACTATCTGTTCTAGAGGAAGGGCTAGAAGTTTTGCACTATTCTGAAATAAGTACATCTGAACACCATGTGTCTGCCTGATCTGGATAACAAAATCTTTCTTAATTTGTACACAGGAAGAGCCCTGCACATACACGTGTCATGTTTTAACTAGACTTGTTACTTTTTGGTATATCAACTACTCCCCCGTGAGCCTCAGTTCTGTGAGACTCTTACAGAATTGTGGTTAGGGTTTCTGAGGGATCACGCGTAATTTCATTAATGCACTGTTTCGTATTCCAAAAAAATAGTCGTTGATGGGACATTTCTGATTAGAGGGGATGTACTACATGTCCTTTGACAAAAGGTTCAAACCATTATGTCATGTCCCAAATTTTCATAAACCCGAGGTGTGAATGAGAATAATAAAATAAAAGAATCAAATTAATATATTTATTTTTAATTTACTTTTACATGTTAATCTCCAAGATCATGTCTTATAATGACTTAAAGTGTGGGCTAAACATAGCCTAAGAGCTTTCATAACCCAACTTCAAGATGGTGACCAAGCATGGTCCAAGTGGTTACTTAGTATAGCCTAAAATGATGATAAAATATGGTCAAGGTTGGTGGCCCAATATGGCCTAAGTAAATGTCAAATATTTTCCTAAGTAGTGACCAAACATGGTCCCAAAGGGTGGCAAAAAATAGCCGAAAAGGGTGGCTAAACATAGCCAAAAAGGATGGCCAAATATGGCCTAGGGATTGGCTGAACATGGCCCAAGGTGATTGGTCAAGGCCTAGGGGTTGGCCAAACATGACCTAAGGTAAGTGGCCAAGGGATGGTGGCAAAGGTGCAAGGGATTAGGGTGCGCAGGGCACAACGCACGGGGAGGGGAGTGTCAGGTGCGCAGGCACATGCCTCGCGTGCGCGGGGCTGGGCGTGCAGGCTGTTGTTGGGCTACTGTTCCTGTAGCTACAATGTATTTGCTGCAACCTGATTTCTTCATTTTTCTAAATCTTTTTCCAAAGTGCTGCAAGCTAATGTTTTCAATTTTTAACCTACTTCCTCAAGGTTTTTAACCCCCACTTTTTGGCACTTTTCCTATTTATATATGGGCATTTTACACACCCAACAATCTCTTTTTAATTTACAAAATTTTGGCATGGTCTCCTTTGTTTTCTAAGCATTTTCCACCTAATATTTTACAATAAAATTCATTACTTTTATACTAACTACCAAACTACATTCTCATACTCAACTAAACCATTCAAACATAATTTAAAACATACATCCACCATATATATATATATATATTTATATGTGTATACTTGAAGCTTAAGTGTCACGAGCTCCATGCTCACTACAAATTTAGGGCATTGCCCATTATTTCAATGCAATACAAAATTTTACGAGTTAATATATATGTCTTAGGGCTTATGCCCTCATACAACCAAAAATATGCCCCAAGGGCCAAATGTTCTTCAAGGTCCATTTCCCCCTTCATGCTTCAAGACTTTATCAAGTCTCATGTGCTGAGAGTCTCATCTGTAATATGTAATCCCATATAGGGTAAGCACGACGGCTTGTATGACAAAGTGCTAATATAAAGAACAAAGATAAGGTGTGGCATATGCAAAGTGAACATTTATAAGTTATAATTTTTCCAATTCCTTAATGCAATGCAATGACAATATGCATGACACACCTATGCAACTCTATGCCCAACCCATGTCTCGTTTCACGGTCCGCTCCCGTTGGATTAGTGTGTACCAATCATTGGCCAGATTTTAGATTTATCACCAGAAGATCTACGCCCTCATAATGCATAGCACTAAAGTGCTCAACACACGCCATGTTTCTAAAGATTCAAGTATGCCAAAATACCTTTATTTTTCTATGCAATTTCAATGAGGCATTTTATCAAACATATGAGGTGTGCCTTAAATCATGCATCATACATAAAGCAAATTATAGCTTTAAAATCACAATACTTTGTCTACATGAACATAGGTTATAATGCAATCAATTATACAATCAAGCATATTTCCCTTCTATGGTATACTCAAATTATGCTTCTAAACATGACTTATGTCTAAATGATACATGTATAGTGCCCTATCGGTAAATAGTGCATGAATAGTGTCCTACTGGTAAAAACGAAAAATTTATCTTGATTTTTCAGATCTTTACACATTAACCTTGGTATCCAATTCTAATAAGACATGGAAGAAGTGGTACTTCTTCGTTAATGGAGGTTAGGAACATGAAGACTTCGAGAACCAAACCAGCTTCTTCCCTCGGAATTCTAGGTTTAAGGGTGAGCCTATAGAACTTTGGCTTCTAACCTGAATATTGTAATCTCATTTCAATCTTAACTGATGTTTTTCTAAATTTTTATTGTCACAAATAAAAAGTCTTAGAAGAGGTCAACCTTCACTCCCGAGCTTTAAGAACGGTACATGAGATTTTTCCATCCCCAGGACTGTCCACACGACCACATCCTCACGCTCTAGAATTTCATGGATTCCGGGTTAGAAAAGGATAATTCGGCGATGTTGAAGAAGATGGTTCTTAAGAATTGGACACCTAGAGCTAAGAAAGTCGGGGTGGCATCCAGACCTTCAGTACCAGCTCCTCCTTAAAAAGAGAGGAAAACCGAGGTAGGAAGGACTGAGGTGGGAGGATCAAGTTCTCCCAAGTGTACAGTTCTAAGGAGTTGGCCTTGCCAACTGCCCAGCGAGAGCTACCACCACCTTTAGCCCCCATCTCGCCCCTAGTATCCCTTGGTAAGGGAAAAATGGGTGTGGTTCCTCATGGTGTGGCCTCGATTGAGATCGGGGAGGTGGCCATCAAGAGGGCTTACAAGGAGACCTGGAGCCCGACAATGGGTCACTTTAAGGGTTTGAAGCTCCGGAAGATAGTCAGAGATCTTCTGGTTTCTCATATGCAGGTAAGGTCTCTTATTTTTTTGTTGATTTTTTATATATGTGATTGACCTCCGTTCCTACTGATGTATCTAATTTTTATCTTTTATAGGTGGTTCATGCCATGGCTACTATCATGGATTGCCTTGAGGAATTAGAATGGGAGGACAAGCTTAAGGCTGAACTGGACGAGGCTTGGCTCGGCTCTAGCTCGGGATAGCCCACTCTGCATCTCTCTTTTTTGAGGAGAAATTAAAGGTAGCCCTCACCAACGTGGCCATTCTGGAGTCACAGTAGAATGCCCTAACTTCAGAGCTAGAGAGCCTGAAGAAAGAAAAAAAAGAGGCTGAGGCTACTGCCGCTTTGAACCTTGCCTCCAGCATTCAAGCGGCGAGAGAAGAGACAGAGAAAGCCCTTAGAGAAGAGGTGCAGAGGCTAGGCGAAGAATTTGTGGATCACGAATACTAAACTTTTTGGAAGAAGATCTAGAAGCTGTATCCTAATCTCGACATCTCTGGAGTAAATGGGGTTAAAAGAGATGATCTTGTGCCAAGTTCTTCCAAAGCTTCCCCAGTGGAGTCCATGGATACTGAGATAGAAGTCCCCCCAACTGAGGATGAAATGGACCTAGACCTGTAGCCCTTGTAGTGAATAAAGGCTTTTAGGGGTCTGTACATTGAATAAAATGGACCAGACTTGTAGCACTTGTAGTGAATACAAGGCTTTTAGGAGTCTGTGTATTGAATGAAATGGACCAGATCTATAGCACTTATAGTGAATACAAGGCTTTTAGAGGTCTGTACGTTAAATGAAATGGACCAGACCTATAGCACTTGTAGTAAATACAAGGCTTTTAGTGGTCTATACATTGAATGAAATAGACCAGTCTTGTAGCACTTGTAGTTAATACAAGGCCTTTAGGGGTCTATACATTGAACAAACACTCAGAAGTGAACAAAAAATAAGTCTTTATTGATAATACTTGCGTAAATATTCGATATTCCAAGGTCTAGGTACAGGCTTCCTGTCACGACCCGAAACCCACCCTATGCGGATTACCGGATCGCGACCGCCGCCCTTCGGCCCGAGGGCCTCGGGGCAAGGCTCTCATGGGCAGTGGTATCGGATGGACGTGCTTCATGTGGTTGCGAAAGCGTGAAAAACTTTTTCTTTTCTTTTCTTTCTCATTTTAAAATTTGCACATCCGTCCGGTACTGCCGGTCTTCATAGCGGTACACATAAATATAAAATCAGAGCATAATAAAAACTTAAAGACTTTATACAAATCGATGTCTAGTTGTCCCTCGGGACTTAATTACATAACATCAATTGTTTTCTGTCCAAAATAACTAACTAAATTTCATAATGTCTCCCAAAAAGAAAACTACAAGTCGTGCACTTAGTTGTTCATGCCCTTCCTCAAAACAGGCAAGACTCTAATCATCATTTCTGTCAGCCAGGACTGCTGTCGGTCACCTGAAAGGGGGGCGGATAAAATCCGGGTAAGCTAATCAAAGCTTGTGAGTAATTCATGTATTCGTCATGGGGTTTTCAACTGGTAGTGGTTTAGCACATGAGAGTTTATGAAATACGCACTACCAATTGCTCGTACATTTTAGAACACAGAATATATGCATTCTTAAAACAAATAGCTTTGAAACAGTTAAAGTATTCAAGCTAAATACACATTTATTCAAATAGAGCATATGCAATTTAAAAGCATATAAACACGTATAGAAAAATGGGGGTGAAAACCTACTTCTATTTCCAAAATCATTTATCGTATTTTCTCTTTGATTAGGTGGAATCTGTTTCGAACCAGACTCCTTTTTCACTTGCCAATACTGTCGATCTCATTTGCTTGGGGGATTAGATCCTGCTACCGGGCATTTACTGTTGAATCCCAAAGGAGTTCAACCATCATAGGGGGTGCTTTAAACACCATTTATCTTGTAAAACATTTATCACAAGGCTTCTTCAATCGATACTTTCATGAGTATTTAAAACATGAAATGTATAACTTCTACAGTAGAGCTTCAAATACATGTGATAATCAAATTCAGAATATTTAAAGATATTTTGCATTTGATTTAGACATGCTAAATATTTTCAAGAAAAGAGCTGAATACAAAACATTCATCAAGCATGTCGTAGCAGAATATTTTAAAAGAACGGAATCATATGAAGACTGAATTTGATATTCAAGGGCTGCAATAACATGAACTTAAAACTTCTTCAAATATATGGAGTTAAATCTCCAGTTCAAATGCAGGGTTACTCACCTCATATGTCTAGGTTGGCTCTATAAAGGCGCCTTCCCTTTACCCTTCTCCTTCCTTAGCCTATCAAGATTTATGAAGATTCCATAAATTCCATATGTGCTTAATCAATTTCATAACTCACCAATTGTAGACTGTGAAAAGCCTAAATTCTCATACTGTCCGACTTATAACTGTATTATAGATCTAGCAACTTATGTACTTAATGATAATAATATTACTTGCGACGCATTTCAGCTAAGGTTTCAGTGTTCTCTCTTTCCTTTTCCCTTTTCTTTGCTTCCTCTTTCTTTTTCTTAGCCTCGGCCACCATTGCCTTGGTGGGTGATTTATGAATGAATGGTCTCACCGAGATGACCTCCGTTGCCTTGGCTATCTTGATGAACCTAGCAATCACTCTCTACTGCCATAACAGTTCTTGCATAAAAGCTTGTTGTTTTGGATCCTTGGCCCTTTGGGCCTTGTTCATGATCGTGAACTTTGGTGGGGGTGCCTCCATAATTATCACCTAAGATCAATTTATGAGTTAGAATTTTTTTTATTCTAAGGTTGATGTGTTGTCGTGTCTTTTCGTAATTCGTGTCCTCGTATCCGTCGTAAGGTTAGTACTTTGGCATTACTTTAATTTATAGTCATCTAACAGATGCTATTCATCAAATTTTATGTCTTTTTATTTTAGACATTTCTTTTGGTCGAATAGACTCCACCATTGAGTCCAGAGCGTCGAAGAAAGTCAGTTTAGGCTTCCCTAAAATTTAATTTGGACTTTTGCATGTAAAAGGGCAAAATGGACATTTATCGTTTTACGTGTCATATTTTTTTCGTACTTCGTTTCGTAATTTGGACTCCATTATTGAGTCCGGAATGTCAAAGGAAGGCAGTTTAGACCTTCCTTGGTTTTAGTTTGGCTTTTGGGGTACTAGGGGTAATTTGGTCATTTCACCCCCCTTACGTGTCTTTATGTTCGGGACCTCATCTCGAGTAGTGGACCTCACCATTGGACTCAGAAGGTCCGAGATAGTAAGATTACACTATTAACTTGTTAATTTTGGACAAGGGGTATTTTGGTCATTTAGCCCTTTACGTGTCTTTATTTTTCGGGTCCCTGTCTCGTAAAACGGACCCTATCATTGGCTTTAGAATATCCAAAATAGTAAGAATACACTATTCATATATTTAATTTGGACTTCATTTGCTCTATTTATGACCCAGGGGCAAAATAGTAATTTAACTTTATTTATTAAATAATTAAATTAATTATTTAATTATTTAATTATTTTCCAGGGGTCAAAATGAATAAGTTTTCCTTCAGTTGGGCCCCAGTAGAATTTCTTAGAAGGTTTGGGGTCAATCCGTAAATAAGGAAAGATTTGGTTTATTTTATTTTAAATAATATAGAGAACTAGTGGGTTCGGTCCAACCCTAAGTGAACCGATCCGGTTCACTGACAAACCAACCGGTTTAGCCGGTTTCATACGTAATGCTGACGTCATGATGACGTCAGCCCTAATGTTTATATTTAAAAAGTAAAACGTTGCCGTTTCAATAAACCTGGCCTGTTGGACCCGGTTTGACCCGGACCCGTAACCGAATCCGACCCAACCCGAACAGTGTCGTCTTCCCCACGAGGGTCGACACTATTCATCCGAAACCCTAAATTTTTTACAGTTCGGTTTCGTGATGTTTTTCAATTCCATTTCTTCTGCTTTTCTTTCCAATAATTTCTTAAGACCCTAAAACGTGTTTTAGCATCGATTTGGGGCTTCGAATATGGCTCAAAAGCTCGGTTTAAGCCATGATAACCAGACCTGTAAGTCGTCGGTTCATGCTTGTTTCTTCATCATTTTTCACGAGGTTGGGCTTATTTTGATCCCCTCTTCATGAGGATTATGTTCCCGTTCATACATGTTGATTTAAAGGCGAGTTTAAAGGTTTGGGTTGTAAACCCGTAACCTGTAAGTCAATATATGGAGGCCATTTCTTGTGATTTTTGATCGCGGCTATAGGTTTTTATGTTGCTCGTAGTGCCTAGTTTAGGTTTTGATAAACCAAATCCAGTTTGGTGAGCTTTGATTCAGACCTGCTTCAAGCAAGGTCTTCAATGGCCGTAGGTTCTGGGTTTGGTATTTCTGAGTGTTTTCAAGCTTAGATTTCATGCTTAATCATGTTTATCTACTTTAAACATCATATATACAAAATCTAGAAACTAAAACAATTCATGCATGAAAAATTTTCTAGAGAGAGAAAGTGATGGTTTTTTCGTGTTTTACCTCTAACAGTGACTTTCTCTCTCCTTCCTCCTTTCACGAGATCTCCCTTCTCTTCTTCTGAATGCCCAGAACTCTCTCTCTCTCTCTCTCTTTCTCTATGGCTGATCGGGTGGAGATTTTGTGTGTATACAATGTATGCCCATATGTATAAGTGAGAAATTTAATGGCCATCACTTCACTTAATTGCCCTTCACTTCACCCCCCTTACTCCATCAGATCAGTAGCCACACTTCCCCCTATTCATCTTCACCTAATGACATATAATATATACACATAGTACATGGCCACCTTACCTATCTTAATTTCATGTCTCTTTTCTTATATATTTATATATATATATATATGTATATATAACATTTAATATACATACTACACAACAAACTCACACACACGGCTGATCTATATATATATATTTAATTTATTTTCTATGTTTAATTTATTACTAAATTATTTATTCAATTAATTACATTTTATCAATTAATCATTACATTTTATATTAATTATAACTAATACTTAGTTTCTCATATTAATAAATTAATTTTATTAAATTAATTTATCATTATCTTAAAAGTATAATATTTACTTCCATTTTTCATATCCTCGTAATACGTGTCATATTATCCGACATTCTCGGGTCGGGGTATTACACTTCCCGGCTACATCGTCCAACCAATAGGTCGTAGGTCTGATGATCTTGGTTATCTTGTAGGGCACTTTCCAATTAGGAGAGAGTTTTTCCATGGTGGGATCTTTAGTATTTGGGAATACCCTTCTTAAGACGAGGTCTCCAATTTGGAAGTTGATAGGTTTTAACCCCTGGTTGAAACATTTAGCCATTCTCTGCTGGTATGCTTTAGTCCTGGTTCGAGCTTGCTTACGTCTTTATTTAAGTAGATCCAGATTCTCTACGAGTAAGTGGTTGTTGGTCCCCTAGTCAAGGTAGTCTATCTTAAGGTTCGGCATGCCAATTTCGACAAGAATGACTGCCTCAGTGCCATAGGCGAGTAAGAATGGTGTCTCTGCAATTGGGGTTCTTCTAGTAGTTTTGTAGGTCTAGAGCACTCCAAGGAGTTCTTCGACCCATCTTCCCTTGGCTTCCTTTAACCTTCTCTTAAGGGCATCGAGAATAGTGCGGTTGGTGACCTTGGCTTGCCCATTAGCTTGAGGATGCCCTAGTGAGGAGAAGTAATGATTGATGTGTAGGTCTTTGCAAAATGTTTCAAATACCTTCCCAGTAAACTGTGTCCCAATGTTTGAAATGATGATGCGGGGTATACTGAACCTGTAAACTATATTTTTCATGTGAGTTCTTTTGCTTCCACCTTTGTGATGTGGGTCAGTGGTTCAGCCTCTGCCCATTTGGAAAAATAGTCGATGGCGACTTGTAGGAATCTCCTGCTCTAAGGGGCCTTTGGCAACGACCTTATAATATCCATCCCCCATTGAGCGAAAGACCAAGAACTGGTGATAGGGATGAGTTCATGATGAGGTTGGTGCTGGTATAAAGTAAATCGTTGACATTTTTCACACCTCTGCACATATTCCTTAGCTTTCCTTAACATACCAGGCCAGTAATAGCCCTAGGTTAGTGCTCGGTGGGCTATGGTCCTTCTGCCATTGTGGTTGTCACGACCCGCAACCCACCCTCTACGGATTAGCGGACCGCGACCATCCGACCCGACCCTTTGGCCAAATCGGACCTGATCATCCTGTTCATTCACATCAGTGTACTAATAGATAACCACATGAATCATCATATGCAAACATAGTGGAAAACATTAACTGAGTTGTTCTAAATACAAATCGTTCTGCAATTAAAAAAAACACACAGCCTGTAACATCTCTAATATATCATCTCGTCCCCAGGACGTGAATACACGGGAGTTCTACAAGACTGTACTACTATTACCAATACTTGTCAAAATGTCCATCCTATAGCCACAAGCCTCCTACTGTCCGTCCTCTGCGTCAGTCCCTAAAATGTGGTAAGGGGGGGTGAGCTAAACAAAGCCCAATAAGTAAGTCCCCTACTCTGTCATGTGTACAAGATTTGGAAAGAACTGAATAATAATAAAGATATGATAGCCAGTCAATATCATAACAATAATCAAAACTCGTCAGTGAATATCACAATAAAGGAACATCTAGTCTGAATGATGACATCACAAGCTATAGACCAAACTGTCACATACAAGGTCATAGAAAGTACTCGAACAAAGCTGGAACATGATTTCATTATGAATCTCAATAGATAGATGGTGATGTCAAAACTGGTGGATGCTATAAACTATGGGGCCCGGTTACCCCCTGTGTGCATAGCACTGAGCTCGATCATGTAAATCTGGTCCCCATACTCGGGACAGGACCCCATACTCAGGTCAATAATATAAGGCTGGTCCCCATACTCGGGACACACTACGCATCATAACTAAGCTATTCCACGAAAAGTAAAATCACACAAGTGGAATCATAAAGGATCTGATATGATAAATAGAGTACAAATGCGTATAGCAAGAACTGTGACATGGCTGAGTGTACAACATGCAGAGGTCAGATATTACTTACCTTATCTGTGTCTTAGTACTCCAGGACTTTCTCCTTTCCCGTTGACTGGCCTATACATCAATAAACACGTCTTCAGTTTTACTTTCATTTATCAATTGTACATTTCGCTACTCTAAATATCTCTTTTACTCATTTACGTTTCTACGGTTTCCAGTTTGGACTTAATTTGCCCAAGGGCAAAATAGTCATTATGTGTCCTTATTTTTGGGTTCCGTTTTCATCATTTGGACTTCACCGTTGAGTCCAGTAGGTTTGAAATAATAAAAATCTAATATTTACTTAACTTAATCGGAATCCGTTTGACTCACTTTCGACGTAGGGGTATTTTGGTCATTTTGACGTTTCTACGGGTACTTTATTTTTTCGAGACTCTGTCTCATGAAACGGACCTTACCATTAAATCCAAAAGATCCAAAATAGTAAGTTTTCACTATTCACTCGACTAATTCCTGCGTCGGAATATAATTTGAAATTCATTAATTAAAATGAATTTATTTAATTACTTAAGTGCGCACATCCGTAAAATTTTCGAGCCCAAACTGACCTCATATGCCTTGGTGGCACATTGGCTAAGTCTCTTGCCCTTTCCCCTTGGTCACGGGTTCAACTTATTGGCCAAATAAATTTTAGAACTATGATATTCTTTTTTTTTTTTTTCTATTTATGAGAACTTTGCACGCCACTCATTGGCTCGCTTCTCCTTTCTAACCAAACACCCTCCAAACACCAATTTAAAAATTTACCCATAAAGTATTGGTGTTGGGTAGTCATCTGAATGGGTGGGGCCGGGTCGGACCCGACCCGGTTTGGCCAAAATAAAATCACGAAATAGCAGCCGCGCAGCAGCCTTTTCCAGCGTACAGGTTGTCTTGTTTGTCAACGGCGACCCGCCGACGATGGATTTTCTTATGTTTTTCAATGGGGTTCACACCTACCAGTCATGGGCAACTCAAATCTACCAGTCGGATTCCAAATCGGAGTGCCGGAGCACTCCCAAAATAACCGGAACAGTAGCGCACCAAGGGCTGTGCGGTTTTCTGGCAGCCCCTTTCCCTTCTGTTTTTTTTTTTTTTTTTTTTTTTCCGTTTCCTCCTACAGTTTCAATCCCGATTTGATTCTAAAATTTCCCTACACCCAAGGGAATCAATTACCCATGATCTAGCCCAATTGATCGCAACAAAATCACCCCATCCGATCGGTTTTTCACCTCTGTTTTCCACCGTTTCACACGCTGGGTTCTGTTCGGTTTTCTTTTTTTTTTTCTTGATTCAATTCCAACACCAACTATATCCATGCATAAATCAAATAAATTCCCATGCTTCACAAAATCTATATCAAACAATAATTCATGCTTTGAACAGAATCAAACAAAGAAAATTAAACACACTCACCCAATCGCGTGTACAGGGCTGTTACTGGTTTCTCTTCCGAATCCACTGCCCAATCTGATTTTCTTGGCTTGTTTCCTCCTCCCCTTCTTGCACAACTCACGCAAAATGCCCGACCTGCCTCTTCCTTCTTCCTCCTCTCTTTTTTTCTTCCTTTTTCTTCCCCCTGTTCTAACGTCCAGCTGTTCCTCTGTTTTTTTTTTTCTTCTCTTCTTCCTCTGATTCTAACGCACGGTAGGGATTTAAATGGAGACTCCCTTCTTTATTTCTCCTTCTCTCTTTCTCTTCCTCTCCCATCCGTTTCAAGCCCCCTCATTTCCCCATCCGTTTCTCTTCTTTTCTTCTTTAGTTACACTAGACTCACATGTGTGTATATATATATATATATAATGCTTCCTTGAATTTATTTACATATATATATATATATATACATATATCTATGTCCATATGTTCCTATGTATTTATACATGTATATAAATTCTCATTTGTTTATTTCTTACTAATTATTTAATTTATTTTTAAATTCTATTTTATTTTATTTTATTTTATTTCTCTTTCTAATTTTATTTTTATCACTACTTTTTTCTTTTGTATTTATTTACTTATTTATTTCTTTTTCATATATTCAGGCGATTGAAAATCCCATTGTTTACTTCATTCTAATATGTAAAACTTATCGGCTCGATTACATATGAGTCAGGATATTACAGTGGTTGCCACAAATCCCCTCATGTATCTCGGCTAAGACATAACGGGACTCCTCTGGAGATAAGCACCGCAGGAGGGGTTCTGTGTAAGACCTTCGATAAAGCTTTCTTTTAAGAATTAGATACCGAGCATGATTTTTGTCCTCTAGAAACTGCCCTTCCTTTAGATACTGAATGATGAGATCAACCAATCCTGAGGTTGTTCTAAAATTTGAAGGGACTGTATTTCCTCAATGCTTGGCTTTGACTGGTAGGAGATTTTCACCGTTGAATCCCTTTCTGGCTTGAGGTGGGAGGCCATATTTGCTAAAGCATCAACCTTGGAGTTTTGGCTTCTTTCAGTCTTCTGAATGGTGAATTTGTGGAAAAACGGCTTTAGTGATTCCACTAGCTCTGAATATCTGGTCATCTTATTGTCCTTGGTGGAAAATTCTCCCAAGATTTAACTCATCACCATTTGGGAGTCAAAGAATGTTTCAAGATTAGAGCTTCGCATTCTAGAGCCCGTTTCATCCGAAGAATAAGCGCTTCATATTCGGCCTCATTATTAGAGGCTCTGAACCCCAAACTAACTGCTTTCTCAATTACGACTCCATCGAGGGACTAAAGTATTATACCTATACCAGAGCCTTTGTTAGTAGATGAACTGTCAATGTAAAGTAGCCATACTTGGGTATCCGTAGTGTCTTAAGCTTTCGCACGTAGTGCTAGAGTGAACTTTGCTACAAAGTCTGCTAGTACTTACCCTTTGATAGCGATTCATGATATATACAATTTGTCAGATTTTCCTAACTCTACTGACCATTTGATCAGTTGTCCTGAAACTTCAAGTCTATGTAGGACTGATTTCAAAGGATTGGACGTAGGGATTATGATGGGATGGGCCTGAAAATATGATTTGAGCTTCCGAGCGAATATTACCAAGGCTAAGGCTAGTTTTTCAATTTCAAAATATATTTTCTCGGTGTTTAGAAGTGTAACACCCCGACTTTGTATGATTAATAATTAAATAATTAATTATTAATTAGTACCGGCTTAGGAAATAATTAAGGAAATTAACCTTAATCTCCCGGTGGTCACACTAGACCAATAGAATGACAAAACATGTTCGGGAATAGGGTACAATACCTGAACCTAATTACCAATTAATTAGGTGAAATAGTGTCAATTTAACACTGACGGAATTCGAATTAATTAACTACGGAAATTCCGAATGACTAATAAATGACACGGAACCTCTGACATTGAAGATAACGGAAATAGGAACTGACCGGAAGAAACTGCATCGAAAAAGGAGTTACGGAATGAAAGTTATGAGACAAACATGTGAAACTGGAATTTAGCGACAACCAAACAGGGCCTTAACCAGAAAATAAGAGAAAATGGTCACTTGGGAGGCCAAGGGGAATTGAACCCTTGACCTACCAAGGTAAGCAACTTTGTCCCAAAAAGTTACCAACTAGGCTGTTGGTTACTTTGTGCATAAATACAGCAAAATATGTATATAACCTATAATCTGTTCAAGCCACCACCCAAATTGGCCAATGGCCTTGCATGCATTCCCTTCATCATAGCCCTCCATCACCTCCATCACCTCCATCAGGTCAGCAGTCACTAACCCCACTAAGGGTAGAGATACACTCATATGTGTATAGCCCTATATGTACATATATATATAAGCTATAACTTGCATCAATTCTCTCTTTAGAGAATTCTGAAAATACAGAATTGTGTGAGTGTGTGTGCATACGTGAGGGACTGTGAGAGAGGGTGAAGTGTGGAGAGAGAGAGAGAGAAGGGAGATTGTGCATGCAAGTGAGAGAGGAAATTGGCAATTGAAGTAAAGGCTTGAGGATTGCATGCATGACCTGAGGAACTTGAGGACACTGTGAGGAATCCTGAGTCAAGTCATTGGAGAAGAGAGTCTCTGTTGAAGGTAAACTCCAAACTTACCTCACTCTTTCATTTTAAATTTTGAATTATTTTGATGAGTTGCTACGGGTATAGACTACATGCATGCCTCATTATTGACTCTAGGAACTGTTTTGAGTGTATAGCATGGCTTAGAGGTCTCGGATAGGTCAAAGACCATGAAACCCGAGACCAACCTCCATTGATGAACCTTGGAAAACCCAGGTCTGAATCGACCATAACAGTTCAGAGTTTTGAATGTTAAGACTTGAAATAGACCTTACAAGGATTCCCAAATCACTAGGCCGCGACCTTAAACTCAAGAAATGACTGCTAAAAATTCGGTTGCAGGTTTTGGCCGTTTAACCCAGTTCTTGTTTTAGACATGTAAACTGATTTGTAAGAATGGAAATCGAAACTACATGTCATAGGGGTCACGTATCAACAAACCACATCAAAAATGGTTGAGAAATGATGATGTATGGTCAAGTTGCAGGTCTCACTATCATTTTTCCAAACCATAACCGTGAGCCCAAATCAGGGACCTAGAGCGATGCTAAATTGTTCCTTGATGCTTTATAAACCCTGTAGAATCAATGGCAGAGGAAATTAGTGGTTTAAAACCCACGAAATTGGAAAAGTTTCATGGCTGCAACTAGGGCAACCGAGGATAATTTGATGAAGAAGACGACCGAGTTGACTCGCTGCCTTGAGCCGAGTCAACCGGGCCAACTCGGACACGTGTTGAGCGAAGAGGGATGCCACCGAATTAAGTGGAACGGCACCGTTTGAGGTTAAAGGTTTTAAATTTAAAACTTGACTTTGGCCTGTTTGGGTACGGTGATAGCAAATTAAAATTGGTTTGGGCTTAGCCCTAAACACGGATAAGGGCCAATTAGGGGATAAGAGGAATATTTAATTCCGGTTCACTGAGGGTTAGTGAACCGGTTGGTTCACTAGAGTTCTGGACCGGTTCAATTTTTAAACCCTAAAACCAAGGGGTTTGAACCCCTAAATTATGAAATTATATTTTTGACCCCTAAAGTTCCTGAAATTACGGATTTGTCCCCACTGTTTTAAAGAATTACACAGTGGCCCAGACTTTTGAAAATTTATACATTTAAGCCCTGAATAAATTAATTAAATAATAAAATAATTATTTAATTATTTTATTAAATAGGTAAAATTACAATTTTACCCCTAGACATTAAATATGTCAAACGGAGTCCAAATTAAGTAAATAAATAGTGTATTTTCACTATTTCAAATATTCTGGACTCAATGGTACAGTCCGATTTTGGAAATACAGTCCCGAAAAATACAGACCCGTAAGTGATAAATGACTGAACTGCCCCTGATGGTACCCAGACCTAAATAAAAATATCAGATAGCCTATTTTGACTATCTCGGGCATTCTGGACTCAACGGTGAGGTCCGTTTAATGAACCGAGGTCCCGAAAAATACATACACGTAGGTATAAATGACCGAATTGCCCTTAATGATACCCAAGGCCGATTAAACATAACAGACAGTCCAATTTCACTATGTTGGACACTCTGGACCCAATGGTGAGGTCCATTTTATGAACTGACGTGCCGAAAAATACAACACATGAAATTACCAAATTACCCCTGATACCGTACGAGACCTAAACAAAGTCCGATTGGGACAAAACTGATACCGGTAGGAGCCCAGACACTAGTGAGACTGTATAGTTGATTAGATGACGAATCGGGGTCAGAATTACACAAAACGTAAAATGACCAAAATACCCCTGAGCACTGTAAGTGCAAAGTAGAAGTCGAATAAAGGTCAAACTGATATGATAAATTATCATAGGCATAATTATGAACACTGAAAGGCTAAATAAGACTCCGAGACAGTCAACGCGTAAAACGAGAAATGACCGATGTGTCCCGACAATCTAAAGCAGATACCAAATGAAGTCCAAGGGACTTACAAATTTATACATGAGATATATGGGACGTTCTGAGGACCATGATAGGGTCCCGGGCAAAAATGACAAAATTACCATTTTGCCCCTAAGACTAAATAAGTACCCAACTGATACCGATTAAAGTCTAAAAGACTTAAAACTTCATATATACGATATATGGGATATTCTGAGGACCATAACAGGGTCCGGGATAAGAATGGCAAAATTACCATTTTGCCCCTATGGTTAAAATGAGAACCTAACTAATACCGATTGGAGTCCAAAGGACGTAGAACTTTGTACTTAAGATATAAAGACTATTTCGAAGACCACGACAGGGTCCGGGACAAGAATGGTAAAATTACCATTTTGCCCCTAAGGTTGAATGAGTGCCTGACTGATAACAATTGAAGTCTAAATGACTTAGGATATAATCCTAATAATTGCTAAGCCTAATTAAAGAATGAAATAGCCTCGGGTGAGACCCAATGGAAGGGCGATAGGCTACTAGGCTATCTTAGGTAGTCCGATAGACACCTAAGATGACGAATAAGACCTGAATGGATGAATTCTGACCTATCTATGATTAATGATGATTATTCAGGATGTACAAGGATGTGCCTGAAACAATGTTTGGAGGTTGTCAGATTATTTGCGCAAGGAGAATAAACCTAAAAGTTTGTGAGTAACTTCTGACACTGTTTTGATTCTGTCCCTTGATTTATTGATCTGTTTTGAATGCAATTATTTAAGTGCAATTATTTAAATGCATGCCTTTTCGTACTATATCACTTATGACTTGGTTTTAGTCTTTTTAAATAATTGACTATATTCCTGATCCCTGTGCTAGCATCCCGTACTGTTTTGCCTGTTTTGAACTGTTGAGATAAATGGATGTATTGAACCATTATTCCCGAAATGATTAAACTAACCATGTGATATAGGCAAAGAACGATATTTTGTCGTACCGTACTACTTGTATAGTATACTGTCTAAATACTATATTGTTTAAATGTACGTACTTAATGTAGGCCCTTTGCACTACATTTCACACGATGTGATTGTGTCCTTTGAATTAGGAACTCCGTTCAGTTCGGTTATGTGCTATCCGTTAATGCTATGTCTATGTCCCTGATTGATACGTTCGATTCCATTGTGTACCGCCGGTCGATAATAGGTCTGTTTGGATTGATGTATTGTTCAGTTCCGTTATGTTCTACCCGTGATGACATGCCCCTGTCTTGATTAAAACATTGTTCAGTTCGGTCATGATTCGTTCCGCTAGTGATATGTCTCCGACTTGATTGTTATGTCGTTCCTACTCAGCTCCGTTATGTTTCGTTCCGTTCATGATGCGCTTGTGTCTTGATTAGTACATTGTTTTTGTTCAGTTCCGTTATGTTCTAGCTATTGAAGGTATGCTTTCGTCTTGATTGATGTCTTGTTCAGATCCGCTATGTTTTAGCCGTCGATGATATGCCTCTGTCTTGATTGACTTATTGTTCCCACTCAGTCTCAGCTGTGATTCGTTCCGTTAATGAAGTGTTTGTGTCTTGATCGATATATTGGCAATGGTTATTGTTTTGGTCCGATTGGTTATGTTATGTTCCGATTCGTTTGTACTGTTTGTGCAATCTTGTTCCATTATACTAGACTGCTTATGAAATGGATTTAGAAAATTGTTATTTTGAAATGATTAAATTATCCACGTGCCTTGGAAGCAAGGACTAGTTTTGAAACCCATGATAGGGAATCTGTGTTACTCACTGGGCTTATTTAAGCTCACCCCATTATTCTGACATTTTTCAGGAATTACCTCCATTGGATTAGAAGGTACTATGACATAACGTGAATAGGCCAAGTGGCATTGCAAATAAGGATCAGATGGCACTGATTTGTAGAGACTTACATTCTTGTGAATCGAATCCGTATATCCAGGTAAGTGATATGATACGACTAACTTGATTGACATGCACTAGATATTGGAACATGGCTCATGGAACTAAATGGTACTCTAGAGATATTAGATCTGCTATGTTGATTATATGCTTGATTTTAGATATGCTCTGAAATTAGAATTGTTGACTGACTGGATTTAGTCTTGCTCTATGATACATATTCTTATGATGGATAAGTGAGTTGCATTCCCGTGACACAAAGAAAAAGTTTTAAATTTCCGCTGCATCTGACCCTACAGTTGGAGTGCAATTCGTCGGAAAGTTCAGAATTTGCCTTTGGTTGGTCGCGTCGCGACCGACTGGCAGTCACGTCCTCGACATCCGCGTAGGGTGGGGTTCGGGATGTGACAAGAAGTGCCTTACTAACGTAAAAAACAGGCCTTTGAGCCCCCTTGTCCTCCCTGACTAATGTAGAGCTGATGGCATTTTTTGATACAGCTAAGTATAGGAGTAGTTTTTTTTCCTGTACTGGATTTGAAAGGAGTTCGGAGGAAGCTAAGTATTTCTTAAGTTCCTGGAATGCTTCTTCACATTTAGGGGTCCACTCTAGGGTCTTACTCCCCCTCAAAGCTTTAAAGAACGGGAGGCACCGGTCCTTAGATTTAGAGATGAACCTATTCAGTGCTTCTATCCTTTCATTCAGGCCTTGGATATCCTTCTTAGTTTTAGGTGACTCCAATTCAATCAGAGCTTTGATCTGTAAGGTATCTACCTCAATTCCCCTTTGAGAGAACAAAAAACCCAAGAATTTCCCTTTGGTGATCCCGAAGGTACATTTCAAAGGGTTTAGCTTCATCTTGTGTTGCTTCAGGATATCGAATGTTTAGCATAAGTGTTGGATGTGGTCACTCTTTCGAATGCTTTTGACTACTATATCGTCGATGTAGATCTCCATTGTGTCCTTAATTTGCAAGGCAAACATCTTTTTTACCAGACGTTGGTACGTGGCTCCAATGTTCTTCAGACCGAATGGCATCACTCTATAACAATAGAGACCTTGTTCAGATATGAAGGCAGTTTTCTGTTGGTCTGGAGGGTACATCTGAATTTGATTGTATCCAGAGTAGGCATCCATGAAGCTCATGAGCTCATGTTTTACCGTGACATCAATGAGTTGATCAATCTTAGGAAGTAGAAAGTTATCCTTGGGACAAGCTTTATTTAGGTTGGTGTAGTCAACGTAAACCCTTCACTTTCCATTATTCTTTTTTGCGAGAACTGTGCTGGCAAGACATTCTGGGTAGAACACTTCCCTTATCATTCTAGTGTTTAGCAGCCTTTAGACCTCTTCATTGATGATCTTCTAGCATTTCGGGGCAAACATTCTCCCTTTTTTGTCACACTAAATGATGGTCTAGGTCTGTCATTAGCTTATGAGAGATAAAGTTAGGATCTAATCCCTCCATATCTTTTGTCTCCCAAGCAAATACCGACGGTTGCTTTTTAGAAATTTTACAATTTCCTCTTGCTTAGAGGAAGATAGAGCTGAGCTAATCTATAGATACCTTTCCTCCCCTTCAGTGCTAATAAGTACTTTGATGGGCTCCTCTATGGGCTTGACCATGCTGTCCCTTCCCTTAAGACTTAATGGCTCGTCAATTTCAAAGGGACATTCATCTGCCTCATGAAGGTTAGAAGATGGAGAGCTTTCCCTTTCACGAGGATGTTGTGATTTCTATTTAGAGGTTTTTTCCTTTAATGTGAGGGCATAGTGTTCCCGAGCAGTTGGCTGATAGCCCTTGATGGAGAAGACTTTGTCATTGTGAACATATTTTAAGCATTGATGAAGGGTCGAAGTATGCTCTCATCTGGTAGAGTTAGGGCCTCCCGATGATGACATTATAGGAGGATTTAGAATCCAGGACCATGTACTCAAAGATTAACATCTTTTGACCGTCCCCTTTGCCCGTCATAGTCGGTAGGTCTATTTTACCTAATAGGGTACTGAGATTCCTATCGAATCCTGCCATTACAGCGGTGGTAGCTCTAATGTCATTAAGGTCAAGCTTTATGTGTTTGAAGGGTTCGTAGAATAGTATATTGGTGGAGCTTCCTTTATCCACAAGAACCTTTCTAATCTCAAAATCGACTATTTTGAGTGAGATGACGAGAGCATCGTTGTGGGGACAATGTATCCTAGCAAGATCCAATTTAGAGAATTGGATCTGAAGTCCCGAATTCATCTTCTTCTCAATGGATGAGATCTGAAGGACATGCGGTTTTGCCCTTGCCTTCTAAACATACTTTTGTAGCTTAGTTAAACATCCCCATCACCACATTGTCAGCGTGAAGGACAAAGATAACTTTATTGTTATGTCATGGTTGATCATTTCGAACTTCTTTTTGTTTAAGCCTTTGTTCTTGCCTTTTTTGTGGTGGTCTATCATCGCGGGGGTTCTGCCTCCCATTCTGGCAAACAAACTCTCTCAGTCGTCCTCTTCTAATAAGATGTTTTATCTCTTGTTTGAGAGCTCAACATTTGTCGATGGTGTGCCTGTGCTCTGTGTGGAAATCATAGTACTAGTTTTGATTCCTTGTGTCGGGGTTGCTCTTTAGTGGCTCTGGTCACTTTAAGTTCTCACGGCTTTGGATTTGTTGGAGTATATGAGTATGAGAGGCATTCAGAGGGGTGAAAGTTCTGTACCTTCCAGAATTAGGATTGTTCTGGGTTCTGGATGCCGCTCTCTTGTTAGGGCTCCTGATCTTCTTCCTAGCAACGTTGGTGTCCCTCTTTTGAACTTGCTCATCCTTCTGAGCCTATTTTTTCTCCTTTCGGAAGGACATTTTTGTATATTCGAGATTAATATACTTTCGTGCTAGTTCCATGAGTGCCGCCATATCGACGGGAAGATTCTTGGTCAAAGAATCTTGAAAAGGTCTAGACCTTAGGCCAGAGGTAAGAGTTGCCACTAGGAAGGTCGGGCTACAATCAGTTATTTCTGTGAGCTCAGTATTAAAATGAGCAATGTACTCTCAAAGTGACTCTCCCTTTTCTTATTTCACAGTTAACAGGAATTCTGGCCCTTGCCTTAATTTCTTATTGGTTAGGAATCGATCAAGAAATTGCTTACTGAGCTCATAGAAGTTGCTGATCGATTGTTGGGAGAGGTTGTGGAACCACTTTAGAGTGGTACCTTTGAGGCTCGTCACGAAGGTTCGGCACATGAAGGCATCAGTAGCCTCATGTAAAGTCATTGTATGCTGGTAATGAGATAGATGGTCCCTAGGGTTCTCAGACCCGTCGTAGAAGGTGAATTTTAGGACAATGAACTTTTTTAGTGGCTCTTTTGTCATTATGGCAAGGGTAAATCACGTGGAGAACCTCTTAAACAACTTTCCTAGTTCGTCTTGCTCTAAAAGGGCTTGGAACCCTCTTGTAAAGATGGTTTGTTCTTGGGAGTCTGCTATCTCTTATGCCCTTTGAGGAACTTTAGGCAGGACTTCTTATAGGTCTGGGTCCCGCTGTTTACCCAGTCCTGCACCTTCAGACCCTCGATTCAGGGGATGAGTTTGTCTGATATTAGCCGGGGGGTGTTGCCTTCCCAAGACTGGGGGGTTGATGTCGTTGGGGTTGGAATCCCTGTGGCTCTAGATTGGCTCCCGAGGCCACAAGAGTAGGAATCCTTGTTCTGCTTTGGTAATAAACAGTTGGGTGAAAAAGTGGGCATCCCTCTCCCTACAATTGTTGACGTTTAGGGATCAGCCCCCATGTGAGTGGTACCATGAATGTGTACCGGTTGCACGTTGGGCAACTCCTCGTTAGGTTATCCTCAGCCCGTGGTGGTGGTGGGAGGCTAAACTCTTCCATGAACAGCGTCGGTAGAAGGAGGAGGAATATTGCTCCTCTGCCCCTGGGCCAAAAGCAACCAGAGCTTGTAACAGGGCAACAAGTTGTTTCTACATCTTATCAAATTGTTGTTGAATCTGATCAAGCTGTTGTAACAAGTGACTGGTGTTTGGCCCCTTCTTCTCCCAACAAGAGGTTAATTTCGGGGGTGTTGAGGTTTTTTTCTAGGACAAAAATTGGGAGCCATTGCCTCTTTGGAAGAAAAAGACACACGATTTGTTAGCAAGAACTATTTTCGTTCCCACGGAAGACTCCAAACTGATGTTGCTCTTTCTAATCAGAGGAGCTTCTCGTCCTTCAACACCTATCAAGGACTCGAAATCAAAGGGTTACCGGGCAAGATTCGGTGGTAGCCGCTCCGATGATAAAATTAGTAAACTAAAAAGACTGTAATTGAAATGAGTAATTGAATGTAAATTAAAAGCATACCTTAGGGATTTATTTATAACCTGAAGATCTCCTTAGTTGAATAGGATTTAGAGCCATAAAAGTAGGGATTTGAAGATATCCGGAGATAGTAGTTGTTATATTGAACTCTGTTTTCTTATTCTAAGGTCGGAAGTCTATGGAAGGCGGTGATTAGTTCGATACACTATCTGTTCTGGAGGAAGGGTTGGAGGTTTTGCACTATTCTGAACAAAGTACATCTGAACATCATGTGTCTGCCTGATTTGGATAATAGAATCTTTCTTGATCTATACATGGAAGAGCCCTGCACAAACACGTGTCACGTTTTAACTAGACTTGTTACTTTATGGTATATCAATTAGGTTTGTAACAATTACAAAAATCTCGTTTGATGTTTTTGAAATTATATTGCTCTACTCTACTTTCATTGACAAACTACACATATCTCCCTTTCAATCATTTTCTTTTTATTTTTTTTTTACAGTTTTTAAAGTATTTTAATGAATATGAATTAAAACACTCTTGAACAAAAATAAAAATATAAGTTATTTATTTTAAATATATTTTTATATAAAATAAATTTTTTTAAAAGTAAGTTGGAAAATTCCAGTCAATTAAAAAATTGTAAAAAAAGTATATGAAAGAAATATTTTTATCATTTTGTAACAAAATTGGATAGAAGGGGATTAGACATGTGTAGTTTGTCAGTAAAAATAGAAAAAAGTGGTATAATTTTAGAAATATCAAGAGATGTTTTTATAATTGTTAAAAATTTTATATAATTTATCTAAAAATATATTTTCAAAAGAGGATAATTATTTAGTCCCCAACAGGCCGCCGGACAAGAAAGAATGGACTCGCCTTTCTTTTTCATGCACAGTCTGCATGGCCCATTATTCTCAGTCTCATTTGTTTCATTGCTCACAGATAGTACAAGATTAGATGTTTACTGACCTCGTCAACCTTTGTTTGACTTCACAATGATGAGAAAAATAAAAATAAAAAAAAGCATTAGGTTTAACAGATTTTGAGGTAATTTGTCAAGGAGATAATTGAGTCGTAATCTCCAGTTGAAATGGTTAAGCTGCAAAGTAATTAATTGAGATAATGAGGCTTTCTTTTAATCCAGAGTAGGTATCCAAATCTCTTTTAAGTACATGCATAAATGGCCCAGTAAAGTTAACGATCAAGAGCCATAAAACCATATGTGTGTGTGTGTGTGTGTGTGTGTTGAGTTCAATTCTTACAAACGTCCAAGCACTTAAGTTTGGCTAAATACTGGATAATATTGCAGTTATTCAGAATTTGCCAAATTATGTAAAAGTAGGCCGGGAGTAACCAAAAAAAGATAGAAAGAAAAAGTAGCCACTTATATTGTTCCCACAAATGAAGGACGCAAATATCTGGGGGATCAATACATTTATACAGGCATGCAAGATTTCCTCAACGAAGAGGAGCTCTGACATGTATGTTGAGACTGTTATGGCCATCCCATCTATGTAAGATGAGATGTCCATTCCAATTTGTTTGTAAGTATATATATTGTATTTATTAGCACTTTTCATCAAATTCTAATCTCTTTTTTTTTTCGAATTCAAACATGGGTAGTTGGATGCAATTATTCAATCATATTCGTATGGAATTTGAACATGTCACAGTTCTAAATCTCCTCAGAATTTTCATATATATTAATAACAATATATAGAATTTATCAAAGAAAACAAATTAAAAGAAATTCTTATGTGGAGAAATATAATAAAACTATATATTCTTATCAAAAGGTGATTTGTCAAATAAATGACATTATTGTATTTAGTGTACATCACTATGAAAGTGGAAAAGCCTATTTCTTTTATCTTTTTAAATTATTCAAGTAAAAAAAATTTGAAAAAAAATAAAAATCTTCTTTCTTTTCCCTTTATATTTTTAAAAGATTAAATGGAAAAGTCTGTATTTGAGTCGTTATCTTCTAGTGGGTCAACCAAAGCAAGATGAGGTCAGTACAATGAATTGGAAATTTGTGGTTGTGATATACCAACAAACACCTATTTTCAAATCCAAACCCAAGATTGTATAAATTAATCCCCAAAGCAAGATGGGGTCAGTACAATGAATTGGAAATTTGTGGTTGTGATATACAAACAAACACCTATTTTCAAATCCAAACCCAAGATTGTATAAATTAATCCCCATCGGAAGCCTCTTCATTCCTCCATTAATTTAATCCTACCCCACATCCCACCACGTACATCACCACTTGGGAAGCATCCTTTCAATTCCCTCACATCCAACCCCACCCCATTTATCAGCCATGATCCCACTCCACGTCATTTCTTTCATTTTATCTTTTCCAATTTTGATAGGCGAAATTTTTTATTTTCAGAACTCTTCTAAATTCTGTAAAAGGGGGCAGGGACGGGTATTCATCGAGATTTCTATTTATTTTTAAACTTTCATTTACTTATTTTATTATATTAATTATAATTAATATATTTTAAACAAAATATTATGTGTTAAAATAAAAAATATACATGTTAATAGAAAATTAGAACGATTTTATTTTCTTTTTAAAACATATTACTCTATCAAGTTTGTATAAAATTTTAAAGAGTGATTAAAAACTATTTTATTTTATAAAATCAGAACGGGGCATGGCACCCTTACGAAGTGAAAAATGCTTTTTCCAAACTTGTTCTATTAGGACTGGAGTTGACAGGTTTCCAACGGAACGGATTAAATTGTCATCCCCAGTCATACAGAGAGTCTGTCATGACTCATAACTCGTCTTGTGTGGATCAAGGGCCTATGACCGGGGGCAGTGGCCCGTAAGCCGTCCCCCCGTAAAAGGATCTTAAAAATTCTTAAGTAATCATTAATTGCATGCCATGTTATTAGCTATTCTAATATCATCATCAGAGTATAATTCTACATGCCAAAACAAAAAAATAGTGTTTAGTTACAGATCCTCAAAATACCAAAACATACCCAAGACGTGGACACATGGAAGAACTAAGACTATACTACACTAGTCTATTACATTGATAGCAAAAGCGTCCACCGTACTTGGAAAAGGGACAATTTGTAGCAAAATGGGACGTCTACTCAATGTGTACACCTGACGGTCCCTCTACAGTTCACTATCCCGAAAAAAAAATTAACATAACTGGAGTGAGCTAACTTAGCTCAGTAAGTAAATTCCATTACTGTGCCATGGGTCAGGGTTAGTCCAAAAAGAAGGATATGAACAATAGCAAACAAGGGGTACAATGTCACAGTAGCCAATCACAAAAAATGTGAATCAATAAAAAGGTTCAGCTTCTAAGTTCAACTTGAGAGAAAATGTGGGAGATGTAAATGAATGTGTAGAACTAGTATCAAATAGAACATGTGTACGTTGAGAACAAACAGTAAGGGTACCTGCAACCACTGGGGTGGTAGCCTGAACATCCCCCGATGTGATGGAGAAAACCTCCCCGGGCACTACTGATCGTTCCTTGGCCCTTCATTTGTGGTCTGAGGTCATGTGATAGAAGCTGATGTGGTAGGTGCGGGGTTGATCGTCATCCTGCCACTCTTTTGACAATCTCTAATGAAATGTCCAGTCTGACCGCAATTGTAACATGCATTAGTGTTCTTGCGGCATGGTCACCCTATGGAATCTTTGGTAGGTGGGGCATTTAGGTGCTCCCCTATTGTTGTTGTTGGCCTTTCTCTGACTAGGCCCTGTCCCTGAACCGCGTGAGCTTGCAGCTGGCTTAAAAAGCAAGCATCCCCGTCCTCTGTCTCTACTACTGCCTGACCTCTGGTTTCCCTTTCTATTTGCAAACTCTTCCTCGTTGCGCTTTATAATTCTTGTTGTTGCCACTACCTCATTGTACATGGCTAATCGTAGAGGCCTGATTATGTCTTTAATGGCCCATCTCGAACCTCCCTCAAACTTACGAGCCTTCAGATTTTCTGTGTTGATGACATTAGGAGCGAATCTGGCCTAACTCTGTAAACTTGGCCTCATACTCTTCTACTGTCATTGCCCCCTTGTTGATGGACTAAAAACTTGGCAATTTTTTGATCTCTTACCTCTTGGGGAAAGTAGTTTTCATTGAAAACTTCTTTGAATCGTTGCCAACTCATATTAGGCTCTTGCGCTTCCTCTAATAGCCACCACTTGTGAGCCACCTTTTTGAACATATATGTGGCTTAAGCCACTTTTTGCTCTTCAGCACAAGTCATAATTTGGAAGATTATGTTCATCTCTAACACCCATCCCTCAACTGCTATGGGGCTTCCCATACCATCAAATGTCGACAGCTTCAGATCTTGAAACCATTTATATGGCTACGACTGGTCTTTATCGTCGCCTTGTCGAGCTTAACGATTGCCATTACGGTCCTACCGTGTTGGTTCGGTCCCACCTCTATGGGGGTTGGGCAGAGCCTCCACAATCCTCTCTAATATGCATTCTACTCGATCAAGTCGATCGATGCCATAGTGATACTGCGGGTGCAGACCATTTACTACAAAAGAATCAGTATTTAGTAGTCAAGTAAGCACTTAATCACCATAACAGGTTTTCTTAATAATGGAACTTTAGACTCTTTAAGTTTTAGTACTATAGTCCTAATGTCTCATGAACTGCTAGAACCTTGGGCTTTGATACCATGCTTGTCACGACCTGTAACCCGTCCTGTGTGGATCAGGGGCCTGCAACCAGAGGCAGCGGTTTGTACGCCATCTCTTGCCAAAGGATCTCAAACATTACTTAATTAATCATTAATTGCATGTCATGTCATTAACTGAACAAATATCAACATTAGAGTATACTTGTACATGCCAAAGTAAGAAAAATAAGTATTTAGTTTACGGATCCTTAAAAACATACCCGAGACGTGGAGGACTAAGACTATACTACAATTAGTCTATTAAAAAAATAGCAAAAGTGTCCACTATACTTGCAAAAGGACGATTTGTAGCAAATCGTGGTCTCTACTCAATATGTATGCTTGATGGTCCTTCTGCAACTTGCAGTTCTGAAAACAAAATAACATATCTAGAGTGAGCTAATTTAGCTTAGTAAGTAAACTCCTCGCTCTGACATCGGTCAAGGTTAGTGTAAAAGAAAGATAGAGGACAATAGCAAGCAAATGATAATAACACAATATCATGCGAATGATAGAACATTATAGTAGCCAGTCACTAAGTATGTGAATCACTAAAATGGTCCCAAAGGCACATCCCAAGGTAGAATAACAAATCAATAATAGGGTTCGGCCTGTACAATAAATAGTTGCTGGAAGCGCGTAGTTAACACTTCAAAAATATTTAACCTTACTTTTTAACACAATAAAAGAAAGCAAACACAGTAGCTAGATGAGTAAGGGTTGAACCCACAGAGAGTGTTCACAATTTATTTTTTTATTTATTCTGACCAATTCTAAACTGAAATTCAATAAATAACAAAACAATAAATTGGGGGGGGGGGTTGTAATTCTGATCAAACTGATTATAATTGAAAACTAAATTAATAACAGAAATCAATGAATTAAAACTTCAGTTCTTCAATTCAATCTTACCCTCGCAGTTAATGGAACAATCAATCAATTATAACATTATTTTACCCTTCAATGAATTTAATAATGCTAGGTAACAATAAGCTCTGATACCCGAAATTCTCCTTAATTCCTCACTAATGAAATAAGCTCTTCATTAGATTCTAACCATTAGACAATTTAGAACAAGCTCTCTAAATTTAATATGATGGCAACATTAATATCAAGGAAATTAGATTATTCTAAGCAACAATCACACATGCTCGGACTGTTTAACTTAGATCATGATAATCATAATAATAAACAAAAGCTTGTCCACAATCATCTATCACTATTTGCCACAATTGATTAGGAACAATATCAATTACGTAATATACTTCCTGAATCTAGCAATTTGTAATAATCTGATCAATTCAGTAGGCCTTAATTAAATCAATGAAACCAAATATCAATAAAAAAATTAAAACAGATTATCATGAATAGATTTCATAAGACAAAGGGAGAAATAATGTTACTGATTTGATTCAACCATCAAACTGCAATGAGGGTTCGAAATCCCGTTGAACAGAATTAGAAAATCTAGCATAACATCCTTGAACAAGAAAATCCTAATAATTTATTTCTGTCGCTCAAACACTTCTCCATTTTGCGCCGCACGTAATGCTCTCTTTTTTGCTCTACAGAGCTCCCTCTATTTTTTTTTTTTTCACCCCTTTTAAATACCTAACACCTCACAAGCCTCCTGGGCTTTTCACAACCCTAGCCCACCTTTTTTGCTTTGACTTTTCTTCCTTCTTTTTTTATTCTCTTGCACAGCCCCTTTTTGGTTCAGCCCTTACGCACCTTTCCTACCGCACGCAGCCGCTGCCTTTCTTTTCTTTTCTTCTTTTTTTCTTTTCTATTCTCTTGCCCAGACCCACCTTGATTGGCTTTTCTCTTTCTTTTTCTTGACTTTCCTGCGCAGCCCACTTTTTTCTTTCTCACGTCCCTGGTTCCAACGCCTCAGCCGCACAACCCACTTTTGGCCCTCAATTGAAACTCCATAGATCGAAACTGTCTAAGAGCTGAAAATTGTACAATATACTCCATATCTATTCTTTTACCTTCAATGCTTCCCTAATTTAATAAATATATTAATCAGCTCATTTAAACAGAAAATATGCCATAAAACTAAATATAAAGGAATTAAAAATATTAAATATTATACTCTTATCAAATTCCCCCACACTTAGTTTTTTACACGTTCTCGTGTAAACAAAAACTGAGAACAAAACAAAAAGTTCACTTGAATCCATTCAACCAAACTTTCAAAGGTCTTAAGTTCAATAGCTCACCCATGAAAATTAATTCTAACTAGCAAGAATTTGGTTAATAATTCATCAATCAATTTGCAACAACAACCTTGTTATTTTCCACAAAACAATTTCAAAATTCAAGTGTATGCATACAAGTACCTTCCTTATGATCAACATGAATACACAACTAAGTCCACATGGGAGAACAATTATGCACACCATTTCAAGACTCAAAACATAGCTCTTCCACTTTTACTTTTCTCACCATTATTTTTTTTTCTTTTTAGGTGAGTGCATTTTATGCTCCATCTCACTTTATGCATGTGTTCATGAGTGAGTACGTTTTACGTTCCATCTCACTTTATGCATGTGTTTATGAGTGAGTGCATTTTACGCTCCATCTCAACCCACCACATGATTTACTTACTTTTCTTTTTTTTATTCATTTCTTTAACATAACTCCATAATTAGAAAACAAAAGGAGTAGTTAAGCAAGTTCTAAGTCTTGAAACCAATGCACATAGTTAGATACCCATACAACTTAGCTAATAAAGCATGTATCTCATACTTAAGCACTCATGCTCATAAAAATAAAAACAAATCAGTTTTCAACAGTTCAAGTGTAGATTGTGACTTGGGCATCATTATTCATCAATTAATTAAACATCAACCAAAACCTACAAGTCAACATTAATTCTCACACATTCATTGGCAACCTTCGAGAACTTAGCCAAATAAAACTCAAAACAAAACCATCCAATTCTGCACACAAACATTTATTTGTTTATTTATTTATTTTTATTATTTTATTATTTTTTATTATTTTATTATTTTTTATATTTTTTTTTGAAAACAAAAAATAAAAATAAAAATTCAACAACACAAACAAAGTAAACAAAGTTTTAAATCCTCTCCCCCATACTTAAACCTTACATTGTCCCCAATGTAAGATAATTATACAAAGAAAAAAAGACAAAAATAAAAAGAAAAAGGGAAGAAATAACAAATCTGGTTTCTTGGGTTGCCTCCCAAGCATTGTTTCACGTCGTTTGCCCGACAACTTGCTCCTCAACTCGAGCAAACCGGATCCTCCAAATCCACTACCTCAACATTCTCTACTTCAAAACCTTCATAAAAAGGTTTAAGTCTATGACCATTTACCTTAAAAACTTTTCCCATTCTTGGGCTTTGAATTTCCACTGCACCATGATGAAAAACATTAGTAATAACAAAAGGACCAACTCAACGGGAACGCAACTTACCTGGGAATAACTTAAGCCTTGAGTGGTAAAGTAGAACTTTTTGTCCAATAACAAAGTTCTTCCAAGAAATCCTCTTGTCATGAAAGGCCTTTGTCTTTTCCTTGTATATTTTAGAGCTCTCAAATGCTTCATTTCTGAATTCCTCTAGCTCTTGTAACTGTAACTTCCTATGTTCTCCAGCCTTATCCATATCCATGTTGCATTGCTTGATTGCCCAGAAAGCCTTGTGCTCTATAATTCCACAGGAAGATGACATGGTTTGCCAAATACTAACCTATAAGGTGACATGCCAATAAGAGTCTTATATGCCGTCCTATAGGCCCATAGTGCATCCTCCAACCTCAAACTCCAATCCTTCCTATTCGGCTTGACTACTTTCTCCAAAATAGACTTGATCTCTCGATTGGACACCTCAACTTAGCCATTGCTTTGTGGATGGTAAGATGTGGAAATCTTATGCACAACATTGTATTTCCTAAACATTGCCTCCAACATCTTATTGAAAAAATACGTTCCTCTATCACTAATAATGGCCCTTGGAGTTCCAAACCTGAAAAATATATTAGATTTCACAAAATCCACAACAACTTTAGAATCGTCAGTCCTTAGTGGCTTTAGCCTCCACCCACTTAGAAACATAATTAACAGCCAAAAGTATGTAAATATTACCAAAAGATGAAGGAAATGGTCCCATAAAATCAATGCCCCAAACATAAAAAATCTCAACAATTAAAATAGGAGTATGTGGCATTTGATTTCTAAGTGATAAATTACTTGTCCTTTGACAATTGTCACATGATTTACAAAATAGATAAGAGTCCTTAAATAGAGTTGGCCAATAAAAACCACATTCTAAAACCATATGAGCTGTTCTTTTAGGTCCAAAATGACTTCCACAAGCATAAGAATGAAATAAGGTTAAAATAGATAAGAATTCATTTTCAGGCAGACACCTTCTTAATGCTTGATCAGCACAAAATTTCCATAAGTATGGGTCATCCCACACATAATATTTAGCATCACTTTTAAGCTTATCTTTTTGAGAATTAGAAAGATTATCAGGCAAATGTTTACCCACTAAATAATTTGCAATAGGTGCATACCAGGGTAATGTCTTATCAACAGAAAATAATTGCTCATCTGGAAAAGATTCTTGCAATGGCAGCTCATCTTCATTATGTATCAACCAGCTCAAATGATTTGCTACCACATTTTCTGCTCCTTTCTTATCTTTAATCTCCAAGTGAAACTCTTGTAACAGCAAAATCCACCTAATAATCCGAGGCTTGGATTCCTTTTTTGAAAGCAAATACCTGTGTAATACCCCAAAATTCGACATGACCCAGATTATATTCTAACCAAATAAAATAAATTATGTGATGATAATGATTCAGAATAGCTCAAAATACAGTGAGCCATGATTGGATTAATTATTAGGAAATACTAATCCAGGCCACTAAAAATGATGTAGGCTCAAGAAATTAATTGACCCAGATGACCGAGCACTGAGATAAATAAATGAGGCCAATACGAATAATTAATTATGAAAAATAAAAATATGAATATCATTTGAGACACGAACGGGTTGTCAAAATAAATAATTATGATAATTGAGCCTCAGTTGTATGGCAAATCTACTAGTCATTTTATAATATAATATTTTATATTATAAAATATTATAAAATATTTAATACGGTGAGATAGAAAAATATATATATTAAGACTCAATATATATTGGAAGCTAATTAGGCACACCCATATAATAAATATATATATATATATATATGCAGTCCATAACCATACAGTTATACGGGAATTCTCAGTAAAATGGTGGGATAAGTTAGTCCCTGAAAAATTTATCTATTTTATCATGAAAGATCACCCTCATCCAGTTATGTCCTCAGTTGAACCCATTGCACATAGGACAAGGTCATCCACCTCTTTGCCTCCTGACCTATTGCAAGGACAATCCAGAGATGAGCTTAAGCAACTTGCCCGACAGCTCATGATACGTGTAACTCAAATGGGAGATGATCCCGAAACCCATTCAGATGCAGAATCCAGCCGTCTAGTATATATATATATATATATATATATATATATGAGCAGCCGAAGCTGCTAGAAGCATGTGATAAAAAGGGGCCTATATTATATAGATATATAAATAGATACATGTATAGTCAAATAATTTACATGCATATAAATAAAATAAAGAAAAGAAAAGAAAAAGAAAAAAAAAAAAAGAGCTAAAAAGAGCTTGCAAGCCGCCACTCTTTCCCTTATACAATAATATTATTTATGAATGGTTAAGTAGCAGCCAACTCAGGAGCTTAGATATGTGAATAACACATATAGCTAACTAGAAGACAAATCAAGAAGAAGAGGGTAGAAGGTTCTAGGAGCTGTCAAAACAAAGGGACTCTCCATACGTCTAGATTATTCTCCCCTTTAGTATTTATATACACATATATAAAAAGATAAAAGAGAGAAATCGGGGGAGCTACAGCAAACCACCAAAATTGAAGCAAAAATTCATTTTGAGAAGGAACGATTGGCTCAGCATGAAGGTGGAATCACGGGTTCAGAAAGTAGAGGCAAATCGTTTGCTCCTTTTGACAACTCATAAGCAACGGAAGCGCAGCAGCGTGTTGGTTATGTGTATATGGACATGTGTATGTGATGGTGCAGCGTGTTTGTGTGACGGTGCAGCAGTGTGTTGGAAAAGGGGAGCACGAAGCAGCAGTCCTGGAGAGAAAGCATGTCACGGTAGATTTTCCATCTCACTCGGCATTGACGAAAGAGACCTGGGTGAGGTGGTGAGTGCACATATGTCTATATTGAGTAGCGGCACCAAAGGAAATCACGAATTGCGTACGCAGGTGGAGTTTTACCTGCTGTCCTCTTTTGAGTTGTGCATCAGACAATGTAATATTGGTGTTGCCAGCTTGTGCGTTGGTAACTCAGGTGACCACAAAATGGAGAAGGGGAAATCTATGGTCAGAGTTCTGAATTTGGATGGATGCTTGAGAGGTCTGATTTGTATAAAGATGTTGCTAGATTGTGACTCACATTTGATCTCTGTTTTAAGCTTTGTTGGCATCGGGTGGTCATGGATTCTAAGCCAACGCTTGGAGCTAAAGAAGAAGCTCTGAATTCTCATTTTTTTCAAATGGGTTCGTGGAGCCTGGGAATTGTGAAAAGGTGGGAATTACTAATGTTGAAGTGGATTCTGAGGTGAAGCCAAAATTAGAAATATGTCAAGTGTGCTTAATCTTTCTCTGTTTTGGAACTTTGTTGTTGTGGTGGCTTCACTGGCTTGCGAATTACAGAATGAATAGAAGACGAGATTGAAGGAGTTCTATTATTGTCCAAGGTTATTGTGGTTTTGAGACATCTTGGCTTTGAATTTCTGTAATCAAACTCTCGCTGGTATTTCATGGTTGCTGCTATAATTAGGCGATACACAGGATTAATTGAATATGTAGGTAGTATCATATGAAGGCTTTGAAGATAGGTCATAGTTGGTAGCAGAATTATTTGAGGAGATTGTCCAGGCAGACCTTGAGGTGTTGTGCAGCGGTTTATTTATGGAATCCAAATGAGGTCTAGCCATTCTTGTTGGGATATTGTGCATATGATTCAACATATGCAAAGAGGGAAAATCCAGTAATAGATGAAGCTGACTGTTCGGGTTTGAAGCAGGCTAATAGAAGCAGCAGAGCTGCTGTTCAGTGATAGAGGTTGGGGAAACCTGTAACTATCGGATGTTGTGATTTCTATGATGAATTGGAGGAAGGGAAAGTTCTTTAATATCTGATCGATGGGATGATAAAGGGACAGAATTTGTCAGGATCATCATCTACTTGGTGTAAAGAAAGGCTGAAGAAGCTGATGAAAATGGATTTAAAATGGTTGGCCGACTCGATCAATCTGCCGGTGTGTTTTCTTTAACTATGGGATGATCTGTTGGATGTCGAATCAATTATGATGATCATCAAAAGGATAATGCCTAGAATATGCAGAGACGTGGCTAATGACGTATCTGGAGACCGTTGACGTGGCTAATGACTTATCTGGAGATTGTCTGTAATTTGAGATAAGCATATATTCAGGTGAGTAACTCGGACTCCTGACTTGGTGTATATTTTTGAATACTGTACTGCTTTATATGTTGGATTGTTTTATACAACGTATTGTTTTAATGCATATGCTTTCATGCATACTCTTTGCACTGCATTGCGCATGGCATGGTTCTATTCTGTCTTGCCTTTTGATGTATCCTGTTTTGATTCTGTTCGGGTTTGTCCTGTTCTGTTATACGCCATTTGGAATCTGTTCTGTTTTGGCTCTATTTTGATCCGATCTGTTCTGTTAAGGGGTGAGTATAAGTCCTACCCCAGAGGGACCAGGCGGTTGCTCCTGACGAGGAGTGAGTATAAGTCCTACCCTAGAGGGACCAGACGGCTGCTCCTAATTTGTTTTGTTAGGGGGTGAGTATAAGTCCTACCCCAGAGGGACCAGGTGGCTGCTCCTGATGAGGAGTGAGTATAAGTCCTACCCCAGAAGGACCAGGCGGCTGCTCCTGATAAGGAGTGAGTATAAGTCCTACCCCAGAAGGACCAGACGGCTGCTCCTGATCTGTTCAGTTTTGATCTGTTGTGTTCTGACCTATTCTGTCCTAATCTGTTCTGTTTGATCTATCTGATCTGGTCAGTTCTGATATGTTCTGTTCTGTTATGTTTTGATTTGTTCTGTTTTGGCTCTATTCTGATTTGTCTGATCAGTTTGTTCTGATATGATATGTTGGAGCTGCATTTGTTCTACATGAGTTGCATTATTCTATTTGAGCTGCATTTGAGCATACATGTATATATGAACTGGATTTGAAACCCATGGCAGGAACCTATGTTACTCATTGAGCTTGTTTAAGCTCACTTCATTTATCTAACATTTTTCAGGGATTATCTTCACGGGATTAGAAAGTACAAGGAGATGATACTAGTAAGCTGTGAGTCATCTCGAATAAGGTTCTGATGGCAATAAAATGTGGAGACTTGAGTCCTAATGGATTGACTCTGGTTATTCAGGTGAGTGACATGTTTATGATTGACTTCATTGATATGTATTAGATGTTTTCGAACATGGCTCATGGTAATGGTACTCTAGAGATTAGATATGTTCAGTGCTCTCTGACTAGTGATAGATGTGCTCTGTGGCTTAGAGTTATTAATTATTTAGTTATAGACTTACTCTGTGGTACATACCTCTAATTGTGGTATATTGATGAGTTGCGTTCCCGAGATAAAAAGGTTTTAATTTCCGTTGTTCTGACCCTACATTTAGAATGCAATTCATCATAAGGTTCAGAAGTTTGCCTTTGGTTGGTCGCATTGTCTATCGGGAAATCAGCAAGGCGGCTAACTGGCATCACATCTTCGGCATCCGCGTAGGGTGGGGTGCGGGATGTGACAACCTGAAAGTAGTATGATCAGAATAAACCACAACTTTAGTACCAAGCAAATAAGACCAAAATTTTTCTGAAGCAAAAACAACAGATAAAAGTTCTTTTTCAGTCGTAGTGTTAAATCTGAGTTGCATTTAAAGTCCTGGAGGCATAATAAATGGCATGAATAGCTTTGCCAACTCTTTATCCTAACACAACTCCTACTGCATAATTGCTTTCATCACACATAATCTCAAATGGCAACTCCCAATTTGGTGGCTGCATCACTGTTGCTGAAGTTAATAGCTTCTTCAATTTGACAAATGTATCCTTACTCTCCTCATCAAACTGAAACTATACATCCTTTTGCAAGAACTTACACAAAGGCAATGCTATCTTTGAAAAATCCTTGATAAATCTACGATAAAAACCTATATGACCAAGAAAAGAACGAATCTCTCGCATATTTGCAGGGTAAGGTAAAGCAGAAATAATATCTATCTTTGACTTATCTACCTCTATTCCTTTAGCTGAAAGAGCATGCCCAAGAACTATACCTTGCTCTACCATGAAATGACACTTCTCCCAGTTAAGATCAAGATTAGTTTCTAAACATCTATCAAGCACACGAGTCAAATTATCTAAGCATGCATCGAATGAATCACCATATATTGTGAAATCATCCATAAACACCTCAATGTAACTCTCTAAAAGATCAGAAAATATACTTACCATGCATCGTTGAAAAGTCCCTGGTGCATTACAAAGTCCAAATGGCATTCTACGGTAAGCAAATGTACCAAATGGACAGGTGAAGGTTGTCTTTTCTTGATCTTCTAGTGCAATCACAATCTGGTTATAACCTAAAAAACCATCCAGAAAACAATAATAAGTATGGCCAACTAATCTCTCTAACATCTGATCAATAAAAGGAAGAGGAAAATTATCTTTTCAGGTTATAGAATTCAACTTCCTATAGTCAATACAAACTCTCCAACCTGTTTACACACGTGTGGGTACCAACTCATTATTATCATTTTGAATTACTGTAACACCAGATTTCTTTGGAACAACCTGCACTGGGCTTACCTATTGGCTATATGAAGTTGGGTAAATGATACCTGCATCAAGTAACTTCAAAACCTTCTTTTTCACTACCTCTATCATAGGTGTATTCAATCTGTGCTGAGCTTCCCTAGTTGGTTTAGCTCATTCTTCTAACAGAATGCGGTGCATACACACAGTAGGGCTGATCCCTTTGATATCTGTAATTGTCCAACCAAAAACCATTATACGCTCCCTTAAAACTGTTAATAGTTTATCCTCTTGTACTTTAGTCAAATTGCTAGCAATAATTACTGGCAGTGTATCATTCTCCCCTAAATATGTATACTTCAAGTGAGCTGGTAATGGTTTCAGTTCTAAATTAAGGGCCTGCACAACAGAAGGTAAAAGTTTGTTGTGAGTAAAAGGTAACCGAATGGAAGATACTGCATACTTATCTAAAATCACAGGCAAAGAATGTAATGCAGCTACAGTCTCCTTCAGATCATGATTTTGCTCAATTTCTTCTTCTTTCTCTAATTCCAAACTGTTGGTAATTGCAACCTCCAAATGTTCCTTACTTGTTTGCTAAAAAATTTCCTGCTCTAAAGGGTTAATAACATCAATAGCAAAAACATGATTAATATCACTAGGGTACCTCATGGCCTTATAAATGTTGAATTGAATCTTTTCACCATCAAATTCCATTGCCAAGGTACCATTATGCACATCAATCATTGTTCTAGCTGTTTTCAAGAATGGTCTCCCCAATAAAATATGTGCAGGATTAGGAGATGTATCATCATCCATATCCACAATGTAAAAATCCGTAGGAAATATTAATTCATTCACGTGCATTAACACATCCTCAATCACCCCTTTAGGGTAAGCTTTAGTACGATTAGCCAACTGTATAATAACACCAATATTTTTCAAAAAACCTAAACTTAAAGAAGCATAAACAGATCGTGGCATGACATTAATAGAAGCTCCTAACATGACTCTTTCAAATCTAGTATTACCTATTCTACATGGAATGGTGAACATACCTGGATCTTTAATCTTAAGGGGGAGCTTTCTTTGAAGAACTGCTGACACATTCTCCCCCACACTTACCTTCTCATCATCTCTTAATTTTCATTTGTTAGTGCATAATTCTTTCAAAAACTTTGCATACCTTGGCACTTGCTTAATTGCATCTAGTAAAAGAATATTTACCTCTACCTTGCAGAATGTCTCTAAAATTTCTTTCTCTTGCTCCAACTTCTTAGACCTTACATATCTGTATGAAAAAAGTAGGGGGTTAGTCTTAACTTGAATAGAAGGATTATGAATTACCTTAGATATTTTTACCTCCTTCTTAGTCTCCTCCTCAACAACTATAGTAGTGGATTCTGGTACTTCCAATTGTTTGCCACTCCTCATTGTTATAGCACGTGCATTCTCTCTTGGATTAATAATAGTTTGAGAAGGTAACTTACTTGAGCCTTGAAAATCCAATTGACCAATTGTGGTAGCAAGCTGACTTACCTAATTCTCTAGATTTTGTATGGAAGTCCTTGTCTCTTGTTGGAATTGCTGCGTATGGGTCATGAAAGTTTTAAACATATCCTCAAGAGATGTTCCAGAACTGAAATGAGCTGCTTGTTTAGTTGGATGCTACTGTTGAACCTGTTGAAAATCGGGCTGCTTATTCGGAAAAGCATTTTTCATTAGCTACCTATTTCCTCCATAGCTCAAATTGGGATGATATCTCCATCCTGGATTGTAAGTATTAGAGTAGGGATCATATCGGAGCTGGGGTTGTCCTGGGAAATTTCCCACTGCATTAGCTTGCTGAACAGTTTCATCTTTTTATAATGTTGGACACACATTTGTATTATGTCCTGACAACGAAAAAATTCCACACACTTTTGATGCTTGCATGTTCCCTACAGCCATTTGACGAACCATAGCAGTTAAATCAGAAATTTGACATTTAATGTTAGAAGTACTTACCTCATTCACCTTTTTACGTGTATGCTCCATTCTGGTTCCATACTGCTGTGAATTGGTTGCCATGTTTGAAATCAAATTCCTCGTAGCATTTGGGGTCCTATCAACTAGTGCTCCTTCACTAGCAACATCTATCATACTTCTATCCATTGGCAAAAGCCCCTTATAAAAATATTGAATTAAATGCTGATCATCAATTTGGTGTGGTGGACAGCTCGAACATAACTTCTTAAACCTCTCCCAATACTCGTAAAGAGATTTTCCATTATATTGTCTGTTGCTACATATCTTTTTTCTTATATTAGCAGCCCTAGAAGTAGGAAAATATTTTTCAAAAATAGCCTCTTCATCTCATTCCATGTCTGGATCGATCCGGAAGGAAGATAATATAACCAATCCTTTTCTAAGTCTGCCAATGAGAATGGAAAAGCCCTAAGCTTTATCTGCTCCTCTGTTATTCCTTGAGGCTTTATGCTAGAACACATCACATGGAATTCCTTCAAATGCTTGTATGGATCTTCACCTGTAAGACCACGAAAGGTAGGCAAAAGATGTATTAGTCTTGATTGCAACTCAAAAGCAGCAGCTAAATCAGGATACTCAATACACAATGGTTGTTGATTTAGATTATGAGTAGCCAACTCCTTCAAAGTCCTAGGAGCCCTATTGTTATTAAGAGCAGCCATATCTTCCTCTTTTGAATCACTATATGAACTGTTAAAATTTATAGTTGCAATTCGAGCTTGCCAAGTCTCTTTTCTCAACTTTCATGCAGTTTTCTCAATCTCTGGATCAAATTTTAACTCATCAGATTGAGAAGATCGAGTCATAAACCAAAAAGAAACAGGAAATAAATAAAAATAAGCAAAAATAAATCAGAAAAAATCAAAAATAAATAACCAAAAATACAAAAGTGGCCCAAAACCCTAGTAAACGATGGAATTTGGCCTTAAGAGGGTAGGGCTAGTGAATCCTCAAAGGACTGACTAATCTTGTGCAGATTGTCATTTCCTTCAAAACAAGTACTCGCTCGTCACCTAATTCAATCGCAAATTTCCAAATGAATAGTACCACCTAGAAAAATCAACCGAAAACCTAAAAAAAAAATAAAAATAAAAATAATTCAGAATTTAACAAATAGAAATTAAAACACAAATTGAACTAAAAGTAACAAATTAGAAAACAAGAAAATAGTTAGAATAATATAAAAAAAAAAAAAAACAAAAATGACAGAAAACACTCCCCGGCAACGGAGCCAAATTTTTGGAAGCGCGTTGTTAACACTCCAAAAATATTTAACCTTACTTCTTAACACAATAAAATAAAACAAACACAGTAGCTAGATGAATAAGGGTCGAACCCACAGAGAGTGTTCACAATTTATTTTTTTTATTTATTCTGACCAATTCTAAACTGAAATTCAATTAATAACAAAACAATAAATGGGGGGGGGGGGTTGTAATTCTGATCAAATTGATTATGATTGAAAACTAAATTAATAACAGAAATCAATGAATTAAAACTTCAATTCTTTGGTTCAATCTTACCCTCGCAGTTAATGGAACAATCAATCAACTATAACATTATTCTGCCCTTTAATGAATCTAATAATCCTAGGTAACAACAAGCTCTGCTATCAGAAATTCTCTTTAATTCCTCACTAATGAAACAAGCTCTTCACTAGATTCTAACCATTAGACAATTTAGAACAAGCTCTCTAAATTTAATATAATAGAAGCATTAATGTCAAGGAAATTAGACTATTCTAAGCAACAATCACACAGGCTCGGACTGTTTAACTTAGATCATGATAATCATAGCAATAAACAAAAGCTTGTCCACAATCATCTATCACTATTTGCCACAATTGATTAGGAACAATATCAATTACGTATATACTTCCTGAATCTAGCAATTTGTAATAATCTGATCAATTCAGTAGGCCTTAATTAAATCAATCAAACCAAATATCGATAAAATAATTAAAACAGATTATCATGAATAGATTTCATAAGAAAATGGAGAAATAATGTTACTGATTTGATTCAACCATCAAATTGCAATAAGGGTTCGAAATCCCCTTGAACTGAATTGGAAAATCTAGCCTGACATCCTTGAATAAGAAAATCCTAATAATTTATTTCTGTCTCTCAAACTCTCATCCGTTTTGCGCCACACGTACTGCTCTCTTTTTGCGTCACACAGCTCCCTCTGTTTTCATTTTTCTTTCACGCGTTTTAAATACCCAACGCCTCACAAGCCTCTTGGGATTTTCATAACCCTAGCCCACCTTTTTTGCTTTGACTTTTCTTCCTTCTTTTTTTGTTCTCTAGCGCAGCGCCTTTTTGGTTCAGACCTCACTCACCTTTCCAGCTACACCCAGCCGCTTCCTTTCTTTCATTTTCTTTTTTATTTTTCTTTTCTATTCTCTTGCCCAGACCCACCTTGATTGGCTTTTCCCTTTCTTTCTCTTGACTTTCCTGCGCAACCCACTTTCTTCTTTCTCACATCCCTGGTTCCAACGCCTCAGCCGCACAGCCCACTTTTGGCCCTCACTTGAAACTCCATAGATCAAAACTGTCTAAAGGCTGGAAATTGCACAATATACTCCATATCTATTCTTTTACCTTCAATGCCTCCCTAATTCAATAAATATATTAATCAGCTCACTTAAATAGAAAATATGCCATAAAACTAAATATAAAGGAATTAAAAATATTAAATATTATGCTCTTATTAGTTGCCACATTAACAGGATAACGATTTGAGTTCAAAAATAGGCAAGCAAGCATATCATCAATAAAATAGAATGTCAACAAATAGTCCAAGGACAGGCTCATAAGGCGTATCTATAATCAAAGAGTACATCATCAACATAGGCTTGCAAAGCATATTAATGATCCACGAGTGCATTACTAGAATATCAATAAACGATATGAGATACTAACAAAACAGATGTTGTCATATATAGGGCTTGGCCTACCCTCAAAAGCGCTTGTCCAGATCCACCCCACTATCAGGCTATTAGATAGCACTAAAGCTCTGTATATATACATACATATATATATATATATATATAATGTCCTCCATGGACTAGGTGTTGGGCATCATTCCTAAACACTGACCCATAGGTTCACAAGCATCCGTGAATCAGGTGGACATTGTGATAGATCACAACTCTAGACACTCATAATAATATCATGATTATCACAATTCTACAGGTGATTTGTGGAATAGAAAATTCTCAGTAGTGAGGTATAATTTTCCAATATCCAAGCAAGTATAAAAATAGACAAATAATAACATGAGGATATTGGCAATCAAATTCTCAACAATTCCATGATACTAGGACAAACATCAAATTATGCAGATCATTAATGACAGGTATGTATGGATTACAAATTGACAGCATCAAGGAAATAAACTGTGACGTGGCTAGGAATACCATATGCCAGAGTTCAGGTTTACTTACTTCACAATAGTTTCCCTTCCTTTCACGAGGAATCATACTTCTTTTTCCTTTCGCTTGGAAGATCCTATAAATTAGGAAATATTATTCAGTATTCATAAACTTAACCTAATTTTATATATAAATTTTCTGTCTTTAAATCTCATGCGTCGTGTTTTAAGTCCATAGGCTTATTTTTCCCCTCTTGGTAGCATCAACGTATTTTTAGAGTGCCTTAAAAATAGCCCATTTCATGTATCAGTATTTTAGATATTTATTTTGACAAAACGAACTCTACTGTTGAGTCCGAAACATCAAAAAATTATAAGGCACGTATTTTCATAATTTTTGAGGGTTGTTTGGTCTAATTATTTGGTCCTCAAAATATTTTTGGGATTAACCCAGTTCATCCGTTCACATTTTTTAGGGTTTAATTTCGTAATTTGGACTCCGCTATTGAGTTTGGAATACCCAAAAATGTTGGGTTATACTATCTTTTTATTTTATTCAGACATCGAGAATATTTTATAAATTTAAATTAATTTACTTATTTTATTTTATATTATATATTTATTTAAATATTATTTTAACCAAGTGCCTTAGTAGCATAGTGGTTCACATGTGTGGGTTAGGGCTGACACACACGTACATATCAGTGGGTCGAAACCTACTAGCCGTAGGTTCCTTATTTTTTTTTCTAATTATTTCAGAACCAAACAACGGAAAGGGGCATTAAATGTGGATAATGTATCCTTGTTCAAAATAGGGCTAAGTAAATTGAATTTATTATACATGTAGCCAAACATACTCGGTTTTGCTTTAATTTAAAACCTATCCTCCAAATGACATCCGTTCCACTAAGCCCATTTGTACGATGGGCAAGTCCTGACCCAAACCCAGATCCGACCCGAGATCGACCCTCTACTGTTTATCTTCTTCCCGCTTCCCCTACACTGCGCTGCCCTAATCGCAAGTTTCAAAGGTTTCCTATTTCGTGGAGTTTTAGAACTCTTTTTTGACTACTTTCAAATCCCATGGATCCCTAGAATAGTAAGGGTCATTGTGGAATTGGTTTAGGGCATTAAGATGAGCTCAAGAGCTTGGTCGAGTGTTCATGGTGGTTTTTGAAATTTTCCTAGTATATGCTCGTTTCTTCATAAAAATTGATGAGGTTTGGTTTATGATGACCCTCTCATCGTGGGGAATTAATTCCCGTTCCAAAAATCAAACTTTAGGGTTCAAATTGTAGGGTTGGCTCTCTAAGTCGTGACCTATAACTCAATTTTTAGTAGCCTTTCTTTGAACATTTTGATTGCAGCCTAGGGTTTCTACAATTTTTATAGTGTCCAGTTGAAATCTTGAGAATCAAAAATGGATTTTATTTAGAAGGATTCAGACCTATATTCAAGGTCCTTCTATGGCGGTTCTGACTTGTTTTGGGTGTTCTAGGGTCTTTCAGACCTTATATCGACCTCTAGACTACTAAATATTAACTTAAAGATTCATATAAGTGATTTAAATAAAGTAAAATGAGATAGTTAAGAAGAATTTCTAAAGAGAGAAATTTACTTGTTTTTTCTCTTCCCAATTTCCTCTTCCTCCCTTTTCTAACAGTAGCTTCTCTATGTCCTTCTTCCGCACGTTCATCTCTCTTTGTTCAGTTCTTCTTCTTCTTTCTTTCACTCTCTCACTCTTTCTCTCTCTTTTTGTACTTCACACACATGCAAAATCAGTTATATCCTACTCATACACACTCCTTGCTTAGACACACATACCTCACACAACACACAACATATTTATCTTACACTTGTCCTTTATATATATATATATATATATATATATATATGACATGCAGTTTATAGATTTCTAGTTTATAGACTGCCAAAGAATCTGTAACTATATATATATATATATATACATATATATATATATATATATTCTCACACAGAACACACACATAGGTCATGCAGATATATATATATATATATATATATAGGTTCATATGAACATCATATATATATATGTTTGGTGGCATATATAGCACAAAGTGCTCATAGCCCAAATGATATTCTCTTTGGGCTTTAAATGTCTCCCCATTTTGGTCTAGGGTTCAAACCCTTTTGGCCACCTTTTGGCTTTATTTTTTCCTTTTTCCCTCTTATGCCTTCTTTGGCATTATTTGTCAGATTTTTTAAATTGTGTCTTAATTGTTTTAAAAATCCCTTCGTATTTTTGCATTGCTTTGTAAGTTCAACTTAGCAACAAATGTGGGAGATATGAATGAATGTGTAGAACCAGTATCAAATAGTACATACATAGGTTGGGAACAAACTGAAAGAGTACTTGCGACCACTAGGGTGGTAGCTTGAACATCACCCGATGTAATGGAGAAAACCCTTCCCGGGCACTACTGGTCGTATCTTGGTCCTTCATTTCTGGTCTGTGGTTGTGCGACAGAGGCTAATAAGGTAGGTGCAGAGCTAATCATAATCCTCCCACTCTTGGGACAATACCTCATGGAGTGTCTAGTCTGGCAATAGCTAAAACATGCATCGGTGTTCCTGTAGCACGGTCCCTTATATACCTTCTGGCAGGTAGGGGCATTTAGTTGCGCCCCCATTGTTGTGGTTGGCCTTTCGCTGACTAGGCCCTATCCTTGTACTGCGCGAGCCTACACCTGGCTTGATGAGTGAAGATCCTCGTCCTCTATCTCTGCTGCCACTTGACCTCTAACTCCCTTTTCTCTTCACATACTCTTCTCTACTATGCTCTATAATTCTCGTCGTCGCCATTACTTCATTATAAGTGGTTAGTCGTTGGGGCCTGATTCTATCTTTGATGGCCCACTTCAAACCTCCTTCAAACTTTCGGGCCTTCAGGATTTCTGTATTGATAACATAAGGGGCAAACCTGGCCAACTCACTGAACTTGGCCTTATACTCATCAACCATCATGCCCTCTTGTTAAAGGACTAAAAGCTCAGCAATCTTCTGATCTCTTGCTTCTTGGGGAAAGTATTTCTTGTTGAAGATTTCAGTGAATCGCTGCCAGCTCATGTTGGGCTCTCGGGCTTCCTCTAGCAGCCACCACTTATGAGTCGCTCTTTTAAACATGTAGGTGGCATAAGCCAGTTTTTGCTCTTCGATACAAGTCATGATCCAGAAGATTCTGTTCATTTCTAATAGTTATTCCTCAACTATTGTAGGGCCTCCCATGCCATCAAACGTTGACGACTTCAGATTTTGAAACCATTTATATGGGTACGACTGGTCTCTTTCATCGTCCTGTCAGGCTCCACTGGTTGCCAATATGGTTTTGTCGTGCAGGTTCGGTCTCACCCCCTTGGGGTCCAAGCAGAGCTTACACGATCCTCTCTAATATGCGCTCTACTTTATCTAGTCAATCTGAATCCATAGAGGTACTGCGGGTAAGGACCATCTACTACAAAAGAATCAGTATTTAGCAGTTAAGTAATCACTTAATCATTATAATAGGTTTTACTTAATAATTGTTCCTTAGACTCCTTAAGTCTTAGTACTCTAGTCCTAATCTCCCATGAACCACTAGAACTTTGGGCTCTGATACCACGTTTGTTACGACCCGTAACCCATCCTTTGCGGATCAAGGGCCTGCAACTAGGAGCAACGACTTGTAAGCCGCCCCCTGCCAAAGGATCTTAAACATTCTTAATTATTCATTAATTACATGCCATTTCATGTCATTAGTTTTTCTAATATCATCATCAGAGTATAATTTTATATGCTAAATTAAAGAAAAACTAGTGTTTAGTTACAGATCCTCAAAATAACAAAACATAGCCAAAACAGTGGACACATAGGAGAACTAAGACTACACTACCCTAGTCTATTACATTGATAGCAAAAGCGTCCACTATACTTACAAAAGGGACAATTTGTAGCAAATGGGGCGTCTATTCAATGTGTATGCCTAATGGTCCCTTTACAGTTCACTGTCCTGAAAAAGAATTGACATAATCGGAGTGAGCTAACTTAGCTCAGTAAATAAATTCCCTTGCTCTGCCATAGGTCAGGGTTAGTCCAAAAAGAAGGATGTGAAAATAGTAAACGAGGATATGATATCACAATAGCAAAAAAGGGATACAATGTCACAATAGCCAGTCACTAAAAATATGAATCAATAGAAATGACCTGTAGGTCCACAAGGCATATCTCAAGGCAGAATAAGCAAATCAACAACAAGGATTGGCCTATACAATGGTTAGTTGTCACAAATCACAAGATAGCAATTAAAGTCCAAAGATAGACAAGCAAGCATGTCATCAATCAAAATATATCAACAAATAATCCAAGGATAGGCTCACATTGTGTATCAATATCCAAAGAGTACATCATCAAACATATCCAAAGACAGGCTCGCAAGGCATATCAATAAATCAAAAGTGCATCATCAGAATATCAATAAACAATATAAGATACTAATAGAACAAATGCTGTCACAAATAGGGCCCGGCATACCCCCAAAAGCGCTCATCCAGGTCAACTTCACTACCGGGCTACTAGATAACATTAGAGCTCTTTACATATATCATGTCCTCGTGGACTAAGTGTTGGGTATCATTCCCAATCACCGACCCATAGGTCCAAAAGCATCTGGAATCAGATGGATACTGTGACAGATCACAACTCCAGGCACTCATAATAATATCATGATCGTCAAAATTCCACAGGCGATGTACATATTTGTGGAATAGCAAATTCTCGGTAGTGAGAAGCTTAACAATTTTCTAGTATCCAAACAATTATAGAAATGGACAAATAATCACATAAGGATATTAGCAATCAAATTCTCAACAAATCCAATATGTAGAACAAGCATTAAATTGTGGAGATCAATAATGTCAGGTATGTATGGATTATAAATTGGCAGCATCAAGGAAATAAACTGTGATATGACTAGGAATACCACATGTTAGAGTTCAAATTTACTTACCTCAAAATAGATTCTCCTCATTTCCAGAGGAAATCAAACTTCCTTTTCTTTTTCCTTGGAAGATCCAATAAATCAGGAAATATTATTCAGTTTGCTGTCATTCATAAACTTAATTTGATTTTATTATGAAACTATGGTCCTTTTGTCTCATGTGTCATATTTTAAGTCTATGGGCTTATTTTCCCTCTCTTGGTAGTATTGTCGTATTTTTAGAGTGTCCTATAAATAGTCCATTTCATATATCATTACTTTAGATAGTTAATTTTGCAAAACAGACTCTACCATTGAGTCTAGAACGTCGAAAACCTCTAAGGTACATATTCTCATAATTTTTGGGGGTTGTTCGGTATCATTATTTAGCCTTTAGGACATTTTTGGGATTAACCCAATTTGTCCATTCACATTTTTTGATATTTTATTTTGCAATTTGGACTCCGCCATTGAGTCTGGAATGTCAAAAAATGTTGGGTTACACTGCCTTTTTATTTTATTCAGACATCGACAATATTTTACTAATTTAAATTAATTAAATTAATTTATATTATAGATTTATTCAAGAATTATTTTAACCAACTGCCCCAGTGGCACAAGTGGTTCACACGCATGAGTTAAGTCTCACACACTATGCACACGCTAGTGGGTCGAAACCCACTAGCCACAACTTCCTTTTTTTTTTTTTTCCTGATTTTTCAAAACCAAACAGCAGCTAAGGATTGGTTTAGGGATAGGCTATCCCTATCCCATTCTTGGTTATTAAATTGAATTTCTTATTCGTGTATCCAAAAATAACCAATTCTGTTTTAAAATAGAACTAGCCCAATACAGTGTTGTTCCACCAACCTTTATTACACGATGGGGTGGGTCCCAACCCGAACCCGGATCCGACCTAACCCGACCCTTGTCATGTTCATCTTATTTTCCACTCGCGAGGCTACTGTAGCCCTAATTTGTAGAAATTTTCTGTTTTCCATTTCTTAGAGTTTTAGAACTCCTTTTTAACAACTTCTTGTTCCTATAAAATCCTAGGGTAATAGGGGTTAATTACGTGTTGGTTTGGGGCATTGGGATGAGCTCAAAAGCTCGGTCGAGTGTATAAGGTGGTTTCTGACATTTCCTTAGTACATGCTCGTTTCTCCATAAAAATGGATGGGCATTGGTCTGTGATAACCCTCACACCATGGGGAATCCCCATTCTAAAATCAGGTCTTGGTGTTCAAATTGTGGGGTTGGCTCTCCAAGTCGTAACCTGTAACTCAGCTTTTCATGGCCTTCTTTTGAGGGTTTTGATCGCGGCCTAGGGTTTCTACAACCCTTATAGTGTCTAGTTGAAGTCTTGAGCATAAAAAATGGGTTTTATTTATATGTGTTTAGACTTGAGTTTTGAAGGTGTAACAATGACGATTTGTGTTTTCCTAGGCTTAAACCCTCCTATTTTGTTTCCAATCCCTTGTGACACACACTAGAATTACATGCATGCATGTATATGACACTTAACCGCATTAATTCACTCTTTTAAGTTAGAAAGAGAAAATAAGTTTTATTGAAGGTTTTTTTTTTTTTTTTTTGCGAGGCAGGACCAGGTTTTGCGAGGTAGGACCATCCCTTTGGTCAAGGTTCGTTGGAACCATCATGGGGTCGAGGAGGCTACTTGGGAGCGTGAGGCCGAGGTTCGAGTTAGGTACCCCGAGTTGTTTGATCAGTGATGTATTTTCTTTTATTTTATGTTATTTTAAATTTCGGGACGAAATTTTTGTAAGGAGGGAAGGATGTTATGACATGGAATTTTTTTTTTTTTATTCTTTGTTTTTATTATTATTGTTATTATTATTATTATTGTTAATATTAAAATGTATATTAACATTATTTAAAATGCATGATGTATGTATGTGTACATGTATGAAGTGATGTATGTACAAGTGTATGTGTAAACATGTATGTATATATATATATATATATGGCAGTGTGTGTGCAGCAGACTTGGAGAGTGTGTGAGGGAGGTGTCGGCTAAGTGTGTGTGTGTTTAGTGTGTGTACCTAGTGTGTGATGATGATATATATATATATAGGTGTATAGGGCAGCTTTGCATTAAATGCAAAGCTGCATGGTGGAAGAGAGCAGGGTGGCTGATGCAGGGTGATAGAAGTCAGGAAAAGGGGCTGTGGTGTGAGAGACGTGTGAGAGTGGGTGTGTGGTGTATAAGTGTTGGTCTCGGTTGGGATGAGAGAAAGGATAGAAAAATTGAGAGCAAGGGAGAAAGAGAATTCTAGAAGGGAGAAGAGCTCTGTGAAGCTTGATTTAAGCTTGGAATCAGAAGGTGGAGGAGGTGCACGGCTAAAGAGAGAAACCCACAGGAAAACCGTAAGTAGCCTTTTCAGTTTTGATTTCTTTTAAAGCATGATAATTAGTTTAATGTATATGATCTTAGAAAGCATTTTGTAGGGTTTATTTTGCAAAAAGAATGATAGAAAACGGTTAAGAAAACAGGGAGAAAACCTAGGTTGCAGGTCACGGGCATAAGAGTTGGGTGTTGTCATTTTATATGTAAAACTCAGTTTAAATAATAGGGAATGAACCCTAGGAGGTGCAGAAATCATTTGGGATTGAAATGGGGGTTAAACCGTGACCGAGGAGTCACGAAAATGGAAGAATAGGGTCGGCTGGAGTTTTGACCGAGGGATTGACCCTCTATTTCGTGAAAATCCAATGGGTGGAATCCAAAACTGAACCTACATATGAAATCCTTGGGAGAAAATGAAGAAAACTGAATTTTTAAAACTTGAAAATCTCGTCGGAGACCAGTCGCCGGCGCCAGAGAAGGCGCCAGAACCCTACCGGAGGCTCGCCGGGAAAACGGGGAAGAAGGGTGACTGTGCGGGTCGGGTTTCGGTCCGGGTCGGGTCCAGTTCGGGCAGAGTTGAACCGCCCCTTGCCACGTGTCGCTCCCATGTTTTAAATTAAAAGGAGATTGGGACTGTTTGGTTCCTAGGGTAAGAAATTGAAATTTAAATTGAATTGGGGGATGGGGATATCCTATTCCAGGTTTGAGGGATAGCCACTGTTTGGCTATCCATAGTGAGAATAGGGTTTTCTTAAATTACAAATTGGCCCCCCTGACTTTTAGAAATTATAATTTGGCCCAAGAAGTTACGAAAATTACGAATTGACCCCCCCAACTGTTAATAATTATGTTTTGACCCTCATGAATAAAATATTAAATATTAATTAAATTAATTAAATTAATTAAATATTTTAAATTAATCCGGAGTCCAAATGAGACAAGTCATTAGTGTATTTTGACTATCTCGACCATTCTGAGACCAATGGTAAGGTCCGTTTTACGAGACGGAGTCCCAAAAAATAAAAGACCCGTAGTAACCTTAAAAATTATCAAAATGCCCCTAAATAGAAGTACAGTCAAACGAACTCCGAATTAAGTAAACAAATAGTGAAACTTTATTATCTCGAGCATTCCGGACTCAACCGTGGAGTCCAATTTGTGAAAAGAGGTCATGAAATGTAGGGACCCGTGAAAAGTGTAAAATGACTGTTTTGCCCTTTTGAACCCAGATGTCCGAATTGAGTTCTACAAGAACTTGAACTTATTTTCTTCAACGTCCTAGACTCAATGGCAGAGTTTAATTTAGTAGAATAGAAACCTATGAATTGAAAGACATAAAATTTGATGAATAGCATAAATTCAAATGACAATAGACTGAGTTGTAATTTATGCTTTTAGGGACACTGACAGGACAGGAGAGGACGATCTGATCTCCTGCATTTTCATTGACCAGTTTAGTTACGTGTCGTACACGATCTTCTAGGGTTGAGACTACCCGACAGGTATGGTGTTTTGCTAATGTTAGAAATGAAGTTAAGTTAGGAATGTTTTGTGAATGACTGGAATGACTTATGTGTTTATGTGGAATGTGCTTACTTGATGATTTAGAGTTGGTTGTTCACATGCTTACATGTTACTTGTACTTTATGAAAATTTATTGAATGATGAATGTGAATCATGCCATATGTTTAAGTTGATTATATGAGATATGCTTGCATGTAGAATCGGTTGGTGATTTATGTATTATTGTCTCGAGCATGCTATTTTGTGGAAACCATGTTTCATTGAGATTGCATTGGCATATTGGCATATGATGAATTCTTTGAGAACATGGCGTGGGTAAGCACGTGGTGCTTTGCATTATGAGGGTGTAGATCCTGTGGTGAAAAACCCAAAATTGGCCATTGCATTGGTACTTCGTGCCATCGGGGGGTACCCGTAAATGAGACATAGGTTGTGGCATAGAGTTGTGCATGGGTGCGTCACGCATACCATTCATATATATATTACTGCGATGCTTTGAATGTCATTTAGATATAAATGTACACTTTGCACATGCCACGCCTTAGCTTTATTTCTTGCATTAGCACTTCATCATACCAGTAGTTGAGCTGACCCATTCGTGGGCAACATTTTTCAGATGAGGACCCTCCAGCCACTTGAGATTCTGTGATACCCTGATGGGGTGGAGCACGTGATATATTTTTGGTCCATGGGACTTGTATACTGTAATGTAAGGGCTTAAGCCCGAATGACCTATGAACGATGTATTTTATGTTATCTTATGTATTGATGGGAATGGATACATATTTAGTGGATTTATTTACCTTGTCCTTTTATTTATTTTATTTTTCTGTCTCGTTACTCGCGTCCCGAGTTCGTCGAGAATTCGGGGCGTGACAAAAGTGCTTGTAACTCAATTGGTATTCTTTTTGGGCTACGTTTTTCCTTCATTTGGTTTAGGATTCAAATCCTTCGGCCTTATTTTCCTCATTTTTCCTACTTATGCCTCGTTTGGCATTTTAGGTACTTTTTTTTTTGTCAAATTTTGAAATTATGCCTAAATAGCTTTAAAAATCTCTTAGTATTCTTGCCTTGATTTTGATTTTTGTGTGCTAAATTTTTACAGAGTAAACCTTATTTTTTTGTCATATTATATTGTATTTTATTTGACCAAAAATTATTTTGTATTTATTGACAAATTTGATTAAATTTTATTTTATTCGCGCATCGCTCTAATTTGCCCAATTTTTTCTTCGCGTACAAATTTTAATATTTATGGCCTACTAGTTTCAATTTAAGATGTCAAATAATTTAATATATAATTAATCCCATAAAAATGATATTAAAGTAAATTACTTTGGTTAATTAGGTCAGGATATTATAGAGTTTACACATAATTTTTCTTTTCTCCACTCGTGTGTGTGTTTGTGTTATATATATATATATATATATATATAGAGAGAGAGAGAGAGAGAGAGAGAGAGAGAGAAAGAGGAAATTGATGTTATTTCTTTATGATCAGAAAGACCTATGGCCATTCGCTACTTGTCAATAATTCAAGATCCAAGGGTCATCAGAAAAACTCCAGTGGTAGCCGCTCTGATGATAAATTCAGTTAAGAAAATAAAGCTATAATTGAAAAAAAGAGTTGAACCTCCATCAAAAGCATACCTTGTGATCTTATTTTTGGCTTGTAGATCTCCTAAGTTGAGTAGGATTAGGAGCCATAAAAGTAGGGATTTGAATATATCCGAAGATAGTAGTTGCCACTTTGAACTTTTTTTTCTTATTCTAAGGTTGGTAAGATATAGAAGGCAGTGCTATATTCTGAACTACATACCTCTGAAGCCCCCATGCCTGTGTGATCTGGATAAAACTAATTTTTCTTGATCTGTACCCTAAAGAGCTCTGTATAGACACATGTCATGCTTTGAATATGTTTGTCACTTTATAACATATCAACTACTCCCCCCTTGAGCCTCAGTTTTGTGGGACCCGTGCAGAGCTAAGGTTAGGATTTCTGAGGCATTAGATGTGTGATAGTTATAAATGCGTCGCTCCGTATTATGAGACAATCGTTGATGCGACATTTATTACGTCAGTCGCCGATTGGAATTGTGAGGCCATTATTGCTCTAACCGCCGCAACGGTTCAGAATTGAAAGCCTTCCTTGTGACATCGCCTCCTTTCATCATTCTCTGCCTTTCGAGAACGTATCATATTCTCGTGAGATGAGCTTTGGCGTCTAAGAAAATCAACTCCGATCAAATCTGTGGTCCAGTTCAATTCCAAAAACATTCTCTGAATTCCTTGCATCTTCTTCTACTCTTTTCCATTTTCTATTTAAACCATGTCAAATTTTGATGCTCAGTCAAGGTCTGGCTATAAAACAGAAGAGTCTTTGGAGATACACGACCAAACAGAAGTTAACCTTGTAGCTAGTAGCCCATCGGAGAATATAAAAAATAGGAATGTCAATAACCCAAATCTTGGTTCTAAAGTTAGGATAGTAGAGGCCCTTATAGAACCTAGAAATATCGAAGGGGAAACCTCGGGCAGACCCTACAAAAGGGAGGAAGGAGAAAGCGCCACGACTCAGGGCATGATAGACGTTTTGAGGGCTACTTTAGACTTCCCCATAAACATGTTCTGTAGGGTATCAAGACCCATGGATCACCCCTCCAGTACTGAGCAAGGCAAGATATATGTTTACCTTGAGTGGTTTGAGGTAGAGGTTAGGTTTCCCTTTCACCCTTTTCATTAGGGAATTTTTTAATTAGTTTAATATCTGCCCCGCTGATTTGAATATAAATAGTTAGAGGCATTTACTGGGGTTTATAATTTTAGGACACTTAAACAATGTCGAGGTAGACCTCCTATTAATAAGGATCAATATGGACATGAAATACCTAAAGTTGAAGTGCATGTTTTATATGTCTTTTGACAAAGGGTTTAGACCTTTCTCCTTTGTACCCTCTTCCAACAAGACCTAGAAGAAGTGGTACTTCTTCGTAAAAGGAGGATGGAAGTTCGAGGGCTTTGAGACCCGAGTTTCAACATTCCTATGGAAGATTGGGATTAAGGGTGAGGTCCCTTTTTTGTTTTGCATTCTCTGGGCTTTTTGATTCTGTTTATTGTTTCTCTTTTTTAGCCTAATCTTGTGCTTCCGTGCAGATAAGAGTGCTTGAAAGAGATCGATCTTCACAGTCGATCTTCAACAGAAGTACAAGAGGCTCTTTTAGACTAGAAACCATTCTCACAACGCCTGCTCTTTGCCTCAAAAATTTGATAGAGGCTGGCTTAGTATAGGATCGGACTGAAAGTTTGAAAAAAACCCTAGTGACAAATGGGCCCCAAGGAAGAAGAAGAAGAAAGTTGGGGAAAACTCTTCCCCTGCCAAGCCTCCCTTTCAAGTGAAGAGAAGAAGTTTAATTTCCAATTCCCCTAAGAGAACCGTCTCGGAGGATTTGGGGATTTTCCCTATTTAGGAGGCCTTTGTGCCTCCGGTGCCCACTGCTCTGAAGAAGAAAAGGGGGAAGGGCAAGTCTATTGCTATTTCTCCAAAGTCTGATGATTCCGGCAGGTCGGCCATGAAGAAAGCTTATAAGGACTCTTGGGCAACAGGCCCAAGAGAGTTCAAAGGGTTGAGGCTTTAGAAGATTGCCAAAGATCTGATGGCCTTTCACGTGAGGGTGAGTTCTGCATAATTTTTTCCCTCCTTCTTCTTTTTGTTTTTATTACTTTTCTCAGTTCTGTAACATATTCTGACCTGATCAGTGTTACTTATTTTTTCCAAGCTATGCATGGCTTGGCAATCATCATGGACTCTTTCGAGGATCCCAAGCAGATTGACGCCTTCCAATTTGAGCTTCATGAGACCAGATTTCAGCTAGGAACCGTACAGTCCTCGATGGTGGCAACCGAGGAAAACCTGAAATAAACTGCTAATTGCTACTCAATTCTGGAGTCCGAGAGGGACGCCCTCGTTACCGAACTAGAAAACCTTAAAAAGAGGTTTCCCGACTTCTAGGCTGCTTCTATTCAAAGGTTCAGGATACTGCTGAAATCGTCAGAGCTCAAACTAAGGTGGATCTGAAGGCTAAAGTCCACGATCTGGGTGGTGAGCTGATTAAGCATGGATACCGAGCCTTCAAGGTGAAGCTCTATAAAAAGTATCCCAAATTGGATCTGACTAGGGTAGATGACATTAAAGTCTCCCAAGTTCAGATTGATGTACCGGATGTTGACGACGAAGAAGAGAAGGTGGATTCAGAACTCCCTCAAGCTGCTGCTTCAAAGATTGTCGAACCAATAACATAGTAAACTAGGGATTTTTTGTATATAAATATATATATATATATATTTATCTTGTAACTTTCCCATATTTGGGCTAATATATGAAATTTTATTCCTTTTAGAACTTGTATCTTGCTCGATATTTTTGTGGTTTGTTTGACTTCAAGATAATTTCTTCAACATCCAGACCAGTAGAAAACATAAGCCCTTTAGAGACTCCAAAGCATTCATAAGCTATTTTAGAAGTCTAAAAAGTAGAATATACAAAACCGTAACACTTATAATTGAAACAAGGTTTCTTAAGTGTACTATATACTGATGATTCATGACAGACCTATATCACTTGTAAATAAAACAAGGGTTTCTAGAGGTCCGTAGAATGAGAAAAAGGGACCAGACCCATAGCATTCGTAATGAACACAAGGTCTCTAGTGCATTGAGTGAAATGGACCAGACCTATAGCACTTGTAATGGATACAAGGCTTTTAAGGGTCTATGCATTGATAAAATGGACCAAACCTATAGCACTTGTAATGGATACAAGGCTTTTAAGGATCTGCGCATTGATAAAATGGACCAGACCTGTGGCACTTGTAATGGATACAAGGCTTTTAAGGGTTATATGCATTGATAAAATGGACATACCTTATAACACTTGTAATGGATACAAGGCTTTTAAGGATCTGTGCATTGATAAAATGGACCAGAACTATGGCACTTGTAATGGATACAAGGCTTTTAAGGATCTGTACATTGATTAAAAACTTTGAAATTAATCAAAAGTCATTTTTTTATTGATAATACTTGTGCAAATGTTCAATTTTCCAAGGCATGGGCACAGGCTTCCCAATTGAATCTTTCAACCAATAAGTCATAGGTTTGACGATCTTAGTTATTTTGTAAAGTCCCTCCCTGTTAGGGGTGAGCTTTCCCATGGTGGGATCTTTACTGTTCGGAAACACTCTTCTTAAGATGTGATCTCCGAGCTGAAAATTGATAGATTTTAATCCTTGGTTAAAACATTTAGCCATTCTCTATTGGTAGGCTTCAGTCCTAATCCGAGCTCGCTCGCCCCTTTTTTCCAATAAGTCCAGATTCTTCACAAGCTGTTGATTATTGGCCCCTTGGTCAAAGTAGTCTGTTTTTAGGGTGGCATGCCAATCTTGACAGGAATGATTGCCTCGGTGCTATAAGCGAGTGAAAATGGTGTTTCCACAATTGGGATTCTTTTAATAGTTTGGTAGGCCCAAAGTACTCTGAGGAGTTCTTCGACCCATCTTCCCTTGGCTTCCTCCAACCTTTTTTTAATAGCTTCGAGAATAGTGCGGTTGGTAACTTTGACTTGCTTATTAGCTTGAGGATTCCCTGAAGAGGAGAAGTGGTGACTGATGTGCAAGTCTTCACAGAACTTCTAGAATACCTTTCCAGTAAACTGCGTTCCATTATCTAAAATAATAACGCGGGGTATACCGAACCAACATACCACATTTTTCCAAGTGAAATTGCTTACTTCTATCTTTGTTATGCTGGTCAATGGTTCAGTTTCTGCCCATTTAGAAAAATAGTCAATGACGACTAGCAAAAATCTTCTGTTCTGAGGGACTTTTGGCAATGGCCCTACAATGTCCACTCCCCATTGGGTAAAAGGCCAAGGACTCGCAATAGGGATGAGTTCATGATGAGATTAATGTTGGTATGAGACTGAATCGTTGACATTTGTCACACTTTTAGACATATTTCCTAGCATGTTTTAGCATATCGGGCTAGTAGTAACCCTGAGTTAGTGCTCTATGGGCTATGGTCCTACCACCTATTATGGTTGCCACAGATCCCCTCATGTATCTCGGCTAGGACGTAGTGGGCCTCTTCTGAAGTTAAACACCGTATGAAGAACTGTGTCGGACCTTCGGTAAACCTTTTCTTTAAGAATTAAATACCGAGCTGCCCTAATTCTAATTCTTCTAACATGATTTTTGTCCTATGTGAGCAACCCTTCCTTCAGATAGTGCATGATAGGGGTCATCTAATTCTAAAGTTGTTCTGAAATTTAAAGGGATTGGATTACCTCATTACTAGGTTTTGACTGGTAAGATATCTTTACGATTGAGTCTCTTTCTGGCTTGCAATGGGAAGCCATATTTGCTAAAGCATCGACCCTGCTATTTTTGTTTCGTTCAATCTTCTAAATAGTGAATTTGCAAAAAGACTGCTTTAGTGATTCCACTATCTCTGAATATCTGGTCATTCTGTTATCCTTGGTGGAAAATTCTCCTAGAACTTGACTCACCACAAGTTGAGAGTCAGAGAATGCGTCAAGATCCAGAGCTTCGCATTCTAGAGCCAATTTCATCCGAGGATAAGTGCTTCATACTCAGTTTTATCGTTAGAGGCTCTGAATCCCAACCTGATGGCTTTTTCTATTACGATCACATCAGGAGATTGAAGTATTATACCTACTCCAGAGCCTTTTTCGGTAGACGAACCATCGATGTAAAGTAGCCATACCGAAGTGTCTGTATTGGCTTAAGCTATTGAGTGTAGTGTTCCAGTGAACTCTGCTACAAAGTCTACTAATACTTGACCTTTAATAGCAATCCGCGATACATAGTATACGTCAAATTTTCCTAGTTCTATTGACCATTTGACCAGTCGTCCTGAAAGTTTTAGTTTATGAATGACTGATTTTAAAGGATAGGATGTAGGGATTATGATAGGATGGGCTTGAAAGTGTGATCTGACCTTCCGAGGGGATACCACCAAGGCAAAGGCTAGTTTTATTTATTTCGGAGTACCTCATTTCGGTGTCTAGAAGTGCCCTGTTGACATAAAGGATATGCCTTTGAATTCTTTTGTTTTCCCTAATTACTGCAGAACTGATGGCACTTTTTGAAACTGCTAAGTACAAGAGTAGTTTTTCCCCTGGCACTGGTTTTAAAAGGAGTTCGGGGGAGGCTAAGTATCGCTTGAGTTGTTGGAAGGCTTCTTCACATTCAGGGGTCCATTCTAGGACCTTACTCCCCCTCAAGGCTGCTGCAAGTGACTGGGTGTTTGCCCCCTTCCTCTCATAACAGAAGGCTGATTTCAGGGGTTTTGGAAATTTTTCCTAGGACGAAGATTGGGAGCCATTGCCTCTTTGGAGGAAAAAGACACCCGATTTGTTGGCAAGAACTATTGTCATTCCCACGGAAGACTCCAAACTGATGTTGCTCTTTCTAATCAGAGGAGCTTCTCTTTCTTCAACACCTGTCAAGGACTCGAAATTAAAGGGTCACCGGGTAGGCTCCGGTGGCAACCGCTCTGATGATAAAATTAGTAAACTAAAAAGACTGTAATTGAAAGGAGTAATTGAACGTAAAGTAAAAGCGTACCTTAGGGATTTTTTTATAGCTTGAACATCTCCTAAGTTAAATAGGATTTAGAGCCATAAAAGTAAGAATTTGAAGATATCCGGAGATAGTAGTTGTTATATTGAACTTTGTTTTTATATTCTAAAGTCGAACGTCTATGGAAGGTGGTGATTAGTTCGATACACTATCTGTTCTGGAGGAAGGGCTGGATGTTTTGCGCTATTCTGAACAAAGTACATCTAAACATCATGTGTCTGCCTGATTTGGATAATAGAATCTTTCTTGATCTATACACGGAAGAGCCCTGCACATACACGTGTCACGTTTTAACTAGACTTGTTACTTTATGGTGTATCAATTAGGTTTGTAACAATTACAAAAATCTCGTTTGAGGTTTTTGAAATTATATTACTCTACTCTACTTTCATTGACAAACTACACATATCTCTCTTTCAATTTTTTTTTTTATTATTCAAAATGACAAAAATGTCTATTTTTTAATTTTTTTTTTACAATTTTTAAATATTTTAATGAATATTAATTAAAACATTCTTGAACAAAAATAAAAATATAAGTTATTTATTTTAAATTTATTTTTATATAAAATAATGTTTTTTTAAAAGTAAAGTTGGAAAATTCTAGTCAATTAAAAAATTGTAAAAAAAGTATATGAAAGAAATATTTTTATCATTTTGAAACAAAATTGGATAGAAGGGGTAGACATGTGTAGTATGTCAGTAAACATAGGAAAACGTGGTATAATTTTAGAAATATCAAGAGATGTTTTTATAATTGTTAAAAATTTCATATAATTTATCTAAAAATATATTTTAAAAAGAGGGTAATTATTTAGCCCCCAACAGGCCGCCGGACAAGAAAAAATGGACTTGCCACCTTTCTTTTTCATGCACAGTCTCTGCATGGCCCATTATTCTCGGTCTCATTTGTTTCATTGTTTCATTGCTCAACAGATAGTACAAGATTAGATGTTTACTGACCTCGTCAACCTTTATTTGACTTCACAATGATGAGAAAAAAATTAAAAAAATGAATTAGGTTTAACAAATTTTCAGGTAATTTGTCAAGGAGATAATTAAGTCGTAATCTCCAGTTGAAATGGTTAAGCTGAAAAGTAAATTAATTGAGATAACGAGGCTTTCTTTTAATCCAGAGTAGGTATCCAAGTCTCTTTTAAGTACATGCATAAATGGCCCTGTAAAGTTAACGACGAAGAGCCATAAAACCATATGTGTGTGTGTGTTGAGTTCAATTCTTACAAACGTCCAAGCACTTAAGTTTGGCTAAATACTGGATAATATTGCAGTTAGTTCAGAATTTACCAAATTATGTAAAAGTAGGCCGTAACCAAAAAAAGATAGAAAGAAAAAGTAGCCACTTATATTGTTCCCACAAATGAAGGAGGCAAATATCTGGAGGATCAATAAATTTATACACGCATGCAAGATTTCCTCAACGAAGAGGAGCTCTGACATGTATGTTGAGACTGTTATGGCCATCCCATCTATGTAACATGAGATGTCCATTCCAATTTGTTTGTAAGTATATATATATATATATATATATTGTATTTATTAGCACTTTTGATCAAATTCTAATCTCTTTTTTTTTTCGAATTCAAGCATGGGTACTTGGATGCAATTATTCAATCATATTCGTATGGAATTTGAACATGTTACATTCCTAAATCTCCTCAGAGTTTTCATATATATTAATAACAATATATAGAATTTATCAAAGAAAACAAATTAAAAGAAATTCTTATGTGGAGAAATATAATAAAACTATATATTCTTATCAAAAGGTGATTTGTCAAATAAATGACATTATTGTATTTAGTGTACATCACTATGAAAGTGGAAAAGCCTATTTCTTTTATCTTTTTAATTGTTCAAGTAAAAAAACTTTGAAAAAAATTAAAAATATTCTTTCTTTTTCCTTTATATTTTTAAAAGATTAAATGGAAAAGTCTGTGTATTTGAGTCGTTATCTTCTAGTGGGTCAACCAAAGCAAGATGAGGTCAGTACAATAAATTGGAAATTTTTGGTTGTGATATACCAACAAACACCTATTTTCAAATCCAAACCCAAGATTGTATAAATTAATCCCCAAAGCAAGATGGGGTCAGTACAATGAATTGGAAATTTGTGGTTGTGATATACAAACAAACACCTATTTTCAAATCCAAATCCAAGATTGTATAAATTAATCCCCATCGGAAGCCTCTTCATTCCTCCATTAATTTAATCCTACCCCACATCCCACCATGTACATCACCACTTGGGAAGCATCCTTACAATTCCCTCACACCAAACCCCACCCCATTTATCAGCCATGATCCCACTCCACGTCATTTCTTTCATTTTATCTTTTCCAATTTTGATAGGCGAAATATTTTTTTTTTCAAAACTCTTCTAAATTCTGTAAAAGGGGCAGGGACGGGTATTCATCGAGATTTCTATTTATTTTTAAACTTTTATTTACTTATTTTATTATATTAATTATAATTAACATATTTTAAATAAAATATTATGTGTTAAAATAAGAAATATACGTGTTAATAGAAAATTAGAATGATTTTATTTTCTTTTTAAAACATATAATTCTATCAAGTTTGTATAAAATTTTAAAGAGTGACTAAAAATTATTTTATTTTATAAAATCGAAATGGGGCGGGGCACCCTTACGAAGTGAAAAATGCTTTTTCTAAACTTGTTCTATTAGGACTGGAGTTGACAGGTTTTCAACAGAACGGATTAAATTGTCATCCCCAGACATACAGAGAGAGTCCGTCACGACTCATAACCCGTCTTGTGCGGATCAAGGGCCCGTGACCGAGGGCAGTGGCCCGTAAGTCGTCCCCCATAAAAGGATCTTAAACATTCTTAATTAATCATTAATTGCATGCCATGTTATTAGTTATTCTAATATCATCATCATAGTATAATTCTACATGCCAAAATAAAAAAATAGTGTTTAGTTACAGATCCTCAAAATATCAAATCATACCCAAGACGTGCACACATAGAAGAACTAAGACTATACTACACTAGTCTATTACATTGATAGCAAAAGTGTCCACCGTACTTGCAAAAGGGACAATTTGTAGCAAAATGGGACGTCTACTCAATATGCACACCTGACAGTCCCTCTACAGTTCGCTATCTTTAAAAAAAAATTAACATTGCTGGAGTGAGCTAACTTAGCTCAATAAGTAAATTCTCTTGCTCTGCCATGGGTCAGGGTTAGTCCAAAAGAAGAATATGAACAATAGCAAATAAGGGGTACAATGTCACAATAGCCAATCACAAAAAATGTGAATCAATAAAAAGGTTCATCTTCTAAGTTCAACTTGACAGAAAATGTGGGAGATAAAAATGAATGTGTAGAACTAGTATCAAATAGAACATGTGTAGGTTGAGAACAAACTGTAAGGGTACCTGCAACCACTGGAGTGGTAGCCTGAACATCCCCCGGTGCGATGGAGAAAACCCTCCCCGGGCGCTGCTATCGTTCCTTGGCCCTTCATTTCTGTTCTGAGTTCATGTGACAAAAGCTGATGTGGCAGGTGCAGGGCTGATCATCATCCTGCCACTCTTTCGACAATCTCTCACCAAATGTCCAGTCTGGCCGTAATTATAATATACATTAGTGTTCTTGCGGCATGGTCACCCTATGGAATCTCTGACAGGTGGGGCATTTAGGTGCGCCCCCATTGTTGTGGTTGGCCTTTCTCTTATTAGGCCCTGTCCTTGAACCGCGTGAGCTTGCACCTGGCTTGAAAAATGAGCATCCCCGTCTTGTGTCTCTGTTGCTGCCTGAACTCTGGTTTCCTTTTCTCTTTGCAAACTCTTCCTCGTTGCACTCTATAATTCTTGTTATTGCCACTACCTCACTGTACATGGCTAATCGCAGAGACTTGATTATGTCTTTAATGGCTCATCTCAAACCTCCCTCAAACTTACGAGCCTTCAAATTTTCTGTGTTGATGACATTAGGAGCGAATCTGGCCAATTCTGTAAACTTGGCCTCATACTCTTCTACTGTCATTCCCTTTTGTTGAAGGATTAAAAAGTCGACAATTTTGTGATCTCTTGCCTCTTGGGGAAAGTACTTCTCATTGAAAACTTCTTTGAATCGCTGCCAACTCGTATTAGGCTCTCACACTTCCTCTAATGGCCACCACTTATGAGCCACTTTTTTGAACATATATGTGGCATAAGCCATTTTTTGCTCTTCAGTACAAGTCATAATCTGGAAAATTATGTTGATCTCTAACACCCATCCCTCAGCTGTTATGGGGCTTCCCATACCATAAAATGTCGACAGCTTCAGATCTTGAAACCATTTATATGGGTACGACTGGTCTCTATCGTCGCCTTGTCAAGTTTCACAGTTGCTAGTACTGTCCTACCATGTTGGTTCGGTCCCACCTCTATGGGGGTTGGGTAGAGCCTCCACAATCCTCTCTAGTATGCATTCTACTCGATCAAGTCGATCTAATTCCATAATGATATTATGGGTGCGGACTATTTACTACAAAAGAATCAGTATTTAGTAGTAAAGTACGCACTTAATAACCATAACAGGTTTTCTTAATAATGGAACTTTAGACTCCCTAAGTCTTAGTACTCTAGTCTTAATCTCTCATGAACTGCTAGAACCTTGGGCTCTGATACCATGCCTGTCATGACCCATAACCCGTCCTATGTGGATCAGGGGCCCGCAACCAGAGGCAGCAGTCTGTACGCCATTGTCACGCCCCGAATTTCTGACCGAAACCCGAGGTGCGACTGACGAACAGAAAGTAAATAAAATAAAAGATAATTAAACAGATTTATGAATTTACGACAAATTAAATAGAGTTCTTTAATTTTCTTAAAAATTTCGGCAGCACCTCCTTTGTTTTTCGAACCTTTTCCCCCTGATAAACACAATACAACATATATATATACAACAGTCACAATCCATCCTCACTCGATGGCCACAACTCTATCAAAGTTAAATATACATCACCTACTTATACAATCCATCACGTCTACTCCTACACTTAAACTAAAAGATCACAAATTCATTATTTATTACAATATACAATGTCATTTCCATTCTTTTCAGAAATACCCCAATCTTTTATAATGTCTAAATACGCCCCAAGGGCCCAAATATTCTTCCAAATTCATTTCCTCTCCTTTCTCCAAGATTTCATCAAGTCCCGCGTGCCAGGAGCTTTATCTGAAACCTGTGCCCACGAATGGGTCAGCGACAACATGCTGGTATGACATAATACTAATGCAGGAAACAAAACTAAGGTCGTGACATGTGCAAGTGTACAGTTATTTCTATATGGCATTCGACGTCATGATGATAGTATATGAACAATATACAGTATATAAGCAGTATGCGTGACACACCCATACAACTCTATGCCACCCATGTCTCATGATACGGTCATTCTCCACTGGCATGAGTACCGCCGCGTATGTCTCGCTTCACGGTCCGGAATCCGTCAGGCAGGCAAGTACCTATTGGCCGATTTTTGGGTTTTTCACCACAGGATCTGCACCCTCATAATGCAAAGCACCTCATGCTGACCCACACTATGCTTTCAAGAAATCACACGATGCCAATATGCTATGATTTCATCATGCAATGATACAGTTCAAATGAAACATCCCTTTCATAAGCATATGCAACATGCTTTAAATAATGCATCACATTTAAGATTAACAATAGCATTTAAATTACAAGATTTCATCCATAAATCTACGTGTCATGCTCGATCAATCCCAACACTTATACAATTCTACATGTCGCAATATCAGCGATCCTTCTAAAACATAAATCACATATGATGACAACTCAAGAAGTAAATCATAACACCCATAGATTCATAAAGAACACGTGAGCATATAAACAATCGAATTCTAAGTGGTTTCCTAATAGTAATTACGCATAGAGAACATTCAATTATCTTATCAAATACTCCTAAGCTTAATTTCATTTCTCACATTAGTAAAATATCATACCTGATAGGGTTGGTCACAACCCTACTAAGCGGTGTCCACTATGCAATCCAATCAACCCGTAAGTAACTTAGTCCTCCACTGGAATCATATCAAGCTTATGCTTATCTCCACTCAGCCAATCTTTGGAGAATTTGCAGTCAAGCGTGAACCAAACCCTCGTGCATCCCGAGTTTGAGGTTGCTCTCCAGTCCATGGTTCAGCAGTTGAAGAAAACACACCCGCAGGTTGATCGAGTCGGCCAACCGTTTTAAATCCAGTTTCATCAGCTTCTTCAGCCTTGACCCCATACTTAAATTGGATAATCGAATTACTACGTACATTCCTCACCGTGCCATCATAACAGATAACAACATCCTGAAGGATGGCCATTATGTTTTTGAATAAAGTTCCAGGCTCAGTCAACTCTCTAGATGAACGGACAATAACTTCTCTGCTTGAAATTGAGTGAGCTATCTTCCAACTGTAACTTTTCCAACCAGGTTGCAATTCCGGCAACTTCCTCATGTGAATCAGTCCCCTCAATCATCCATCCAATTCTAATCACAATCCGCCCTTTCCAAGCCACTGTTTCAACCCTATGAATACCAGCCGCAGAACCTGATCAACAAATCCACTCTAAAATCACATCAACAAGACTAGTATTTAAATTTCTCACTAAACTCAGTCCACCTTGAACAACAGGTGTTGCAGCACCCCTGTAGGACTCACATTCACCAACTATTTGAAATTCGGGGTTCAAACCATCCAACACCGAGCATCACTCACACTTAAACCTTTCAATTCACCACAGCAATCACAAACTAACAAGCTATACAAAAACTCCACCTCCTGACCCAACACCACGCGTAGGACTCCAACTACGCACCATCAAAGCAACATATAATTTATCCCGGCTGAACTTCCTCATTCCCACTCAAAGATCTCGAGATGTAACCGGGGCAAAACGGTGATCAATACCGCTGCACAAACCAGCCCCTAATCCACCTCTGTTCTTAACTGGAAATGGCGGAAACAGGGAAACCCCCACAAAATCGTAACATCACACACAATCCCGAGCCACAAAAACTGCAACCTCCACACGCTCAATCTCGAGTCACACAACCACAACAACCACGCACAACTTCGAGTCACAAATCCGTACATCCACACAATATACTTATATATATATATATAGATATAAATGCCTGCAACACGATCACACACATACATATATTAAATCTCACGGAACCAAGACACCTGAACCACCACCAACGCACCACACACAGCACTGCACGCCGTGCCTGCTGCAGCGCTGCTGCTACGGTCCTAACTCTCTCTCTTCCCTTGTTCCCACGACACAAGCACACCATATATGATCTACATATTGCTGCACTGCACCGCCACTCTCCCTGTTTCAGTTTTTCCCCTTTGCTCTAACAATACCCAAACACATACACACATAGATATACATATATACGTACATATACACGCAACCCTGTACCACAACCCCTACAGCCGTAGCCATACACCACAACCGTAACAACAACCTGCTCCATCTCCTGCTCTGCGTCAAACCCGAACAGCCACACACACAAAATCGCAACACAAATCACAGAATCGTAATCCCAATCGCAATCCAAAACCCGTCGCAAACCCGTCGCAACTCCGTCGCCCCCCCTTGCCTTGATCTTCTTCACCAAATTACTCACCGTCAGGTTAGCCGTCCGCCGCACCAACTTGCCGGATTTTTCCCACGAAGCCCTGCGGCTCCCGTCGCACAGACTCCTCACCAGAACCCTCGATCTCCTCCGACGGCTCTCTGTCGGAGCTCCAACCTCCCCCAACAGCCTTCAATCGCCCTTTCTCTCTCCCTCTTTTTTTCCTTCCTTTTTCTCTCTCTTTTCTTCTCCCTTTCCTCCTCCCCTGTTCTGCCGTTCTCCCTCAGCCGAGACCTGTACCATCCCCTTTTCTTCTTTTCTCTTTTCTCTTTTCTTTTTCTTTCCCTCTTTTATTCTTTTATTCATTTTCCACCACACACCCATATATATATATATATATATTATACCATACTTTATATTTTATTCATGTATACTATTACACATATTTTTATTTTTATTTTATTTTATTTTTCATATATTAATTTTGAATGTAAATAAAGTTGGTATAAAGCTGGCTCAATATCAGTATTATTTGTTTTGACGTCTCTGGGTGTCCGTTCGCGTCTTATGTCATTTTTATTATTTATTATTTTTTTTTCAAAATTAAATTAATTAGAAATTAAGGACATTCACATAGCGTTCAAAAAAAAAAAATTCTATTCCAAATTTTCGAATCTTTACAGCCGTCCCCCGCCAAAGGATCTCAACCATTACTTAATTAATCATTAATTGCATGTCATGTCATTAACTGAACAAATATCAACATCAGAGTATACTTGTACATAGAAAAGTAAGAAAAATAAGTATTTAGTTTACGGATCCTCAAAAACATACCCAAGACGTGGACACGTGGGAGGACTAAAACTATACTACACTTAGTCTATTACAAAAATAGTGAAAGTGTCTATTATACTTGCAAAAGGACGATTTGTAGAAAAACGTGGCGTCTACTCGATATGTATGCTTGATGGTCCTTCTGCAACTTGCTGTCCTGAAAACAAAATAACATATCTAGAGTGAGCTAATTTAGCTCAGTAAGTAAACTCCTCGCTCTACTGTGGGTCAAGGTTAGCCTAAAAAAAAGATAAAGGACAATAACAAGCAAATGATAATCACACTAATATCATGCGAATGATAGAACATCATAGTAGTCAGTCACTAAGTATGTGAATCACCAAAATGACCCGTAGGTCCCAAAGGCACATCCCAAGGTAGAATAACAAATCAATAATAGGGTTCGGCCTGCACAATAAATAGTTGCTGGAAGCGCGTCGTTAACACTCTAAAAATATTTAACCTTACTTTTTAACACAATAAAAGAAAACAGACACAGTAGCTAGATGAGTAAGGGTCGAACCCGCAGAGAGTGTTCACAATTTTTTTTTTTTATTTATTTTGACCAATTCTAAACTGAAATTCAATTAATAACAAAATAATAAATGAGAGGGGGGGGGGTTAGAATTCTGATCAAACTGATTATGATTGAAAACTAAATTAATAACAGAAATCAATGAATTAAAACTTTAGTTCTTCGGTAAAATCTTACCCTCGCATTTAATAGAACAATCAATCAACTATAACATTATTCTACCCTTCAATGAATCTAATAATCCTAGGTAACAACAAGCTCTGCTACCCAAAATTCTCCTTAATTCCTCACTAATGAAACAAGCTCTTCATTAGATTCTAACCATTAGACAATTTAGAACAAGCTCTCTAAATTTAATATAATGGCAGCATTAATATCAAGGAAATTAGATTATTTTAAGCAACAATCACACAAGCTTGGACTGTTTAACTTAGATCATGATAATCATAGCAATAAACAAAAGCTTGTCCACAATCATCTATCACTACTTGCCACAATTGATTAGGAACAATATCAATTACGTAATATACTTCCTGAATCTAGCAATTGGTAATAATCTGATCAATTCAACAGGCCTTAATTAAATCAATCAAACCAAATATCAATAAAACAATTAAAACAGATTATCATGAATAGATTCCATAAGAAAATGGAGAAATAATGTTACTGATTCGATTCAACCATCAAACTGCAATGAGGGTTCAAAATTCCCTTGAACTGAATTGGAAAATCTAGCGTAATATCCTTGAATAAGAAAATCCTAATAATTTATTTCTATCTCTCAAACTCTCTGTTTTGTGCCGCACGTACTGCTCTCTTTTTGCTCCGCAGAGTTCCCTCCATTTGTTTTTCACGCCTTTTAAATACCTAACGCCTCACAAGCCTCATGGGCTTTCCACAACCCTAGCCCACCTTTTTTGCTTTGAATTTTCTTCCTTTTTTTTTTTTTTATTCTTGCGCAGCCCTTTTTTGGTTCAGCCCTCACGCACCTTTCTAGCCCCACCCAGCCGCTACCTTTTTTTCCCTTTTTTTTTTTTCTTTTCTATTCTCTTGCCTGGACCCACTTTGATTGGCTTTTCTCTTTCTTTTTCTTGACTTTCCTGTGGAGCCCACTTTCTTCTTTCTCACGTCCCTGGTTCCAACTCCTCAGCCGCACAACCCACTTTTGGCCCTCAATTAAAACTCCATAGATCGAAACTGTCTAAAAGCTAGAAATTGCACAATATACTCCATATCTATTCTTTTACCTTCAATGTTTCCCTAATTCAATAAATATATTACTCAACTCCCTTAAATAGAAAATATTCCATAAAACTAAATATAAAGGAATTAAAAATATTAAATATTATGCTCTTATCAAATTCCCCCACATTTAGTTTTTACACGTCCTCGTGTAAACAAAAACTGAGAACAAAACAAAAAGTTCACTTGAATCCATTAAACCAAACTTTCAAAGGTCTTAAGTTCAATAGCTCACCCATGAAAATTAATTCTAACTAGCAGGAATTTGGTTAATACTTCATCAATCAATTCGCAACAACAACCTTGTCATTTTTCACAAAAAAATTTCAAAATTCAAGTGTATGCATACAAGTACCTTCCCTATGATCAACATGAATACACAACTAAGTCCACATGGGAGAACAACTATGCACACCATTTCAAGATTCGAAATATAGCTCTTCCACTATTACTTTTCTTACAATTACTTTTTTTGTTTTTTCTTTTTAGGTGAGTGCATTTTATGCTCCATCTCACTTTATGCATGTGCTTATGAGTAAGTGCATTTTACGCTCCATCTCAACCCACCACATGATTTACTTACTTTTCTTTTTTTTTTTATTCATTTCTCTAACATAACTCCGTAATTAGAAAACAAAAGGAGTAGTTAAGCAAGTTCTAAGTCTTGAAACCAATACACATAGTTAGACACCCATACAAGTTAGCTAATAAAGCATATATCTCATACTCAAGCACTCATGCTTATAAAAATAAAAACAAATCAGTTTTCAACCGTTCAAGTGTAGATTGTGACTTGGGCATCATTATTCATCAATTAATTAAACATCAACCAAAACCTACAAGTCGGCATTAATTCTCACACATTCATTAGCAACCTTTAAGAGCTTAGCCAAATAAAATCCAAAACAAAACCATCCAATTCCGCACACAAACATTTATTTGTTTTTTTTTATATTTTTTTTGAAAACAAAAAATAAAAATAAAAATTCAACAACACAAACAAAGTAAACAAAGTTTTAAATCCTCTCCCCCACACTTAAACCGTACATTGTCCCCAATGTAAGATAATTATGCAAAGAAGAAAAGACAAAAAGAAAAAGAAAAAGGGAAGAAATGACAAATCTAGTTTCTTGGGTTGCCTCCCAAGCAGCGCATTTGTTTCACGTCATTTGCCCAACAACTTGCTCCTCAACCTGAGCAAACCGGATCCTTCAAATCCACTACCTCAACATTCTCTACTTCAAAACCTTCATAAAAAGGTTTAAGTCTATGACCATTTACCTTAAAAACTTTTCCCATTCTTGGGCTTTGAATTTCCACTGCACCATGATGAAAAACATTAGTAATAACAAAAGGACGAACTCAACGGGAACACAACTTACTTGGGAATAACTTAAGCCTTGAGTGGTAAAGTAGAACTTTTTGTCCAACAACAAAGTTCTTCCAAGAAATCTTCTTGTCATGAAAGGCCTTTGTCTTTTCCTTGTATATTTTAGAGCTCTCAAATGCTTCATTTCTCAATTCCTCTAGCTCTTGTAACTATAACTTCCTATGTTCTCCGACCTTATCCATATCCATGTTGCATTGCTTGATTACCCAAAAAACCTTGTGCTCTAATTCCATAGGAAGATAAGATGGTTTTCCAAATACTAACCTATAAGGTGACATCCCAATAGGAGTCTTATATGCCGTCCTGTAGGCCCATAGTGCATCCTCCAACCTCAAACTCCAATCCTTCCTATTCGGCTTTACTACTTTCTCCAAAATAGACTTGATCTCTTGATTGGACACCTCAACTTGGTCATTGCTTTGTGGATGGTAAGATGTGGAAATCTTATGCACAACATTGTATTTCCTAAACATTGCCTCCAACATCTTATTGCAAAAATGCATTCCTCTATCACTAATAATGGCGCTTGGAGTTCCAAACCTAACAAATATATTAGATTTCACAAAATCTGCAACAACTTTAGAACTGTCAGCCCTAGTGGCTTTAGCTTCCACCCACTTAGAAACATAATTAACAACCAAAAGTATGTAAATATTACCAAAAGATGAAGGAAATGGTCCCATAAAATCAATGCCCCAAACATAAAAAATCTTAACAATTAAAATAGGAGTCTATGGCATTTGATTTCAAAGTGATATATTACTTGTCCTTTGACAATTATCACATGATTTACAAAATAGATAAGAGTCCTTAAATAGAGTTGGCCAATAAAAACCACATTCTAAAACCCTACGAGTTGTTCTTTTAGGTCTAAAATAACCTCCACAAGCATAAGAATGACAGAAGGTTAAAATAGATAATAATTCATTTTCAGGCACACACCTTTTGATTACCTGATCAGCAAAAAATTTCCATAAATATGGGTCATCCCACAAATAATATTTAGCATCACTTTTAAGCTTATCTTTTTGAGATTTAGAAAGATTATCAGGTAAATGTTTACACACTAAATAATTTGCAATAGGCGCATACCAGGGTAATGTCTTATCAACAGAAAATAATTGCTCATCTGGAAAAGATTCTTGCAACGACAGCTCATCTTCATCATGTATTAACCTACTCAAATGATCTACTACCACATTTTCTGCTCCTTTCTTATCTTTAATCTCCAAGTGAAACTCTTGTAACAGCAAAATCCACCTAATAATCCGAGGCTTGGATTCCTTCTTTGAAAGCAAATACCTAAGAGCAGTATGATCAGAATAAACTACAACTTTAGTACCAAGCAAATAAGACCGAAATTTTTCTAAAGCAAAAACAACAGATAAAAGTTCTTTTTCAGTCGTAGTGTTAAGTCTGAGTTGCATTTAAAGTCCTGGAGGTATAATAAATGGCATGAACAGCTTTGCCAACTCTTTGTCCTAACACAGCTCCTACTGCATAATTGCTTGCATCACACATAATCTCAAATGGCAACTACCAATTTGGTGGCTGTTTCACTGGTGCTGAAGTTAATAGCTTCTTCAATTTGACAAATGCATCCTTACACTCCTCATCAAACTGAAACTGTAAATCCTTTTGCAACAACTTACACAAAAGCAATGCTATCTTTGAAAAATCCTTGATAAATCTATGATAGAAACCTGCATGACCAAGAAAAGAACGAATCTCTCGCATATTTGCAAGGTAAGGTAAAGCAGAAATAATATCTATCTTTGACTTATCTACCTCCATTGCTTTAGCTGAAACAACATGCCCAAGAACTATACCTTGCTCTACCATGAAATGAAACTTCTCCCAATTAAGAACAAAATTAGTTTCTAAACATCGATCAAGCACACGAGTCAAATTATCTAAGCATGCATCGCATGAATCACCATATATTGTGAAATCATCCATAAACACCTCAATGCAACTCTCTAAAAGATCTGAAAATATACTTACCATGCATCACTGAAAAGTCCCTGGTGCATTACAAAGTCCAAATGGCATTCTATGGTAAGCAAATGTACCAAATGGACAGGTGAAGGTTATCTTTTCCTAATCTTCTGGTGCAATCACAATCTGGTTATAACCTAAAAAACCATCCAGAAAACAATAATAAGTATGGCCAGCTAATCTCTCTAACATCTGATCAATAAAAGGAAGAGGAAAATGATTTTTTTGGGTTACAGAATTCAACTTCCTGTAGTCAATACAAACTCTTCAACCTGTTTGCACACGTATAGGTACCAACTCATTATTATCATTCTAAATTACTGTAACACCAAATTTCTTTGGAACAACCTGCACCGGACTTACCCATTGGCTATCTAAAATTGGGTAAATGATACCTGCATCAAGTAACTTCAAAACCTCATTTTTCATTACCTCCATCATAGGTGTATTCAATCTGTACTAAGCTTCCCTAGTTGGTTTAGCTCATTCTTCTAACAGAATGCGGTGCATACACATAGTAGGGTTGATCCCTTTGATATCTACAATTGTACAACCAAAAACCATTATACGCTCCCTTAGAACTGTTAACAGTTTGTCCTCCTGTACTTTAGTCAAATTCCTAGCAATAATTACTGACAGTGTATCATTCTCCCCTAAATATGTATACTTCAAGTGAGCTGGTAATGGTTTCAATTCTAAATTAAGGGCCTGCACAACAGAAGGTAAAAGTTTCTTGGGAGTAACACGTAACTGAATGGAAGATACGGCACACTTATCTAAAATCACAAGCAAAGAATGTAATGCAGCTACAGTCTCCTTCAGATCTTGATTTTGCTCAATTTCTTCTTCTTTCTCTAATTCCAAACTATTGGTAATTGCAACCTCCAAATGTTCCTTACTTGTTTGCTCAAAAATTTCCTGCACTAAAGGGTTAATAACATCAACAGCAAAAACATGATTAATATCACTAGGGTACCTCATGTCCTGATAAATGTTGAATTGAATCTTTTCACTATCAAATTCCATGGTCAAGGTACCATTATGCACATTAATCACTGTTCTAGCTGTTTTCAAGAATGGTCTCCCCAATAAAATATGTGTAGGATTAGGAGATGTATCATCATCCATATCCATAATGTAAAAATTTGTAGGAAATATTAATTCATTCACTTGCTCTAACACATCCTCAATCACCCCTTCAAGGTAAGCATTAGTACGATCAGCCAACTGTATAATAACACTAGTATGCTTTAAAGAACCTAGATTTAAAGAAGCATAAACAAATCATGGCATGACATTAATAGAAGCTCCTAAATCTAACATGGCTCTTTCAAATCTAGTATTACCTATTCTACATGGAATGGTGAACATACTTAAATCTTTACACTTATGGGGGAGCTTTCATTAAAGAACTGCTGACACATTCTCCCCCACACTTACCTTCTTATCATCTCTTAATTTCCGCTTGTTAGTGCATAATTCTTTCAAAAACTTTACATACCTTGGCATTTGCTTAATTGCATCTAGTAAAGGAATATTTACCTCTACCTTGCGAAATGTCTCTAAAATTTCTTTCTCTTGCTCCAACTTCTTAGACCTTGCACATTTGTATGGAAAAGGTAGGGGGTTAGTCTTAACTTGAATAGAAGGATTAGGAATTACCTTAGATATTTCTAACTCCTTCTTAGTCTCCTCCTTAACAACTACAACAGTGGATTTTTCTACTTCTAATTGTTTGCCACTCCTCAATGTTATAACACTTGTCATCTCTCTCGGATTAATAATAGTTTGAAAAGGCAACTTACTTGAGCGTTGAGAATCCAATCGACCAATTGTGGTAGCAAGCTGACTTACTTGATTCTCTAGATTTTGTATGGAAGTCCTTGTCTCTTGTTGGAATTGCTGCGTGTGGGTCATAAAAGTTTTAAACATATTCTCAAGAGATGTTCCAGAACTAAAAGGAGCTGCCTGATTAGGTGGATACTATTGTTGAACCTATTGAAAACCAGGCTGCTTATTCGAAAAGCATTTTGCATTGGCTGCCTATTTCCTCCATAGCTCAAATTGGGATGATCTCTCCATCCTGGATTGTAAGTATTAGAGTAGGGATCATATCGATGCTGGGGTTGTCCTGGAAAATTTCCACTGCATTAGCTTGTTAAACAGTTTCATCTTCTTGCAATTTTGGACACACATCTGTATTATGTCCTGACAACAAACAAATTCCACACACTTTTATTGCTTGCATGTTCCCTACAGCCATTTGACGAACCATAGCAGTTAAATCAGAAACTTGATGTTCAATGTTAGAAGTACTTACCTCATTCACCTTTTTAGGTGTATGCTCCATTCTGGTTCCATACTGCTGTGACTTGGCTGCCATGTTTGAAATCAAATTCCTAGTAGCATCTAGGGGTCTTATCAATCAGTGCTTCCTCTACTAGCAGCATCTGTCATACTTCTATCCATTGGAAAAAGCCCCTCATAAAAATATTGAATTAAATGCAGATCATCAATTTGGTGTGGTGGACAGCTCGAACATAACTTCTTGAACCTCTCCCAATACTCGTAAAGAGATTCTCCATTATATTGTCTGATGCCACATATCTCTTTTCTTATATTAGCAACCCTAGAAGTAGGAAAATATTTTTCCAAAAATAGCCTCTTAATCTCATTCCACGTCTAGATCGATCCAGGAAGGAAGGTAATATAACCAATCCTTTGCCAAGTTTGCTAATGAGAACGGAAAAGCCCTAAGCTTTATCTGCTCCTCTGTTATTCCTTGAGGCTTCATGCTAGAACACACCACATGGAATTCCATCAGATGCTTGCATGGATCTTCACTTGTAAGACCACGAAAGGTAGGCAAAAGATGTATTAGTCTTGATTTCAATTCAAAAGTAGCAGCTAAATCAGGATACTCATTACACAATGGCTGTCGATTTAGATTAGGAGTAGCCAACTCCTTCAAAGTCCTAGCAGCCTTATTGTTATCAGGAGCAGCCATATCTTCCTCTTCTGAATCACTAGATGAACTGTTAGAATTTGTAGTTGCAATTCGAGCTTGCCAAGTCTCTTTTCTCAACTTTCGTGCGGTTTTCTTAATCTTTGGATCAAATCTTAACTCATCAAATTGAGAAGATCGAGTCATAGACCAAAAAGAAACAGGAAATAAATAAAAATAAGCAAAAATAAATCAGAAAAAATAAAAAATAAATAACCAAAAACACAAAAGTGGCCCAAACCCTAATAAACAATGGAATTTGGCCTTGAGAGGGTGGGACTAGTGATCACTAGTCTTGTGCAGATAGTCGTTTCTTTCAAAACAAGTACTCGCTCGTCACCTAATTCAATCGTAAATTTCCAAATGAATAGTACCACCAAGAAAAATCCACCGAAAACCTAAAAAAAAAATAAAAAAAAATATTTTAGAATTTGACAAACAGAAATTAAAACACAAATTGACCTAAAAGTAACGAATTAAAAAACAAGAAAATAGCCAGAATAATATAAAAAAACAAAAATGACAGAAAACACTCTCCGGTAACGGTGCCAAATTTTTGGAAGCGTGTCGTTAACACTCCAAAAATATTTAACCTTACTTCTTAACACAATAAAAGAAAACAAACACAGTAGCTAGATGAGTAAGGGTCGAACCCACAGAGAGTGTTCACAATTTATTTTTTTATTTATTCTGACCAATTCTAAACTGAAATTCAGTTAATAACAAAACAATAAATAGGGGGGTTGGAATTCTAATCAAACTGATTATGATTGAAAACTAAATTAATAACAGAAATCAATGAATTAAAACTTCAGTTCTTTCGGTTCAATCTTACCCTCGCAGTTAATGGAACAATCAATCAACTATAACATCATTCTACCTTTCAATGAATCTAATAATCCTAGGTAACAACAAACTCTGCTACCTGAAATTTCCCTTAATTCCTCACTAATGAAACAAGCTCTTCATTAGATTCTAACCATTAGACAATTTAAAACAAGCTTTCTAAATTTAATATAATGGCAGCACTAATATCAAGGAAATTAGATTATTCTAAGCAACAATCACACAAGCTCAGACTGTTTAACTTAGATCATGATAATCATAGCAATAAACAAAAGCTTGTCCACAATCATCTATCATTATTTGCCACAAGTGATTAGGAACAATATCAATTACGTAATATACTTCCTGAATCTAGCAATTTGTAATAATCTGCTCAATTTAATAGGCATTAATTAAATCAATCAAACCAAATATCAATAAAAGAATTAAAACAGATTATCATGAATATATTCCATAAGAACAGGGAGAAATAATGTTACTGATTTGATTCAACCATCATATTGCAATGAGGGTTCGAAATCTCCTCGAACTGAATTGGAAAATCTAGCCTAACTTCCTTGAATAAGAAAATCCTAATAATTTATTTATGTCTCTCAAACTCTCCTCCATTTTGCGCCACACGTACTCCTCTCTTTTTGCGCCGCACAACTTCCTCCATTTTTTTTTCACGCCTTTTAAATACCCAACGCCTCACAAGCCTCCTGGGATTTTCACTACCCCAGCCCACCTTTTTTGCTTTGACTTTTCTTCCTTCTTTTTTTATTCTCTTGCGCAGCCCGTTTTTGGTTTAGTCCTCACACACCTTTCCAGCCGCACCCTGCTGTTGTCTTTCTTTCCTTTTCTTCGTTTTTTCTTTTTTATTCTCTTACCCAAACCCACCTTGATTGTCTTTTCCCTTTCTTTTTCTTGACTTTCCTACGCAGCTCACTTTCTTCTTTCTCACATACCTAGTTCCAATGCCTCAATCGTACAGCCCACTTTTGGCCCTCAATTGAAATTCCATAGATCGAAACTGTCTAAAAGTTGAAAATTGCACAATATACTCCATATCTATTCTTTTACCTTCAATGCTTCCTTAATTCAATAAATATATTAATCAAGGAATTAAAATATTAAATATTATGCTCTTATCAGTTGCCACATTAACAGGATAACAATTTGAGTCCAAAAATAGGCAAGCAAGCATATCATCAATCAAATATTATGTCAACAAATAATCCAAGGACAAGCTCATAAGGCGTATCTGTAATCAAAGAGTACATCATCAACATAGGCTTCCAAAGCATATCAATGATCCATGAGTGCATTACCAGAATATCAATAAATGATATGAGATACTAATAAAATAGATGTTGTCATATATAAGGCTTGGCATACCCTCAAAAGCGCTCGTCCAGGTCCACCCCACTATCGAGCTACTAGATAGCACTAAAGCTCTGTATATATATAATGCCCTACATGGACTAGGTGTTGGGTATCATTCCCAAACACTGACCCATAGGTTCACAAGCATCCATGAATCAGGTGGACGTTGTGACAGATCACAACTCTAGACACTCATAATAATATCATGATTATCACAATTCTATAGGTGATGTACATATTTGTGGAATAGCAAATTCTCAGTAGTGAGAGGTATAATTTTTCAATATCTAAGCAAGTATAGAAATAGACAAATAATAACATGAGGATATTGGTAATCAAATTCTCAACAATTCCACGATAGAGGACAAACATCAAATTATGTAGATCATTAATGACAGTTCATGTATGGATTATAAATTGATAGCATCAAGGAAATAAACTATGATGTGGCTAGGAATACCACATGCTAGAGTTTAGGTTTACTTACTTCATAATAGTTTCCCCTCCTTTCTCGAGGAATCATACTTCTTTTTCCTTTCCCTTGGAAAATCCTATAAATCAGGAAATATTATTCAGTATTCATAAACTTAACCTAATTTTATTTATAAATTTCTGTCTTTAAATCTCATGCGTCGTATTTTAAGTCCATAGGCTTATTTTTCCCCTCTTGGTAGCGTCGTCGAATTTTTTGAGTGCCCTAAAAATAGCCCATTTCATGTATCAGTATTTTAGATATTTATTTTGACAAAACGAACTCTATCGTTGAGTTCGAAACGTCAAAAAATTGTAAGGTATGTATTTTCATAATTTTTAAGGGTTGTTTGGTCTAATTATTTGGTCCTCAAAATATTTTTGGGATTAACCCAGTTCATCCGTTCACATGTTTTAGGGTTTAATTTCATAATTTGGACTCCGCTATTTAGTCTAGAATACCCAAAAATGTTGGGTTATACTATCTTTTTATTTTATTTAGACATCAAGAATATTTTATAAATTTAAATTAATTTACTTATTTTATTTTATATTATATATTTATTTAAATATTATTTTAACCAAGTGCCTTAGTAGCATAGTGGTTCACATGTGTAGGGTTAGGGCTCACACACATGCACATATCAGTGGGTCGAAACCTACTAGTCGTAGGTTCCTTATTTTTTTTTTCTAATTATTTCAGAACCAAACAATGGATAGGGGCATTAAATGTGGATAGTTTATCCCTGTTCAAAATAGGGCTAAGTAAATTGAATTTATTATACGCATAGCCAAACAAACTCGGTTTTGCTTTAATTTAAAACCAATCCTCCAAACGACACCTGTTCCACTAAGCCCATTTGTGTGATGGGGCAGGTCCCGACCCGACCCCAGATCCGACCCGAGACCAACTCTCCATTGTTCATCTTCTTCCCCCTTCCCCTAAATTGCGCTGACCTAATCACAAGTTTCAAAGGTTTCCTATTTCGTGTAGTTTTAGAACTGCTTTTTGACTACTTTCAAATCCCATGGATTCCTAGAACAATAACGGTCATTATGGAATTGGTTTAAAGCATTAAGATGAGTTCAAGAGCTCGGTCGAGTGTTCATGGTGGTTTTTGAAATTTTCCTAATACATGCTCGTTTCTTCATAAAAATTGATGAGGTTTGGTCTATGATGACCCTCTCATCATGGGGAATTAATTCCCATTCCAAAAATCAAACTTTGGGGTTCAAATTGTGGGGTTGACTCTCTAAGCCGTGACTTGCAACTCAATTTTTAGTAGCCTTTCTTTGAACATTTTGATTGCGGCCTAGGGTTTCTACAATTTTTATAGTGTCCAGTTGAAATCTTGAGAATCAAAAATGGATTTTATTTAGAAGGATTCAGACCAATATTCAAGGTCCTTCTATGGCGGTTCCGACTTGTTTTAGGTGTTCTAGGGTTTTTCAGACCTTATATCGACCTTTAGACTACTAAATATTAACCTAAAGATTCATATAAGTGATTTAAATCAAGTAAACGAGACAGTTAAGAAGAATTTCTGAAGAGAGAAACTTACTTGGTTTGTCTCTTCTCAATTTCCTCTTTCTCCCTTTTCTAACCGCAACTTCTCTATATCCTTCTTCTTCACGTTCATCTCTCTTTGTTCAGTTCTTCTTCTTCTTTCTTTCACTTTATCTCTCTCTCTCTCTCCCTCTCTCTCTCTCTCTCTCTCTCTCTCTCTCTCTCTCTTTTTCTACTTCACACACATGCAAAATCGGTTATATCCTACTCACACACACTCCTTGCTTAGACACACACACCTCACACAACACACAACATATTTATTTTACACTTGTCCCTTTATATATATATATATATATATACATGACATGCAGTTTATATATTTCTAGTTTATAGACTGCCAAAGGATCTGTAACTAGATATGTATATACGTACATATATATTCTCACACAGAACACACACAGGTCATGCAGATATATATATATATATATATATATATATATAGATTCATATGAACATCATATATATATGTTTAGTGGCATATATAGCACAAAGTGCTCATAGCCCAAATGGTTTTCTCTTTAGGCTTTAAATGTCTCCCCATTTTGGTCTAGGGTTCAAACCCTTTTGGCCACCTTTTGGCTTCATTTTTCCCTTTTTCCCTCTTATGCCTTCTTTGGCATTTGTTTGGCATTATTTGTCAGATTTTTTAAATTGTGTCTTAATTGTTTTAAAAATCCCTTTGTATTTTCGCCTTGCTTTTTAAGTTCAACATGGCAACAAATGTGGGAGATATGAATGAATGTATAAAACCAGTATCAAATAGTACATGCGTAGGTTGGGAACAAATTGAAAGAGTACCTGCGACCACTAAGGTGGTAGCCTGAAGATCACCTGATGTAATGGAGAAGACCTTTCTCGGGCATTACTAGTCGTATCTAGGTCCTTCATTTCTGGTCTGTGGTCGTGCTGATAGAGGCTAATAAGGTAGGTGCAGAGCTAATCATAATCCTCCCACTCTTAGGACAATCCCTCATGGAGTGTCCAGTCTGGCCACAGCTAAAACAGGCATCGGTGTTCCTGTAGCACGGTCCCTTGTATACCTTCTGGTAGGTGGGGCATTTAGTTGCGCCCCTATTGTTGTGGTTGGCCTTTCGCTGACTAGGCCCTATCCTTGTACTACGCGAGCCTGCACCTGGCTTGATGAGCAAAGATCCCCGTCCTTTGTCTCTGCTTGTACTTGACCTCTAATTCCCTTTTCTCTTCACATACACTTCCCTACTACACTCTATAATTCTTAGCGTTGCTATTACTTCATTATAAGTGGTTAGTCGCTGGGGCCTTATTCTATCTTTGATGGCCCACCTCAAACCTCCTTCAAACTTGTGGGTCTTCAGGATTTCCGTATTGATAACATAAGGGGTAAACCTGGCCAACTCATTGAACTTGGCCTCATACTCATCAACTATCATGCCCTTTTGTTGAAGGACTAAAAACTCAGCAATCTTCTGATCTCTTGCTTCTTGGGGAAAGTATTTCTTCTTGAAGATTTCGGTGAATCGTTGCTAACTCATGTTGGGCTCTCGGGCGTCCTCTAGCAGCCACCACTATGAGTCGTTCCTTTAAACATGTAGGTGGCATAAGATGTAGAGATCTGAAAAAAAATGAGGGAAAAATTTTTCAGTTTTGCTGGTAGGATATTTGGCATACACGGTTTTGTCGGTCAAGCCCGGTTTTGCTAGTAAAGCATCTAAATGCGTCAGTTCACCATTTGACATGTTTAAAGGCATATTTGGAGTGTGTCATAGAAGAAAATATACTTAGAATATTGTGAGGTAGCTACTGTTCAAATTTTAGCTAAAACGGAAACCGTTTCAAAATTGGACAAAAAGGGGGTTCGGGTGGCCCTGGTGGAACGGGCCTAAAACGACCTCAAATGAAAATATTTTCTTCTAAGAGTTTTCCTTTAAAATAATTTTATGAACATTGGTTAAAACAAAATTTTGAATTGAAGCGTTTAGGAATGGGTTGTAGAGTAACGAGGTTTCGGGCTCATTAAGGGCAAAATGGTCATTTGCCCTTAGCCCCTTTGTCCACCACTATAAATACAGCCCCCTTAGACCATTTTATCATAAATTTGGTCTGCAATTATAGAATTCACTTTCTTATAGAGAGAGAGAGTGAGAAAAGCCCTAGAAATTCAAGAATTCAAGCTGCCGAAACACATATTTTGAGTGGGATTTTGGCCGAACTTTCTTCTGGAAAGTTGTTCGTCTCCATGAGTAATATATCCTCATTGAACAGTTTGGCTATCCAGAAAATACAGCTTCTACAGTTTGTGAAAAACTGATTTTAGGTATGGTTTCTTGCTAAGCTAGGAATAGATTTGGTTTTTCTTGCTTTGATACATGTTGATTGAGCTGTATCGATGTTTAATTAATGCTAGGAAGTTACCTAGGTGGTGTTGAATTGAAATACCTAGAGTTGGAAATTTAGGGCTTTATATATTCTTTGGTTTATTTGATGTTTTGTTGTCATGAGGATGATGTATCTTGTCTTTGTATTTGATTGCTATATTTGATGTGTATTTATGTGATATTTACTTGACATCTTGGAAGGGAATGAGTTGTGTAATGTATTAGTCTTTTATGTGATGTTAGCGACTTTGTGAAATTCATTGTGGTTGGTGAAATGGTGACATTGTGGCTTGAAAAATATGTTAAGTTGTGTGGTTATGATCTATGTTATGTGAAGCATGGTGTGAAAATTTAAAGTTATGAATCATGTGGGGTTTAAAGGCATGACTCACATCACTTGAATTTATCAACATTCATCCTAAGCATGAAATCAAAGTTCAATTTCATCGTAGTTGAAATTTATCCACATCAATCTTTGCCAAACCCTTCATGCCTATACAATTCTCCTAAGACGAGCTGTCATCAATCATTACCTGATAATCCAACAAATTTTGTAAATACACTTGCTTAATCATAAGCTATAAAACTCACGTCAACCACTTCCACCCATTGTTCACAATAAATACATAATAAGTTCTCACCGAACATAATTGCAGTCTTTCACTAGAAAATCCATTTAAGCAATACAATATACACACGCCCATAACATTCTCGCATAATGCTACTTGATATCCTAAGGGCAAACAAGCATCAATCTGTAAGATACATAAACATGTACTAAGTCACATACCATATTATCTCATACCTAGTTATCACATATAGTTATACCAATATACATATCACATATCATGCATCACACTGTAGCAAATCATGTAATCATGCATCATTGTTTGACATCCACTAATACATAATCTCAACAAGTCATGTTTCCAATAAAAATAACCACACAGCACACAAAGTCCTATCACATACCACTGACAGCTTACACTAAGTCAAATGCCCTCCTCGAGGATCCCATGGTGTTCAACAACACCTATCCATCGTCAAGTATTCTCCTACTAGGACTCCAATACTAAGCTGTCAAAATCCACACATTACACAACGTTCACTAAAAAAAATTTAAATCACGCGTCCTGGTCCTAGTGTGTCTAACAACATCCCACGGTCTCTAGGTTTTCGAACCCGGAGCTTTGATACCACGTTGTCACGCCCCGAATTTCCACGAACCCGGGGAGCGACTGAATGAAAGAAAAGGAATAAATAAATGACAATGAATTAAATTTAAATTAAATCTCCCGCATTATTCCTCAAATTTTTCCTGCAAGATTAAAATTAAATGCTTGTCCCACTATCAGCCCAAAGTTGGCGCTAGTGGATGGTCAAACATGGCCTTGAAATCTATGCCTAAAAAGTGTCCCATAAATTGTCCCAACTTGGCTTTATATTATGAACCTAGTTTTAGCTTAATTTACAAGGTTGATTCCAGAATCATGATTGAATAAAAGGTAAGCATTGATTATTGCTTTGGAGAAAAAAAATTGTATATCAGGTTAAAAGTTAGATGATACGAATCTCTTGAATATGAATATTGTGTTTAAGGTGCAAATTGTGTGAATGTACTTGGGGGGAAAGTATTGTAGTTGAGGCCCTAGGATTTGAAAACTTAGATTGTTATACATCTTATAAGTGCATGGTGGTTTTCACTTGTCGTTTGGAAATACGTGGGTAAAGGTTATGAATGAGCCTGATTGGTTGGGATAAATTGATAAATGATTATGTTGTCTGGATCTGGATAATGAATATTACACTTGGGACATTTTTTATTTTATTTTATTCGGGGAATCGTGATGATTGCTTTGTTCCACCATCATATGGTTCACTAGTTGGGGTAGTGAGATACTGACGAGGATCTGTAGAGATTACTCGATTGAGATAGCTGACCGCATTCTTTCTTTTGATTTCCTTCTATTTGAAATGTCTAGTTTTGATATTACGTTGAGGATGAATTGGTTATTTACTTTTGAGACGGGAATAGATTGCTATAGAGGGAGAATGGCTGTGAGTACTCCTAACGGAGATGACTTTTAATTCACGGGTAACGAAAAGAGCTGTGATCCATGAAGGGTTATCACCTAGTTATATACAGGGAAAAGGAAAAGATACCTAATAATGCAATTTAAGGCAACAAGAAAAAAATGAAGTACCTAAGGCGAACTTGCATGAATATATATTACATACATGAAGGAAATACGATGTAGCTTAAGTAATTGCCATGTTTTCTTGATTTGTCATACGTGTTACGTGTAAGATTTTTTTTCCTTACTATATGTGTAAAGTATGTGGGAATAACTAGGGTATGCTGATTTCTCCTACGCGTGAAACACATATAGTACATATTTTATTTTAAAACCCCTACGGATTAGATACGTGCGTGCTTGCATGTTAGAATGTAATTTGGAACATGTTTTTGGATAATACAAATTTGAAAGCTTGAAAGCTTAAGAAGATGAAGAAGGAGAGACTTGGAGTAAGATGTGGTATGTTTGATGATTGATGAACTGGGACTAGATGCTTACGTCTATATGATGGACCAAGTGAATTATGAGGTAGACTATGAGCGTAGTGATTTATAAGATGGGCTCTATGCTTGGACATCCATAGGGTCAACTATGTGCCTGTTTACCTATATGCTAAGCTGTATGCTTATTTATGTATACTTATATGCTGGGATAGATATATGCATACTCGTTTAGTAACCGTTATAACACTGCGACTATGATTTTTCCATACAGATTGATGGTTATCAATGCATGTATAGGAACATGTTTAAAGATGTTTATGTGTAAGTGAGTTTGATAAATGTGGGTAAGGATTGATGTATATTCATGATTGAAATTGGTGAAGAGTTTCACTAAGACCCTCAATGGTTAGGAGACTTTAATGAAATTATTGCCTAGGACAATGATGAGTTAGAATAACCTTAGAAGAAATTGCGAAAAATTTGTTTTCCTTCTCTGATGAATTGTTCTTCTGAACCTAGATGTTTTGCTTTAAGTTTCATGATTGGAGTACGTAAACTACATTGTCCTACAATTGACTATTCAGGTAATATCTATGAGTTTGAAATACATAGGCTACTCTTTATTAATGCATAACACTTAGCCTCGACTGTATGTAGGCTAAGGTGGATGATGAGGGCCTTACTTTAACATTATGACATTGATGTCGTATGGATAATTGTAGTACTTGCACAATATTAGATTATGGAAATACACTGAAGTGCTGGTGATGTATGGAGAACATGGTAATGGATTGTTGGATGATTTCATAGTTTGATGTGAGGTAGATTGGATGGTCATAACATGTGTGAGAGATCTTGAGGTATCCTTGTAAACAGTGAGAATTTTCCTTTATTTTTATTATTTTGTGTTGAACTATGAAGGTGAATCATGATACTTGGATGGATTTAGAGAATTGGCATTGAGGAGCCAACATATTTTGAGGATTTCATTATGCATTGTGACATGGGTAGTGGGCCGTTATATATGGGATCAGAACCAGACCCTAGCAGGGAGTGTGGAGATGGCTGTACACCGCTGCACGCCCGCCCAAGTGGACGAGGTTCCCTTGGGGGGAGGGAGTAATGGGTGAGAGTAATGTATTCGACATCGCCTGGCTAAGGGAGAGGTGAATGATCCAGGGTAAGGCCGTATGTCTCCATGTTACAATGTATTTTGAATTGATCTTTTATTATTTTGTGGAAGAAGTATAATTTTAAATTTCGAGACGAAATTTCTTTAAGGGGGGAAGGATGTAGAGATCTGAAAAAAAATGAGGGAAAATTTTTCGTTTTGCCGGTAGGATATTTGGCATACACGGTTTTGTCGGTCAAGCCCGGTTTTGCTAGTAAAGCATTTAAATGCATCAGTTCACCATTTGAAATGTTTAAAAGGCATATTTGGAGTGTGTCATAGGAAGAGAAATATGCTTAGAATATTGTGAGGTAGCTACTGTTCAAATTTTAGCTAAAACGGAAACCGTTTCAAAATTGGACAAAAAGGGGGTTCGGGTGGCCCTGGTGGAACGGGCCTAAAACGACCTCAAATGAAAATATTTTATTCTAAGAGTTTGCCTTTAAAATAATTTTATGAACATTGATTAAAACAAAATTTTGAATTGAAGCATTTAGGAATGGGTTGTAGAGTAACGAGGTTTCGGGCTCATTAAGGGCAAAATGGTCATTTGCCCTTAGCCCCTTTGTCCACCACTATAAATACAGCCCCCTTAGACCATTTTATCATAAATTTGGTCTGCAATTATAGAATTCACTTTCTTATAGAGAGAGAGAGTGAGAAAAGCCCTAGAAATTCAAGAATTCAAGCTGCCGAAACACATATTTCGAGTGGGATTTTGGCCGAACTTTCTTCTGGAAAGTTGTTCGTCTCCACGAGTAATATATCCTCACCAAACAGTTTGGCTATCCAGAAAATACAGCTTCTACAGTTTGTGAAAAACTGATTTTAGGTATGGTTTCTCGCTAAGCTAGGAATAGATTTGGTTTTTCTTGCTTTGATACATGTTGATTGAGCTGTATCGATGTTTAATTAATGCTAGGAAGTTACCTAGGTGGTGTTGAATTGAAATACCTAGAGTTGGAAATTTAGGGCTTTATATATTCTTTGGTTTATTTGATGTTTTGTTGCCATGAGGATGATGTATCTTGTCTTTGTATTTGATTGCTATATTTGATGTGTATTTATGTGATATTTACTTGACATCTTGGAAGGGAATGAGTTGTGTAATGTATTAGTCTTTTATGTGATGTTAGCGACTTTGTGAAATTCATTGTGGTTGGTGAAATGGTGACATTGTGGCTTGAAAAATATGTTAAGTTGTGTGGTTATGATCTATGTTATGTGAAGCATGGTGTGGAAATTTAAAGTTATGAATCATGTGAGGTTTAAAGGCATGACTTGAAAATGTACACCATGTGTTTGATCAATTGTCACATGGAATTTGCATGATGAAATCATGGCATGTTGGCATGGTGAAATTCTTTGGACACATGGTGTGAGTTGAGCACGAAGTGCTATGCATTATGAGGGTATAGATCCTGTGGTGAAAAACCCAAAATTGGCCATTTGGTACTCGCATGCCAACGGGGTCCGGACCGTGAAGCGAGACATGTATCGGTGCTTGATTGACCCTGACGGGGAGCGGCCCGTGAAACAGGTGTGGTACTCGATGGACCATCGAATGCGATCCGTAAAACCGAGACATGGGCGTGGCATGACATGGCATAGAGTTGACATGGGTATGACATAGAGTTTGCATATGTGAGTCATGCATAGCGTGTTGCATTGCATTAAACAACGGGAAGGGAAATTATATCTTGAAATTGTACACTTGCACACGCCACATCCTAAATTTGTTGCTAGTATTAGTGAGTTATCATACCAGCAGTTGAGCTGACCCATTCGTGGGCAATACATTTCAGATGAGGCACCAGCTGCTTGAGACTTCCTTGAGTGTTGAAGAAAAAGGAAGAAAATGGATTTTGTAGAAGATTTGACCTTTGGGGGCATGTTTTGAATGTATGGGCATAAGCCCACTTTGTTGTATTTTATATTTAAACTTATGTAAATTGTAAACCTTAGGCCTTGGGCCATTTTAAAAAAATGTATGAGTTGGAACTCAATGAATGTATGATGTTTGATTTAAATGTATACTAGAGGTTACTTGATATTCGGGAGTTAAATATGCATTAAATGGAAGTGTTAGAAAATAGTGGATGCATGTTTAAGAGTTGATGGATTTTGATGCAATTATACCCATATATGTTGTGATTATTAGGTGATGAAAATACTTGAGAAAAACAAAGGAGACTATGTCGAATTTTTGGTAGAATCAAAGTGGGAAATAGGTGTGTAAATGACTTTTTAAAAGGAGTGAAAAAAAATGTCAAAATGGGGGTTTAGGAACCTTGAACAAGGGGGATAAAAATGGGAAGAAAAGAGGGCTTAAAGGACTTGGAAAAAAATTCAAAAAGGGAAAAATTGGTTGCAGCCATGAACAGTAACTTGAAAAATATCAGAAACTGCTCTCTGTGCTACAGTGTCGTGAACAGTGCAGGAACCAGCCCCAGCCGCCGCAGCCCGCGCACCCCTCGCGCGCGCTCGCGCGTGTCTGCACGCCGTGTGCCCAGTGCCCCACGCCGTGCCCCTGCGCCCCTGCCGCGCGCGCCCTACTGCTGCCCATGCGCGCTCGCCCACTGTTGTCTTGCCTGCTGCCACCTGCTGTCCAACCCATGGGCAGCCATTGTTTTGACCATGTTTTGGCCATGTTATGACCTATTTTCCAAGGGCATTTTGAGGCCATTAAATCATGAGTTTGACCCAAACGTTTGAGTTCATTTGAGACTATTTTAGGCCATTATATAAAGCCAAGTTGGGACAATTTATGGGACACTTTTTAGGCATAGATTTCAAGGCCATGTTTGGCCATCCACTAGCCCCAACTTTGGGCTGATAGTGGGACAAGCATTTAATTTTAATCTTGCAGGAAAAATTTGAGGAATAATGCGGGAGATTTAATTTAAATTTAATTCATTGTCATTTATTTATTCCTTTTCTTTCATTCAGTCGCTCCCCGGGTTCGTGGAAATTCGGGGCGTGACATAAGCCACTTTTTGCTCCTCGATACAAGTCATGATCCAAAAGATTCTGTTCATTTCTAACAGCTATTCCTCAATTGTTGTAAGGCCTCCCATGCCATCAAATATCGACGGCTTCAGATTTTGAAACGATTTATGTGGTACAACTGGTCTCTATCATCGCCCTGTCGGGCTCTACGGTTGCCAATACGGTTTTGCCGTATTGGTTCGGTCCCACCCCCTTGGGGTTCCAGCAGAGCTTTAACAATCCTCTCTAATATATGCTCGACTCTATCTAGTCGATCTGAATCCATGGCGGTACTGCGAGTACAGACCATCTACTGCAAAAGAATCAGTATTTAGCAGTTAAGTAATCACTTAATCACTATAATAGGTTTTACTTAATAATTGATCCTTAGACTCCTTAAGTCTTAGTACTCTAGTCCTAATCTGCCATGAACCACTAGAACTTTGGGCTCTGATACCACGCTTGTTACGACCAGTAACCCGTCCTGTGTGGATCAAGGGCTTGCGACTAGGAGCAACGACTCGTAAGCCACCCCCCGCCAAAGGATCTTAAACATTCTTAATTAATCATTAATTACATGTTATGTCATGTCATTAGCTATTCTAATATCATCATCAGAGTATAATTGTATATGCTAAAATAAAGAAAAACTAGTGTTTAGTTACAGATCCTCAAAATACCAAAACATACCCAAAACGTGGACACATGGGAGAACTAAGACTACACTACCCCTAGTCTATTACATTGATAGCAAAAGTGTCCACTATACTTACAAAAGGGACAATTTGTAGCAAAACGGGGCGTCTATTCAATGTGTATGCCTAACGGTCCCTTTACAGTTCACTGTCTTGAAAAAAAAACTAACATAATTGGAGTGAGCTAACTTAGCTTAGTAAATAAATTCCCTTGTTCAGCCATAGGTTAGGGTTAGTCCAAAAAGAAGGATATGAAAATAGCAAATGAGGATATGATATCACAATAGCAAAAAAGGGTACAATGTCATAATAGCCAATCACTAAAAATGTGAATCAATAGAAATGACCTGTAGGTCCACAAGGCACATCTCAAGGTAGAATAAGCAAATCAACAATAGGGATTGGCCTATGCAATGGTTAGCTGTCACAAATCACAAGTTAGCAATTAGAGTCCAAAGATAGACAAACAAATATGTCATCAATCAAAATATATCAACAAATAATCCAAGGATAGGCTCACATTGTGTATCAATATCCAAAGAGTACATCATCAAACATATCCAAAGACAGGCTCGCAAGGCATATCAATAATCCAAAAGTGCATCTTCAGAATACCAATAAACGATATAAGATACTAATAGAACATATGCTGTCACAAATAAGGCCCGGCATACCCTCAAAAGCACTCATCCAGGTCCACTTCACTACCGAGCTACTAGATAGCATTAGAGCTCTTTACATATATCATGTCCTCCATGGACTAAGTGTTGGGTATCATTCCCAATCACCGACCCGTAAGTCCAAAAGCATCTGGAATCAGATGGACTCTGTGACAGATCACAATTCCAAGCATTCATAATAATATCATGATTGTCAAAATTCCACAAGTGATGTACATATTTGTGGAATAACAAATTCTCGGTAGTGAGAAACATAACAATTTTCCAATATCCAAACAAGTATAGAAATGGAAAAATAATCACATAAGGATATTGGCAATCAAATTCTCAACAAATCTAAAATGTAGAACAAGCATTAAATTGTGGAGATCAACAATGTCAGGTATGTATGGATTACAAATTGGCAGCATCAAGGAAATAAACTGTGACATGACTAGGAATACCACATGTTAAAGTTCAAATTTACTTACCTCAAAATAGATTCTCCTCTTTTCCAGAGGAAATTAAACTTCCTTTTCTTTTTCTTTCGAAGATCCAATAAATCAGGAAATATTATTCAGTTTGCTGTCATTCATAAACTTAATCTAATTTTATTATGAAACTACGGTCCTTTTGTCTCATGTGTCATGTTTTAAGTCTATGGGCTTATTTTCCCCTCTCTTGGTAGTATTGTCGTATTTTTAAAGTGTCCTATAAATAGGCCATTTCATATATCAATATTTTAGATATTTAATTTTGTAAAATGGACTCTACCATTGAGTCTAAAATGTCGAAAACCTCTAAGGTACGTATTCTCATAATTTTTGGGGGTTCTTCGGTATCATTATTTAGCCTTTAGGACATTTTTGGGATTAACCCAATTTGTCCATTCACATTTTTTGATATTTTATTTCGCAATTTGGACTCCGCCATTGAGTCTGGAATACCAAAAAATGTTGGGTTACACTGCCTTTTTATTTTATTCGGATACCGACAATATTTTATTAATTTAAATTAATTATATTATAGATTTATTCAAGAATTATTTTAACCAAGTGCCCCAGTGGCACAAGTGGTTCACATGCGTGAGGTAAGTCTCACACACACGCACATGTTAGTGGGTCGAAACACACTGGCCACAACTTCCTTCTTTTTTTTTCCTAATTTTTCAAAACCAAACAGCAGCTAAGGATTGGTTTAGGGATAGGCTATCCCTATCCCATTCTTGGTTATTAAATTGAATTTCTTATCCGTGTATCCAAACATAACAAATTCTGTTTTAAAATAGAAGTATCCCAATACAGGTGTCGTTCCACCAACCTTTATTACACGATGGGGTGGGTCCCAACCCGAACCCAGATCCGACCCTTGTCCTGTTCATCTTATTTTCCACTCGCGAGGCTACTGTAGCCCTAATCTGTAAAAATTTTCCTTTTTTCATTTCTTGGAGTTTTAGAACTCCTTTTTAACAACTTCTTGTTCCTATGAAATCCTAGGGTAATAAGGGTTAATTGCGCATTGGTTTGGGGCATTGAGATGAGCTCAAGAGCTCAGTCGAGTGTATAAGGTGGTTTCTGAAATTTCCTTAGTACATGCTTGTTTCTCCATAAAAATGGATGGGGTTTGGTCTCTGATAACCCTCACACCATGGGGAATCCCCGTTCTAAAATCAGGTCTTGGTGTTCAAATTGTGGGGTTGGCTCTCCAAGCTATAACCTGCAACTCAGCTTTCATGGCCTTCTTTTGATGGTTTTGATAGCGGCCTAAGGTTTCTACAACCCTTATAGCGTCTAGTTGAAGTCTTGAGCATCAAAAATGAGTTTTATTTAGATGGGTTTAGAGTTGAGTTTTGAAGGTGTAACAATGGCGATCTATGTTTTCTTAGGCTTAAACCCTCCTATTTTGTTTCCAATCCCTTGTGACACACACTAGAGTTACATGCATGCATGTATATGACACTTAACCGCATTAATTCACTCTTTTAATTTAGAAAGAGAAAATAAGTTTTATTAAAGTTTTGTTTTTTTTTTCACCTTAAAACGTGATTTCTTCTTTTGTAGCTTAAGTTACTAAAATCTCAAGGAACTTCTATTTGTATGCATGGACTTCCTTCTTTTCTTTCCTCTTCTCTTCTTTTCCTTCTTCTTCTTCTCTTTTCTTCTTCTCTCTTTACCTCACTATCTCGCTACATGCATGCACTCAAGCACACACTAACCTCATGCACACTCTAAATCTGTAAATGGGTCTATGTCACAGCGCACACAAGTCTGAAATCACAACATACTCACTCATGACATGTATTTATACATGTCATCATGTATATATATATATATATATAATATATATGGATGATGTGGTGCATGTCATGCCATCGGGTGAGGTGTGGTCCAATGGCATGCTGCCACCTTAATTTTGAGTATGCAAAACTGAAACTTATTTGGGCATATATATATATATATATATCTTATGCATTATATAGCACAAAAGTGCTTGTAACTCAATTGGTATTCTTTTTGGGCTACGTTTTTCCTTCATTTGGTCTAGGATTCAAACCCCTTGACCTTATGTTCCCTATTTTTCCTACTTATGCCTCATTTGGCATTTTAGGTAATTTTTTTTGTCAAATTTTGAAATTATGCCTAAATAGCTTTAAAAACCTCTTAGTATTCTCACCTTGATTTTGATTTTTGTGTGCCAAATTTTTATAGAGTAAACCTTATTTTTTTGACATATTATATTGTGTTTTATTTGACCAAAAATTATTTTGTATTTATCGAAAAATTTGATTAAATTTTATTTTATTCGTGCATCGCTCTAATTTGCCCAATTTTTTCTTCGCGTACAAATTTTAATATTTACGTCCTACTAGTTTCAATTTAAAATGTCAAATAATTTAATATATAATTAATCCCATAAAACGATATTAAAGTAAATTACTTTGCTTAATTAGGTCGGGATATTACAAAGTCTACCCATAATTTTTCTTTTCTCCACTCGTGTGTGTGTCTGTGTTATATATATATATATATATAGAGAGAGAGAGAGAGAGAGAGAGAGAAAGAAAGAGGAAATTGATGTTGTTTCTTTATGATTAAGAAGGCCTACGGTCATTCGCTACTTGTCAATAATTCGGGATCCAAGGGTCACCAGAAAAACTCCAGTGGTAGCCGCTCTAATGATAAATTCAGTAAAGAAAATAAAGTTATAATTGAAAAAAAAAAATTGAACCTCCATCAAAAGCATACCTTGTGATCTTATTTATGGGTTGTAGATCTCCTAAGTTGAGTAGGATTAGGAGCCATAAAAGTAAGGATTTGAATATATTCGAAGATAGTAGTTGCCACTTTGAACTTTGTTTCCTTATTCTGAGGTTGGTAAGATATAGAAGGCAGTGCTATATTCTGAACTACATACCTCTGAAGCCCCCACGCCTATGTGATCTGGATAAAATAATTTTTCTTGATCTGTAACCTAAAAAGCTCTATACATACACATGTCATGCTTTGAATATGTTTGTCACTTTATAGCATATCAACTACTCCCCCTCTAAGCCTCAGTTCTGTGGGACCCGTGCAGAGCTGAGGTTAGGGTTTCTGAGGCATTACATGTGTGATAGTTATAAATACGTCGCTCCGTATTCTGAGACAATCGTTGATGCGACATTTATTACGTCAGCGGCTGATTGGAATTATGAGGCCATTATTGCTCTAACTGTTGCGACGGTTCAAAATTGAAAGCCTTCCTCGTGACATCGCCTCCTTTCATCATTCTCTGCATCTCGAGAACTTATCATATTCTAGAGAAATGATGTTTGGCATCTAAAAAAATCAACTCCGAATCAAATCTGCAATCCGGTTCAATTCCAAAAACATTCTTTGAATTCCTTGCATCTTCTTCTACTCTTCTCCATTTTCTATTTAAACCAAGTCAACTTTTGATGCTCAATCAAGCTCTGGCTATAAACATAAGAGTCTTTGGAGATACACTGACCAAACGGAAGTTAACCTTATAGCTAGTAGCCCATTGGAGAATATAAAAAATAGGAATGTCAGTAACCCAAATCTTGGTTCTAAAGTTAGGATAGTAGAGGCCCTTATAGAACCTAGAAATATCGTAAGAGAAACCTCGGGCAAACCCTACAAAAGGGAGGAAGGAGAAAGTGCCACGACTTAGGGCATGATAGATGCTTTGAGGGCTACTTTAGACTTCCCCATAAACGTGTTTTGTAAGGTACCAAAACCTATGGATCGCCCCTCCAGTATTAAGCAAGGCAAGATATATGTTTACCTTGAGTGGTTTGAGACAGAGGTTAGGTTTCCCTTTCACCCTTTCATTAGGAAATTTTTTAATTGGTTTAATATCTGCCCCGCTAATCTGAATATAAACAGTTGGAGGCATTTACTGGGGTTCATAATTTTAGGACACTTAAACAATGTCGAGGTAGACCTCCTATTAATAAGGAGCAATATGGACATGAAATACCTAAAGTTGGAACGCATGTTTTTTATGTCTTTTGACAAAGGGTTCAGACCTCTTTCCTTAGTACCCACTTCCAACAAGACCTGGAAGATGTGGTACTTCTTCGTAAAAGGAGGATGGAAGTTCGAGGACTTTGAGACCCGAGTTTCAACATTCCTAAAAAAAATTGGGATTAAGGGTAAGGTCCCTTTTTTGTTTTGCATTCGCTAGGCTTTTTGATTCTGTTTATTGTTTCTCCTTTTTAGCTTAATCTTGTGCTTCCGTGCAAGTAAGAGCACTTGAAAGAGATCGATCTTCACAGTTGATCTTCAACAGAAATACAAGAGGCTCCTTTAGACTAGCAAACATTCTCACGACGCCGCTCTTTGCCTAAAAAATTTGATGGAGGCTGGCTTAGTATAGGATCGGACTAAAAGTTTGAAAAAATCCCTGGTGACTAAATGGGCCCTAAGCCTCCCCTTCAAGTGAAGAGAAGAAGGTTAATTTCCAATTCCCCTAAGAGAACCCTCTTGGAGGATTTGGGGATTTTCCCTATTCAGGATGCCCTTGTGCCCTCGGTGCCCACTGCTCTGAAGAAGAAAAGGGGGTAAGGCAAGTCTGTTGTTGTTTCCCCAGAGTTTGATGATTCTGGCAGGTTGGCCGTGAAGAAGGCTTATAAGGACTCTTGGGCAACAGGCCCAAGAAAGTTCAATAGGTTGAGGCCTTAGAAGATTGCCAAAGATCTGATGGCCTTTCATATGAGGGTGAGTTCTGCGTAATTTTTTCCTTCCTTCTTCTCTTTGTTTTTATTGCTTTCCTCATTCTGTAACATATTCTGACCTGACTGTGTTACTTATTTTTTCCAAGCTATGCATGGCTTGGCAGCCATTATGGACTCTCTCGAGGATCCCGAGTAGATTGACGCCCTCTATTCTGAGCTTGATGAGGCCAGATTTCTGCTAGGAACCGCACAGTCCTTGGTGGTGGCAACCGAGGAAAAACTGAAAGAAACGGACCAATTGCTACTAAATTCTGGAGTCCGAGAGGGACGCCCTCGCTACCGAACTAGAAAACCTCAAAAAGAGGTTTGCGAACTTCCACGCTGCTTCTATTCAAAGGTTCAGGATACTGCTAAAATCGTCAGAGCTCAAACTAAGGTGGATCTGAAGGCTAAAGTCCAGGATCTAGGTGGTGAGCTGATCTAGCATGGATACCGAACCTTCAAGGTGAAGCCCCATAAGAAGTATCCCGACTTGGATTTGACTAGGGTAGATGACATTGAAGTCTCCCAAGTTCAGATCGACGCACCGGATGTTGACGACGAAGAAGAGGAGGTGGTTTCAGAACTCACTCAAGCTGCTGCTTCAAAGATTGTCGAGCCGACAGCAGAATAGACTAGGGATGTTTTTGTATATAAATATATATTTTTTTTATCTTGTAACTTTCCCATATTTGGGCTAATATATGAAATTTTATTCCTTTCAGAACTTGTATCTTACTTGATATTTTTGTGGTATGTCTGACTTCAAGATAATTTCTTCAACATCCAGACCAGTAGAAAACATAAGCCCTTTAGAGACTCCAAAGCATTCATAAGCTATTTTAGAAGTCTAAAAAGTAGGATATACAAAATCGTAACACTTATAATCGAAACAAGGTTTCTTAAGTGTCTATATACTAATGATTCATGACAAACCTATATTACTTGTAAATGAAAACAAGGGTTTCTAGAGGTCCAGTAGAATGAGAAAAAGGGACCAGACCCATAGCATTCAGTAATGAACACAAGGTCTCTAGTGCATTGAGTAAAATGGACGATGTCACGCCCCGAATTCCCGACCGAACCCGGGGACGCGACTGAAGAAAGAAAATAAAATAAACGAGTGAATAAATAAATAACGAATTTACGAATCTTAACTAAGTTTACTAATTTAGATACATCTAGATACAAGCTTATTCCACTAACATAACGCTACATCCATATATCTCTGTCAATACACATACATTCCCAGGTTTATAAAAATTTCGGTAGAACCTCCTTTGTTTTTCGAACCTTTTTCCCCCTGATAATCACAATGCATCATATAACATCATATAAATATAAATACATCACAATCCATCCTCACTCGATGGCCACAACCTTATCAAAGTTAAATATACATTGTCTAATTATCCAATCCATCACATCTACTCCTACACTTAAACTAAAAGATCATTTATTACAATATACAATACCATTTCCATTCTTTTTAGAAACACACCAATCCTTTATAAAATCAAAATACGCCCCAAGGGCCCAAATATTCTTCCAAATTTATTTCCTCTCCTTTCTCCAAGACTTCATCAAGTCCCGCGTACCAGGATGCTTTATCTGAAACCTGTGCCCACGAATGGGTCAGCGCCAACATGCTGGTATGGTACAATACTAATGCAAGGAACAAAATTAAGACGTGGCATGTGCAAGTGTACAAGTATGTCTACATGCCTCCCTAATCATGCATACAATACAATGGCAATGTACAAACTACATCTGTATAAAAACCCTATATCACGTTCACAAATTCATCAACACAATGCACAGACAATATGCGTGACACACCCATGCATCTCAATGTCACACCCATGTCTACTCCATGCCATGTCAATTCTATGCCATGTCCATGCCTCATTTTACGGACCTTCCCCGAAGGACATGAGTGACCAAGTATGTCTCATTTTACGGACCTTCTCCGAAGGACATGAGTGACCAAGTATGTCTCATTTTACGGACCTTCCCCGAAGGACATGAGTGACCAAGTATGTCTCATTTTACGGACCTTCTCCGAAGGACATGAGTAACCAAGTATGTCTCATTTTACAGACCTTCCCCGAAGGACATGAGTAACCAAGTATGTCTCATTTTACGGACCTTCCCCGAAGGACATGAGTAACCAAGTATGCACAACACCAAATGCCCCACTCACACTATGCCAATATGCCATGCTTTCATCATGCAATAATACAGTCCAAATGAAACGTCACTTTCATAAGCATATGCAACCTCCTTTAAATAATGCATCATAATGAAGATCGAATCACAAGACTTCATCCACAATGCTACGTGTCATACTCAATCAATCTCAACACTTACACAAATCCACATGTCACAATATCAACAAACCGTTTAAACCATGACTCACATATGATAATAACTCAAGAAGTAAATCACAATTCTCAAATAATCATAAAGAGCATGGAAACATATAAATAATCAACTCAAAGAAGCAATTAAGTCCTACGTGATCTTCTATCCGCAAATAAGCACAAAAGCATTCAATCAATATGCACATCAATCCTAATTTAATTCTATTCCTTACTTAGTAAAGTACCATACCTGATCGGGTTATCTCAACCCTAAGGAGCTATACCTACTATGCAATCCAATCAACCAAGTTCGTCTTTAGTCCACAGTTCGGAAGTTGAAGAAACACACCGGCATGTTGATCGAGTCGGCCAACCATTTTAAATCCAGTTTCATCAGCTTCTTCAACCTTTTCCCCAAAGCTGTCCAGGATTCTGACTAGTCATGCCTTTTCCCAGAATTCGCTGCATCTCACCCATTGGACCTTGAAGAATCCTCTTGTGCTCTTTCAGACTAGACTTCAGGAGTTGAAACCACTCGACCAAATTGGTCTGACAGACGTTGGCCATCTAACCAGTTACATTGGCTACTCAAGTGTCTCACACTTAACTGCTACAAGGGTCTGTAAGTGGTGGTTGACCACTTCTTGTTTCACTCTTCAGTACTTCAAGCTTTTCCCCTTTTACTATTGAAAGAAACCAAACTCCTTCAATCCATAAAACTGCCTGAATTCCATATGCAGTGTAACAAGATCCTCCATCATAAGCTACCCAAGTCTTTTTATTGCTTCAGTCATGCTAATATACTGCCTAACAATGTCCTTCAATCAGCATCATTAAAATCATCTGCTGCTTCTCTCTCTATCCACCAAGGTTAATGCACAACTGCCGCAGCAGGTCTGTAACAGCAGCTCCGATTGCTGCTATAACAACAGCCCTAATTTCTGTTGCTTTCCTTCCCTACTGTATTTCAGTCCCTTAACTCACTGAACTGGAGCAGCTAGCAGAACAAAGGAGACTACACCGTGTAATCCACTCAAAATCCAATTTAAACAAATAATCAAACCCAAATCCCTCAATTGGACAACTACACAAGTTTCCAATTAAACCGATATTACTGCCCCTGAATTGCTAAATTCCCCTGTTGTGGTAAGATCACTGCCAATTCCCTCAACAGTTGCTGCCTTTAATATCCAGCTGTATCAATTCTTGAATAGCCGTAATGGGTACACATCCACCCTCCAACACAACACGCAACCAAGCACCACTGCCAAATAAATTTCCATCCATTCAAACCACAACCCAACACCAACACGCTACTGCTTCTCTCTGCTGATCTTACGCTATTGTAGAGTCTTTAACTGCTATAGATTTTTCCTGTCATCATCCAAATCCAAAACTCTGACCACAAATTTCCCATTCTTCATCTTGTGGCCACCTTAGTTATCAACGCACAACCTGCTGCCACTTTCCTTCCTCTACAATTCCCTGTACCGCAACTCCTGTAGCAGCAGCCATACAGTCAACGATCAAACGCCCAACGTGATTCTGCCCCTTGCAGCGAACTGCTTCAGTCTGCACTTCCATTTCCATCAATTTCCTCAAGCCCGCAAAACTAATTCGCACTCAATCCCTGTTGTTCTCAAGCAAGAAAGACACACCTATATATATATATATATATATAAATATAGCTCCTCCACCGTTATTCACACACCCCTGTTCGAATCATATTACGGTGCAACGTCTTCCCAAATCAGCAGCTCTAATTACGGCAAGCACATTCAAAACCCAGTCCACAACTGCCGCAACAAAATTCCCAATTTTTTTTGACACATTTTAACCTTGGTCTGCATCTCCTTGACTCCTTTTCCTGAACCCCTACACCTACACGCACACACAATCGTCTTCCCTGTTTCGAAATTCAGTAGCAACCCCTGCCGCATCGCTGCTCTGCTTCTCTTTCCCTCTTTGTCTCAGATTTCTGCAAACCGAGATACGCACCTACACAGTAACAATAACCGAACCCCCCAACAGAACCCATCAAACAGGGCAACGACCCTCACTGTCCATAACAGTCGCACCAATTTCCCTGCACCGACCTGCACACGCACCGCTACAAGAGACCCAACCAAACCGTGGCAACTCTGACCTCCTTCCTTTCCTCCTGTGTGAAGATATATATATATATATATATCTATATACAACTCAGCCTAGAGCTCTCCCGATCTTCCAATCTTCTAGCACTTTCAGCCACAACCCCTTTCCATCTCGTCATCACGCACACACACACAGCGACCTGCCATACCGCCCCCCTCTCCTTTTCTCTTTTCCCCTTTTCTCCTCTCTTCTTTCTTTCTCTCTTTTCTTCTTTTCTTCCCCTGTTCTCACGCGACCAACTCCCTCTGTTTTTTTTCTCTCTTTCAGTTTCCTGCGTATTGCCCCCCTTCTACCCGACTTTCTCTCCCTCTCCATTTTTTCTCTATTCTTCTATACATATCTAGAAGTTTCACGGTTTTGTCCCTTTCTTTTTTTTTTTTTTTAACTTACCATATTAAATATTTTATAAATATTTTATGCCACAAAAATATTATAAAATGCTAGTAATTTGATATAAAATCGGGGCTCAATTTAATTATTTATTTACCAATATTGGTTCTCATTCGGGTCCCATATTATATTCCCTATAATTTATGATTTGTATCTATCCCATGGATTCATCCTGGCACTTGGTTAACCTATGTAAACATTTTATTTTATTTTATTTTATTTTATTTTATTTTTTTTCCAAGTCTCTACAGACGAGACCTGTAGCACTTGTAATGGATACAAGGCTTTTAAGGGTTTGTGCATTGATAAAATGGACCAGACCTGTAGCACTTGTAATGGATACAACACTTTTAAGGATCTGTGCATTGATAAAATGGATCAGACCTGTGGCACTTGTAATGGATGCAAGGCTTTTAAGGATCTATACATTGATAAAAAAATTTTAAAATTAATCAAAAGTCATTTTTTTATTAATAATACTTGTGTAAATGTTCAATTTTCTAAGGCATGGGTAAAGGCTTCCCAATCGAATCTTTCAACCAGTAAGTCATAGGTTTGACGATCTTAGTTATTTTGTAAGGTCCTTCCCAATTAAGGGTGAGCTTTCCCATGGTGGGATCTTTAGTGTTCGAAAACACTCTTCTTAAGATGAGATCTTCAAGTTAGAAATTGATAGCTTTTAATCCTTGGTTAAAACATTTAACCGTTCTCTGTTGGTAGGCTTCAGTCCTAATCCGAGCTCGCTCACCCCTTTTTTCTAATAAGTCCAGATTCTCCACAAGTTGTTGATTATTGGCCCCTTGGTCAAAGTAGTCTGTCTTAAGGGTGGCATGCCAATCTCGATAGGAATGATTGCCTTAATGCTATAGGCGAGTGAAAATAGTGTTTCCACAGTTGGGATTCTTTTAGTAGTTCGGTAGGCCCAGAGTACTCCGAGGAGTTCTTCGACCCATCTTCCCTTGTCTTCCTCTAACCTTTTTTTAATTGCTTCGAGAATAGTGCGGTTGGTAACTTTAGCTTGCCTATTAGATTGAGGATTCCCTAAAGAGGAGAAGTGGTGACTGATGTGCAGGTCTTCACAAAACTTCTCGAATACCTTTCCAATAAACTGCGTTCCATTATCTGAAATAATGACTCGGGGTATACCGAACCAACATACCACATTTTTCCATGTGAAATTGCTTATTTCTATCTTTGTTATGTGGGTCAATGGTTCAATTTTTGCCCATTTAGAAAAATAGTCAATGGCTACTAGCAAAAATCTTCTGTTCTGAGGGACTTTTGGCAATGGCCCTACAATGTCCATTCCCCTCATGTATCTCGGCTAGGACGTAGTGGGCCTCTTCTAGAGTTAAACACCGTAGGAGGAGCTGTATCAGACCTTCGGTAATCCTTTTCTTTAAGAATTAAATACTGAGCTGCCTTATTTCTAATTTTTCTAGCATGATTTTTGTCCTCTATGAGCAACCCTTCCTTCAGATAGTGGATTGTAAGGGTTATCTAATTCTAAAGTTGTTATGAAATTTAAAGGGATTGGATTACCTCATTACTAGGTTTTGACTGGTAGGATATCTTTACGATTGAGTCTCTTTTTGGCTTGCGATGGGAAGCCATATTTGCTAAAGCGTTGACCTTGTTGTTTTGGTTTCGTTCAATCTTCTGAATAGTGAATTTGCAAAAAGACTGCTTTAGTGATTCCACTAGCTCTGAATATCTAGTTATTATGTTATCCTTGGTGGAAAATTCTCCTAGAACTTGACTCACCACAAGTTGAGAGTCAAAGAATGCAAGAAGATCCAAAGCTTCGCATTCTAGAGCCAATTTCATCCCAAGGATAAGTACTTCATACTCAGCATTGTTGTTAGAGGCTCTGAATCCCAAGCTGACGGCTTTTTCAATTACGATCACATCAAGAGATTGAAGTATTATACCTACTCCAGAGCCTTTGTCGGTAGACGAACCATCGATGTAAAGTAGTCATACCGAAGTATCTGTATTGGCTTAAGCTGTTGAGTGTAGTGTTCCAATGAACTCTGCTACAAAGTCTACTAATACTTGACCTTTAATAGCAATCCGCGATACATAATATACGTCAAATTTTCCTAGTTCTATTGACCATTTGACCAGTCGTCCTGAAAGTTTTAGTTTATGAATGATTGATTTTAAAGGATAGGATGTAGGGATTATGATAGGATGGGCTTAAGTACGGTCTGACCTTCCGAGGGGATACCACTAAGGCAAAGGCTAGTTTTTTTATTTCGAAGTACCTCATTTCGGTGTCTAGAAGTGCCTTGCTTGTTATAACATGAAATTTTTTTTTTTTTTATTATTATTATTATTTATTCTTGCAATTGTTAATTAATTATTTTTATTATTATTATTATTATTATTATTATAACAATTATTGGATGTATGTATGTATGTATATATATATATGTGTATATATATATATGTATAAATTTAAGGTATTTATTTAGTATATGTGTATACATGTGAGTGTATATTTAAAAGTGAATATATATATATATGGGGTGTAGAACAATGTGTGTATGTGTGTGTGCCGGTTGTGTGTGTGTGTGACTTTGAGTGTTACACACTCAAAGGGGTATGGGGTAAGGTGGTGTGTGTGAGTGGGATTCAGGGAGTGGGAGAGTGCAGAAATGGGCAGAGAGTAGGTTGGTCATGGGGAGAGAGAGAGAGAGAGATATAGAAAGCGAGAAAATAAAGAGGAAAGGAACTAATCTCGGTTAGAGGAGAAAAGAGAAGAAAGGAGAGACCGAGGGCAAGGAGGAGAGAGTTCTGAAGAAGCAGAAGCAACCGGGAGGAACTGAAGGAGAAGAGAGAAACCTGCACAGAGAAAACAAATCCGAAAATTGGTAAGCATATACGGTTCTGTCTTTGATTTTTACAATGCATGAATTGTGTATTTGAACATGGGGGCTGGTAGAGTATCAAAAATGGAAGATAATGCAAAAGGAATTATGGAAAATGGTTTAGAAACAAGAGAGAAATAGGGAGTTGCAGGTCACGGTTGGGAGAAGGGAGTTGTGGTATTTTATGTGTAAACCTTAGTTTAAAAAAGGGGAAATACATAGGGTGAGGTGCAGAAAGTGAACGGAAGTGATTAGGTTTAAAAACAGTGGGGGAAAATGTGGGAAAATGGGTGGCCGGAAAGTTGACCGAGGGTTTGACCCTCTATTTCGTGGAGATGGAGGAGGTTTTGAGGGAAATGGGGGTTGGGGATGTGATCTACGTGAGAAAGGGAAGAGGATGGCATTTTGAAAATGGGGAAAACTCGCCGGAGATCGGTCGCCGGCGCCGGAGAAGGCGCCGAAACCCTACCGCTGCTTCGCCAGAAAATCGGGGAAGAAGGTGGGGTGACTGGGTCGGGTTCCGGGTCGGATCCGGGTCCGGTTCGGGCGGGTGCGGGTCGCCCCTGCCACGTGTCAGCCCATTGTTTTAAATTAAAATGGAAATTGGGCCGTTTAGTTACAAGGATAAGAAATTTAGAAATTGGAATTTAATTGAAATCGGGATATCCTATCCCAGTTTTACCCCTATCCCCTGTTTGGTTAACTTGATTTAGAACAACAAATTAAACTAGTTTTGATTTGGACCTTTTGGGAATTTGAACCCTTTGAATTTGAACCTTAACCCTGAACTTTCGGAAATTACAAATTGACCCCCCAACTGTTAGAAATTACACTTTGACCCACCTGATTAAATTATTAATAAAATATTAATTAAATTAATTAATTAATTATTTAATTAATTAAATATTCAAAAACATCCCGGAGTCCAAATGGGACAAGTCATTAGTGTATTTTGACTATCTCGACCGTTCCGAGACCAATGGTGAGGTCCGTTTTACGAGACGGGATCCCAAAAAATAAAAGACCCGTAGTAACCCTTAAAATTACCAAAATGCCCCTAACTTGAAACACTGTCAGACAAACTCCGAATTAGGTAAACAAATAGTGAAATTTTATTATCTCGAACATTCCGGACTCAACCGTGGAGTCCGATTTGTGAAAGAGGTCACGAAATGTAAGGACACGCGTAAAGTGCAAAATGACTATTTTGCCCTTTTGAACCCCGGTGTCTGAATTGAGTTCTACGAGAACCTAGACTTACTTTCTTAAACGTTCTAAAACCAATGGTAGAGTTTAATTTAGCAGAATAGAAACCTATGAATTTAAAGACATAAAATTTGATGAATAGCATAAATTCAAACAACAATGGACTGAGTTGAAGTTTCTACTTTTAGGGACACTGACAGGACAGGAGGAGGCGATCTGATCTCCTACATTTTCATCCGCCGGTTCAGTTACATATAGTTCACGATCTTCTAGGGTTGATACCAACCCATCAGGTATGGTGTTTTGCTAGTGTTAGAAATGAAGTTAAGTTAGGAATATTTGTGAATGACTGGAATGCTGTATGTGTTTATCTGTAATGTGTTTACCTGTTTACTTGGAATTGGTTGTTCACATGTTATGTGTTACTTGTAAGTTAATAAAGTGAAGAACATGAATCATGATGTACGAACATATGAGATATGCATGTATATGAAACTGACTAGTGGTTTATTTCTTATTGTCCGAGCATGTTAGATTATTGAGATTCATGTTCATTGAGATTGCATTGGCATATTGGCATATGATGAATTCCTTGAGAACATGGCGTGGGTAAGCACATGGTGCTTTGCATTATGAGGGTGTAGATCCTGTGGTGAAAAACCCAAAATTGGCCATTGCATTGGTACTTCGTGCCATCGGGGAGTACCCGTAAATGAGACATGGGTGTGGCATAGAGTTGTGCATGGGTGTGTCATGCATACCATTCATAAATATTACTGCGATGTTTGAATGTCATTTAGAAATAAATGTACACTTTGCACATGCCACGCCTTAGTTTTATTTCTGGCATTAGCATTTCATCATACCAGCAGTTGTGCTGACCCATTCGTGGGCAACATTTTCAGATGAGGATCCTCCATCCACGTGAGACTTAGTGATGCCCTGAGAGGGCGAAGCACGTGATGTATTTGTGATCCATGAGACTTGTATTTTGTTATGTAAGGGCTTAAGCCCGAATGACTGATGAACAATGTATTCGATGTTACTTTATGTATGGATGATGATGGATGCATGTTTAGTGAATTTAATTACTTTTGTCCTTTTATTTATTTTACTTTCTGTCTCGTTACTCGCGCCCCGGGTTCGTCGGAAATTCAGGGCGTGACAACGTGGTATCAGAGCATAGGTTCGAATACCTAGAGACTGTGGGGTGTTGTTTAACACCATGAGACCCTAGAGAAGAGAATGAGACTTAGTGTGAACTGTTAGCAGCATGTGATAGGATCTTATGTGCTACGTGATTATGTGTCTTAATGCATGCCTTATTGTGATTACGTGAAAAAGTGATATTAAATTTTTCTTTTGGACTTGTAGATATGCCTCCTAGATGAGCTCCTACGAGAGGCAGACCACCCAGAGGAGGTAGGGGTAGGGGTGCGCCTCGAGGTGCCGCCCAGCCTCGTCGTGGCAGACCCAGAGCTACTGCCCCTATTCCTGACGTGGTTGAGGAGGTAGTTGTCCCAGCTGACGTTCCTGAGCATAGTACAACTGAGGAGGATGTTGCTCCAGCCCCTGTGGAGGAGGTGGGGCAGGCTATTGGCGCCAGAGATTTGGCGACCATTATACAGGAGTGCTTCCGTGCCATGCAGGAGGCCAGGACCACTGATGCTGAGGCCAGGGCTGCTGATGCCGAGGCCAGGGCTGCCGGTGCCGCGGCCAGAGCGGCCGGTGGGGAGACCAGAGACACCTTCGTCATGAAGGCGTTTCAGCGTATGAGGCCACCGTCATTTGCAGGACAGCCTGATCCTTTGGTGGCCGAGGAGTGGTTGGACCAGATTGTGAGGATCCTGGACTCACTAGAGATTGTTGAGCCACACCTGAGGATACGATGTGCCACCTTCCAGTTTACAGGGCTAGCGAGCCAGTGGTGGAAGGTATCTGCCGGCAGGATTAGCAGGTTCGGAGAGGGGTGGGATGCATTTGTGGCCATGTTCAATGACCACTACTTTCCAGCGACTGCTAGGGTCGGGTTCAGGAGAGAGTTTGAGACCTTACTACAGAGGGACATGACCGTGACACAGTATGAGTCCCAGTTTACCGCATTGGGCAGGTTTGCCCCGCACATTGTTGGGGTGGAGGAGCTGAGAGTTTATCATTTTCTAGAGGGGCTGAAGACCTCTATCAGGGATAGACTGGCGGGTCACATCATCGACACTTACGAGGAGGCTGTGATCAGGGCCACGAGGGTGGAGAGGGAGTTGACAGCTCTCAGAGGGATTAGGGAGTCCCGGACTCAGACCAGGCCAGCCACAGCACTAGCACTTACACCAGCTCAGCCTACCGTGACCGTCCCAGCTCATTCTGGTAGGAGACCGCCGAAGAGGTTCCGAGGCAGTACCTCTTCTCCATTTACATCCCAGAGACCTATGCAGCTTTTAGCTCCCCAGCCCACTGTGTCTATTACTCCTCGAGGGGGGGCACCACAGCTGACCATCACATGCTACCAGTGTGGACAGCCTGGCCACAGGATGGCTGATTGCCCACAGAGAGATCCTAGTCAGGGATCAGGGACAGGACCGAGCCAGCTACCACTTCCATCCCAGTCTCAGAGTCAGGCCTGGAGGGCCACACCAGTGTGCTATACATGTCATCAGCCGGGCCATGTCAAGGCCTACTGTCCTCAGGGGCAGACTTCCCAGAGCGCACCGAGGCCCCACTATTTCCAGCCCACCCAGGTGCCTTTACCCCAGACACAGTCAGGCTATAGACCCCCGGTACCTTACTATCAGTCAGCATCCTCAGCCTTGAGTGTTAGAGCCCCAGCCCCGAGAGGGGGAGGACAGCAGGGGCAGAGAGGGGGAGGCAGACAAGGTCAGACTGTACAGGGCAGGGTATACGCAGTCACTACCCCAGAGGCTTCTACTGCTGGGCCATCAGTAGTGCGAGGTACCTTTCTTATGTTCAGTTCATGGGCTAGCGTCTTGATAGATTCTGGTGCATCGCATTCTTTCATATCCACTGCATTTGCCATGACATTGGGGTTGACTATAGACCGGTTAGATCCACCGCTACGTGTTGATACTCCTGTTGGGGGTAGTGTGACATTGACCAGGGTTTGTAGGGGCTGTTCACTTGAGATAGCTGACCGTACTCTCTGCTTTGATTTTATTGTGCTTAATATGACTAGCTTCGACGTTATCTTGGGTATGGATTGGTTGTTTACTTTCCGGGCTAGCATCGATTATTTCAGGGGGAGGGTTACGGTGTGCACTCCTGAGGGGGATTGTTTTTATTTCACGGGGGACCGTGGGGACTTCCTGGTACCACCCTTGTACGACTCTAGGAGTTGGGGAGCCCATAGCTATATGTTGGCCAGTATGATTGCAGGGGATAGCGAGGCTATAGGGGTTGTGTTACCACCAGTGGTAGAGGAGTTTCCTGACGTATTTCCCGACAGTTTGACTAGTTTACCCCCGAGGCGGGAGGTGGAGTTTACCATTGAGCTTATCCCCGGTACTGTACCCATATCTATTCCACCATACCGCATGGCTCCAGCAGAGCTGAGAGAGCTGAGAGAGCAGCTGACTGACCTTCAGGGTAAGGGGTTCATCTGTCCTAGCACTTCTCCTTGGGGTGCCTCAGCACTCTTTGCGAAGAAGAAGGACGGGACGTTACGGTTATGTGTGGACTACCGGAGGCTGAACCGGGTGACTATTAAGAACAAGTACCCGTTACCTAGGATCGATGACTTGTTTGATCAGTTGAGAGGTTCGAGATGTTTCTCGAAGATTGATCTTCGATCTGGGTACCATCAGTTGAGAGTGCGAGAGGAGGACATAGCGAAGACAGCTTTCCGCACTCGCTATGGTCACTTTGAGTTCGTGGTGATGCCATTTGGTGTGACGAATGCCCCAGCGGCATTCATGGATCTGATGCACCGTGTCTTCGGTCAGTACATAGATCAGTTCGTGGTGGTGTTTGTGGACGATATCTTGATTTACTCACCTTCTGAGGATGAGCATGCTTTCCACCTACGGACTGTGTTACAGATCTTGAGAGAGCATAGGCTGTTTGCCAAGCTCTCTAAGTGCGAGTTCTGGCTCTAGGAGTTACAGTTCTTGGGTCACGTGGTATCTGGGAGTGGAGTATCTGTTGACCCTTCGAAGGTCGACTCTGTTATGAGCTGGGAGAGGCCGAGGAATGTATTTGAGATACGGAGTTTCTTGGGGTTAGCAGGGTACTACCGCCGTTTTGTAGAGGGATTTTCCCGACTTGCCGCACCGATGACCCGACTGACGCGCAAGGGCGTCAGATTTCAGTGGACCGACGACTGTGAGCAGTCATTTCAGGAGCTGAAGAGGAGATTGACTTCAGCTCCCGTCCTGATTATCCCCGAGGGAGGCCTGGGTTATACAGTATACTGTGATGCTTCGCGGGATGGACTAGGATGTGTATTGATGCAGGAAGGCCGGGTAGTAGCTTATGGTTCTCGCCAGTTGAAGAGCCATGAGAAGAACTACCCCACTCACGATCTAGAGTTGGCTGCCGTCATCTTTGCTCTTAAGAGCTGGCGACACTATTTATATGGAGTGAGATTTGAGGTGTTCTCGGACCACAAGAGCCTTAGGTATATCTTTACACAGAAGGATCTGAACCTTCGACAGAGGAGATGGATGGAGTACCTAGAGGACTACAACTTTGACCTTCAGTACCATCCTGGGAAGGCCAACGTCGTAGCTGATGCACTCAGTCGGAGGCCGAGGAGCACCTTAGCCAGCCTAGCCATCAGAGAGTGGGAGATGATGGGAGCTATTGGGGAGTTTGACTTAGAGCTTACCGAGTCTGAGGGACACGCCACCCTATTCAGCCTGTGTGTACAGCCTACCCTTCTGACCAGAGTTATAGAGGCACAGTTGCTGGATGCTGAGGCCGAGCAGATCAGGGCACGGATTGCTAGCTCTGAGGGATTTGAGGGATGGACAGTCCATTCTGACCTTGGTCTGAGATACAGGGGTAGAGTTTTCGTTCCCGAGTCTCTTAGGACTGATGTCCTTAGGGATTTCCACCATTCACGCTTGGCGGTGCACCTAGGGGGCACCAAGATGTATCATGATCTGCGCCGTCAGTATTGGTGGACTGGGATGAAGGCAGATGTGGCACAGTTTGTGGCTAGGTGTCTCACGTGCCAGCAGGTGAAGGCTGAGCACCAGAGGCCTGGAGGTTTGCTACAGCCACTACCGGTCGCCGAGTGGAAGTGGGAGCACGTTACCATGGATTTCGTGATGGATTTTCCGAGGTCACCTAGGGGCCATGATGCGATTTGGGTTATTGTGGACAGACTGACGAAGTCCGCCCATTTCTTGCCGATCAGAGTGACTGACTCATCAGACGTCCTCAGTAGGTTGTACATTCGAGAGATAGTGCGACTATATGGGGTACCGGTATCCATAGTTTCTGACAGGGACCCACGTTTCACTGCACGGTTCTGGCAGAGTTTCCAGACAGCCTTAGGGACCCAGCTGCAGTTCAGTACTGCCTTCCACCCTCAGACAGATGGCCAGTCAGAGCGCACTATTCAGATCTTGGAGGATATGCTCAGGGCCTGCGTCATGGACTTTAGAGGTAGCTGGGAGGATCACCTTGCCTTAGTTGAGTTCGCCTACAACAACAGCTACCAGTCCAGCATTGAGATGGCACCATTTGAGGCATTATATGGTAGGCCGTGCCGTTCCCCGGTATGTTGGACCGAGGTGGGAGAGACAGCTGCCTTAGGACCTGATATTGTTCGTGAGACCACGGACAAGATACAGGTGATCAGACAGCGGTTGTTGACAGCTCAGAGCCGCCAGAGGAGTTACGCAGATAGGAGGCGGCGGCCCTTGGCATTTGAGGTGGGGGACCATGTGTTCCTCAAGGTATCTCCCAGACGAGGTTTGAGGAGATATGGGCGCGGTGGGAAGCTATCGCCACGATTTATAGGCCCCTTTGAGATTCTTGGGAGGGTTGGTGAGGTGGCTTATAAGCTAGCCTTACCACCACAGCTATCTGGGGTTCATGACGTCTTCCATGTATCCATGCTGAGGAAGTACCATCCCGACCCCTCACATGTACTTGACTGGGTAGATCTTCAGTTAGAGGGGGACGCTTCCTATGACCAGAGACCCGTAGAGATATTGGACTCGAGGGACCAGGTTTTGCGAGGCAGGACCATCCCTTTGGTCAAGGTTCGTTGGAACCACCATGGGGTTGAGGAGGCTACTTGGGAGCGTGAGGCCGAGGTTCGAGTTAGGTACCCTGAGTTGCTTGATCAGTGATGTATTTTCTTTTGGTTTTATGTTATTTTAAATTTCGGGACGAAATTTTTGTAAGGAGGGAAGGATGTTATAACATGAAATTTTTTTTTTATTTATTATTATTATTATTTATTCTTGCAATTGTTAATTAATTATTTTTATTATTATTATTATTATAACAATTATTGGATGTATGTATGTATGTATATATATATATGTGTATATATATATGTATAAATTTAAGGTATTTATTTAGTATATGTGTATACATGTGAGTGTATATTTAAAAGTGAATATATATATATATATATGGGGTGTAGAACAGTGTGTGTATGTGTGTGTGCCGGTTGTGTGTGTGTGTGACTTTGAGTGTTACACACTCAAAGGGGTATAGGGTAAGGTGGTGTGTGTGAGTGGGATTCAGGGAGTGGGAGAGTGCAGAAATGGGCAGAGAGTAGGTTGGTCTTGGGGAGAGAGAGAGAGAGAGAGAGAGAGAGAGAGAGAGATATATATATATAGAAAGAGAGAAAATAAAGAGGAAAGGAACTAGTCTCGGTTAGAGGAGAAAAGAGAAGAAAGGAGAGACCGAGGGCAAGGAGGAGAGAGTTCTGAAGAAGCAGAAGCAACCGGGAGGAACTGAAGAAGAAGAGAGAAACCTGCACAGAGAAAACAAATCCGAAAATTGGTAAGCATATACGGTTCTGTCTTTGATTTTTACAATGCATGAATTGTGTATTTGAACATGGGGGCTGGTAGAGTATCAAAAATGGAAGATAATGCAAAAGGAATTATGGAAAATGGTTTAGAAACAAGAGAGAAATAGGGAGTTGCAGGTCACGGTTGGGAGAAGGGAGTTGTGGTATTTTATGTGTAAACCTTAGTTTAAAAAAGGGGAAAAACATAGGGTGAGGTGCAGAAAGTGAACGGAAGTGATTAGGTTTAAAAACAGTGGGGGAAAATGTGGGAAAATGGGTGGCCGGAAAGTTGACCGAGGGTTTGACCCTCTATTTCGTGGAGATGGAGGAGGTTTTGAGGGAAATGGGGGTTGGGGATGTGATCTACGTGAGAAAGGGAAGAGGATGGCATTTTGAAAATGGGGAAAACTCGCCGGAGATCGGTCGCCGGCGCCGGAGAAGGCGCCGGAACCCTACCGCTGCTTCGCCAGAAAATCGGGGAAGAAGGTGGGGTGACCGGGTCGGGTTCCGGGTCGGATCCGGGTCCGGTTCGGGCGGGTGCGGGTCGCCCCTGCCACGTGTCAGCCCATTGTTTTAAATTAAAATGGAAATTGGGCCGTTTGGTTACAAGGATAAGAAATTTAGAAATTGGAATTTAATTGAAATCGGGATATCCTATCCCAGTTTTAGCCCTATCCCCTGTTTGGTTAACTTGATTTAGAATAACAAATTAAACTAGTTTTGATTTGGACCTTTTGGGAATTTGAACCCTTTGAATTTGAACTTTTTGAATTTGAACCTTAACCCTGAACTTTCGGAAATTACAAATTGACCCCCCAACTGTTAGAAATTACACTTTGACCCACCTGATTAAATTATTAATAAAATATTAATTAAATTAATTAATTATTTATTTAATTAAATTAATTTAATTAATTAAATATTCAAAAACATCCCGGAGTCCAAATGGGACAAGTCATTAGTGTATTTTGACTATCTCGACCGTTCCGAGACCAATGGTGAGGTCTGTTTTACGAGACGGGGTCCCAAAAAATAAAAGACCCGTAGTAACCCTTAAAATTACCAAAATGCCCCTAACTTGAAACACTGTCAGACAAACTCCGAATTAGGTAAACAAATAGTGAAATTTTATTATCTCGAACATTCCGGACTCAACCGTGGAGTCCGATTTGTGAAAGAGGTCACGAAATGTAAGGACATGCGTAAAGTGCAAAATGACTGTTTTGCCCTTTTCAACCCCGGTGTCTGAATTGAGTTCTACGAGAACCTAGACTTACTTTCTTAAACGTTCTAAAACCAATGGTAGAGTTTAATTTAGCAGAATAGAAACCTATGAATTTAAAGACATAAAATTTGATGAATAGCATAAATTCAAACAACAATAGACTGAGTTGAAGTTTCTACTTTTAGGGACACTGACAGGACAGGAGGAGGCGATCTGATCTCCTACATTTTCATCCGCCGGTTCAGTTACATATAGTTCACGATCTTCTAGGGTTGATACCAACCCATCAGGTATGGTGTTTTGCTAGTGTTAGAAATGAAGTTAAGTTAGGAATATTTGTGAATGACTGGAATGCTGTATGTGTTTATCTGTAATGTGTTTACCTGTTTACTTGGAATTGGTTGTTCACATGTTATGTGTTACTTGTAAGTTAATAAAGTGAAGAACATGAATCATGATGTACGAACATATGAGATATGCATGTATATGAAACTGACTAGTGATTTATTTCTTATTGTCCGAGCATGTTATATTATTGAGATTCATGTTCATTGAGATTGCATTGGCATATTGGCATATGATGAATTCCTTGAGAACATGGCGTGGGTAAGCACATGGTGCTTTGCATTATGAGGGTGTAGATCATGTGGTGAAAAACCCAAAATTGGCCATTGCATTGGTACTTCGTGCCATCGGGGAGTACCCGTAAATGAGACATGGGTGTGGCATAGAGTTGTGCATGGGTGTGTCATGCATACCATTCATAAATATTACTGCGATGTTTGAATGTCATTTAGAAATAAATGTACACTTTGCACATGCCACGCCTTAGTTTTATTTCTGGCATTAGCATTTCATCATACCAGCAGTTGTGCTGACCCATTCGTGGGCAACATTTTCAGATGAGGATCCTCCAGCCACGTGAGACTTAGTGATGCCCTGAGAGGGCGAAGCACGTGATGTATTTGTGATCCATGAGACTTGTATTTTGTTATGTAAGGGCTTAAGCCCGAATGACTGATGAACAATGTATTCGATGTTACTTTATGTATGGATGATGATGGACGCATGTTTAGTGAATTTAATTACTTTTGTCCTTTTATTTATTTTACTTTCTGTCTCGTTACTCGCGCCCCGGGTTCGTCGGAAATTCGGGGCGTGACATTGCTGACATAAAGGATAGGCCTTTGAGTTCTTTTGTCTTCCCTAATTACCGCAAAGTTGATGGCACTTTTTGATATTGCTAAGTACAAGAGTAGTTTTTTCCTTGACACTGGTTTTAAAAGGAGTTCGAGGGAAGCTAAGTATCGCTTGAGTTGTTGGAAGGCTTCTTCACATTCAGGGGTCTATTCTAGGACCTTACTCCCCCCTCAAGGCTATTGCAAGTGACTGGGTGTTTGCCCCCTTCCTCTCCCAACAAGAGGCTGATTTCGGGGGTTTTGAAATTTTTTCTAGGACGAAGATTGGGAGCCATTGCATTTTTGGAGGAAAAAGACACCCGATTTGTTAGCAAGAACTATTGTCGTACCCACGGAAGACTCCAAACTGATGTTGCTCTTTCTAATCAGAGGAGCTTCTCGTCTTTCAACACCTGTCATGGACTCGAAATCAAAGTGTCATTGAGCAGGCTCTGGTGGTAACTGCTCTGATGATAAAATTAGTAAACTAAAAAGACAGTAATTGAAAGGAGTAATTGAACGTAAATTAAAAGCGTACCTTAGTGCTTTTTCTATAGCCTGAAGATCTCCTAAGTTGAATAAGATTTAGAGTCATAAAGGTAGGGATTTGAAGATATTCGGAGATAGTAGTTGTTATATTGAACTTTGTTTTCTTATTTTAAGGTTGGACGTCTATGGAAGGTGGTGATTAGTTCGATACACTATCTGTTCTGGAGGAAGGGCTGGATGTTTTGCACTATTCTGAACAAAGTACATCTAAACATCATGTGTCTGCCTGATTTGGACAATAAAATCTTTCTTGATCTATACACGGAAGAGCCATGCACATACACGTGTCACGTTTTAACTAGACTTGTTACTTTATGGTATATCAATTAGGTTTGTAACAATTACAAAAATCTCGTTTGAGGTTTTTGAAATTATATTGCTTTACTCTACTTTTATTGACAAACTACACACATCTCCCTTTCAAATTTTTTATTATTATTCAAAATGACAAAAATGTCTATTTTTTAATTTTTTTTACAGTTTTTAAAATATTTTGATGAATATTAATTAAAACATTCTTGAACAAAAATAAAAATATAAGTTATTTATTTTAAATTTATTTGTAGATAAAATAATTTTTTTTTAAAAGTAAAGTTGGAAAATTCTAGTCAATTAAAAAATTGTAAAAAAAGTATATGAAAGAAATATTTTTATCATTTTGAAACAAAATTGGATAGAAGGGAATTAGACATGTGTAGTTTGTCAGTAAAAATAAGAAAAAGTTGGATAATTTTAGAAATATCAAGAGATGTTTTTATAATTGTTAAGAATTTCATATCATTTATCTAAAAATATATTTTAAAAAGAGAGAAAAAGAAAGGAGGATGATTATTTAGCCCCCCAGCAGGCCGCCGGACAAGAAAGAATGGACTTGCCGCCTTTCTTTTTCATGCGCAGTCTCTGCATGGCCCATTATTCTCAGTCTCATTTGTTTCATTGTTTCATTGCTCAACAGATAGTACAAGATTAGATGTTTACTGACCTCGTCAACCTTTATTTGACTTCACAATGATGAGAAAAAAAAAATGAATTAGGTTTAACAGATTTTAAGGTAATTTGTCAAGGAGATAATTAAGTCGTAATCTCCAGTTGAAATGGTTAAGCTGCAAAGTAAATTAATTGAGATAATGAGGCTTTATTTTAATCCAGAGTAGGTATCCAAATCTCTTTTAAGTACATGCATAAATGGCCCAGTAAAGTTAACGATCAAGAGCCATAAAACCATATATATGTGTGTGTGTGTGTGTGTGTGTGTGCGTGTGTTGAGTTCAATTCTTACAAACGTCCAAGCACTTAAGTTTGGCTAAATACTGGATAATATATCAGTTATTCAGAATTTACCAAATTATGTAAAAGTAGGCCGGGAGTAACCAAAAAAAGATAGAAAGAAAAAGTAGCCACTTATATTGTTCCCACAAATGAAGGAGGCAAATATCTGGAGGATCAATACATTTATACAGGCATGCAAGATTTCCTCAACGAAGAGGAGCTCTGACATGTATATTGAGACTGTTATGGCCATCCCATCTATGTAAGATGAGATGTCCATTCCAATTTGTTTGTAAGTATATATATTGTATTTATTAGCACTTTTTATCAAATTCTAATCTCTTTTTTTTTTTTTTCGAATTCAAACATGGGTAGTTGGATGCAATTATTCAATCATATTCGTATGGAATTTGAACATGTTACAGTCCTAAATCTCCTCAGAATTTTCATATATATTAATAACAATATATAGAATTTATCAAAGAAAACAAATTAAAAGAAATTCTTATGTGGAGAAATATAATAAAACTATATATTCTTATCAAAAGGTGATTTGTCAAATAAATGACATTATTGTATTTAGTGTACATCACTATCAAAGTGGAAAAGCCTATTTCTTTTATCTTTTTAAATTATTCAAGTAAAAAAAATTTGAAAAAAAATAAAAATCTTCTTTCTTTTTCGTTTATATTTTTAAAAGATTAAATGGAAAAGTCTGTATTTGAGTCTTTATCTTCTAGTGGGTCAACCAAAGCAAGATGAGGTCAGTACAATGAATTGGAAATTTGTGGTTGTGATATACCACCGAACACCTATTTTCAAATCCAAACCCAAGATTGTATAAATTAATCCCCACAGCAACATGGGGTCAGTACAATGAATTGGAAATTTGTGGTTATGATATACAAACAAACACCTATGTTCAAATCCAAACCCAAACCCAAGATTGTATAAATTAATCCCCATCGGAAGCCTCTTCATTCCTCCATTAATTTAATCCTACCCCACATCCCACTACGTACATCACACTTGGGAATAGAGGTGTCAATGTTTAACACGACACAACAACATGACTCGAATATGACACGAAGTTAACGGATTTGGGTTTAGCATAAATGAGTTTGAGTCATAAATGGGTTGACACGTATAACACGATTAATAAATATATCGAGTTTGAGTTTTACTAGTGTCAACTCGTTTAACACGACTTAACACATTTAATTATAAAATATAGTATGAGTTAAGGTAATTCATCTCACATCAAATATTTATCAAGCTTTTGAGATTTTTTATTTATAAAAAAGGTAAATAAAAAAGGTTTTTACTTTGATTTGGCATATTTTAAAAGTTACTAAACTTAAAAATTATTTATACATATTAAAAAATAGGTAAATTTTTTTATTTAAAAAATCAAAAAAATTAAAATAAAAGGGTTAAGTGTGTCGACACGTGTAACATGTTTAATAAATGGGTTGGATTTGAGTTTTGATAGTTGACACGATTAGTTAATAGTGTCGAGTTAGGGTTCACACATATTTTTGAATATGTATGCCTTGACACGACCTGAAAACGACACGAGAACACGAATTGATAACCCTACTTGGGAAGCATCCTTACAATTCCCTCACATCCAATCCCACCCCACGTCATTTCTTTCATTTTATCTTTTTCAATTTTGATAAGTGAATTTTTTTTTTCAAACTCTTCGAAATTCTGTAATAGGGGGCCAGGACGGGTATTCATCGAGATTTTCATTTATTTTTAAACTTCTATTTACTTATTTTATTATATTAATTATAATTGACATATTTTAAACAAAATATTATGTCACTACAAGAAAAGTGACTTTTCACGGCAAATAAAAAATGACAGATTTAATAAGTGCCGTTAATTAGTGGCGTTGCCTTCAAACCATTGCAAATAAATGGCAATTTTAAAAAAATGCCACTCATTTTTTAAAAAGTGCCATTTTTATTAACCGAAAGAAGGCAATGTAAGATAAGCGCCACTAAATCACAAAAGTATAGTCATTATAGCGGCGTTATTTTAGAACAGCTGGTAATGTGGTTTCATTTTTCGAAAAACGTTAACGTTTTGTAAAACCGTCTTTTCAAATACCCATTTATCTATGGACCCATGTCCTAATTAAGTAGATAAATAAAAAAACCCAAAGTACTATGCTTCAACTCTAGATCTGATTCTGATAAAAAATCAAAAAAGACCAGCAACCATCTCTCTCTCTCTTTGTGCTTGATTGGAAACTCTTTCATGTTAGAATCTCATATGCCAAATCCAATCACTCCTATCTAAGATGTCAACTCTTCGCTATCAAGGCAGAAAACATAGTATATGCACTCCTATAGGGAAAGCAGCAACGAAGACATGAGAGACCATACCCATAGGTTAAAGGTTCTCTCGATATCATTCAATCTCTTATTGCATCATTCATCAGCCACTGCCACATACCTTTGTAAGGTTTATTTAACATTAACCTAAAAATTCTATCGGTACAAAAGAGACTAGTTTACTCACTGTTACTCTGTGTTTTTTCAAGAAAAGGAAATCAATTATATGACCAGATATGTATTGAGTCAAATTTAACTACTGTTCAAGAGTTTTAAATTGAAAGAATTACAATGGAATAAAATTACAGAATAACTTAAATTCATGCATATAAAATAAACAATTAAATTAATATGCGTAAATGATAGAAAAATAAGTTTGGAATGACCTGGCCTTTGAGGCGTGTAATCACTGCCCTAAAGTTGTTGTGCCTCCTACGTGAAGGTTCCAACGGTCACATACAGTTCCAAGATACAACCCAGGTTTTGTTCACAGCTAATCTCCTCAAAGTTCACGTCCACTGGGAGAAGAATGAACTGTCTAGAATCAAAATTGCCCACACAAAATAATATGAAAATACAGAGAGGTTGAATGGAAGATGTTGGATGGAAGAAGTTAAAAGCTCTTGCTGTGTGTTGTGGAAGAATACATAAGCCTCTATTTATAGGCATTCTCTGTATCTTCCACCAACAAAATATCTCAAGAAATCTCCACACATGGCAGAAAATCAGCAACAAAGAATATCACAAAATCAGCAACCAAAATAAAAAATTAGGAAGAGTTAAAACTAATTTTGAAACTTTCAAAGATATAAAAAATATAACAATCCCCCACAAGTTTCAAAATTTATAAAACTCATAAAACACATATATGTTATTTACATATATATAAATATAGGAAAGTTTGGGCAACTATTATACTGTGTAATAGGTGTAGGTGTCTTCCGGACTTGAACCTCACTTAGTGTTGAGAGTCTCTTTCTAAAGGATTATACTGAACTATGTCTTAAACTAGACCCTTTGAAACAGAGTTCAACAAGTCACACACAGAGTACTGATATTAGACATAGTTCGTGGGTTAGTGCTATTAAAGGCCATGCACTTGATCTTGATTTTCATGAGAGTTTATAGAGAGTAGCTCAATTCTCATAGTTGCGGCCTCACAACAGCTCTCACTTAGGTGAGTCCTCCAAGGGTACATGTGACCTGTACCTCACAAGAGTGTTCATGCCTTGGACTCATTCAGGGTAAACCGTTCCTAAATGTCACATAACATAGCACACCACTATAGGGATGAGAAGGAGCATTTTATTAAGCGGCTCCTTATATAAAGTGCTAGGTATATAAGTCACGTAATATAAATTGTTACTACCCATTGAACCTCCTTCATGGGGTCCCCAATCATAGAGGTTGGGTTACTTTCTTAGGTGACTTCCTTGTGAGCTTAGGCCCATCCCCCTCGACAAATCTAGGACTACACTCTTAGTTAGACCCCTCGGGTCAATTATTAATCAACAAATATTTATTTTGTTTAATTTATCGGGACAATAATTATATGGATCCATCAAGTAAATATGATCCCTTTCTCATATGGGTTCATCATGTAAATATGTCAATTTATTTTAATCGAGGCAATATGGACCTATTTAAATGAACTTGGTCCATAATTTTTCTTTACAATTGATTTAAGGACTTATCATATATATAGTTCAATAGGCTACATTAAAGTATTTTGGAATCATCAAATAAATTTTGTCCAACATCCAGCTAGCAAAACCATTCATACTAGCAACCAATAGCCTTACAACTAGGAATCACGCCTTATGTGACCAGTAACCTGCTACTAGGAACTATATGCTTAATAGTGGTCAGTATTCTTATTAATACGAAGAACCACTCATGTGGCTAGTAGTCCTACATTTACTAGGAACCACTATTGTAAATTATTTGAGAATATTTTAATAAATATTTTCCCACACTATTTAATGATTGATATCTTAATTTCATTGTGGTCAATAGTCTCTTAACTATAAGGAACCACAAATATAAGTTGTAGCCAATAGTCTCTTAGCTACTGGGAACTACTTTAATTTAATATAAATATGGCTAGTAATCTTCAATTTATTAGGAACCACTATTTTATTTTTAATTTTATTTTTAATACACTTTCACTCCCTCATAAAAATTATGTATAGATTTTCTTTTTCTAGTTTCCCAAAACATGTATTACTCAAAAATCATATATTGCTTTCAAGTGTTTAAATATTTCTCAAGCTATTATTTTAAGATCACATAATATTTAATTTACTTATACATCTTACATTCTTTTTCTTTAGCCACAAGTATTTTAAGTTTCTCTACATAAATTTTAATGTTTGTGTATGTTATTTAATTCTATGTTGAAAAAAAGAAACTCTACCAAATGATTTTAAATTTATGCCTCTCTTGTCAAAATATTCACATGGTGAATTTTTAAATTGACAAGTTAAGCTTGAAAAGATAAATATTATACTCTGGTTGCATACACAGTATTAGACAAGTAAATTATCCCACTGTCATTATTATTATTTTTAAATATATATAAATATATAAATTTTTTAAAAAGATATGGCGTTCGGATTGCACCATATGAGCTGTTCATACCTAGTTTACATATGATTATTACTTGTAGAAGAGTGACTAATAGTATAACTATGAAAGTATGAACTAAAGATAATTTCACACCTTTTGTCCTAATTTTCAAACTAATCACGGTGATCATGCTTATATTACACAGCATAGATTTTCACCCATTCAATTTGCTTTATATGATTTTTGTTCTTACTAAAACTCAAAAACAGGGAAGTGCTGAATCACAAAAATTTTGTAACCCTTGTTATGATCTACCCTCATAGAACTTATCTCATATTCAACCATTAAGCTCAACATGCAAGCTCCTATATGTTTAATAATGTTCGTGTATTGATAGATATTTATTGGGGAACACAAAGTGTCTAACTGAACTAATGACTTAAAAAGCTAAATCCAATTAGTTAATAACAGTGAAATAAATTTCACTTTCCCAAATCCCATTAATTAAGAATATCTCAACAACTCCTACAAAAGAGAAAAAATATGTATTTGACTTGTAAATAATAACAACTTAATCCCACAATTTAATATTTTATTAGGATTTGTTACTATTTTTAAAAGCTATTTTGTAGGAGTAAATTTGTATGTAATTCACCGAGTGTTCTCCTAATTATCAGAGATTTTATAAAATAGATACATATTATAATATTTTGGTATCCCACCTCTTATCAAAACTGTTATCATTTTTTATATTATATTATATTATTTTAAATTTTATTTTATATAGCAAAATTAAGTTATTAGATATAATGTGATAAATTTGAATGGTTAACATAAAGATATATCAAATCTACACATCAAATATAATTATACATTTCATTTAAATAACGTGGGGCTGCCAATTTCATTTTTTTAATTCTTTGCACAAAACACTCTCACCTCTTATAATCGTGAAGCATCATTTACTATATATATGTATGTGTGTGTGTAAGGAATATTTCAAAATTAATATGGGATAACAATAAGTATGCGAACACTTCTGACTTGCAAAGTCACTATAATTCGAGGGTTAGGCCTTTTCATATTCCAATGATTTCATAGGGTAATCATAAATAATATACGGTTTATTTAATATTAGCCAATAGTGTTATAATATTCGTTATGTCTCTCTCTCTCTCTCTCTCTCTAAATATATATATATATTGTGTGTGTGTGTGTGTGTGTAAGGTTTATATGTAAGTAAATAATATATGCACGATTCTATTTGTAAATACTAGGTAAACATGAATTAGTTTTTTAATTAATCTGTAATTCTTTAATATGATCACAACAGCTTTAGATTGTTGAGTCCAAATTTAACTACTGTTCAAGAGTTTTAAATTGAAAGAATTACAATGGAATAAAATTACAAAATAACTTAAATTCATGCATATAAAATAAAAAAATTAAATTAACATGCGTAAATGACAGAAAAAATAAGTTTGGAATGAGCTGGCCTTTGAGGCGTGTAATCACTGCCCTAAAGCTGTTGTGCCTCCCTACGTGAAGGTTCCAATGGTCACATACAAGCTCCAAGATACAACCCAGGTTTTGCTCACAGCTAATCTCCTCAAAGTTCACGTCCACTGGGAGAAGAATGAACCATCTAAAATCAAAATTGTCCACACAAAATAATATAAAAATACAGAGAGGTTGAATGGAAGATGTTGGATGGAAGAAGTTAAAAGCTCTTGCTATGTGTTGTGGAAGAATACATAAGCCTCTATTTATAGGCATTCTTTGTATCTTTCACCAACAAAATATCTCAAGAAATCTCCATACATGGTAGAAAATCAGCAACAAAGAATATCACAAAATCAGCAACCAAAATAAAAAATCAAGAAGAAGTTAAAACTAATTTTGAAACTTTCAAAGATATTAAAAATATAACAATATGTGCATATTTGTTGTTTGGTCACTAATGGGTTTACCATGAAACTACGTGTGCCCCAACAAGATGTTGGGCATAGGTTTTACATATAAACATCTAATTGATTTTTCTTTTCTTCGGGTTGAGCACCACCATGGATGTTTTACCATTGAATGGTTTAAGTGTTCTTGTACTTCAAAAAAGAAATTGACTGTCTAATCATTGGCTTTTGTTTTGGTAATTAATGCTATTGGATTCTTATATCTATTATATAGACTGGGATATATATATTCCATGACTTATTTGGTCACTCTATGTAGGAGCACAGAAGGTGTTTGAAATTATGACCATATTTTTTATGCTTCACTGTTCACTCCTTTAGTGTGTTTTTTGTTTTTATCCTTTTATGTTCACTGCAATAGCCCACATACTGCACAATAATTTGTATACATGAAAAAAAAAATACTTCCCATAGGGTGTTACATCCAGAACAAAAAATGAAAAAAAAAAAATTAATTTTATAAGATAGAATTTAAACATATGAACCGCTTAATACAAGAGAGTTAAATTAAATTATAAAGAAAATCTATGTGCGTCCTTATCATAATTGATGGGTTCGTTTCTAAAGAAAAATATTTGGAGTATGAATTATTGATCCCACAATTGCATAGGAGCCAGCATTTACTTAGATATCCAAATCACTGCACATGCTTTTTCTTGTTACTTCCCTTGTGTTGATTGCTGCTCCGTGTTGGCTTAGTCTATTGTGAATTCTAATTAAGATTTTGTAACTTGGTTTCATGTGCATATGGTACAAAACAATTGGGTTTGCTGATATATATATATATGTTATATTTATATACACACAAAATAAAATTCCTTTAGCTACTAGAAGCTATTGGAATCTCTTTTTAGCAAATTCTCCTTGAATTGAACACCATATTTTCTTGATCAAATTGCATTATGCCGTCTTCAACTTTGGACCACTTATTTCTTTGACATTTTTTTTAATTAAAATTAGTCATCTTTCATTAGTTAAAGAAACATTTTTTATATTAAAAAGGAGTATGACCAAAGATTACATCTTGAGTCTAGTCCCTCTCCACATAGAAGTACAAAATGTGGCTTTAAGCTCTCATTAAAACTTGTGTAATATTGACGATTAACTACACTGCTAGTATGATAGGGAGCACAATTATATGTCTATCATTGTGAAGAAATTTTATTTTGATATTGCTGTGCCATTTTGAGTCCCACATCGGTTAAGAGTTGAGCACTGGCGTCGCTTATAAGCCTCAGGCTGCTCTCTTCCTAGCAGAAGGCCTTTTCCTCCCTGGAAGAACAAAGTCGTGCGAGCCATAAGACCTACGGGCAGCCCAAAGTAGAAAATATTATGCTAGGGGAGCCTACCATGTGCCAAGACGAAAAAGTGCAGCATCAGTTTGACACCGTTTGTGGGAACGCTTAGGCTACGTGCCTCATTCCTGTGCTCCACCAGTCCCGACTGGGGGGAGTAGCTATTGTACCACTTTGAGTCCCACATCGGTTAAGAGTCGGGCACTGGCGTCGCTTATAAGCCCCAGACTGCTCTCTTCCTAGCACAAGGCATTTTCCTCCTTAGAAGAATAAAGTCGTACAGGCCATAAGACGTATAGACAGTCCAAAGCGAAAAATATTGTGCTAGTGCCAGGACGAAAAAGTGCAGCATCAGATATATTATTTGGCTTTGATATTTTCCTTCCTTTCTATCTTAAGCCGAAAAGCAACTGCAGTTTAGACGGTCTTACTTCCATGTTGTTGAAAAGGATTTTATTGGTTTGGAGGCAGATGTAGAAAAATTGGTGGCGGTTTTGGTAAATGAAGATAAAGCTTATGGAGTTGTTTCAATTTGTGGAATGGGTGGTTTGGGAAAAACCACCATTGCCCAAAAGGTTTACAATCACTTGAAAGTGAAATACCATTTTGATGGTTTTGCTTGGGTTTGTATATCACAACAATGGTAGACAAGACATATTCTTTAGAGGATTCTAATTAAACTCATTCCATATGAGAGGGAAAAGATTGAGAGAATGGAAGAGGAAGAGCTAGTAAGGTAGCTTTATCATGTCCAACTAAATAAGAAATGCTTGGTGGTTCTAGATGATATTTGGTCAATGGATGCTTGGGACTGCCTCAAACATGCCTTTCCGATTGGAGAGATGGGTACCAAATTATTGCTTACCACGCCCAACTAGGAAGTGGCTTTACACGTGGATCCAAATGGTTTCCTCTATGAACCACGCTTTTTTAATGAAGATGAAAGTTAGGAACTGCTTTAGAAGAAATCATTTAGTAAAGCAGCAAACAAAGGTATTTTTAACACCCTCCCCTTCCACATTGTTGTATCATTATTAAAATGTTCAATTTTAGTTTCTTTCTTTTAATCTTGTATCATGAGGTAGGACAAATTATGATCCAATTCGATATGAATTCTCCATCTCCCAAGAGGCTATTAGAGAAAATATTGCATGGAAAATTAGTGATGTGGTATGTGTTATTTTTTCTAATGTCATGATTTTGCAACTAAATATTAGCTTGTATAAACTAATTTATTTATTTATTTTGTATTTTGTCAGGTTAATAAGAATGAGTAAATGACGGACTATTGTCTTTGATGTTGGGCTTCTCGTTGGATTGTTGTTTTTTATGGTGGACTGTTGTTAATGCTGTTTAAAGTTGGAGTTCATTCTAATTAGCATTCTTTTTACTTATTTGAGACTTTTCTCTAGGAATTTTTTTTCTTGGTTATTTGGTTGTTGATAACTATTGTATTTGTTACTTGTTTGATGACTATCTTACTTGGATATTGCGAGATTATTTATCTTGGATTTTATTTGTATGGATATTAATTTGGATTTGAGTTGGTGATGTCAAGTGAGATTTTAATTTGGTTTTATATGAATGTATGAGTTCTGGTATAAGACATCTTATGTGTGGATTGATGTATTGAGTGTTTAGTGCACTTAATTAGTGATTGTGTTTAAATTTTGCAAGAATAGGTTAAAATCATTTTAAAAAGTTATCATTCCTATGATTAGGAGTATATTAGCGGCATATTTTTTCTCCATATAAAAAGTTACTAAAAAAGATAAGCGCTATAAAATGTTTTGCAGCGTTTAAAGAATTGTCACAAAATTAAATGCTTTTAGCAGCGGTTGTTTAAGGTGATTTTTTTGCCACATTTTAGCAGTAGAAAAATAATTTTCAGAAATGATAAACACAACAAATGTTTTTGCAGCAGTTGTAAAATGGTCACAACAATTTTTAGAATTGTGGCGTTTGTTAAATGCCATTAAGAAAAAGGCTTTAGCCACAAATGTTGTCTATTAGCGGCGGTTTTGAAAGTGCCACCAAATTAATGACGATTAGAAAAATGCCACTAAATGCGTCATTTATACCCATATTCGTCAAACGACACTTTTTGTTTTAACGGCAAATCAATTCGCCACTAAATATGCCACAAATAATTTGTGGCATTTCGTGAAGTGCCGCAACAAAATTACGACGAAGGTATTAGCCTAAAAAAGATAAAATGCCGCAACTATAATTAGTGGCGATTTTTAAACCCTTTAGCGGCGAATGTGAAATGCCGCGAAAGGCCTATTTTCTTGTAGTATGTGTTAAAATAAGGAAATACACATGTTAATAGAAAATTAGAATGATTTTATTTTCCTTTTAAAACATATAACACTATCAAGTTTGTATAAAATCTTAAAGAGTGACTAAAAATTATTATTATAAATATTGATAATGTAACACAAAACTCATTTATTATTTTATTTTATAAAATCGGAACGGGGCAGGGGCACCCTTATGAAGTGAAAAATGCTTTTTCCAAACTTGTTCTATTAGGAATGGAGTTGACAGGTTGCCAACGAAGCGGGTTAAATTGTCATCCCCAGTCATACAGAGAGAGTCTGTCACGACTCATAACCTACCTTGTGCAAATCAAGGGCCTGTGAATGGGGGCAGCGGCCCGTAAGCCGTCCCCCATAAAAGGATCTTAAACATTCTTAATTAATCATTAATTGCATGCCATGTTATTAGCTATTCTAATATCATCATCAGAGTATAATTCTACATGCCAAAATAAAATAAAAAAATAGTGTTTAGTTACAGATCCTCAAAATACCAAAACATACCCAAGACGTGGACACATCGGAGAACTAAGACTACACTACACTAGTCTATTACATTGATAGCAAAAGCGTCCACCGTACTTGCAAAAGGGACAATTTGTAGCAAAATGGAACGTCTACTCAATGTGGACGCCTGATGGTCCCTTTACAATTCGCTATCCCGAAAAAAAGTGACATAACTGGAGTGAGTTAACTTAGCTCAGTAAGTAAATTCTCTTACTCTGCCATGGGTCAGGGTTAGTCCAAAAAGAGGGATATGAACAATAGCAAACAAGGGGTACAATTTCACAATAGCCAATCACAAAAAATGTGAATCAATAAAAAGGTTAAGCTTCTAAGTTCAACTTGACAAAAAATGTAGGAGATATAAATGAATGTGTAGAACTAGTTTCAAATAGAACATGTGCAGGTTGAGAACAAATTGTAAGGGTACCTGCAACCACTGGGGTGGTAACCTGAACATCCCTCGGTGTGATAAAGAAAACCCTCCCCTGGTGTTGTTGATCATTCCTTGGCCCTTCATATCTGGTCTGAGGTTATGTGACAGAAGCTGATGTGGCAGGTGCAAGGCTAATCGTCATCCTGCCACTCTTTCGACAATCTCTCATGAAATTTCTAGTCTGGCCGTAATTGTAACATGCATTAGTGTTCTTACGGCATGGTCAACCGATGGAATCTCTGGCAGGTAGGGCATTTAGGTGCGCCCCCATTGTTGTGGTTGGCCTTTCTCTGACTAGGCCCTGTCCTTGAACCGCATGAGCTTGCACCTAGCTTGAAAAGCGAACATCCCTGTCATCTGTCTCTATTGTTGCCTAACCTCTGGTTTCCCTTTCTCTTTGCAAACTCTTCCCCATTGCGCTCTATAATTCTTGTTGTTGCCACTACCTCACTTTACATGGCTAATCGCAAAGGCCTGATTTGTCCCTAATGGCCCATCTCAGACCTCCCTCAAACTTACGAGCCTTGAGATTTTCTGTGTTGATGACATTAGGAGTGAATTTGGCCAACTCTATATACTTGGCCTCATACTTTTCTACTGTGATTCCCCCTTGTTGAAGGACTAAAAACTTGAAAATCCTCTGATCTCTTGCATCTTGGGGAAAGTACTTCTCATTGAAAACTTCTTTGAATTGTTGCCAACTCGTATTAAGCTCTCAGGCTTCCTCTAATAGCCACCACTTGTGAGCCGCTCTTTTGAACATATATGTGGCATAAGCCACTTTTTGCTCTTCAGTACAAGTCATAATCCAGAAGATTATGTTCACCTCTAACACCCATCCCTCGGCTGCAATGGGGCTTCCCATACCATCAAATATCGACAGCTTCAAATCTTGAAACCATTTATATGGGTACGACTGGTCTCTATCATCGCCTTGTCGAGCTTCACGGTTGCCAATATGGTCCTACCATGTTGGTTTGGTCCCACTTCTATGGGGATTGGGCAGAGCCTCCACAATCCTCTCTAATATACATTCTACTCGATCAAGTCGATCTAATTCCATAGTGATACTGCGGGTGCGGACCATTTACTACAAAAGAATCAGTATTTAGTAGTCAAGTAAGCACTTAATCACCATAACTGGTTTTCTTAATAATGGACCCTTAGATTCATTAATTCTTAGTACTCTAGTCCTAATCTCTCATGAACTGCTAGAACCTTGGGCTTTGATACCACGCCTGTCACGACCCGTAACCCATCATCTGCAGATCAGGGGCCCGCAATGAGAGACAGCGGACTGTACGCCATCCCCTGCCTAAGGATCTCAAATATTACTTAATTAATCATTAATTTCATGTCATGTCATTAACTGAACAAATATCAATATCAAAGTATACTTGTACATGCCAAAGTAAGAAAAATAAGTATTTAGTTTACAGATCCTCAAAAACATACCCAAGACGTAGACACATGGGAGGACTGAAACTATACTACACTTGATCTATTACAAAAATAGTAAAAGTGTCCACTATACTTGCAAAAGGACGATTTGTAGTAAAACGTGGCGTCTACTCGATATGTATGCCTGATGGTCCTTCTGCAACTTGCTGTACTAAAAACAAAATAACATATCTAGAATGGGCTATTTTAGCTCAATAAGTAAACTCCTCGCTCTACCATGGGTCAAGGTTAGTCTAAAAGAAAGATAAAGGACAATAGCAAGCAAATGATAATATCAAAATATCATACGAATGATAGAACATCATAGTAACTAGCCACTAAGTATGTGAATCACTAAAATGATCTATAGGTCCCAAAGGCACATCCCAAGGTAGAATAACAAATCAATAATAAGGTTCGACCTGTACAATAAATAGCTACCACATTAACAGGATAACAATTTGATTCCAAAAATAGGCAGGCAAGCATATCATCAATCAAATAGTATGTACACAAATAGTCCAACGACAGGCTCACAAGGCATATCTGTAATCAAAGAGTACATCATCAACTTAGGCTTGCAAAGCATATCAATGATCTATGAGTGCATTACCAGAATATCAATAAATGATATGAGATACTAACAAAACAAATATTGTTATATATAGGGCTTGGCATACCCTCAAAAGCGCTTGTTCAAATCCACCCCACTATCGGGCTACTAGATAGCACTAAAGCTTTGTATATATATATATATATCTATATATAAATATATATATATATATACATATATACATATATATATACATATATATATATATACATATATATAAATATATATATGTCACACCTCGAATTTCCACAAACTCAGGGGTGAGTGAAATAAAAAAAAAGGAATAATAAAGGACAATTACATGCATTTCAAACGATAATCCAATTCATGTTCTGATACTAATCCATAGAGCCCTGCCCGTTGTTTCATAACATATAAATAAACACATATGGTTTAGGGCTTATGCCTATGCACAACATCAAAATATGCCCCAAGGGCCAAAAATCCTCCATAGTCCATGTCTCCTCTGTTCTTCCAGATTTCCTCAAGTCTCAAGTACCAGGAGTGTCATCTGTAATATGATATCCCACGAATAGGTTAGCTCAACTGTTGGTATGACACAATGCTAATGCAAGAAACAAAATTAAGGCGTGGCATGTGCAAAGTGTACATTTATAATCTAGATACTTTCTAGTTCATTAATACGACGCAATGAAAATATGCATGACACACCCATGCACTCTATGCCACACTCATGTCTCATTTATGGATCGTATCCGATGGATCTGAGTACCAACACCCATTCACGGGCCTCCCCCCTTTGGATCTGGGCACCAATGCAATGGCCAATTTTGGGTTTTTCACCATAGGATCTACACTCTCATAATGCATAGCACCAAGTGCTCAACCCACACTATATTTCCAAAGGATTCACCATATGCCAATATGCTTTTTATTTCACCACACAATAATATAATCTCAATGAAGCATGTTTTAAATAATGTATCATACTTGAAGCTACGATAACATTTAAATCACAAAATTTGTTTCACATGAATATATGTCTCACGCAGTCAATTTAAACACATGGTCACGGTTCACGTTCATCGCTTTACTGAATTCCCAAAGAATGCAAGAAACACACAAGCATTTAAGCAACCAACTCTAGGTTATCAAGCAAACATATTCCAAATAATTCCCCAACAACAGTTAAGCATATAAATCATTCAATTTACTTGTAAAGTATTTCTAAACTTAATCCTATTTCTTACTTAGCAAAACATCATACCTAAAGGGTTTTTCTCAACCCATGGGTGTCGTGTCCGTTATGTAGTCGAACCAAACAGTGAGAATGTAGAAGGTCAAACCGCCTTCTCCTTTCCTTTCAGTGTTCCTAAAAATCATGAAATATAACTCAGTCTATTCTACTTGAATTATGCTATTCATCAAATTTTATGCTTTTATTTCATGAGTTTCTATTTTACTAAAATAAACTCAACCATTGAATCCGAAATGTCGAAGAAATTCAGTTTAGGCTGTCGCGACACTTAATTTGGGCATCTATGCTAAAAAGGGCAAAACGGTCATTTTACACTTTTACGGGTTCTTACTTCTTAAGATCTCTTTTCACAAATTGGACTCCACGGTTGAGTCCAGAATGCTCGAAATAATAAATCTTTTATTTTTTAGGACCTCGTCTCGCATCACGGACCTGACCATTAGTCTCAAAAGGTCAAAGATATTCAAAATACACTAATAACTTGTCATATTTGTGCCCCAAATGGACACGAGTGGTACTTGTCCAAAGTGGTTACACAGCCACATTTCACACGCGCGGTCCTTGGCTCGATTCGCAGGGGGCGTAGCCCCATTTTTATTTTTTTAATTCTTTGTGGGTCAAACAGCTGATTGGCCCAAATTAGTGATAGGCCAACCCAGTTCCCCCTTGGTTTATCCAACTCCTATTTCACATTCCCCCAACCAAACAGGCCCAATTCCTACTTAAGTTATAACCAAAACGACACAGTGTTGCCCCAACGAACACCCAAATGGTGCCATATTACATTTACTGTTCATCATCCCCCCCCCGACTTTCCGATAAAGCAACCCTAGGGTTTCGTCGCCATCTCTAACGACGACGACTATTTTTCGGCCAGATTTCAATATTTTTGAAATGCAGTTTTCTTTCATTTTTCCTATAGATTCCATTCCTAACCTTAGTTTTCATTTTTATCCATTAGATCTTCACGAAATGGCCAAGAACCGTGGCTCCGGCCAATTGAAATTTCCCATTTTCGAGCTTGTTTCTTTACTATTTTTATCTCTTTCTTTTACAAATCACTTTCTGCATTCAAGGGGGTTAAATCCGCATAGTTTGGTTCAGCTTTTAAGACATAAAATCGTGGAACCTGATTATTATCCTAAAACCTGCAACTCTACTTTTCTAGCTCGTTTCTTCATTATTCTACTTGATTCTTTTTGCATTATTCTCCTTATTCCATGCACAATATTACTCTGCAATCAAAACTAATTATCATGCCTTAAAATTTGAAAACAGTAGTTAACTTGACACACCTATTTCGAACTCCTTGGTGTAGTTCCTCTATTTCATTCTTCTCGCTCTTCTTGGTTCACTCCCTAAGCTTTCTCCCAATGCCCACACCTTTCCCACTTGGTTTTTTCCTCTCTGTTTCCTCTCTAACCAACGCACACATCTTACATATACATCAAAACACTCAATCCTTTGTCACTCTTTCTCTCTCTCAGTTCTCTCCCTTTCCTCTCTCCTCCCACACCTCTTTCTACTTTCTTTCTTGTCTATTACAGCTTTGCATTAAATGCTAGTTGACATTTGGTGTTATATACATATATATCTATATATATATATATATATATTTATATATATACATATTATATTACACACACACTCACTTACACACGCCACTTGCCGACCTCATGGTAGTACACACACACACACAGACCTACACACACTGCATGTTGTTGTGTTTCTTTCTTTTCTTTCAATATATTTAAATATATGTATACATGTAGCATATAATACTATACACATATACACACACATATACAATACATCATTCATACACATTATTATACTTAGTTTATAGATGCCTATACACTCATTTACACACGTGTACACACATTTATGAAATGAAAAATTTATTCCAAAAATTCAGATCTCTACATCCTTCCCCCCTTAAAGAAATTTCATCCCGAAATTTAGAAATATACATCAATGAACAAACAACTTGGGATACTTAGCACAAACTTCAGCCCACGTTCCCAAGTAGCTTCCTCGACCCCATGATGACTCCAAAGGACCTTGACCAAAGGGATGGTCTTGCCTCGTAGAACCTGGTCCCTCGAGTCTAATATCTCTATGGGTCTCTCGTCATAAGAAGCATCCCCCTTCACCTAAAGATCTAACCAATCAAGCACATGTGTACTTCCTCAACATCGACACATGGAAGACATTGTGAACCCCAGATAACTGTGGCGATAATGCCAGCTTATAGGCCACCTCACCAACCTTCTCAAGGATCTCAAATGGGCTTATAAACCACAGCGATAGTTTCCCGCTACGCCCAAATCTCCTCAACCCCTGCCCTAGGGCTACCTTGAGGAACACATGCTCCCCAACATCAAATGACAGAGGTCGTCGCCTCTTGTCTGCATAACTCTTCTGGCGGCTCTGTGCGGTCAACAGACGTTGTCTAACCACTTGTATCTTGCCCGTGGTCTCACAGACTATGTTAGGCCCTAAAGCAACTGTCTCTCCTACCTCATTCCAACATACTGGTGAACGACACGGTCTACCATACAACGCCTCAAATGGTGCCATCTTAATGCTAGACTGATAGCTGTTGTTGCAGGCAAACTCTACTAAGGCAAGCTGATCCTCGTAGCTACCCCTGAAGTCCATAACACAGGCTCTAAGCATGTCCTCAAGGATCTGAATGGTGCGCTTTGACTGACCGTTAGTTTGAGGGTGGAAGGCAGTATTAAACAGGAGCTGAGTCCATAAGGCTATCTGAAAACTCTGCCAAAACCGTGCAGTGAAGCGTGGGTCTCTGTTTGAAACAATGGAAACGGGTATCCCATGTAGTCGTACTATCTCTCGGACATACAACCTATTGAGTACATCCACTGAATAAGTCACTCTAATCGGTAGGAAATGCTCGGACTTCGTCAACCTGTCAACTATAACCCAAACTACATCGTGACCTCTAGGTGACTTTGGAAAACCCATCAGAAAATCCATAGTAACGTACTCCCACTTCCACTCGGCCACTGGCAATGGCTGTAACAAAGCCCCAGGTCTCTGGTGCTCAACCTTCACCTGTTGGCACGTGAGACATCTAGATACAAACTGTACCACATCTCCCTTCATTCCTGTCCACCAATACTGGCGGCGTAAACCATGATACATCTTAGTGCCCCTTAGGTGCACTGCTAGGTGTGAATGATGGAAATCTCTAAGGACATCAGCCCTAAGAGACTTGGGAACAAACACTCTACCCATATACCTCAAGCTAAGGTCAGAATAAAATGTCCACCCCTCAAAGCCCTTAGTACTAGTAACTCGTGCTCGAATCTGCTCTACCTCTGTGTCCTATAACTGTGCCTCAATAACCCTGCTCAACAGTGAAGGCTGTGCACACACTCTAAACAATGTGGCATGTCCCTCAAACTCGGCAATCTCTAAGTCAAACTCACCAATGTCTCCCATCATCTCCCACTCTCTAATAGCAATGCTAGCTACGGTGCTCCTCAGCCTCCTACTAAGTGCATCTGCTATGACATTGGTCTTCCCAAGATGGTACTAAAGGTCAAAGTTATAGTCCTCCATATACTCCATCCATCTCCTCTGCTGAAGGTTCAAGTCCTTCTGCGTGAAAATGTATTTAAGGCTCTTGTGATCTGAGAACACCTCGAACCTCACTCCATATAAGTAGTGTCGCCAACTCTTAAGTGCAAAGATGACAACAGCTAACTCTAAATCATATGTGGGGTAGTTCTGCTCATGGCTTTTCAACTGATGAGAACCATAGGCTACCACTCTACCCTTCTGCATCAACACACAACCTAATCCCTCTCGTGAAGCATCACAATAAACGATATAGCTCATACCTCCCTCCGGTATAATCAAGACTGGCGCTGAAGTCAGCCTCCTTTTAGCTCTTGAAACGACTACTCATAGTCATCTGTCCACTCAAATCTAATGCCCTTGCACGTTAGACGAGTCATTGGCACGGCAAGACGAGAAAACCCCTTTACAAACCGACGGTAATATCCTGCCAATCCCAAGAAACTCTGAATCTCAAACACATTCTTCAGCCTCTCCCAACTCATAACAGAGTCAATCTTAGAAGGATCCACGGATACTCCACTACCCGACACAACATGGCCTAGAAACTGTATGTCCTGAAGCCAAAACTCACACTTCGAGAACTTGGCAAATAAACGGTGCTCCCTCAAAATCTATAATATAGTCCGTAGATGAAAGGCATGCTCATCCTCAGAAAGTGAGTAAATCAAATTATCATCAACAAACACCACGACGAACTGATCTATATAAGGACTAAAAATGTGGTGCATCAAGTCCATGAACACCATCTGGGCATTCGTCACACCGAATGGCATATCTACAAACTCATAATGGCCATAACAAGTGCGGAAGGCTGTCTTTGCTATATCTTCCTCCTGTACTCTCAACTGATGATACCCAGACCGAAGATCAATCTTCGAGAAACATCTCGAACCCCTAAGCTGATCAAACAAGTCATCTATTCTCGGTAACGGGTACTTATTCTTGATAGTAACCTGGTTCAATCTCCTATAGTCCACACACAAATGCAATGTCTCATCCTCTTCTTCACAAACAATGCCAAGGCACCTCACGGAGAAGTGCTAGGACGAATAAACCCCTTACTCTGCAAATTAGTCAACTGCTCTTTCAATTCTCTCAACTCAGCTGGAGCCAGACGATAAGGTGGAATGAAAATAGGCACAGTGCCTAGGATAAGCTCTATCGTGAACTCTATCTCTCGCCTCGGCGGTGGACTAGTCAAGTCATCTGAGAAGACATTAGGAAACTTATCCACCACTAGTGGCAACACACTCTCAGTAGTCCCACTATCAACTGCAACCAAGCTAGTCAACATGTAACTATGACCTCCCCAACTCCTCGAGTCGTACAAGGGTGGAACTAAGAAATCCCCACGATCTCCTGTGAAATAAAAACTATCTCCCTCAAGAGTGCATATTGTCACTCTCCTTTTGTAGCAATCTATATTAACCTGGTAAGCAAACAACCAATCCATCCCTAAAATAATATCAAAACCAGTCATGTCAAACAGAATGAAGTCAAAATAAAGGATGCGGTCAGCTATCTCTATCGAGTAATCTCAACAAATCCTCGTCAATATCACACTACCCTTAACTGGTGTGTCAACATGCAATGGTGGATCCAACCGATCTATGTCCAACCCCAATGTCATGGCAAGCATGGTAGATATGAATGAATGAGACTCACTTGAGTCTATCAGTACACTGGCCTATGAACTAAACACAAGGAATGTACCTTGAACCACTGAAGGTCCAAAGGTAGAGACCTCTAGTATGGCTACTGCATAAACACGGCCTTGAGTAGTCTAGCCCTGCCTACCTTTCCCTCTCTAGTCCCTACTGACCTCCTCCCCTCTGTGCGGGAGCTCTAACACTCAGTGCAGAGGGTGCGGACTAGAAATATGGTGATGGGGGTTTATGGCCTGGTTGTGGCTAAGGCAGAGGCATCTGAGTATGCTGGTAGTAATGTGGCCTCGGTGTGCTTTGTGAGGTCTGCCCTTGAGGGCAGTTGGCCCTAATATGGCCAGTCTGGTGGCAGGTGTAGCAAAGTCATGAAGCTCCCCACCCCTGACTCTATGCCTGAGGTGGAACTGACATCTGATTTGGTCCAGCCCCATATCCCTGACTGAGATCTCTCTGTGGGCAATTGGCCATTCTATGGCCAGGCTATCTACACCGGTAACATGTAATGGGTCCCTGTGATACCCCCCTTGAGGAGCAACAGAAATAACAGGCTGGGGGGCTAAGAACTGAACAGGCCTCTGAGATGTCGATGGGAAGGATGCACCGGTCGGGGACCTCTTCCATGGTCTCCCACCAGTGTGAGTTAGGGTAAGCACAGTAAGCTGAGCAGGCCTAGACATCTCTACTGTGGTTGTCTTGCCCTGGGTCCGAGATTCTCCGATCCTTCTAGTGTCAGTTAGCTCCCTCTCTACTCTGGTAGCCCTGGTCACCGCCTCCTCATACGTGTCCATAATGTGTTCGGCCAATCTGTCCCTAATAAAGGTCTTCAACCCCTTGACAAAATAAAAGACCCTCAAACGCTCCTCTCTAATAATGTGTGGGGTAAATCTCCCCAATACAGTAAATCGAGACTCATACTGAGTCACTGTCATATCCCTCTGAAGTAGTGTCCCAAACTCCTGCATAAACCCGATCCTGACAGTCTTTGGAAAATAGTGTTCATTGAACATGTCACAAAAGCATCCCATTCCTCATCGAACCTATCTATCCGGTCAGCCGCTACTTTCCACCACTGATCAGCCAACTCAGTAAACTGGAAGGTGGCACACCGGATCCTCAAATACGGCTCAGTGATCCCCTGTGAGTCTAGGATCCTGGTGATCTGATTCAGCCAATTCTCTGCGGCCAATTGGTCAGGCTACCTAGCCAATGTAGGAGGTCTCATCCTCTGGAACACCTTCATCATGAAGGTATCCCTAATCTTGCCACCTGTATTTGGGTCTCTTGTATGGCTCGGAAACACTCCTGTATAATGGCCGCCATATCTCGAGCACTAATGGTCTGCTCTAACTCCTCTACTAGAGCAGGCATTGGAGCTGGTGCAGGAGCAAGAGTAGGGGCATCAGCCTGCTCAACTGTACTATGGGCTGGAGCAGTAGCTTTGGGTCTGCCATGCCGAGGTGGGGCAGTGGCCCTAGGTCTACCTCGCCTAGGTGGTCTATCTTTTGCAGGAGCTCTCCTCGGTGGCATAGGTCTAAAAGTCTAGGGAAAAAAATTAATACCCCCTTTTTTACATCTAGACATAGGCATAAAAAAATATCTCAGTCGTGTTCTTATCGACAACTTACACTTCGCAGGTAGTACATATAACATGTTATAATGTACACTTAATCAATTCTTACACATTAAACATCATGCATCTCGCTGTATCAGATCACCTAATCATGCATCATAATATAGTAGCAATTAACACATAATCACCACAAGTCATGCTTCAAGTGTAGATAATCACCTAACACACAAGATCCTATCGTATACTACCGACAGTTCACACTAAGTTTCACACTTTCCTCTAGGGTCTCATGGTGTTCAACAACACCCCACTAGTCTGTAGGTATTCGAACCTATGCTCTGATACCACGTTGTCACGCCCCGAATTTCTACAAACCCGGGGGTGAATGAAATAAACAAAAAGGAAATAATAAAGGACAATTACATGCATTTCAAATGCTAATCCAATTCATGTTCTGATATTAATCCATAGAGCCCTGCCCGTTGTTTCATAACATATAAATAAACACATATGGTTTAGGGCTTATGCCCATGTACAACATCAAAATATGCCCCAAGGGCCAAAAATCCTCCATAGTCCATGTCTCCTCTATTCTTCTAGACTTCCTCAAGTCTCAAGTACCAGGAGCGTCATCTGTAATATGATATCCCATGAATAGGTCAGCTCAACTACTGGTATGACACAATGCTAATGCAAGAAACAAGATTAAGGCGTGGCATATGCAAAGTGTACATTTATAATCTAGATACTTTCTAGTTCATTAATACAATGCAATGAAAATATACATGACACACCCATGCACTCTATGCCACACCCATGTCTCATTTATGGACCGCATCCAGTGGATCTGAGTACCAATACCCGTTCATGGGTCTCCCCTCGTTGGATCTAGATACCAATGCAATGACCAATTTTGGGTTTTTCACCACAGGATCTACACACTCATAATGCATAGCACCAAGTGCTCAACCCACACTATGTTTTCAAAGGATTCACCATATGCCAATATGCTTTTGATTTCACCACATAATAATATAATCTCAATGAAGCATGCTTTAAATAATGTATCATATTTGAAGCTACGATAACATTTAAATCACAAAATTTGTTTCACATGAATACATGTCTCACACAGTCAATTTAAACACACGGTCACAGTTCACGTTCATCACTTTACTGAATTCTCAAGGAATGCAAGAAACACACAAGTACGTAAGCAACCAACTCTGGGTTATCAAGCAAACATATTCTAAATAATTCCCCAACAACAGTTAAGCATATATATCATTCAATTTACTCATAAAATATTTCTAAATTTAATTCTATTTCTTACTTAGCAAAACATCATACCTAGAAGGATTTTTCTCAACCCTTGGGAGTCGTGTCCGTTGTGTAGTCAAACCAAACAGTGAGAATATAGAAGATCAAACCGCCTTCTCCTTTCCTTTCAGTGTTCTTAAAAATCATGAAATATAACTCAGTTTATTGCTACTTGAATTATGCTATTCATCAAATTTTATGCTTTTATTTCATGAGTTTCTATTTTACTAAAATAAACTCTACCATTGAATTCGGAATGTCGAAGAAAGTCGGTTTAGGCTTTCGCGGGACTTAATTTGGGCATTTGTAGAAAAAGGGTAAAACGGTTATTTTACATTTTTTTCGGGTTCTTACTTCTCAAGACCTCTTTTTGCAAATCGGACTCCATGGTTGAGTCTGTAATGCCCGAAATAATAATAATTCATTATTCTTTGACTTAGAGGCATTTTAGTCATTTTAGTATTCTTACGGGTCTTTTATTTTTCGGGACCTCATCTCACATCATGAACCTCACCATTGGTCTCAGAAGGTCCAAGATAGTCAAAATACACTAATAACTTGACTAATTTGGACTCCGAGCCATTTTGCCATTATTTAATTTAATTAATTAATTATGATTATTATATAATATATATATATAGCCAAAACGACACAGTGTTGCCCCAATGAACACCCAAACGGTGCCGTATTACATTTACTGCTCATCATCCCCCCCTCCCGACTTTCCGGTGAAGCAACCCTAGGGTTCCGTCGCCATCTCCGGCGACGGCGACTATTTTTTGGCCAAATTTCAATGTTTTTGAAATGCAATTTTCTTCCATTTTTCCTATAGATTCCATTCCTAACCTTAGTTTTCATTTTCATCCATTAGATCTTCACGAAATGGCCAAGAACCGTGGCTTCGGCTAATAGAAATTTCCCATTTTCGAGCTTGTTTCTTTACTTTTTTCATCTCTTTCTTTTACAAATCACTTTTTGCATTCAAAGGGGTTAAATCCCCATAGTTTGGTTCAGCTTTTAAGACATAAAATCATGGAACTCGATTATTATCCTAAAATCTGCAACTCTACTTTTCTAGCTAGTTTCTTCATTATTTTACTTGATTCTTGTTGCATTATTCTCCTTATTCTATGCACAATATTACTCTACAATCAAAACTAATTATCATGCCTTAAAATTTGAAAACAGTAGTTAACTTGACACACCTATTTCGAACTCCTTGGTGCAGTTCCTTTATTTCCTTCTTCTCCCTTTTCTTGGTTCATTCCCTGAGCTTTCTCCCAACGCTCACACCTTTCCCACTTGGTCTTTTCTTCTCTGTTTCCTCTCTAACCAATGCACACATCTTACATATACATCAGAACACTCAACCCCTTGTCACTCTTTCTCTCTCTCGGTTCTCTCCTTTTCCTCTCTCCTCCCACACCTATTTCTGCTTTCTTTCTTATCTATTACAGCTTTGCATTAAATGCTAGTTGACATTTGGTGTTATATACATATATATATATATATATTTATCTATATACATATTATATTACACACACACTCACTTACACACGCCACTTGCCAACCTCATGGCAGTACACACACACACTGACCTACACACACTGCATGCTGTTGTGTTTCTTTCTTTTCTTTCAATATTTTTAAATATATATATACATGTAGCATATAATACTATATACATATACACACACATATACAATATATCATTCATACACATTATTATACTTAGTTTATACATGCCTATACACTCATTTACACACGTGCACACACATTTATGAAATGAAAAATTTATTCTAAAAATTCAAATCTTTACAATATATATATATATATATATATATCTATAAATATAATGTCCTCCATGGACTAGGTGTTGGGCATCATTCCCAAACACTTACCTGTAGGTTCACAAGCATCTGTGAATCAGGTGGATGTTGCGAACAGATCATAACTCCAGGCACTCATAATAATATCATGATCATTGTCACCCTTGAATTCCCGACCGAACCCGGGGACGCGACTGAACGACACAAAAGAAGAAAAGAAATAGACGAATAAATAAATAAATAACAATTTAACTAATTTAGATACAAGCCTACATACATTCCTGTTTTAAAAAAATTTTGATAGAACCTCCTTTGTTTTTCGAGCCCTTTTCCCCCTGATAATCACAATACATCATATATATATATAAACACATCACAATCCATCCTCACTCGATAGCCACAATCTTATCAAAGTTAAATATACATCGCCTAATTATACAACCGAAAATATACAACCATGATACAACATATATATCATTGGGCTTAAGCCCGTACATCACAAAACACACCTCTCGGGCCAAATATCCATCTACAGTCAAGTCTCCTCCACTCGGCTAGACTTCCTCAAATCTCAGGTGTTGGGAGTGTCATCTGAAATATGGTTCCCACGAATGGGTCAGCTCAACTGCTGGTATGGTACAATACTAATGCAAGGAACAAAATTAAGACGTGGAATGTGCAAGTGTACATGTATATCTACATGCCTCTCTAATCATTCATATGATGTGATGGAAATTTATATAATGCATCCATACAAAATCAATATCACATTCATGAGTTTCTACAATGTGATGTCAATATGCGTGACGCACACATGCAACTCTATGTCACCCATGTCCCACTTCACGGTCCTGCCCCCGTCAGCCCGTGGGTACTGATGTTGGCCAGAATTTGGGTTTTTCACCACAGGACCTACGCCCTCATAATGCACAGCACCTCGTGCTGACCCACACTATGCTTTCAAAGAATCACACTATGCCAATATGCCATGATTTCATCATGCAATAGTACAGTTCAAATGAAACATCACTTTCATAAGCATATGCAACAAGCTTTTAAATAATGCATCACAATTAAGATCAACAAATAGCATTTAAATCACAAGGTTTCAAATCTACGTGTCATGCTCGATCAATCTCAACGCTTACGCAAATCCACATGTCACAATATCAACAATGCTTCTAAAAGATAAATCACCCATGATGAGAACACAAGAAATAAATCACAACTTTCAAATAATCATAAAGAACACGAAAGCACATAAATAATCAACTCAAAGTGTCTCAAAGCAAGAACTCCTATGTGATCTTCTATCAGCAGATAAGCACAAGAATCATTCAATCAATATGCACATCAATCCTAATTTAATTCTATTCCTTACTTAGTAAAATACCATACCTGATAGGGTTGGTCACAACCCTACTAAGCTGTGTCCATTATGCAGTCCAATCAACCAGGTTAATCTTTAGTCCATGGTTCGGAAGTTGAAAAAAACACACCAGCAGGTTGATCGAGTCGTCCTGCCATTTTAAATCCAGTTTCATCAGCTTTTTCAGCCTTTTTCCCTCAAGCAGATGATGATCCTGACAGATTCTGTCCCTTTATCATCCCATCCATCAGATTTTGCACATCAGAGGCTCTAAGAACATCCAACTGAATCAATCCAATTCAACTCAATACTGCCGCAGCTCCTATCTATCACCGGAACCCATATCACGCTCTTCACCGCCTCTGTACTTCCGTCCCCCCCTTACTGCATCGCTACATACCCACAGCCACCATAACCGAACCCCAACAGAACCCATCAAGCAAGGCCACTTTCAAAAAAATGAAATCGAGATAGGGACCCCTTAAACCAGACTGCTCCAACATTTACAAGAAGCTGATACACCAACACAATGTTGAAAGACCAATGGACTGGACTCCCATCTCCATAAACAGCCCTAGTTCTCAACCAAAGGCAACAGAACAGAGAAACCCATCTCAGCCGCAACCTCATAACCCCGCAACCGTTTATCAAACCCCAATGATCTTCCCAACAAATTGACACAAAAAATCCCCTAACCAACCTGCCCAATAATTCCACAACCGTTGCTCCAACATGCACAATTCATAACGACAGCCCACCGCAACAACAAACAGCCCATCACTACAGCACATCTCTCTTCCTCCACCTCAGCACGTAACCAACACCACTGCCAAACGATTGTTGCCCAAACCCAGGAACCTCTTCCGCACCATTATACACACAGACATATACACATATTGCCATACACCAACACGCACACATATACACACATATATATAACGTACATATACACGCAACCCTATACCACAACTCCCACAGCCGTAGCCATACACCACAACCGTAACAACCAACCTGCTATCTCTCCTACTCTGCATCAAACCCAAACAGCAACACACAAAACCACAACACAAATCCCGAACCACAAAATCGTAACATCCACTTACACAGTTTCGAGCTATACAACGTCGTCCCCAAACACGGCCATGATCGAATCAACAATCCAACCTGAAATCCATTTATTCCGTCGCAGCTCCATCTGATTGCATAACCCAAGTTACCGATTGAATCACTTGGCACTCGATGGCAATCCAACTACAGGAAGGTCGCGATCGTCGAACTGGAAATCGAGCTTGAAGATATCCAAATTCGTAGACGGCAATTTGACAGATCGACCGCCCTTGTCGCCGTCTGATCAACGACCTCAATCCCATACAACGATCGATCAAGCACGATCGATCTCTCTCTTTACCCGTAACCCGTCTTTCTCATCTCTTCTTCTCTTTTTCTCTTTCTCTCTTTTCCCCCTTTTCTTTTTCTCTCATTTCCTTCCCTGTTTTCACGCGACTTGCCCTTGTTTTGTTCCCCATCTCTTTCTCGGTTTCCTTCCCCAAATTCTTATCTCTTCCCGGTTTTTCTATCCATTAGCCAACATACATATTATATTTATTTTTTTTATTTTTTTTTAATAATTTCCGTTAGAAACTTCACGGACATATATATATATGTATATCTTTTTCATATCTTTATTTCACAAATATTAAATTATCTTATGCCGATAAAAACTGCCATAAAGCCGGGACTTCTGTTCATTATTTATTTACCACTTTTAGTTCTCGTTCGGGTCCCATATTATATTCTTATAATTTATGATTTGTATCAATCCCATGGATTTATTCTTGCACTCGGTAAACCGGTTTAACTATTTGTTTTTTTTTTTTTTTTTTCAAGTCTCTACAATCATCACAATTCTACAGGTGATGTACATATTTGTGGAATAGAAAATTCTCAACAGTAAGAGGTATAATTTTCTAATATCCAAGTAAGTATAGAAATAGACAAATAATAACATGAGGATATTGGCAATCAAATTCTCAACAACAGGACAAATATCAAATTATGCAGATCATTAATGACAGGTATGTATGAATTACAAATTGGCAGCATCAAGGAAATAAATTGTGATGTGGCTAGGAATACCACATGCTAGAGTTCGGATTTACTTACTTCACAATAGTTTTCCCTCCTTGCACGAGGAATCATACTTCTTTTTCCTTTCCCTTGGAAGATCCTATAAATCAGGAAATATTATTCAGTATTCATAAACTTAACCTAATTTTATTTATAAATTTTCTGTCTTTAAATCTCATGCGTCGTATTTTAAGTCCATAGGCTTATTTTTCCCCCCTTGGTAGCATCATCGTATTTTTAGAATGCCCTAAAAATAGCCCATTTCATGTATCAGTATTTTAGATATTTATTTTGACAAAACGAACTCTACTGTTAAGTCTGAAACGTCAAAAAATTGTAAGGTACGTATTTTCATAATTTTTTATGGTTGTTTGGTATAATTATTTGGTCTTCAAAATATTTTTGGGATTAACCCAGTTCATCCGTTCACATTTTTCAGGGTTTAATTTCATAATTTGGACTCCTCTATTGAGCCTGGAATACCCAAAAATGTTGGGTTATATTATCTTTTTATTTTTTCAGATATCAAGAATATTTTACAAATTTAAATTAATTTAATTAATTTACTTATTTTATTTTATATTATATATTTATTTAAATATTATTTTAACCAAGTGCCTCAGTAGCATAGTGGTTCGCATGTGTGGGTTAGGGCTCACACACATGCATACGTCAGTGGGTCGAAACCCACTGGCCGCAGGTTCCTTATTTTTTTTTTTCTAATTATTTCAGAACCAAACAACAGATAGGGGCATTAAATGTGGATAGTGTATCCCTATTCAAAACAAGGCTAAGTAAATTGAATTTATTATATGCATAGCCAAATAGACTCGGTTTTGTTTAAATTTAAAACCTATCCTCCAAACTGACACCGTTCCACTAAGCCCATTTGTGCTATGGGGACAGGTCCCGACCCGAACCCGAATCCGACTCGAGACTGACCTTCCACTATTCATCTTCTTCCCCCTTCCCCTGCAGTGCGCTGCCCTAATCGCAAGTTTCAAAGGTTTCCTATTTCATGGAGTTTTAGAACTCTTTTTTGACTACTTTCAAATCCCATGGATTCCTAGAACAATAAAGGTGATTGTGGAATTGGTTTAGGGCATTAAGATGAGCTCGGTTGAGTGTTCATGGTGGTTTCTAAATTTTTCCTAGTATATGCTCGTTTCTTCATAAAAATGGATGAGGTTTGATCTATGATGACCCTCTCGTCACGAGGAATTAATTCCCGTTCCAAAAATCAAACTTTGGGGTTCAAATTATGGGGTTGGCTCTCTAAGCTGGGACCTGCAACTCGATTTTTAGTAGCCTTTCATTAAACATTTTGATTATGACCTAGGGTTTCTACAATTCTTATAGTGTCTAGTTGAAATCTTGAGCATCAAAAATGGGTTTTATTTAGAAGGATTTAGACCTATATTCAAGGCCCTTTCACGGCGGTTCTAACTTGTTTTGGGTGTTCTAGGGTCTTTCAGACCTTATATCGACCTCTAGACTACTAAATATTAACTTAAAGATTCATATAAGTGATTTAAATCAAGTAAAATGTGACAGTTAAGAAGAATTTCTAAAGAGAGAAATTTACTTGTTTTCTTTCTTCTCAATTTCTCTTCCTCCCTCTTCTAACTGCAGCTTCTCTATGTCCTTCTTCCTCATGTTCATCTCTCTTTGTTCAATTCTTCTTCTTCTTTCTTTCACTCACTCACTCACTCTCTCTCTCTCTCTCTCTCTCTCTCTCTCTCTCTCTCTCTCTATTCACGCACATGCAAAATCAGTTATATCTTACTCACACACTCCTTGCTTAGACACACACACCTTACACAACACACAACATATTTATCTTACACCTGTCCTTTATATATATATATGACATGCAGTTTTATATATTTCTAGTTTATAGACTACCAAAGGATCTGTAACTAGATATATATATATATATATATATATATACATATATATTCTCACACAGAACACACACACAGGTCATACAGATATATATATATATATATAGATTCGTATGAACATCATATATATGTTTGGTGGCAGATATAACACAAAGTGCTCATAACCCAAATGGTATTCTCTTTGGGCTTTAAATGTCTCCCCATTTTGGTCTAGGGTTCAAACCCTTTTGGCTACCTTTTGGCTTCATTTTTTCCTCTTTCCCTCTTATGCCTTCTTTGGCATTATTTGTCAGATATTTTGAATTGTGTCTTAATTGTTTTAAAATTTCTTCGTATTTTTGTCTTGCTTTTTAATTGTTGTGTGCTAAATTTTTATGTCATACTTTTTATTTTTGACATTTTATATCGTGTTTTATTTGACTAAGAATATTCCATATTTATTGTCAAATTTGATTGAATTTTGATTTATTCACGACTCGCTTTATTTTGCCCAATGTTTTCTTCATGTATTATTTTTAACATTTACGGTCTACTAGTTCCAATTTAAAATTTCGAATAAATTAACATATATTTAAGCTCAAAAAAATGTCATTACAATAATTTGCTTTTTCTAATTGGGTCGGGGTATTACACAATCCATACCGAAGATCACATCAAATCCACAAATCTCTAAAAGTATCAAATCAGCAACTAACCGGGTATCTATGACTTATATATCACGTGATCTATGTATTACCGTCCCCAATAGTGATTCCCTAAAGGAGTTGTAACAATCAACATGTAGCCTAGGGGTTCAGAGTCTAAGTTCAACTTGGCAACAAATGTGGGAGATATGAATGAATGTGTAGAACCAGTATCAAATAGTACATGTGCAGGTTGGGAACAAACTAAAAGAGTACCTGCGACTACTAAGGTGGTAGCCTAGAACATCACCCGATGTAATGGAAAAGACCCTTCCCGAGCACTGCTGGTCGTATCTTGGTCCTTTATTTCTGGTCTGTGGTCTTGTGATAGAGGGAGATACGGTAGGTGCAGAGCTAATCATAATCCTGCCACTCTTGGGACAATCTCTTATGAAGTGTTTAGTCTAGTCACAGCTAAAACAAGCATCGGTGTTCCTGTAGCACGGTCCCTTGTATACCTTTTGGCGGGTAGGGCATTTAGTTGCGCCCCCATTGTTGTGGTTGGCCTTTTGCTGACTAGGCCCTGTCCCTGTACTGCGTAAGCCTGCACTTGGCTTGATGAGCGAAGATCCCCGTCTTCTGTCTCTGCTGCCACTTGACCTCTAATTCCTTTTTCTCTTCGTATACTCTTCCCCACTACGCTCTATAATTCTTGTCGTCGCCACTACTTCATTATAAGCGGTTAGTCGCTGGGGCTTGATTCTATCTTTGATGGCCCACTTGAAACCTCCTTCAAACTTGTGGGCCTTTAGGATTTCCATATTGATAACATAAGGGGCAAACCAGGCCAACTCACTGAACTTGACCTCATACTCATCAACCAACATGCCCCCTTGTTGAAGGATTAAAAACTCAAGCAATCTTTTGATCTCTTGCTTTTTGGGGAAAGTATTTCTCATTGAAGATTTCGGTGAATCGTTGCCAGCTCATGTTGGGCTCTCGGGATTCCTCTAGAAGCCATCACTTATGAGCTGCTCCTTTAAACATGTAGGGGGCATAAGCCACTTTTTGCTCTTTGGTACAAGTCATGATCCAGAAGATTTTGTTCATTTCTAACAGCTAGTTCCTCCACTGTTGTAGGGCCTCCCATGCCATCAAACGTCGACGGCTTCGGATTCTAAAACCATTTATATGGGTACGACTAGTCTCTAATGTCGCCCTGTCGAGCTCTACGGTTGCCTAATACGGTCTTGCCGTGCTGGTTTCGGTCCTACCCCCTTAGGGTCCAGGCAGAGCTTACATGATCCTTTCTAATATGTGCTCTACTCTGTCTAGTCGATCTGAATCCATGGCGGTACTGTGGGTACGAACCATCTACTGCAAAAGAATTAGTATTTAGCAGTTAAGTAATCATTTAATCACTATAACAGGTTTTACTTAATAGTTGACCCTTAGACTCCTTAAATCTTAGTACTCTAGTCCTAATCTCCCATGAACCACTAGAACCTTGGGCTCTGATACCACGCTTGTCACGACTCGTAACCCGTCTTGTGCGGATCAAGGGCCCGCAACTAGAGGCAATGGCTCGTAAGCCGCCCCTTGCCAAAGGATCTTAAAAATTCTTAATTATTCATTAATTACATGCCATGTCATATCATTAGCTAATCTAATATCATCGTCAGAGTATAATTGTACATGTTAAAATAAAAGAAAACTAGTGTTTAGTTACAAATCCTGAAAATTCCAAAACATACACAAAACATAGACACATGGAAGAACTAAGACTACACTACCCTAGTCTATTACATTGATAGCAAAAACGTCCACTATACTTACAAAAGGGACAATTTATAGCGAAACGGGGTGTCTATTCAATATGTATGCCTGATGGTCCCTCTACAGTTCACTGTCCTAAAAAAAAACTGACATAATTGGAGTGAGCTAACTCAGCTCAATAAGTAAATTCCTTTGCTCTATTATAGGTCAGGGTCAGTCCAAAAAGAAGGATATGAACAATAGCAAATGAGGATATGATATCACTAATAGCAAAGAAGGGGTACAATGTCACAATAGCTAGTCACCAAAAATGTGAATCAGTAGAAATGACCCATAGGTCCACAAGGCACATCCCAAGGAAGAATAAGCAAATCAACAACAGGGATTGGCCTATACAATGGGTTAGCTGCCAAAAATCATAAGATAACAATTAGAGTCTAAAGATAGACAAACAAGCATGTCATCAATCAAAATATATCAACAGATAATCCAAGGATAGGCTCACAATGTGTATCACTATTCAAAGACTACAGCATCAAACATATCCAAAGACAAGCTCGCAAGGCATATTAATAATCCAAAAGTGCATCATCAAAATATCAATAAATGATATAAGATACTAACAAAACATATGCTATCACAAACAGGGCCCGGCATATCACCAAAAGCGCTCATCCAAGTCCACCTCACTACCGGGCTACTGGATAGCATTAGAGCTCTTTACATATATCATGTCCTCCATGAACTAAGAGTTGGGTATCATTCCTAATCATCGACCCGTAGGTCCAAAAGCATCTGGAATCAGATGGATGCTATGACAGATCCCAACACCAGGCACTCGTAATAATATCATGATTGCCAAAATTTCACAAGCGATGTACATATTTGTGGAATAGCAAATTCTCAGTAATGAGAGGCATAGCAATTTTTCAATATCCAAACAAGTATATAAATGGACAAATAATCACATAAGGATATTGGCAATCAAATTCTCAACAAATCTAAAATGTAGAACAAGCATTAAATTATGAAGATCAACAATGTCAAGTATGTATGGATTACAAATTGGCAAGCATTAAGGAAATAAACTGTGACATAACTAAAAATACCGCATGTTAAAGTTTAGATTTACTTACCTCAAAATAGCTTCTCCTCATTTCCAGAGGAAATCAAACTTCCTTTTCTTTTCCTTTGGAAGATCCAATAAATCAAGAAAAATTATTCAGTTTGCTGTCATTCATAAACTTAATCTGATTTTATTATGAAACTACGGTCCTTTTGTCTCATGTGTCATATTTTAAGTCTATGGACTTATTTTCCCTCTCTTGGTAGTTCAGACGTATTTTTAGAGTGTCCTATAAATAGCCCATTTCATATATCAATATTTTAGATATTTAATTTGGTAAAACGGACTCCACTATTGAGTCCAGAACATTGAAAAACTCTAAGGTACGTATTCTCATAATTTTTGGGGGTCATTCGGTATCGTTATTTAGCCTTTAGGACATTTTTGGGATTAACCCAATTTGTCCATTCACATTTTTTGATATTTTATTTTTCAATTTGGACTCCTCTATTGAGTCTGGAATGCCCAAAAATGTTGGGTTACATTGCCCTTTTATTTTATTCAAACACCAAAAATATTTTACTAATTAAAATTAATTATATTATTTTATATTATATATTTATTCAAGAATTATTTTAACCAAGTGGCACAGTGGTTCACACGCGTGAGTTAAGTCTCACACACATGCACAAGTCAATGTGTCGAAACCCACTGGCCGAAACTTCTTTCTTTTTTTTTTCTTGATTTTTCAAAACCAAACAACAGTTGTAATAACCCGAAATTTTTTTTTTTTATATATAAAATTTTCGTGGTTATTTATTTTATTATTAGAGTTATTATTATTATTATTATTAATGTTGATGTATGAATGTAATGTGTGTATTGTATGTGTATAACTATGTGTATGGTGTATGTGCATGTATATATAATATATACATAATTAAAAATCTAATTTTGGAGAATATATATATTTATGTATATATATATATACATATAACAGGGCACAGTGCACTGTGTGTGTGTACTCGGTAGTGTGTGTGTGTGAGTTTGAGTGTATCACACTCAAACAAGTATGGGGGCATAGAGTGTGTAAGGGGGGTGGTTGGAGATGTGTGGTGAAGTCTGTGTATATGTGTGTGGTGGGGGTTGAGAGGGACAGACTTGTCGTGAGGGTTGGAGAGAGAGAGAGAGAGAGAGAGAGAGATATAGAGAGAGAGAAAGTGAAAGAGAATAGAGAGAGAGTGGTGTGTATACTCTGATTTCTGAAAGGGAAGCAGAAGGAGGGAAGCTAAGGAGGCCAGATGGGAGAACAGAGGCAAAGCAAGAGGAGAGAAGCACCATCACAAGGTTGAGAACCCATAACCGTAAGCTTTCTCTCTCTAGAAAAAAAATCTCTCAAATATCCAACCTGTTTTGTAGCTTATTGTTTAGATTTAATCATTGGGTTTTATTGCATATGAAAAATGGAACCTAACGCAAAAAGAATGAATGAAAATGAGTGAGAAATCAGAGAGAAAATAGGAGATTATTAGTCGCCGAAAAAATCTATGTGGGTGTCGGAAAACAGTGGATTTTGGGGCCAAAAACTAGTTTAATTTATTCCCTATGATCCTAGAATTATTTTGGTGGAAAAAGGGAGAAAAACGGATGTGAAAACATGAAAAACCGTGGGTTTCACGGTTTTTCGGCGACCGGCGCTGGCGACTCTATCCGAGGAAGATGACCGGAAAAACGAGGGTTCTTTTTTTATTATTTTAGGGCTGACGTCAGCATGACCTGTTGAACCGGTCAGACCGGTTGGTTCACCACAACCCTGAACCGGTTTAGGGTTTTGAATAGAAAATCCACTGGTTCAGTTTTGATTGAACCAGAACTTGTTGAAATCCAACTTTGACCCCTAAACTTTTGGAAAATGACAAATTGACCCTGTACTTTTTTGGAAATTACGTTTTGACCCCAGAACTTTTAAATATTTATATTTTGACCCCCAAAATCTTTAAATAATTATATTTTGACCCCAAAACTTGAAATAATTATATTTTGACCCCAGAAGTTTTAAATAATTATGATTTGACCCCACCAAAATAAAATATTAATTAAATTAATTAATTAATTGATTAATTAATTAATTTAATTAATTAAATATTCTAAAATAATTCAGAGTCCAAATGGGACAAGTCATTAGTGTATTTTGACTATCTCGACCATTCTGAGGCCAATGGTGAGGTCCGTTTTATGAGACGGAGTCCCGAAAAATAAAAGACCCGTGGTAACCTTAAAAATTACCAAAATGCCCCTGAATTGAAACGTAGTCAAACGAACTTCAAATTTAGTAAACAAATAGTGAAACTTTATTATCTCGAGCATTCCGAACTCAACCGTAGAGTCAAATTTGTGAAAAGAGGTCTCGAAATGAGAAGACCCGTAAAGGTGTAAAATGACCATTTTGCCCTTTTAAGCTAGGATGTCCGAATTGAATTCCACAAAAGCCTAAACCTATTTTCTTCGACGTTCCGGACTCAATAGTAAAGTCTAATTTAGCAAAATAGAAACTTATAAAATAAAGACATAAAATTTGTTGAATAGCATCATTCAGGAAACAAATGAACTGAGTCACATGTTATGATTTTAGGGACACGAAAGGGCAAGGAGAAAGTGATCTTATTCTCACAGTGATCCTACTATACTACGAGTACACCTTCCTGAGTTGAGGTCGATTATCAGGTACGATATATTGTGCTAAGTAAGAAATAGAATTGAGATTAGGAATACTTGTTATGTTGTCTTGATTGTTCACATGTTTGCTTGATTGTTCACATACTTATGTGCTTCATGCTATCTTGCTGTATGTTGGGTGATGATATGAATAATGATTGTATGTATATCGCATGTGTTAGTGAAGTGTGTGAATTATATGCTTTGAGGACTGTTGACATTATGAAATATGTATTTGAAAGCATGCTTCATGTATGAATGAGATGCATCATTGAGATTATATTGTGGCATGAACGAATCAAAGCATCTTGGCATAGTGTGGTTCCTTGTGCATGGCGTGAGTTGAGCACTTGGTGCTTTGCATTATGAGGGTGCAGATCCTGTGGTGAAAAACCCAAAATCGGCCATTAGGTACTCGTAGGCCGGACGGATTCCGGACCGTGAAGCGAGACATAGTCGGCGGTACTCATTCCAGCGGGGAAGGGCCGTATCATGAGACATGGGTGGGCATAGAGTTACATGGGTGTGTCACGCATACTGCTCATATACTGTATACTGTTCATATGCTGCCATCATGATATCGAATGCCATATAGAAATAACTGTACACTTGCACATGCCACGCCCTTAGTTTTGTTTCTTGCATTAGCATTATATTGTACCAGCATGTTGAACTGACCCCTTTAGTGGGGCAAACATTTCAGATGATGTCCCAGCTGTACGAGACATAGAGATGATCTGATTGGGGATTATGTTGGGCCCAAGGGGCGCTTTTGATATTGTGTGAGGGCATAAGCCCGAGACTGTATTTTATTTTGCACGTTGTGAACGTATGGACCAGACCCTATGGAATGTATCAGAACAGTAGGTAGAATGTATGTAATTATCCTTAATTATCTTTTATTCCTTTATTATTTTATTTCTTTTTGTCTCGTTACTCACGCCTCGGGTTCGCTGGAATTCGGGGCGTGACAACGTGGTATCAGAGCTGCGGTTCGAATACCTAGAGACCGTGGGGTGTTGTTGAACACCATGAGACCCTAGAGAAGAGAATGAGACCTAGTGCGAACTGTTAGTAGCATGCGATAGGATTTCGTGTGTTATGTGATTTTATACACTTGAAGCATGACTTGTTGTGATTACGTGTTGATTGACGATATGTTATGATGCATGATTATGTGATTTAATGTAGTGAGATGCATGACATGTATGATGTGTGAAGAATTTGTTAAGTGTACATTATGACATGCTATACGTACTCCCTAGTCGCTGATAAGAACATGACTGAGCTTTTATCTAAAATATTTTATATACACGTATTGCATTGGTGTGCACGAGTATGCACTATACTTGATTTCCCGATAGATAGGGAACGTGTGAATTTTTTAGTGGTAGTGGTTGACTAAGATTAGAAACTCGTGTCTATGTGATAGACCGTATACTCTATGGGATGGACGGTATGGCTAGTTATTGAAGGTGTAGGTTGTACACTTAGTTATCTACACGGTAGACAGTATGCCTAGTTATTTAGGAGACAGGTCATGAACCTAGTTGTTTACCGGATTGACCGTTGTTTGTGGATTCTGTATGAGCGTGCTAGGTTAGTAACCGATTTTCATGGATTATAGTACTATGACTATGATATTTATACAGACTGGATTGGTCTCAGGTCTTGCGTTACAGTTGATGGATGGTGCCCCATCAGCTAGTAACAAAAGGAGCTGTGATCCATAAAGGGTTATTACCTAGCTATGAAAATAAGAAATAATGAAAGAATTTTAAAATTTTAAAATTTTAAATGAACAAAACACCAATAAAGTAGAAAACCATAAATAAAAAGACACATCAAACCTTAAAAATGCTAGAATAAGGATTTAGACTTGTGGAGCTTTTGTGTATAGATGGATACTTAGAGTGTTTATCTTTAGATTTTTAAAGATGTTCTTGTGTTAAACCCTGGTTGTGGAGAGATGTATTGTTTTGAATAGTATTCACTGGGAGTTGAACATTTGTAAGTTAGTTTAACACTAGGAAGGCTTAAGTATGCATGTATTACATCGTTTAGATAAAATTCTTCTTAGTAGAGGGCTATGTTAGAACTTGGTGTAAACTGTTTAGTGTAACCAACGGGCGGGGATGATTGATGTTAGTCATATAAGCGTTGATTAGACAAGTGAGTCATAACATGTTGTGTTTATTACTTGTGAAATGTGAGGCGTTGACAAGTGACTACTTAATGTTCTTTTAACACCTGTGTCTAATGAAAAAAAAAAAATGGGGTATTAATTTTTCTTCTCTTTGGACTTATAGACATGCCATCGAGACAAGCTACTCCCAGACTTATACCACCTAGACACGATGAGCCTAGGACCACTGCATCACCGTGGCATAGTTGGCCCCGAGCTACTGCTTCTGCAGATGGCACAGTTGAGGAGGCCGTCACTTTTACACCTGCTCCAGTGGGGGTAGGGCAGACTAGTGGTTCTAGGGACATAGCGACCATTATGCAGGAATGCGTTCACACTATACAGGAGGTAGCGACGAGAGCTGTCAGGGCTGAGAGGGAGTTGGCTGAGCTTAGAGGAGTTAGAGAGCCCCAGACCCAGAGCAGGGCAACTCTAGCACAGATCCCTAGGTCTACCCCGATATACACTGGTAAGAGACCATCGGAGAGGCCTCGAGCTCGTGCTTCTTCTACACAGATATCTATACCCGCCCAGATTCACACTGGTAGGAGGCTATTGAAGAGGTTCCGGACTGGTACTTCTTCCACATCCACATCCACATCCCAAGGGACCACTATTTGTTTTTATTGTGGACAGCCTGGCCACAAGAGGATCACTTGTCCTCTGAAGGACCCCAGCTTGAGACAGAGGATCGGGTCTAGTCAGGAGTCATTTCCATCACCAGTCCAGAGTCAATGACGGGGGACCTCACGACTTTGTTTTGTATGCCACCAGGCTGGCCATGTTATGGCCAACTGTCCTCAGAGGCCGATTTCCCAGGACTTAGAGGAGCCACATTACTATCAGTATACCCAAGTGCCTCTACCACGGCCACTATTGGGTCAGGGACCCCCGACACAGTATTTTCAGCATGCACCTACAGCATTGAGTGTTAGAACTCTCAGTCAGAGGGGTGGTAGGCAGGACCAGACCACTCAGAGTGGCGTTATGCAGTAACCAGCCTAGAGTCACCTATTTTTTGGACCTTCAGAGCCTTGAGGTACAATTTTTTTGTGTTTAGTTATGGACTAGCATACTGATAGACTATAGTACATCTCATTCATTCATATTTACTATGTGCCATGATATTAGGGGTAGTGTGATGCTGACGAGAATCTGTAGAGATTACTCGATAGAGGTAGCTGACCGCATGCCTTATTTGGATTCTTCATCTTATTTGATACGTCTAGTATTGGTATTATATTGGAGATAGATCGGTTATTTACCCTTTAGACAAGTATAGGCTGCTACAGGGGAAGAGAGACGGTGTGTACTCCTGAGGGAGATGTTTTTCTTTATTTCATAGGGTGTCCGTAGATCCTTTTAAGATTGACTTTATTGTGAGTTAGGAGGGGTTAGACTTTAAGTTGAATTGGGTTGGTTTGGATTACATGATCAGATGAGTGCTTGTTACCTTAGTGCGTGAAATTGTACAATGTGTGGTATGCTTGGTTATTGATGATCTGGGATTCAATGCTTGCCTCTATACAGTATAATGAATGAGATTAAACAGTGGACTGTATGATTGTTGTCTGTGAGATAGGCTATGAGCCCGGATATCCGTAAGGTTGGGAATATGCTTGGTTACCTGTACAACAGATTACGTACTTATTTATGTATATGTGTATTCTTGGGATGAAATTTTGTACTGGGTGCTGATGTGGTAAGCTACGTGTTAGCTATTGAATGTTGTACGTTTACTCTATATAAGCATGCTAGTTTAGTGACCGTTATAGTGCTGCGATTATGACTTTATTTTTTTTTATATATATACAGACTGGTTGTTATTAATGCATGTATAAAAGAATGCTTAAACGTGTTTATATGTGTGTGTGGATGCATGTGTGTGAAAAATTGATGTATGTTTGTAGTAGAAATTTGTGAAGAGTTTCACTAATGTTTTATTCTTGTGAACCTTGGTATATTGACTTAAGTTTCATGATTAGAGTACATAAACTACACTGTCTACATTTGTATACCCAATCGATATATGCGTGCATGAAATGAATAGGCTAGTCCTTATTAGTACATGACACTTAGTCTCGGTTATATATAGACTAAGGTGGGAGATGATAGCCTTACTTTTAGACTGTACTGTTGATATCTTGTGGGTAATTAGGGTACTTAGAAAATACTGGATGATGGGATTGCATTGTGGTATAGATAATGTGTATTTATGCCATTGGGATAAATCACTAGGTGATTTTATGGATTAATTTGAGGCAGGTTAGATGACATCACATGTGCGAGAGACCTTGGGGTATCCTTGTGAACAGTGAGAAGTTTCCTTTACTTTTTATTTTGTTGAATTGTTGAGGTGAGTCGTGATACTTGGATGGAAATTGAAAGGGATTGGCGTTGATGAGCCAATGCGTTTTGAGGATTTCATTATGTGTTGTGCCATGTGGAGTGAGTCATTACAGATGGGATTAGCACCAGACCCTAACAGGGAGTGTGGAGCTATCTGCACGCCGCTGCATGCCTACCGGCGAGGCGAAGCCTACGGGGGAGATGGTAATGGGAGGAGGTAATGCATTCCACATCGCCTGGCTGAGGGAGAGGTGAGTGATCCATAGGTAAGGCTGCACGTTTACATGTTGCAATGCATTTTGCGTTGATCTTTTATTACTATGTCGAGAGATGGTACGACTACATGGAATTCCCTTGTCCATTGTTTTAGATAGGGACCCACGTTTCACTGCCCGGTTCTGGCAGAGCCTCCAGACAGCCTTAGGGACTCAGCTAAGTTTAGTATTACCTTTCATCCCCAGACTGATGGTCAGTCAGGGCGTACCATTCAGATCCTAGAGGACATGCTTAGAGACTACGTTATAGACTTCAAGGGTAATTAAGAGGATCACCTTACTTTGGTAGAGTTTGCCTACGACCGTAGCTATCAGTCCAGCATTGAAATGGCACCATTCGAAGCGTTGTACAGTAGGCCGTGTCGTTCACCGGTGTGTTGAACTGGGGTAGGGGAGAGAGTTGTTTTGGGACCCGATATAGTTCGTGAGACCACGAAAAAGATACAGGTGATCAGGCAGCGCTTGTTGACAGCCCAGAGTCGCCAGAGGAGTTATACAGATAGGAGGCGGCGGCCCTTGTCATTCGAGGTTGAGGACCATGTGTTCCTCAAGGTATCTCCCAGACGAGGTTTGAGGAGATTTGGACGCGGTGGGAAGCTGTCACCACGACTTATAGGCCCCTTTGAGATTCTTGGGAGGGTTGGTGAGGTGGTTTATAAGCTGGCATTGCCACCGCAGCTATCTGGGGTCCATGATGTCTTTCATGTATCGATGCTGAGGAAGTACGAGCCTGACCCCTTTCATGTACTAGATTGGGTAGATCTTCAACTAGAGGGTGACGCTTCTTATGACCAGAGACCAGTTGAGATATTGGACTCGAGGGAGCAGGTTTTGCGAGGTAGGACCATCCCTTTGGTCAAGGTTCGTTGGAACCACCATGCGGTTGAGGAGGCTACTTGGGAGCATGAGGCGGAGGTCCGTACTAGGTACCCCGAGTTATTTGATCCTTGATGTATTTTATTTTAAATTTCGGGATGAAATTTCTGTAAGGAGGAAAGGATGTAATAACCTGAAAATTTTTTTTTTTATATATAAAATTTTCGTAGTTATTTATTTTATTATTAGAGTTATTATTATTATTATTATTATTATTAATGTTGATGTATGAATGTAATGTGTGTATTGTATGTGTATAACTATGTGTATGGTGTATGTGCATGTATATATAATATATACATAATTAAAAATCTGATTTTGGAGAATATATATATTTATGTATATATATATATATATATATATACATATAACAGGGCACAGTGCACTGTGTGTGTGTACTCGGTAGTGTGTGTGTGTGAGTTTGAGTGTATCACACTCAAACAAGTATGGGGGCATAGAGTGTGTAAGGGGGGTGGTTGGAGATGTGTGGTGAAGTCTGTGTATATGTGTGTGGTGGGGGTTGAGAGGGACAGACTTGTCGTGAGGGTTGGAGAGAGAAAGAGAGAGAGAGATATAGAGAGAGAAAGTGAAAGAGAATAGAGAGAGAGTGGTGTGTATACTCTGATTTCTGAAAGGGAAGCAGAAGGAGGGAAGCTAAGGAGGCCTAATGGGAGAACAGAGGCAAAGAAAGAGGAGAGAAGCACCATCACAAGGTTGAGAACCCATAACCGAAAGCTTTCTCTCTCTAGAAAAAAAATCTCTCAAATATCCAACTTGTTTTGTAGCTTATTGTTTAGATTTAATCCCTGGGTTTTATTGCATATGAAAAATGGAACCTAACGCAAAAAGAATGAATGAAAATGAGTGAGAAATGAGAGAGAAAATAGGAGATTATTAGTCGCCGGAAAAATCTATGTGGGTGTCGGAAAACAGTGGATTTCGGGGCCAAAAACTAGTTTAATTTATTCCCTATGATCCTAGAATTATTTTGGTGGAAAAAGGGAGAAAAACGGACGTGAAAAACATGAAAAACTGTGGGTTTCACGGTTTTCCGACGACCGGCGCCGGCGACTCTACCGGGGAAGATGACCGGAAAAACGAGGGTTCTTTTTTTATTATTTTAAGGCTGACGTCAGCATGACCTGTTGAACCGGTCAGACCGGTTGGTTCACCACAACCCTGAACCGATTTAGGGTTTTGAATAGAAAATCCACTGGTTCAGTTTTGATTGAACCAGAACTTGTTGAAATCCAACTTTGACCCCTAAACTTTTGGAAAATGACAAATTGACCCTGTACTTTTTTGGAAATTACGTTTTGACCCCAGAACTTTTAAATATTTATATTTTGACCCCCAAAATCTTTAAATAATTATATTTTGACCCCAAAACTTTGAAATAATTATATTTTGACCCCAGAAGTTTTAAATAATTATGATTTGACCCCACCAAAATAAAATATTAATTAAATTAATTAATTAATTAAATTAATTAAATATTCTAAAATAATTCAGAGTCCAAATGGGACAAGTCATTAGTGTATTTTGACTATCTCGACCATTCTGAGGCCAATGGTGAGGTCCGTTTTATGAGACGGAGTCCCGAAAAATAAAAGACCCGTAGTAACCTTAAAAATTACCAAAATGCTCCTGAATTGAAACGTAGTCAAACGAACTTCAAATTTAGTAAACAAATAGTGAAACTTTATTATCTCGAGCATTCCGAACTCAACCGTAGAGTCCGATTTGTTAAAAAAGGTCTCGAAATGTGAAGACCCGTAAAGGTGTAAAATGACCATTTTGCCCTTTTAAGCTAGGATGTCCGAATTGAATTCCACAAAAGCCTAAACCTATTTTCTTCGACGTTCCGGACTCAATAGTAAAGTCTAATTTAGCAAAATAGAAACTTATAAAATAAAGACATAAAATTTGTTGAATAGCATCATTCAGGAAACAAATGAACTGAGTCACATGTTATGATTTTAGGGACACGAAAGGGCAAGGAGAAGGTGATCTTATTCTCACAGTGATCCTACTATACTACAAGTACACCTTCCTGAGTTGAGGTCGATTATCAAGTACGATATATTGTGCTAAGTAAGAAATAGAATTGAGATTAGGAATACTTGTTCTGCTGCCTTGATTGTTCACATGTTTGCTTGATTGTTCACATGCTTATGTGCTTCATGCTATCTTGTTGTATGTTGGGTGATGATATGAATAATGATTGTATGTATATCGCATGTGTTAGTGAAGTGTGTGAATTATATGCTTTGAGGACTGTTGACATTATGAAATATGTATTTGAAAGCATGCTTCATGTATGAATGAGATGCATCATTGAGATTATATTGTGGCATGAACGAATCAAAGCATCTTGGCATAGTGTGGTTCCTTGTCCATGGCGTGAGTTGAGCACTTGGTGCTTTGCATTATGAGGGTGCAGATCCTGTGGTGAAAAACCCAAAATCGGCCAATAGGTACTCGCAGGCCTGACGGATTCCGGACCGTGAAGCGAGACATAATCGGCGGTACTCATTCCAGCGGGGAAGGGCCGTATCATGAGACATGGGTGGGCATAGAGTTGCATGGGTGTGTCACGCATACTGCTCATATACTGTATACTGTTCATATGCTGCCATCATGATATCGAATGCCATATAGAAATAACTGTACACTTGCACATGCCGCACCCTTAGTTTTGTTTCTTGCATTAGCATTATATTGTACCAGCATGTTGAGCTGACCCCTTTAGTGGGGCAAACATTTCAGATGATGTCCCAGCTGTACGAGACATAGAGATGATCTGATTGGGGATTATGTTGGGCCCAAGGGGCGCTTTTGATATTGTGTGAGGGCATAAACCCGAGACTGTATTTTATTTTGCACATTGTGAACGTATGGACCAGACCCTATGGAATATATCAGAACAGTAGGTAGAATGTATGTAATTATCCTTAATTATCTTTTATTCCTTTATTATTTTATTTCTTTTTGTCTCGTTACTCACGCCTCGGGTTCGCTGGAATTCGGGGCGTGACAACGTGGTATCAGAGCTGCAGTTCGAATACCTAGAGACCGTGGGGTGTTGTTGAACACCATGAGACCCTAGAGAAGAGAATGAGACCTAGTGCGAACTGTTAGTAGCATGCGATAGGATTTCGTATGTTATGTGATTTTATACACTTGAAGCATGACTTGTTGTGATTACGTGTTGATTGACGATATGTTATGATGCATGATTATGTGATTTAATATAGTGAGATGCATGACATGTATGATGTGTGAAGAATTTGTTAAGTGTACATTATGACATGCTATACGTACTCCCTAGTCGCTGATAAGAACATGACTGAGCTTTTATCTAAAATATTTTATATACACGTATTGCATTGGTGTGCACGAGTATGCACTATACTTGATTTCCCGATAGATAGGGAACGTGTGAATTTTTTTGTGGTAGTGGTTGACTAAGATTAGAAACTCGTGTCTATGTGATAAACCGTATACTCTATGAGATGGACGGTATGGCTAGTTATTGGAGGTGTAGGTTGTACACTTAGTTATCTACACGGTAGACAGTATGCCTAGTTATTTAGGAGACAGGTCATGAACCCAGTTGTTTACCGGATTGACCGTTGTTTGTGGATTCTGTATGAGCGTGCTAGGTTAGTAACCGATTTTCATGGATTATAGTACTATGACTATGATATTTATACAGACTGGATTAGTCTCAGGTCTTGCGTTACAGTTGATGGATGGCGCCCCATCAGCTAGTAACAAAAGGAGCAGTGATCCATGAAGGGTTATTACCTAGCTATGAAAGTAAGAAATAATGAAAGAATTTTAAAATTTTAAAATTTTAAAATTTTAAATGAACAAAACACCAATAAAGTAGAAAACCATAAATAAAAAGACACATCAAACCTTAAAAATGCTAGAATAAGGATTTAGACTTGTGGAGCTTTTGTGTATAGATGGATACTTAGAGTGTTTATCTTTAGATTTTTAAAGATGTTCTTGTGTTAAACCCTGGTTGTGGAGAGATGTATTGTTTTGAATAGTATTCACTGGGAGTTGAACATTTGTAAGTTAGTTGAACACTAGCAAGGTTTAAGTATGCATGTATTACATCGTTTAGATAAAATTCTTCTTAGTAGAGGGCTATGTTAGAACTCGGTGTAAACTGTTTAGTGTAACCAACGGGCGGGGATGATTGATGTTAGTCATATAAGCGTTGATTAGACAAGTGAGTCATAACATGTTGTGTTTATTACTTGTGAAGTGTGAGGCGTTGACAAGTGACTACTTAATGTTCTTTTAACACCTGTGTCTAATGAAAAAAAAAATGGGGTATTAATTTTTCTTCTCTTTGGACTTATAGACATGCCATCGAGACAAGCTACTCCCAGACTTATACCACCTAGACACGATGAGCCTAGGACCACTGCATCACCGTGGCATAGTTGGCCCCGAGCTACTGCTTCTGCAGATGGCACAGTTGAGGAGGCCGTCACTTTTACACCTGCTCCAGTGGGGGTAGGGCAGACTAGTGGTTCTAGGGACATAGCGACCATTATGCAGGAATGCGTTCACACTATATAGGAGGTAGCGACGAGAGCTGTCAGGGCTGAGAGGGAGTTGGCTGAGCTTAGAGGAGTTAGAGAGCCCCAGACCCAGAGCAGGGCAACTCTAGCACAGATCCCTAGGTCTCCCCCAATATACATTGGTAAGAGACCATCGAAGAGGCCTCGAGCTCGTGCTTCTTCTACACAGATATCTATACCCGCCCAGACTCACACTGGTAGGAGGCTATTGAAGAGGTTCCAGACTGGTACTTCTTCCACATCCACATCCACATCCCAAGGGACCACTATTTGTTTTTATTGTGGACAGCCTGGCCACAAGAGGATCACTTGTCCTCTGAAGGACCCCAGCTTGAGACAGAGGATCGGGTCTAGTCAGGAGTCATTTCCATCACCAGTCCAGAGTCAATGACGGGGGACCTCACGACTTTGTTTTGTATGCCACCAGGCTGGCCATGTTATGGCCAACTGTCCTCAGAGGCCGATTTCCCAGGACTTAGAGGAGCCACATTACTATCAGTATACCCAAGTGCCTCTGCCACGGCCACTATTGGGTCAGGGACCCCCGACACAGTATTTTCAGCATGCACCTACAGCATTGAGTGTCAGAACTCTCAGTCAGAGGGGTGGTAGGCAGGACTAGACCACTCAGAATGGCGTTATGCAGTAACCAGCCTAGAGTCACCTATTTTTTTGACCTTCAGAGCCTTGAGGTACAATTTTTTTGTGTTTAGTTATGGACTAGCATACTGATAGACTATAGTACATCTCATTCATTCATATTTACTATGTGCCATGACATTAGGGGTAGTGTGATGCTGACGAGAATCTGTAGAGATTACTCGATAGAGGTAGCTGACCGCATGCCTTATTTGGATTCTTCATCTTATTTGATGCGTCTAGTATTGGTATTATATTGGAGATAGATCGGTTATTTACCCTTTAGACAAGTATAGGCTGCTACAGGGGAAGAGAGACGGTGTGTACTCCTGAGGGAGATGTTTTTCTTTATTTCATAGGGTGTCCGTAGATCCTTTTAAGATTGACTTTATTGTGAGTTAGGAGGGGTTAGACTTTAAGTTGAATTGGGTTGGTTTGGATTACATGATCAGATGAGTGCTTGTTACCTTAGTGCGTGAAATTGTACAATGTGTGGTATGCTTGGTTATTGATGATCTGGGATTCAATGCTTGCCTCTATACAGTATAATGAATGAGATTAAACAGTGGACTGTATGATTGTTGTCTGTGAGATAGGCTATGAGCCCGGATATCCGTAAGGTTGGGAATATGCCTGGTTACCTGTACAACAGATTACGTACTTATTTATGTATATGTGTATTCTTGGGATGAAATTTTGTACTGGGTGCTGATGTGGTAAGCTACGTGTTAGCTATTGAATGTTGTACGTTTACTCTATATAAGCATGCTAGTTTAGTGACCGTTATAGTGCTGCGATTATGACTTTATTTTTTTTATATATATACAGACTGGTTGTTATTAATGCATGTATAAAAGAATGCTTAAACGTGTTTATATGTGTGTGTGGATGCATGGGTGTGAAAAATTGATGTATGTTTGCAGTAGAAATTTGTGAAGAGTTTCACTAATGTTTTATTCTTCTGAACCTTGGTATATTGACTTAAGTTTCATGATTAGAGTACATAAACTACACTGTCTACATTTGTATACCCAATCGATATATGCGTGCATGAAATGAATAGGCTAGTCCTTATTAGTACATGACACTTAGTCTCGGTTATATATAGACTAAGGTGGGAGATGATAGCCTTACTTTTAGACTGTACTGTTGATATCTTGTGGGTAATTAGGGTACTTAGAAAATACTGGATGATGGGATTGCATTGTGGTATAGATAATGTGTATTTATGCCATTGGGATAAATCACTAGGTGATTTTATGGATTAATTTGAGGCAGGTTAGATGACATCACATGTGCGAGAGACCTTGGGGTATCCTTGTGAACAGTGAGAAGTTTCCTTTACTTTTTATTGTGTTGAATTGTTGAGGTGAGTCGTGATACTTGGATGGAAATTGAAAGGGATTGGCGTTGATGAGCCAATGCGTTTTGAGGATTTCATTATGTGTTGTGCCATGTTGAGTGAGTCGTTACAGATGGGATTAGCACCAGACCCTAGCAGGGAGTGTGGAGCTGTCTGCATGCCTACCGGTGAGGCGAAGCCTACGGGGGAGATGGTAATGGGAGGAGGTAATGCATTCCACATCGCCTGGCTGAGGGAGAGGTGAGTGATCCATAGGTAAGGCTGCACGTTTACATGTTGCAATGCATTTTGCGTTGATCTTTTATTACTATGTCGAGAGATGGTACGACTACATGGAATTCCCTTATCCATTCTTTTAGATAGGGACCCATGTTTCACTGCCCGGTTCTGGTAGAGCCTCCAGACAGCCTTAGGGACTCAGCTAAGTTTAGTATTACCTTTCATCCCCAGACTGATGGTCAGTCAGGGCGTACCATTCAGATCCTAGAGGACATGCTTAGAGACTACGTTATGGACTTCAGGGGTAGTTGAGAGGATCACCTTACTTTGGTAGAGTTTGCCTACGACCGTAGCTATCAGTCCAGCATTGAAATGGCACCATTCGAAGCGTTGTACAGTAGGCCGTGTCGTTCACCGGTGTGTTGAACTGGGGTAGGGGAGAGAGTTATTTTGGGACTCGATATAGTTCGTGAGACCACGAAAAAGATACAGGTGATCAGGCAGCGCTTGTTGACAGCCCAGAGTCGCCAGAGGAGTTATGCCGATAGGAGGCGGCGGCCCTTGTCATTCGAGGTTGGGGACCATGTGTTCCTCAAGGTATCTCCCAGACGAGGTTTGAGGAGATTTGGACGCGGTGGGAAGCTGTCACCATGACTTATAGGCCCCTTTGAGATTCTTGGGAGGGTTGGTGAGGTGGCTTATAAGCTGGCATTGCCACCGCAACTATCTGGGGTCCATGATGTCTTTCATGTATCGATGCTGAGGAAGTACGAGCCTGACCCCTTTCATGTACTAGATTGGGTAGATCTTCAGCTAGAGGGTGACGCTTCTTATGACCAGAGACCAGTTGAGATATTGGACTCGAGGGAGCAGGTTTTGCGAGGTAGGACCATCCCTTTGGTCAAGGTTCGTTGGAACCACCATGCGGTTGAGGAGGCTACTTGGGAGCGTGAGGCGGAGGTCCGTACTAGGTACCCCGAGTTATTTGATCCTTGATGTATTTTATTTTAAATTTCGGGACAAAATTTCTGTAAGGAGGGAAGGATGTAATAACCCGAAAAAATTTTTTTTATATATAAAATTTTCGTGGTTATTTATTTTATTATTAGAGTTATTATTATTATTATTATTATTAATGTTGATGTATGAATGTAATGTGTGTATTGTATGTGTATAACTATGTGTATGGTGTATGTTCATGTATATATAATATATACATAATTAAAAATCTGATTTTGGAGAATATATATATTTATGTGTATATATATATATACATATAACAGGGCACAGTGCACTGTGTGTGTGTACTCGGTAGTGTGTGTGTGTGTGAGTTTGAGTGTATCACACTCAAACAAGTATGGGGGCATAGAGTGTGTAAGGGGGGTGGTTGGAGATGTGTGGTGAAGTCTGTGTATATGTGTGTGGTGGGGGTTGAGAGGGACAGACTTGTCGTGAGGGTTGGAGAGAGAAAGAGAGAGAGAGATATAGAGAGAGAAAGTGAAAGAGAATAGAGAGAGAGTGGTGTGTATACTCTGATTTCTGAAAGGGAAGCAGAAGGAGGGAAGCTAAGGAGGCCAAATGGGAGAACAGAGGCAAAGCAAGAGGAGAGAAGCACCATCACAAGGTTGAGAACCCATAACCGTAACCTTTCTCTCTCTAGAAAAAAAATCTCTCAAATATCCAACTTGTTTTGTAGCTTATTGTTTAGATTTAATCCTTGGGTTTTATTGCATATGAAAAATGGAACCTAACGCAAAAAGAATGAATGAAAATGAGTGAGAAATGAGAGAGAAAATAGGAGATTATTAGTCGCCGGAAAAATCTATGTGGGTGTCGAAAAACAGTGGATTTTGGGGCCAAAAACTAGTTTAATTTATTCCCTATGATCCTAGAATTATTTTGGTGGAAAAAGGGAGAAAAACGGACGTGAAAAAAATGAAAAACCGTGGGTTTCACGGTTTTCCGGCGACCGGCGCCGGCAACTCTACCGGGGAAGATGACCGGAAAAATGAGGGTTCTTTTTTTATTATTTTAGGGCTGACGTCAGCATGACCTGTTGAACCGGTCAGACCGGTTGGTTCACCACAACCCTGAACCGATTTAGGGTTTTGAATAGAAAATCAACTAGTTCAGTTTTGATTGAACCAGAACTTGTTGAAATCCAACTTTGACCCCTAAACTTTTGAAAAATGACAAATTGACCCTGTACTTTTTTGGAAATTACGTTTTGACCCCAGAACTTTTAAATATTTATATTTTGACCCCCAAAATCTTTAAATAATTATATTTTGACCCCAAAACTTGAAATAATTATATTTTGACCCCAGAAGTTTTAAATAATTATGATTTGACCCCACCAAAATAAAATATTAATTAAATTAATTAATTAATTGATTAATTAATTAATTTAATTAATTAAATATTCTAAAATAATTCAGAGTCCAAATGGGACAAGTCATTAGTGTATTTTGACTATCTCGACCATTCTGAGGCCAATGGTGAGGTCCGTTTTATGAGACGGAGTCCCGAAAAATAAAAGACCCGTGGTAACCTTAAAAATTACCAAAATGCTCCTGAATTGAAACGTAGTCAAACGAACTTCAAATTTAGTAAACAAATAGTGAAACTTTATTATCTCGAGCATTCCGAACTCAACCGTAGAGTCCGATTTGTGAAAAGAGGTCTCAAAATGTGAAGACCCGTAAAGGTGTAAAATGACCATTTTGCCCTTTTAAGCTAGGATGTCCGAATTGAATTCCACAAAAGCCTAAACCTATTTTCTTCGACGTTCCGGACTCAATAGTAAAGTCTAATTTAGCAAAATAGAAACTTATAAAATAAAGACATAAAATTTGTTGAATAGCTTCATTCAGGAAACAAATGAATTGAGTCACATGTTATGATTTTAGGGACACGAAAGGGCAAGGAGAAGGTGATCTTATTCTCACAGTGATCCTACTATACTACGAGTACACCTTCCTGAGTTGAGGTCTATTATCAGGTACGATATATTGTGCTAAGTAAGAAATAGAATTGAGATTAGGAATACTTGTTCTGCTGCCTTGATTGTTCACATGTTTGCTTGATTGTTCACATGCTTATGTGCTTCATGCTATCTTGTTGTATGTTGGGTGATGATATGAATAATGATTGTATGTATATCGCATGTGTTAGTGAAGTGTGTGAATTATATGCTTTGAGGACTGTTGACATTATGAAATATGTATTTGAAAGCATGCTTCATGTATGAATGAGATGCATCATTGAGATTATATTGTGGCATGAACGAATCAAAGCATCTTGGCATAGTGTGGTTCCTTGTCCATGGCGTGAGTTGAGCACTTGGTGCTTTGCATTATGAGGGTGCAGATCCTGTGGTGAAAAACCCAAAATCGGCCAATAGGTACTCGCAGGCTTGACGGATTCCGGACCGTGAAGCGAGACATAATCGGCGGTACTCATTCCAGCGGGGAAGGGCCGTATCATGAGACATGGGTAGGCATAGAGTTGCATGGGTGTGTCACGCATACTGCTCATATACTGTATACTGTTCATATGCTGCCATCATGATTTCGAATGCCATATAGAAATAACTGTACACTTGCACATGCCACGCCCTTAGTTTTGTTTCTTGTATTAGCATTATATTGTACCAGCATGTTGAGCTGTCCCCTTTAGTGGGGCAAACATTTCAAATGATGTCCCAGCTATACGAGACATAGAGATGATCTGATTGGGGATTATGTTGGGCCCAAGGGGCGCTTTTGATATTGTGTGAGGGCATAAGCCCGAGACTGTATTTTATTTTGCACGTTGTGAACGTATGGACCAGACCCTATGGAATGTATCAGAATAGTATGCAGAATGTATGTAATTATCCTTAATTATCTTTTATTCCTTTATTATTTTATTTCTTTTTGTCTCGTTACTCACGCCTCGGGTTCGCTGGAATTCAGGGCGTGACAACAGCTAAGGATTGGTTTAGGGATAGGCTATCCATATACCATTCTTGGTTATTAAATTGAATTTCTTATCCGTATATCCAAATAGAACCAATTCTTTTTTAAAATAAAACTAGCCCAATACGGTGTTGTTCCACCAACCTTTATTGCGCGATGGGGCAGGTCCCAACTCGAACCCGAATTCGACCCTTGTCCTGTTCATCTTATTTTCCACTAATGAGGCTACTGTAGCCCTGATTTGTAGAAATTTTCCTTTTTCCATTTCTTGGAGTTTTAGAACTCCTTTTTAACTAATTTTTGTTCCTATGAAATCTTAGGGTAATGGGGATTAATTGGGCGTTGGTTTGGGGCATTGGGATGAACTCAAGAGCTCGGTCCAGTGTATAAGTTGGTTTCTAAAATTTTCTTAATACATGCTCGTTTCTCTATAAAAATGGATGGGGTTTGGTTTGTGATAACCCTCACACCATGGGGATTCAATCCCCGTTCTAAAATCAGGTCTTGGTGTTCAAATTGTGGGCTTAGCCCTCCAAGCCGTAACTTGCAACTCAGCTTTTCATGGCCTTCTTTTGATGGTTTTGATCACGGCCTAGGGTTTCTACAACCTTTATAGTGTCTAGTTGAAGTCTTGAGCATCAAAAATGGGTTTTATTTAGATGGGTATAGACTTGAGTTTTGAAGGTGTAATAATGATGATCTGCATTTTCCTAGGCTTAAACCCTCCTATTTTGTTTCCAATGTCTTGTGACACACACCAGAATTACATGCATGCATGCATGTATATGACACTTAAATTCATTAATTCACTCTTTTAAGTTAGAAAGAGAAAATTAGTTTTGTTGAAGTTTTTTTTTTTTTTTTTTTTCACCTTCAAACGTGACTTCTTCTCTTGTAGCTTAAGTTACTAAAATCTTAAGGAGCTTCTATTTGTATGCATGGACTTCCTTCTTTTCCTTCCTCTTCTCTTCTTCTCTTTCTTCTTTTTCTTCTTTTTCTTCTTCTCTTTCTACCTCACTCTTTCTCTACATGCATGCACTCAAGCACACAATAACCTCACGCACACTCCAAGTGTGTAAATGGGTCTATGTCACAACACACACAAGTCTGAAATAAAAGCACACTCGCTCATGACATGTATTTATACATGTCATCATGTATATATATATATATATATATATATATGGATGGTATGGTGCATATCATGCCATCGGGTAAGGTGTGGTTCAATGGCATGCTGCCACTTTAATTTTCAGTGTGCAGAACTGAAACTTATTTGGGCATATATATATAGATATATATATATATATATCTTATGCATTATATAGCACAAAAGTGCTTGGAACTCAATTGGTATTCTTTTTGGGCTAAGTTTTTCCTTTATTTGGTCTAGGATTCAAACCCTTTGGCCTCATTTTCCGTATTTTTCCTACTTATGCCTCGTTTGGCATTTTAGGTATTTCTTTTTTGTCAACTTTTGAATTATGCCTAAATAGCTTTAAAAATCTCTTAGTATTCTCGCCTTGATTTTAATTTTTGTGTGCTAAATTTTTACAACGTAAACCTTATTTTTTTGTCATATTATATTGTGTTTTATTTGACCAAAAATTATTTCATATTTATCGACAAATTTGATTAAATTTTATTTCATTAGCACATCGCTCTAATTTGCCCAATTTTTTCTTTGTGTACAAATTTTAATATTTACGGCCCACTAGTTTCAATTTAAGATGTCAAATAATTTAATATATAATTAATCCCATAAAAATGATATTAAAGTAAATTACTTTGCCTAATTAGGTCAGGATATTATAGAGTCTACCCATAATTTTTCTTTTCTCCACTCGTGTGTGTGTGTCTGTGTTATATATGTATATATATATATATATAGAGAGAGAGAGAGAGAGAGAGAAAAAAAAAGGAAATTGGTGTTGCTTTTTTATGATTAGAAAGGCCTATCATTATTCGCTACCTGTCAAGAATTCGGGATCAAAGGGTCACCGGAAAAACTCTGGTGGTAGCCGCTCTGATGACAAAGTCAGTAAAGAAAATAAAGCTATAATTGAAAAGAAGAATTGAACCTCCATCAAAAGCATACCTTGTGATCTTATGTATAGGTTGTACATCTCCTAAGTTGAGTAGGATTATGAGCCATAAAAGTAGGGATTTGAATATATCCAAAGATAATAGTTGCCACTTTGAACTTTGTTTCCTTATTCTAAGGTTGGTAAGATATAGAAGGCAGTGCTATGTTCTGAATTACATACCTCTGAGGCCCCTATGCCTGTGTGATCTGGATAAAATAATCTTTATTGATTTGTACCCTAAAGAGCTCTGTACAGACACATGTCATGCTTTGAATATGTTTGTCACTTTATGGTATATCAGCTACTCCCCCCCCCCCCGAGCCTCAGTTTTGTGGGACCCGTGCAGAACAAAGGTTAGGGTTTCTGAGGCATTACACGTGTGATAGTTATAAATGTGTCGCTTCATATTCTAAGACAACCGTTGATGCGACATTTATTGTGTCAGCCGCCGGTTGAAATTGTGAGGCCATTATTGCTCTAACTGCCACGACGGTTCAGAATCGAAAGCCTTCCTTGTGACACCGCCTCCTTTCATCATTCTCTGCCTCTTGAGAACTTATCATATTCTAGAGAGACGAGCTTTGGCGTTTAAGAAAATCAACTCCGATCAAATCTGCGGCCCGGTTTAATTCCAAAAACACTCTCTGAATTCCTTGCATCTTCTTCTACTCTTTTCCATTTTCTATTTAAACCATGTCAGCCTTTGATGCTCAGTCAAGAACTAGCTATGAAACAGAAGAGTCCTTGGAGATACACGACTAAATGAAAGTTAACCTTATAGCTAGTAGCCCATCGGAGAATATAGAAAATAAGAATGTCAGCAACCCAAATCTTGGTTCTAAAGTTAGGATAGTAGAGGCCCTTATAGAACCTAGAAATATCATAGGGGAAACATTGGGCAGACCTTATAAAAGAGATGAGGGAGAAAGTGCCACAACTCAGGGCATGATAAATGCTTTGAGGGCTACTTAGACTTCCCCATAAACGTGTTCTGTAGGGTACTAGCACCCATGGATCGCCCCTCCAGTACTGAGCAAGGCAAGATATGTGTTTACCTTGAGTGGTTTGAGATAGAAGTTAGGTTTCCCTTTCACCCTTCCATTAGGGAATTTTTTTATTGGTTTAATATCTGCCTCGCTAAACTGAATATAAACAACTGGAGGCATTTACTGGGGTTCATAATTTTAGGACACTTAAACCATGTCGAGGTAGACTTCCCATTAATAAGGAGCAATATGGAGATGAAATACCTAAAGTTGGAGTGCATGTTTTATATGTCTTTTGACAAAGGATTTAGACCTCTCTCCTCTATACCCACTTCCAGTAAGACCTAGAAGAAGTGGTACTTCTTCGTAAAAGGTGGATGGAAGTTCGAGGACATTGAGACCCGAGTTTCAACATTTCTATGGAAGATTGGGATTAAGGGTGAGGTCCTTTTTTTCTTTTGCATTCTTTGGGCTTTTTGATTCTGTTTATTGTTTCTCTTTTTTAGCCGAATCTTGTGCTTCCGTGCAGATAAGAGCACTTGAAAGAGATCGATCTTCACAATTGATCTTCAGCAAAAGTACAAGAGGCTCATTTAGACTTGCAACCGTTCTCACGACACTGCTCTTTGCCTCAAAATTTTGATGGAGGCTGGCTTAGTATAGGATCGGATCGAAAGTTTGAAAAAATCCTTCGTGACTAGATGGGCCCCAAGGAAGAAGAAGAAGAAAGTTGGGGAAAGCTCTTCCCCTGCCAAGCCTCCCCTTCAAGTGAAGAGAAGGAGGTTAATTTCCAATTCCCCTAAGAGAACTCTCTCAGAGGATTTGGGAATTTTCCCTATTGAGGAGGCCTTTGTGCCCCCGGTGCCCATTACTCTAAAAATGAAAATGGGGAAGGGCAAGTCTGTTGCTATTTCCCTAGAGTCTGATGATTCCGGCACGTTGGCGGTGAAGAAGGATTATGAAGACTCTTGGGCATTAGGCCTAAGAAAGTTCAAAGCGTTGAGGCCTTAAAAGATTGCCAAAGATCTGATGGTCTTTCACATGAGGGTGAGTTTTGCATAATTTTTTCCTTCATTATTTCCTTCCTTCTTTTTTTTTTTATTACTTTCCTAGTTCTGTAACCTATTCTGACCTAATCGTGTTACTTATTTTTTCCAAGCTATGCATGGCTTGGCTGCCATCATGGACTTTCCCGAAGATCTCGAGCAGATTGAAGCCTTCCAATCTGAGCTCAATGAGTCCAGATTTTATCTAAGAACCACACAGTCCTCGGCGGTGGCAACCGAGGAAAAAACTAAAGGAAGCTGCCAATTCCTACTTAATTCTAGAGTCTGAGAGGGACGCCCTCGCTACCGAACTAGAAGACCTCAAAAAGAGGTTTGTAGACTTCCAGGCTGCTTCTATTCAAAGGTTTAGGATACTGCTGAAACCATTAGAGCCCAAACTAAGGTGGATTTGAAGGCTAAAGTCCAAGATCTAGGTGGTGAGCTGATCTAGCATGGATACCAAACCTTCAAGGCAAATCTTCGTAAGAAGTATCCCAACTTGGATCTGACTAGGTTAGATGACATTGAAGTCTCCCAAGTTTAGATCGATGCGCTGGATGTTGACGATGAAGAAGATGAGGTGGATTCAGAACTCCTGCAAGCTACTGCTTCAAAGATTATCGAACCAGCAGGAGAGTAGACTAGTGATGTTTTTATATATAAATATATATTTTTTATCCTGTAACTTTCCCATATTTGGGCTTATATATGAAATTTTATTCCTTTCAGGACTCGTATCTTGCTTGACATTTTTGTGGTATGTCTGAGTTTAAGATAATTTCTTCAACATCAAGACCAGTAGAAAACATATGCCTTTTAGAGACTCCAAAGCATTCGTATAAGATATTTTTGAAGTCTAAAAAGTAGGATATTCAAAACCGTAACACTTATAATTAAAACAAGGTTTCTTAAGCGTCTATATACTGATGATTCATGACAGACCTATATCACTTGTAAATAAAACAAGGGTTTCTAGAGGTCCGTAGAATGAGAAAAAGAGACCAAACCCATAGCATTTGTAATGAACACAAGGTCTCGAATGCATTGAGTGAAATGGACCAGACCTGTAGCACTTGTAATGGATACAAGGCTTTTAAGGGTTTGTGCATTGATAAAATGGACTAGACCTGTAGCACTTGTAATGGATACAAGGCTTTTAAGGATATGTGCATTGATAAAATAGACTAGACCTGTGGCACTTGTAATTGATACAAGGCTTTTAAGGGTTTGTGCATTTGATAAAATGGACCAGAACTGTGGCACTTGTAATGGATACAAGGCTTTTAAGGATTTATACATTGATTAAAAAACTTTGAAATTAATCAAAAGTAGTTTTTTTATTGATAATACTTGTGTAAATGTTCAATTTTCCAAGGCCCGGGTACAAGCTTCCCAGTCGAATCTTTTAACCAATAAGTCATAGGTTTGACGATCTTTGTTATTTTGTAAGGTCCTTCCCAGTTAGGGGTGACCTTTCCCATGGTGGGATCTTTAGTGTTCGAAAACACCCTTCTTAAAATGAGATCTCCGAGCTGGAAATTGATAGGTTTTAATCCTTGGTTAAAACATTTAGCCATTTTCTGTTGGTAGGCTTTAGTCCTAATCCGAGCTCGCTCTTCCCTTTTTTTTAATAAGTCCATATTCTCTACAAGCTGTTGATTATTAGCCCATTGGTCATAGTAGTCTGTCATAAGGGTGGCATGCCAATCTCGACAAGAATGATTGCCTCAGTGTTATAGGCGAATGAAAATGGTGTTTCCACAGTTGGAATTCTTCTAGTAGTTCGGTAGGCTCAGAGTACTCTAGTGAGTTCTTCGACCTATCTTCCCTTAGCTTCCTCCAACCTTTTTTTAATTGCTTCGAGAATAGTGCAGTTGGTAACTTTGGCTTCCCCATTAGCTTGAGGATTCCCCGGAGAGGAGAAGTGGTGACTGATGTGCAGGTCTTCACAGCACTTCCCAAATACCTTTCCAGTAAACTACGTTCCATTATTTGAAATAATGACGCGGGGTATACCGAACCTACATACCACATTTTTCCAAGTGAATTCCTTACTTCTATCTTTGTTCTGCGAGTCAATGGTTCAGTTTTTGCCCACTTAGAAAAATAGTCAATGGCAACTGGCAAAAATCTTCTATTCTAAGGGACTTTTGGCAATGGCCCTACAATGTCCATTCCCCATTGGGCGAAAGGCCAAGGACTCGTAATATGGATGAGTTCATGATGAGGTTAATGTTGGTATGAGGCGAATTATTGACATTTGTAACACTTATAGACATATTCCCTAGCATGTTTTAGCATACCGGGCCAGTAGTAACCCTGAGTTAGTGCTCGATGAGCTATGATCCTACCACCATTATGGTTGCCATAAATCCCCTCATGTATCTCGGCTAGGATGTAGTGGGCCTCTTCTAGAGTTAAACACCGTAGGAGGGGCTATGTAGGACCTTCGGTAAAACTTTTCTTTAAAAATTAAATACCGAGCTGCCCTAATTCTAATTCTTCTAGCATGATTTTTGTCCTTTGTAAGCAACCCTTCCTTCAGATACTGGATGATAGGGGTCATCTAATTCTAAAGTTGTTCTGAAATTTAAAAGGATTGGATTACCTCATTACTAAGTGTGACTGGTAGGATATCTTTACGATTGAGTCTCTTTTTGGCTTGTGATGGGAAACCATATTTGCTAAAGCATCGGCCCTGCTATTTTGGTTTCATTCAATCTTTTGAATAGTGAATTTGTAAAAAAACTACTTTAGTTATTCCACTATCTCTGAATATCTAGTCATTCTGTTATCCTTAGTGGAAAATTCTCGTAGAACTTGACTCACTACAAGTTAAGAGTTAGAGAATGCGTCAAGATCTAGAGCTTTGCATTTTAGAGCCAATTTTATCCCGAGGATAAGTGCTTCATACTCAACTTTATTGTTAGAGGCTCTGAATCCCAAGTTGATGTTTTTTTCTATTACTGTCCCATCAGGAGATTGAAGTATTATACCTACTCTAGAGCCCTTTGTCGGTAGACGAACCATCGGTGTAAAGTAGCCATACCGAAGTGTCTGTATTAGCTTAAGCTGTTGAGTGTAGTGTTCCAGTGAACTCTGCTATAAAGTCTACTAATACTTATCCTTTAATAGCACTCCGTGATACATAGTATATATCAAATTCTCCTAGTTCTATTGACCATTTGACTAGTCGTCTCGAAACTTTTAGTTTATAAATGACTTGATTTTAAAGGATAGGATGTAAAGATTATGATAGAATGGGCTTGAAAGTATGGTCTAACCTTCCGAGGGGATACCACCAAGGCAAAGACTAGTTTTTTGATTTCGGAGTACCTCGTTTTGGTGTCCAGAAGTGCCTTGCAGACATAAAGGATAGGCCTTTGAGTTCTTTTATCTTCCTTGATTAACGCAAAGCTGATGGCACTTTTTGATACTGTTAAGTACAAGAGTAGTTTTTCCCCTAGCACTGGTTTAAAAAGGAGTTCGGGGGACGCTAAGTATCGCTTGAGTTGTTGAAAGACTTCTTCACATTCAGGGGTCCATTCTAGGACCATACTCCCCCTCAAGGCTTTAAAGAACGAAAGGCACCGAATCTGTAGATTTAGAGATAAACTTATTCAGTGTTGTTGTCCTTCTATTCAGGCCTTGGATATCTTTCTTAGTTTTAGGTGATTCTAGTTCAATCAGAGCTTTGATCTGTAAAAGATCTGCCTCAATTCTTCTTTGAAAGACTAGAAAACCCAAGAATTTTCCTTCTATGATCCCAAAGGTACATTTTAAAGGGTTTAGCTTCATTTTATGTTTCCTCAGGACGTCGAACGACTAGTTCAAGTGCTGGATGTGGTCACCCTTCTAAACACTTTTGACAAGCATATCGTCGATGTAGACTTCCATTGTATTCCCAATTTGAGGGCCAAACATTTTGTTTACAAGCCTCTGGTACGTAACTCCAACGTTCTTTAAACCGAACGACATCACTCTATAACAACAGAGACCTCGTTTTGATATGAAGGTTGTTTTCTCCAGGTTTAGAAGATACATTTGAATTTGATTGTATCCAGAATAAGCATCCATGAAACTCATAAATTCATGACTTACCGTGGCATCAACAAGTTGATCAATTCTGGGAAGGGAAAAGCTGTCCTTGGGGCAAGCTTTATTTAGGTCGATATAGTTAATGCAGACCCTCCACTTGTCGTTCTTTTTTTTTTTTAACAAGAACTGTATTGGCAAGCTATTCTGGATAGAATACCTCTTTTATCATTCCAATATTTAGCAACCTCTGGACTTCTTCATTTATAATTTAATGGAGTTCAGGGGCAAATGTTCTCTTTTTTTGTCTTACTAGGGGATGGTCTAGATCTGTCATCAGCTTGTGAGAGATCAAATCAGGATTTATTCCCTCCATATCTCTAGTGTCCTAAGAAAATACTGATAGGTTATCTTTTAGAAATTTAACAATATCCTCTTATTCGGAAGGAGACAAGGCTGAGTCAATTTGTAGATATTTTTCCCCTCCTTCAATGCTGATGAGCATTTTGATGGGCTCTTCCGTTGGTTTGACTGTATTGTCCCTTCCTCTAGGACTTAGTGGCTCCTTAATTTTCAAAAGGACACTCTCCTACCTCATGAAGGTTCGGAACATGATGAACTTTCCTTTTTATGAGGGTACTGTAATTGCTATTTGAAGAGCTTTTCTTTTAGCACAAAGGCATGGCATTCCCAAGCAGTGAGCTGACAGCCCTTGATGGTGAAAACTTTGTCATTGTGGACGTATTTTAAGCATTGATAGAGGGTTGAAGTGACCACTCCTATCTGGTGGATCCAAGGTCTCCCAATAATGATATTATAGGGGGATTTAGTGTTTAGGACCATGTATTCAGAGATTAGTGTCTTCTGTCCGTCCCCTTCTCCTATCGGGGTTGGTAGGTCAATTCTATCTAATAGGATACTGAGATTTCCGTCGAATCCTGTCATGATAACAGTGGTAGCTTTGATGTCACTAGAGTTGAGCTTCATGTGTTTGAAGGGTTCAGTAGAATAATACATTGGTGGAACTTCGAGTATCCACGAGAACCCTTTTGCATATCAAAATTAATGATTTTGAGTGAGATGACAAGAGCATCGCTGTGGGGACAATGTACCCCAATGAGGTCCAGTTTAGAGAACTAGATCTGAGGTTCTAACTTTATCTTTTTCTTAATGGCTGAGATATGGATAACATGGGGTTCTGCCCTTGCTTCCTATGCAAATCTTTTCCTGGATTGGTTAGACATCCCTGTCATCGCATTGTCAGCATGAAGCACAAAGATGACTTGATTATTTTGTCGCTGTTGGTCATTTCAAATTCCTCTCTGTTCAGGCCTTTGTTCTTTCCTTCTTTGAGGTGGTCTCTCTGCCTCCCGTCTTGGCAAACAAACTCTCTCAATTGTTCTCTTCTAATAAGATGCTATCTTTCCTACTTAAGAGTTCTGCATTCCTCGGTTGTGTGCCCGTGCTCTTTATAGAAATCACAATATTTGTTCTGATTTCTTGCATCGGGGTGGCTTTTTAGTGGCTTTGGCCACTTCAAGTTTTTAGAAGTCTAGATTTGTTGGAGTATGTGGGTAAGAAAAACATTCAGAAGGGTGAAAGTCCCATACCTCCAAAAGTTAGAATTGTTCTAGGCTCTAGGTGTTGTTCCCTTGTCAAGGCTCCTTATCATCTTCTTTTTAGCACTTGTTATTCCTCTTCTGAACTTGCTCATCCTTTTGAGCCTATTTGTTTGCTTTTTAGAAAGACGTTTTTGTATTTTCAAGATTAATATACTTTCTTACTCGTTCCATGAGTGTTGTCATATCGATGGAAGGATTCTTGGTCAAGGAATCCTAGAAGCGTCCAGGTCTAAGGCCCGAAGTGAGGGTGGCCACTAGGAAGCTTAGACTGTAGTCGGTTATTTATGTAAGCTCGCTGTTAAAACAAGCTATGTAATCGTGAAGTGATTCTCCCTTTGTTTGCTTTATAGTTAGCAAGAATTCTGTTCATTTTCTTAACTTCCTACTAGTTAGGAATTGATCAAGAAATAGCCTATTAAGCTCATAAAAATGGCTAATCGAGTTTTGAAGGAGATTGTGGAACAACTTAAGGGCAGTACCCTTGAGGCTCGTCATGAAAGTTCGGCACATGAAGGCATCAGTAGCTCCATAGAGAGCCATTGTGTGTTGGTAGTGAGATAGGTGGTCCCCAAGGTTCTCAGATCCGTCATAGAAGGTGAATTTTGGGACAATGAACTTTTTCGACCGTTTTTCTGTCATGATGGTAGAGGTAAATGGCATGGAGAACCTCATGAGTAATTTACTTAGTTCGTTTTGCTCCAGAGGGGCGTCGAATCCTTTAGTTGAGATTATTTGCTCCTAAGAGTCCGTTATCTCCTTTTCTCTCTAAGGGGCTCGAGGCAAAACTTGTTGTGGGATTGAAACTCATTGTTGATCTTATCCTGTACCTCCAGATCCTCGACTCAGGGGAGTAATTTGTCCGGTGTTAGCAAGAAGATGTTGTCCTCCCAAGATTGGGGGAACTAAAGTCTCGAGAGGCTGAAATTCCTACAGCGCTAGATTGGCTCTAGAGGCCATTGGAATAAGAATCCTCGTTCTACTCTAATAGAGGACGTACAACTAGATGAAGCGTGGCCATTCCTTTCCCTATGGCTATTGACATCTGGGGATCAGCCCCTATATGAGCAGTACTATGGGGGTGTACCGATTGCATGTTAGGCAACTCCTCATTGGGGGATCTTTCGTCCGTGGTGGTAGCGAAAGGCTGGATTTCTCTATGAACAGTGTTAGTAGGAGGAAGAAAAGGGTTGCTCCGCTGGTTCTGGGCCAGTGAAGTCAGAGCATGTGACATGGCAATGAGTTGTTGCTGCATCTGATCAAACTATCATTGAATTTGATCAAATTTTTGTTGTAAATGATTAGATGTTTGTCCCCGTTCTCTTCTAGTAGGGGGTTGATTCTGAAGGTTTTGGGAATTCTTTCTAGAAAGAAAGTTGGGAGCCATTATCTTTTGGAAGAAAAAGTCGACAGATTTGTTATTTTGAAGAAAAGATAGTAAGAACGATCGTCGTTCCCATAGATGGCCCCAAACTGATGTTACTTTTTTATGATCAGAAAGGTCTCTCGTCTTTCACTACCTGTCAAAAATTTGGGATCAGATGGTCATTGGGAAGGCTCCGGTGGTAGCCGCTCTGATGATAAAGTCAGTAAAGAAAATAAAGTTATAATTGAAAAGAAGAATTGAACTTTTATCAAAAGCATACCTTGTAATCTTATTTGTAGGTTGTAGATTTCCTAAGTTGAGTAGGATTATGTGGCATAAAAGTAGGGATTTGAAGATATCTGAAGATAGTAGTTGCCACATTGAACTTTGTTTCTTTATTCTAAGGTCGGTAGGATATGGAAGGCAGTGATATATTCTAAACTACATACCTCTTAACCCCCTCATGTCCGTGTGATTTGAATAAAACGATCTTTCTTGATCTGTACCCTGAAAAGTTTTGTACAGACACATGTAATGCTTTGAATATGTTTAATTATCATTTTATGATATATTAGAAATCATTAATTATAGTAAACTAAAGAATAGATAAAATTGGAAATGACATATATAAAATTGATAAATTAAAAACAAATCCGCATGGTAAATAGTTGAATTTTCTGTCTTTGTTTAAAGTATATGGTAGGTGGGTATGTTAGTCAATGGTGATTTTTCTATATAGATGGTGTTTGCTCCATGGTTGAAAGCACATAGCAGTAGCACTAGTACTGAAGAGCTGAAGCTATAGCAATTATTAGCAAGAGAAGAGAAGAGGAGGTGGGCATGGCGGATGAAAAGAGTAAGATAGTGATATTTGGAGGAAGCGGGTATCTTGGTAATTACATGGTGAAGGCAAGCGTTGCCCTGGGTCATCCAACTTACGCCTATGTCCGCCCACTCAAACCCAATTCCGATCCTTCCAAGCTACACTTGCTCAACCAATTCCAGTCCATCGGAGTCACTGTTATTCAAGTAATTTTATGTTTATGCATGCATCCTTCCTTCCGTTCCTTCCTTCAAATTAAACTACTACTTTCCATCCATCATGTTCTTTATTTTTTATTATTATATCCTGCTAGCTGCTGTTTATATAGTAATATACATATTGTGTGAGACTAGTGCAGGGTGATTTGGATGAACACGAGCAGCTTGTTTCAGTCCTCAAACAAGTAGATATAGTGATCTCTACACTTGCAGTTCCTCAGCATCTTGACCAACTCAAGATCATAAGTGCCATGGAAGAGGCTGGCAATATTAAGGTGATCAATATTCAATCGTAAGTCAAAATACTATTAATTAATTCGGAGGTTTGATTATAAATTATATTATTTGTTTTTGGATATATTCAGAGGTTTGTTCCGTCAGAATTTGGGAACGAAGTTGACAGAGTAAGAGGAACACTACCGCCTTTCCAAGCTCTGCTGGATAACAAGAAGACGATAAGAAGGGCAACAGAAGCAGCTGGATTGTCCTACACTTATGTTTCCGCTAATTCGTTCGCCGCCTATTTTGTTGATTACTTGCTCCATCCGCATGATAAGTCCGACCAAGTTACTATTTATGGAACTGGTGAAGCCAAGGGTATGTTCTCTGCTTCTCTTTTTGGCAACTTTTCAGCTTTTATATATATATATATAGAGAGAGAGGAGGGAAAAAAGAAAGCTGTTACGTACTGTCATTAATTAGGCGTCAGGTGTGAAAAGTTGGTGGCCAAAATTATTATTCGTGACAAAATAGAATATATATATATATATATATATATAGAGAGAGAGAGAGTGAGAAGAGGGAAAAGAGAAAGCTGTCACGTACTGTCATTAATTAGGCTTCAGGTGTGAAAAGTTGGTGGCCAAAATTATTATTCGTGACAAAATAGAATTTGGCAAACTGGCAATGGAGAATTCGGCAAAATCAGCTATCAAAGAAGGTTAAATTTGGTGGCCAAAATTATTATTCGTGACAAAATAGAATTTGGCAAACTAGCAATGGAGAATTCGGCAAAATCAGCTATCAAAGAAGGTTAAATTTGGCACCAAATTTATAACATAATTTGTCAAGTTTATCCCAGTTCATATGTGACATAATTTGGCACCAAAAGAACGAGAGAAAGGGCAAGGATCATTGATACATTTTTCAATGAAATTTTTTTAAATCTCAACCTCACGCAATTAGATATGACATTTTATGAATATAAAAAAAATTTAATACATAATTTAATAGAAAATTTTATCATCAGTGAAGAAAACAAAAAAGAATTTGATAAAAAATATGAATCACATAATAGAGAGAGTGTGGATAAACACTACCCAGGACAACAATACTGTTTTTAATTTTATTTTTTATTAGTTTTCAATAATTCTAGCAGGTTGCTTCTATATGTTGTGCACGATCGTGATTTGAGCCCATAATTTTAAAGTTTGTAATAATTGTTTCACTCTCATATTAAAAAATATTAATTAAAATACCGATCGATCTATTGAAACTTTTAAGAAATCTATTCATGTAGTGCCAAGCCTCTGTTGGATGCCATAACTCAAGATTTTATTATTATTATTCTACCATAATCATTTTATTGACTTTAAAAAAAAAAAAGGAAAGACAAACTTTAAGAATGTGTATAAAAGTGGAAGTTGTGTTTGAGGTGGTTTCTATTCTGCTATTAATGTGATGTTAAGGTGACATATTGCAAATTTTTTAATTTACAATTGTTCTTAATTTAATTGGTAATGAAATAGAATATAAAAAGTTATTATAATTAGTGTTTATTTTAGAAAAGAAAGCATGACTGAGATTTTAAAAACGGATTGCAAAGAAGTGGCATTCTATTTAGATTGAGGTCTAATTCAAGATTAGAAATATAAATTTAGTAGAACTTAAGGTTTATTTAAACTCAGTTCGAATTAAATTAATAGAACTTAAGGTTTATTTAAACTCAAGTTCGAATTTTGAGATCATCAGTTCAAATTCAACATAATTAATCCTATAAATTTAACCTAAACTCGAATTTATTTGTATTGCAATTAACTCGAGCTCAAACGAATTACATTAGGTTAAGTTTGAATTTGTGTAATAAATAATATAATATAAATATGTATAATATATATACACATACAAACAAATGAATACATAAATAAAATATAAAACTATATATAAATAAATATATACATATACATATAGGTACATATGTATGGTATCTTATATGATTAATTTTATTTGTGCAGCTGTGTTAAACTATGAAGAAGATGTAGCAGTGTATACGGTGAAAGCGGTCACCGATCCAAGGGTGGCCAATCGTGTCATTATCTATAGGCCTCCGGGAAACATTGTCTCCCAATTAGAGTTGATTTCTTCTTGGGAGAAAAAGACTGGGCGGTCCTTGATAAAGACTTATGTCCCTGAGGAAGCAATCATTAAACTATCTGAGAGTAAGAATCTTCAGCTTTACCGTTTCAACATTCTTCTCTCTCCCTCAGGGTGTGGACCCTATTTTCTTGGTTTTGTGGTTTTCTCTTTTATACAATTTTCAATTACCAAAATAAAATAAAAAAATTTAATATGGTAATAATGTGAAGTTGTATGAAATTGTTGTTGCAGGCTTACCATATCCAGAGAACATACCAGTGTCCATACTTCATAACATATTCATAAAAGGGGAGCAAGTAAGCTTTGAGCTAACCAAGGATGATCTGGAGGCGTCCAACCTCTATCCTGACTACAACTACACCTCTGTTGATAAACTCCTCGACATTTGCTTGCTCAATCCTCCCAAGCCCAAACAAGCTACTTTTGCCTGACTTTTGCTTTACTGCTAAATCATTGTCTTCGTTTCATTTTTCTGATAATTATGAGCTACCACGGTGTTTTTTCATATTGTCATTGGGCGAAGCTACGCTTAATTATTATGTGTATCATGAGCTGTGTTTCTTTTGCTACATAATTTTATTGAATGTACGTCTATATTTAGTTTAGTTTATGTTTTGACCGAGGATGTAGATGTTGATGCTAATGATGATTATAATGATGATATTAGGATAATAATAAATTTTTGGGCCACTCATCTATGGATCTGAGTAAGTGTATAATAGGTATAAGGTTTAATTCAAATTTCTTTAATTCAAAAAGTTTCTCATTTTTTACTTGACCAAAATAATCTTCCATGTGAAAACATGGAACAAAGAGATGAAGCTTTCATTCCTGCGCGCATCTGTTGCCACAACATCACTCATTTGTTTTAGAAACTTCAAAATTAAATAACTTGTAATATATAAATTTATTTTTCATAAAAATTACTCTAAAAATTGAGATCTATCAAACAAGATCTATATTACATAAGAAATTCTATCAAAAAACTCGTGTTTTTTTAACAGAGAATTTTCAATAGAGAAATGTCTCTACTGTACCATAAAGTGACAATCTAACCAAAACTTGACACATGTATGTGTAGAGTTCTTCCATATGCAGGTCAGGAAATGATATAAAGCTATCCAAACCAGACAACCACGAGGGATCCAGATGTTCTTTGTGCAGAATGGCACAGGCCCTACCTCTAGAGCTGGCGTTGTAGAGTATCCACATGAAGGGGTTCCAAACAGATCACCACCTTCTATACCCTACCGGCTTCAGACCAAGAAAACAAAATTCAACATGGTAACTTCTGTTTTCGGATATCTCAAAATCTCTACTTTTACGACTCTAAATCCTAATCAACTTAGGAAATCTGTAACCTATAAATAAAACCCTAAGGTGCACTTTTAAATTATGCTTAATTAATTCTTTTCAATTACTATTTTTTTTATTTTATTGACTTTATCGTTGGAGCGGATACTACCGGAGCCTACCCTATGGTCCTCTGATTTTGAATCTTTGAGCGGTGATGAAGAATGGAAGCCCCACTGATCAGAAAAGTGTAACGTCAGTTTGGTGCCGTCTATGGGAACGAAAATCATTTTTACTAACTTTCTTCTTTGAAAGCAACAACTCTTTTGTCTTTTTCTTCTAAAAAGGCAATGGCTCCCAATCTTCGTCCTAGAAAGAGTTCTTAAAACCCCCGAAATCCGCCTCCTGCTAGAAGAGGAAGGGGGCAAACACCTAGTCACCTACAATAGCAACTTGATCAGATTCAATGACAATTCGATCAGATGCAAGAACAACTTGTTTCCATGTCCCAAGCTTTGGCTTCGTTGGCCTAGAACCAGCGGAGCAATATTCCTCCTCCTCCTCTTACCAATGTTGTCAATGAAGGAGCTCAGTGTAATACCCTGACCCAGATTCTGACACGTAAACTAAGGTAGACCCAGTTGAGTACATGTAAACCGAGATAGGTCGAATCGAGTAGTGTAATACCAGTTGTAACCGAACACGAGTTCCAAAGAAATAGAATAAATTCAATTATATCCTAAAAGAGTCAAATAATAATATTGAGATTTGATCAAGTCAAAAGCATAGTATCAAAAATAAATCGAGATAAAAAACAGACCAAGAATAATATATCCCAAAATATACCCGAAGCATCGCAATGGGTAATATATAGTAATGGGCACGTAGTTTGAGACGAACAGTAAGAGTCACCAATAGAACAGTTACGATATTTAAATATACGATAAGTGGTTATAAGTAATCCTGAGTACCCAGGAGTACCGTACGATAAAATCTGAGCGGTACGGAGAATCGTGCACGTAGGTCAGTAAATGCCTCGATATACGTGCACGGTGCATTTTAATAAATACAAGAACATATATATATATATGTGAGATAATATATATATGTACATATAAATATAATTATAAAAATAAATATATACAAGTATATATATATATATACGGCTACGTATGTACATGTATTGTATAAATATATATGTATTAGTATAAATAGATATATATTATATATATATATATATAATAAAATGAAGATTTATTTTTTATATATATATAAGCGTGCAAGGAAGCAGCAAAGAAAGAGAAAATTAAAGATAGAAAAGAAAACCAAAAAGGAAAAGAAAGAGAAGCAGTGTGTGCGTGTGGTGTGCATGTGTTTAAAGTAGAAAAAAAGAAAAAAAGAAAAAGAAAAGAATAGAAAAGGAGATAAGTGCATGCGTGAACAAGTGTGCGTGTGCTGGCATGAGTGTCGACAGGTTAGAGTGTGGGTAGTATGTGATTCCAACATATAACATGTAATATAATATATATATATATATATATATATATATTATCAAAGGAAAGCAAGATAAGGATTGAGAAAGGGGAGGGAAGAAAAGTCAATAAAAGGGGCTTGGGGTTGCAGCCGAGACTGCAGAAAGAGAGAATAAGAACAGAGGGGCCGGTGCAGGTAGCGTAAAAGCGGAAGAAAAGAAAAGAAAAGAGAAAAAGAAAAGGGAAATTGGGAGAGAAAGTAGCATGCAACAGGAAAATAATGTATACATATAGGTGTGTGTAGCGGTGTAGGTTTAGAGTTGGAGTAGGAAAATATATATTTATATATGTGTGTTTAAAGCGGTGCAGCAGGAGAAGAATTGAGATTTAGAGAGAGGAAGGGCGGTGCCGCAAGGGTAGACCAGAACAGTGCAGAGATTTTTATATATATATATATATATATATATATATATGCGTGTGTGATGGTGCAGCAGAAGCTGCCGACATTGTTAGAGAGATGGTGGTGCCACAAGAGGAGAAAAGAGAAAAATTGAGAAAAGAAAGTGAGAAAAGAGAGCAACCGAGAGAGTAGAGAGATGACGGTGCAGTAAGTGATATATATATATATATATATATATTTGTGTGTGTAGCGGTGCTGGGGGAGACTGATGTACAGAGAAAGAAATTGGAGCAGCAGGAGCTGCTATTGGAGAGTTCCTGAGATAGATCGAAGCAGGGGGATAGAAGTGCAGAGAGAATATATAGGTGCAGTCGTTGGCAGCAACAGTTGTAGCCGTGGCTACAACTGCTACAGGCAGTGGAGATGACGCATAAATTGTCCTGGGCAACACTTGAGGTTGGAGGATTGATTTTTGGAAGAGGATTCAGGGCTTCCCTTGTGGTATTCATTCAGATGATTTTGCAAAAGGGACTTACGGAGAAGTGGTTAATAGACCAATTGAGGGTCCATTGGTGTTTGTGGCCTTGTCAAATAACGATTTCAATAAGGTTAGATTTCTTGGGGAGAGATAGGGCTGGGGATGTGCAAACTGAATCTAGGTTGGATAGATTTATGATCTCCTCAGCTTGGGAGAAGTTGTTGGGTGGTATTTTGCAGTCTTGTTTGCCCAAAGTGTTGTCAGACCACTGCCCCGTACTGTTGAAATGTGGCAGTTCCAGCAGGTTTAGATTACTGAACCAAGTGTTGCTGACACCATTAGTATTCTTCGAGGCTTGAAGGAGAGGTATGAGGGACATCATGGTGTTCAAATTCTGGATCGAGCTTTTGTTATTGCTGCACAACTTTCAACTCGATATATATTGAGCGTTAATTGTCAGACAAAGGTTAGGCTTAATTATTGTTGCCTATTTCAAATTTAAAATAAAACTTTGTGAACTTATAATTGTACCCAAAATTTATGGTTAATTGTGAATTGACCCAATTAATAAAATAATATTTAATTTAAATAAATTAAAAGGGGAAATTACTAAAATGAACCTGAGTCGAAAAGTAGTCAAACGAACTCTGATTAAAATAAAAGAATAGTGAATTTTTATTATTTCGAGTATCCCTAGACTCAACTGTGGAGTCCGATTTTCCAAAAGAGGTCTAGATGAGTAAGAACCCATAAAAATGCAAAATGACCGTTTTGCCCTTTTTAGTACAGAAGTCTGAATTGAATTCCGTGAAAGCCTAAACTGACTTTGGTTAATGTTCCAAATTCAATACAGAGTCTATTTAAGTAAAAGAGATATAAATAGTAAAGAGACATAGAATTTGATGAATAGTATGAGTTATATAGATATATATAGACTGATATGAGTTTCTTGAATCATAGGAACACCAAGAGAAAAGGGGAAGGCGGTTTGACCTTCTAGACAGATACAGAAAGAGGTAAGTAAAATCTGATCTCTGCATGTGTTACATTCCAAGCCATGTCATAGTTTCTTGTACATATTACTTATTGTATTCTATACATACATACCAGTGTTTATTTAGCCACATTGATATTGCCCTATCATGTGGGAGATAGTTATTGATTTCTATATATATCTCGATCATAATTGTACCCAGGGTCGCAAGGGGCATACAGTTTTATTCTAAGTAGTCTCGTAACTATAGCCTCGAAAACTATTATTACGTCAGATTGCCTAGAATCAGTTATAATTCAACTATACTCTTAGTGGAAGATAGCATGATCCTGATATATTATTAGTGCCAGATTTGTGCTCGGTCACATTTCAATTTTGATGTTATTTATGACCTTCGGGTCCAGGATCCGAGTGGAACATTTACCCGTTGCTATGTGAGGCATGGGATGTGGAGTTACAGTGTACATAGAACAATATTCATACAGCCCGAGCGGATCTACATACTAGCTCATGGAGATTTTCGGGCCCCACTAGTGTATCTTAGTTTAGTTGATATCACTATCCTTATTGTTGATATTCATAGCTTGATCATGTTATATTGTTATTGAATGATCATGAGATTTTATAACTTTCAGTTGAGTGCTTACATTTCATACTTGATATAGCTCATGACTGTAGTAGTATGACATTGTTAGCATAGCAGATTCATTTCTTTATCATTTGACTAATATCATCTGATATTGAGTTATATATTCATTGACTAGATAGTATTCTTTTATACCCTTGTACACACTGTAGAGTAAAGGACTACATACTGAGTTTTCATAACTTATCAGATACTACACAACATTTTGCAAGCATAGATTTCGAGAACAGACCATAGATCTTGATAGCTAGGAGGTGGACATTTACTTTTCAAGTTGCCGGGTAATACTTAGTACAAACAGTCTTGTAATTCTCCCATGTTATCCACGTCTTGGGAATGAACAGTTGTATTAAGAAATTTTGTATTCTGCATTTGGAGAACATTAAATATATTACATGCAGCTTTTATTTATTTTATTGTTTAAGTCTTCCACTATTTAGGTGTTGCATGTTAGTAGCACTAATTGTGTAGTAAGTTGAGACAGTCCTGGTTCGGCACCTAGAGTCGGGCCGGGGCTCACGATTCAAGATCCGTAGAGGGTGGGTCTCGAGTCGTGACACTCAGCCTCCCACCACCACCATAGAGGGAGGAACTTCCTACGAGGAGATCCCCAACGTGTAGGCGGTACATCCTCATGGTACCACTCACATAGGAGCCGACCCCCAAACATCAACTGCTGTGGGGAGAAGGATACCCATTTTTCACCCCCGCTGTCTACAATCCAAGCAGAACAAGGATCTGAACTCTAGCAACCTTGGGGGCTGATCCAGTGCCACAAAAGTTCCAGCCTCTACCAGCACCGGCTCCGGCTCCCCTAGTCTAAGAAGGGCAACGTCCCCTTACCACTATTAGACAAACTCATCCCTTGAATATAGGGACTGAAGTTACAAAATAGGGCCAATAGTGGGGCCCAAATCCATAACCAGTTTTGCCTTGAGTTCCTCAAAGTACGAAGGAGATAGCAGACTCCATATAACAAACCGTATTTACCAGAGGGACCCACGCCACTCCAGAGCAAGATGAACTTGGAAAGCTGCACGAGAGGTTTACCATGCCATTTTCCTCTTCCATAATGGCAAAGGAACTACCAAAGAAGTTTTTCATCTTGAAATTCACCCTTTACGATGGGCCTAAAGACTTTTGGAGACCATCTTTCCCACTATCAACATATAATGGCTCTACATGGGGTTACTGACGCCTTCATGTGCCGAACCTTCGTAACAAGCCTTAAAGGTACCGTTCTGAAGTGGTTCCACAACCTGTCCCAAGAATCGATCACCAATTTTTATAAGCTCAGTAGGCAATTCCTTGATCGATTCCTGACCAGCAGGAAATTAAGAAAGAGGCTAGAATTCCTATTAACTGTAAAACAGGCAAGGGGGGTCACTTCGAAAGTACATCGCTTGCTTTAATACCGAGCTCACAGAGATAACGGACTGCAGCTCGAGTTTTCTAGTAGCAGCTCTTACTTCTGGTCTAGGGCCTGGGCGCTTCCAAGATTCTTTGACAAAGAATTCTATCGTTGATATGGCGGCACTCATAGAACGGGCACAAAAATACATAAACCTAAAGGATACAGAATTTTCCTTTCAAAAGGCTAAAGAGTAGGCTCAAAAGGATGATCACATCCAGAAGTGGGACTCTAGCGCAACTAGAAAGAGGGTTAGGAGTCTTGATAAGAAGGCGGCACCCAAAACCCAGAACAATCCTAATTCTGGAAGGTACGGTACTTTCACCCTTTTGAATGCCTCTCTCACTCACATTCTCCAGCACATATAGACCCGTGAGGACTTGAAGTGGCCAAAGCCATTAAAGAGCAATCCTGATACTAGAGATCAAAACAAGTACTGTGACTTTCACAAAGAGCATGGACAGACTACTAACGAATGCAGAGCTCTCAAGCAAGAGATTGAACATCTCGTCAGAAGAGGACAGTTACGGGAGTTCGTCTAGTAGTACAGGGGGGAGAACCCCCGTAATGACAGACCACAACAAAAAAGGCAAGTGCAAAGGCCTGAACAGAAAAAGGCTCAAAATGAGCAACCGCACCAAAATAATCAAGTCATATTTGTCCTCCATGTTGACAACACGATGACAAGAATGTCCAACCGTGCCGAAAAGTGGTATGCTCGGGAGGCAAGGGTAGAGCCCAACGTCCTTCAGATCTCTACCATTGAAAAAAGGATGAAGCTGGGACCACAAATCTAGTTCTTAGAATTGGACCTTGATGGGATACACTGCCCTCACAGTGATGCCCTCGTCATCCCAGTCAAAATCACAAATTTTGAGATCAGAAGGGTTCTGGTGGACACAGGAAGCTCTACCAATGTGTTGTTCTACTAACCTTTCAAGCACATGAAGCTTAACCTCAGCGACATCAAGGCCACCACCACCGTAATGGCAGGATTCGATGGGAACCTCAATACCCCTTTAGGCAAAATAAACCTCTCGACCACAACGGGAGAAGGGGATGGCCAGAAAACATTGATCTCAGAATACATGGTCCTGGACTCTAAGTCCCCCTACAATGTCATCATTAAAAGGCCCTGGCTCTATCAGATAGGAGCAGTCACTTCAACCATTCATCAGTACTTAAAGTATGTTCAAAACGACAAGGTCTTCTCCATCAAGGGCTGTTAGCCAACCGCCCAGGAATGCCATGCTTTCGCACTGAAGGAAAAAGCCTCCAAATAGCAAATACAGTACCCTCGTAAAGGGGGAAGTCTTACACTTTTAGACCTTTATGAGATAGAGGAGTGCTCATCTAAGATTGATAAGCCATTAAGCCCTAGGAAAAAGAACAGCATGGCCAAACCAATGGAGGAACCCATCAAGGTACTCGTCAACACTGAAGGGGGGGAATAGTATATACAGATTGGCTCAGATCTGTTCCCCTTTAAACAATATTAACTTTTTGAATTCCTTGAAAAGTAATTTGTCGGTGTTCGCTTAGGAGACCAAGGATATGGAATGAATAAATCCTAACCTCATCTCTTATAAGTTGATGACAGACCCAAACCATCTTTCGGTAAGACAAAAAAAGAGGATGTTCGCCCCTGAGCGCCACAAGATCATCACTAAAGAGGTCCAGAATTTGCTAAACACCGAAATGATAAGAGAAATATTCTATCCAGAGTAGCTTGCCAACACAATTCTCGCCAAAAAAAGAATGGCAAGTGGAGGGTCTGCGTTAACTACACCGACCTTAATAAAGCTTGTCCCAAAGATAGCTTCCCTCTTCCCTGGATTGATCAACTGTAGGGCATGAGCTCATGAGTTTCATGGATGCGTACTCTCGATACAATCAGATTCAGATGTATCCTCTAGACCAAGAGAAGGCTGCCTTCATATCTAAACGAGGTCTCTATTGTTATAGAGCGATGTCGTTCGTGTCACATCCCGCACCCTACCCTACGTAGATGCCGAAGATGTGATGCTAGTTAGCCACCTTGTCGGTCTCTTTACCGACAATGCGACTAACCAAAGGCAAACTTCTGAACTTCCAAATGTAGGGTCAGAGTAGCGAAAATTCAAAACTTTTCATGTCGAGAATGCAACTCATTTATATACCACAGAGCACGTCTATAACCAGACATCTATTATCTCTGGAATACCAATATCATGAGCCATGTCTCAATTCATCCATTGCATATCAATGAAGTCAATCATATCATTTCACTCACCTGAATAGCCTGATTTAGTCAACAAGAATCCAAGTCTCCATAAATTAGTGCCAATCAAATCCTCGCTTGGAATGCCTCCCGGCCTATTAGTGTCATTTCTTTGTGCCTTCTAATCAAATAGAGATAAATCCTGAAAAATGTTAGGCAAATCTAGTGAGTTTAAACAAGCTCAATGCTGAATAGCCTGATTTAGTCAACAAGAATCCAAGTCTCCACAAATTAGTGCCAATCAAATCCTTGCTTGGAATGCCTCCCGGCCTACTAGTGTCATTTCTTTGTGCCTTCTAATAAAATGGAGATAAATCCTAAAAAATGTTAGGCAAATATAGTGAGTTTAAACAAGTTCAATGAGTAACATAGGTTCCCTACCATGGGTTTCAAAATTCGTTCTTATATACATGATATCCAAATAAAATGCATGAATAAATGCAACTCAAGTAGAGCAAAATAGATCAGATTAGCACAGAACAGAATAGAATAGAACATATCAGAATAGAGCCTGTAATACCCAGACCCGGGTTAGCACGTATATTAAGGTAGACCGGGTCAGGTAATGTACTATCAGTTGTAACCGAGCTGTTAAGCTCTATATTTTGATATCACAAGTACTATACGATTTGGAATGTGAGCAATGCCAACTATACAATCAATGTCGAGCCATTCCCGAGCAACCCTAGAACTATGCCTCGTAATGAGTGCATGCATGCATTTCTATGCATGCATACGTATACTCACACACGCAGCCTGTTTAAAATGAGTGTATGTACGTGTGATTAAAATTTAAAATATATGTATATATATGAGTACATGTACATGTATAAAGTAGGTATTATATATATGTATATATATATATATACATGGTATAATATATATATATATATATATACACACACTCATGTATATTAGAATACATGAAAAAGAAATAAAAGAAAAGAAAAAGAAGAAAGGAAAAAGGAAAAAGGGAAGCCGCCAAGCAGCATACATGCCTTGTGTGTGTGTGTCGGTTGGTGTAGTATGTGTGTGTGTATATATAATATACATATAATGTACAAATATCTTCTATGAATTGAATGCAAAGCTGCATTCTTAGAAAGGAGAAAAAGAAGAAGTAAATAGGACAGAAACAAAGTCAAGAATAGGGGCTGAGAGTAGAGAGAGAGAGAGAGAGAGAATGAGGTGGTTGTGTTTTTTGTGTATATATATGTGTGGTGCGTGAGATGGAAAACAGAAAGAAAGAATCAAAGAGGGAAGAAACTGAGAGCACCTTGAGGAGATTTAAAGTCTTAGAAGTGGAAATCAGAAGTGAAAGAAGGAACCTACACCAAGAGAAAAATTAGAAATTATAAGTAAATGTTAGTTCTATTTTTAAATGTAGAAAGCATGATAGCTAGTTTAAATTATATGATGTTAAAAAGCATGAAATCAAAAACTAAATGCAAAAAAAATCAGTAAAAATGGTGCAGAATCAAGAGAGAAAATTCTAGTTACAGGTTTTTGGGGTGTCTCGGATGTCTAGAAATTTCCCTATAAAGTGTAGAAAATGAAATGAAAAAGAAACAAGTGAAAAAATTCAAGAAATTAGCATGAAAATGAAAATTGTCAGTTGGCCGGAGCCACGGTTCTAGGCCATTTCGTGAAACTACAATAGACTAAATAGAAAACAAACCTTAAATATGAGATCCTTGTGAAAAATGGAAGAAAATGGAATTTAAAAACAATCAAAAATCAGTCAGAAAACACTCGCCGTCGTCAGAGATGGCGACGGAAACCTACCGGAGTTTCACTGGAAAAACGAGGAAGAAGACTGTTGGTTTAGGGTTTGGATTTGGGCCATGGGTCGAATCCGGGTCGAGACCCAACCGAAACAGAAATGGGTAAGCCAAAACGACACTGTATCACTTAAGTTTAAAAGGTTTTAAAATTTAAATTTGGATTGTATGGCTACATGGTTAAGAAATTAAATTAGAATTTGATTTGGGGATGGGGATATCCTATTCTAGTTTTGAAGCTTAGCAACTGTTTGGCTATCCTTAGTTAGGATAAAGTTTTCTGAAATTACAAAGGAACCCTGAAGTTATGAAAATTATATTTAGACCCTAAACTTATAGTTATTATGATTTGACCCCCAGAATAAAATATTAATTTAATTAAATTAATTAAAATTATTGAAAAATTACAAAAAATACCACTAAGTCAAAAAGTAGTCAAACGGACTCCGATTAAAATAAAAGAATAGTGAATTTTTATTATTTTGAGCATTCCGGACTCAAATGTGGAGTCCAATTTTTGAAAAGAGGACTCGAGAAGCGAGAAACTGTAAAAGTGCAAATGACCATTTTACCCTTTATAGTAACGATGTCTAAATTAAACATATGAATAGTGTATTTTAACTATCTCAGACATTCTAAGACTAATGGTGAGGTCTGTTTTGTGAGACAGGGTCCCAAAAAATAAAAGACCCGTAAAAGTGCAAAATGACCATTTTGCCCTTTTTAGCTCAAATGTCCAAATTGAGTTTCGCGAAAGCTTAAACCGACTTTGTTCGACATTCCAGACTCAATGGTAGAGTTTATTTTAGTAAAAGAGAAACTTATAGCATAGTGGCATAAAATTTGATGAATAGCATAATTCAAGTAGCAATAGACTAAGATGTGTTTCATGAATCTTAGGAACACCAAAGGGCAAGGAGAAGGCAGTCTAGACCTTCGAGATAGAGATAGTAAGAGGTAAGTAAATGTCTGATCTCTGCATGTGTTACATTCCGAGCCATGTCAACAGTTTTTCTTATATCATCTATTGTACTCCATACATGCCAGAACAATTATTGAGTCCACAATAATATTGCTCTATCTTGTGGAAAGTGTTTATTGACTGTTATATATCTTGATCAGTGATTTTTTTAACCTCTGTACATAGGCCTCAAGGGGTAAGACTTATGATCTCAGCAGCCCAGCTTACAGCTGCTAAGATAGTTTTATTGCATTTACTGTTTATGGAATTTAGCATGATCTCCATATATTATATTAGTAGCCAGATTTGTGCTCAGTCACAAATTCCATCTGATGCTTACTAGACCTACGGGTCGAGAAAACGGAATAAGAAGTGGCAATTCAAATGGCAACTAAAGTGGGATCTGTGAGGCGAGTACTGAACCGACAGGTTAGTGCTTGGCTGAGAGATCGAGGAAAAAATGAATTAAGGGGTATGCTGGGCCCCAAGTTAAAGTGCATCCACATCTTTTATTTTCAGTATCCATTGTTGATTTTCATAGCTTGATCATATTATTTCATTATAAATGATCATGAGATTTCACAGCTTCTTATTGAGAGTATAAAATTTATGCTTGAGATAGCTCATGATTGTAGGAATATAATATTGTCAACAGAATAGATTTCATTTCCTTATCATTTGACTTCTATCATTTGATATTGAGTTGTATATTCATTGATTGGCTAGCATCTTTATAAACATCTGTACACATGGCAGAGTAAAAGAGTATTACTTACTGAGTTTTCATAGCTCATCAGATACTACACAACACTTGACTTGCAAGCATAGATATCGAGAACAGACAGTAGAGCATGATAGCTTGAGGTGGACATTACTTTTGAAGTTACAGTGTAATATTTAGTATAGACAGTCTTATAGCTCTCCCAAGTTATCCATGTCTTGGGGATGAACAGTTGTATTAAGAAATTTTGTATTCCGCATTCTGTAAACATTATATAAATCACATGCAGCTTTTATTTATATTCTTCTGTATTTTAGTTGTTGCATGTTAGTAGCACTGATTGTGTTGCAAGTTGAGACCCTTGGTTCAACAAGTAGCGTCGGATCGGGCATCGCTGACACGAGATATGCAAAGGGTGGGTCTCGGGTCGTGATAGAGCCGAAACAGAATAGATCAGAACAGAACTACTGAGTAATCAAAAGGATATCATCAAGTATGTTTAAACCTCTATTAACTAACCATAAGCAGACACTCGTGGGGCCTCTACCCTCTAGGTCAGATCAGAATGGAACAGGACAGAATTGAGCAGAACAGAAACAGAACAAAATGCCAATGAGGCATATGACCCTTTCCCAACTGCCCATAAGCAGACATTCATAGGGCCTCTACCCTCTAGGTCATGCTGTAGCATAATCCATACCGCTCAATCTTGTAATGGGCCTAGAGTAAGACCCAACATAACAAACTAGAATCGGAATAGACTCTGAATAGTATATAACGGAATAGAACAGAATAGACCAAAATAGAATCGGAACAAAAGAGCAGGACAGAACAGAATCATGTCAAGGGTAATGCAGTACAAAGTGTATACATTTATGTATATGCATTTAAATAGTACAACATATAAAATAGTACAGTATATGAATCTAGAGAGTATAGTAAAATCACACCAAGTCAGGGTTCCTGAGTTACTCACAAATTGTTATGCTTATCTCCATTCACAAAAACTCTGATAGTCTCTAGATACTTCAAGGCACATCCTTATATATCTTAAATAATCATCATCAATCACAGAGATATAAGGATTCATCCATTTATGACTTATTCATTATCTTAGGCGTCTATCAGATCACGTAATTAGACCTACTCATTGGGTTTCAACTGAGGCTATTAAATGCCTTAAGTAGGCTTAGTAGCATTCAGACTTATAATTTAATTCATTTGGACTTCATTTGTTCTCAAGTAATCATGTATTTAACCTTAGGGAAAAAATGATAATTTGTCATTCTTGCCCCGGACCCTATTGTGGTCCTCAGATTATTCCATATATCTTATATATATATATTTCTAAGTCTTTTGGGCTTCATTTGGTATCTGTTTTAGATCATTGGGACACATTGATTATTTTTCATTTTATACTCTGACTATTTCGGAGTCTTATTTAGCCCTCCAATTCATATAATAATACTTATGACAGTCAATGATATCAGATTGACCTTTATTTGGCATTTACTTTGTATTTTCTATGCTTAGCGGTATTTTTGTCATTTTACATTTTATGACATTCTGACCTCGAATCATTATTTAGTCATATATAAGAGTTCACAATTATTTGGGCTTCCATTGGTATCAATTTTGTCTAATTTGGACTTTATTTGGGCTCTGCATTGTATTAGGGGCATTTTAGTAATTTTACATCTTATAGTGGGACCACTTCGGAGTTCCCAGATGTCAAATCTAACATTTTCATTGTGTTTAGAACGTCCAAAAATATTAAGATAGCCTTTTTTAGATCTCAGTTTAGACTTTATTTGCTTTATTTATGGCCCAGGGGTAAAATAATCATTTTACCCACTTTATAAAATAATTAATTGTTATATTACTTTCCAGGGGTTTATCTGCACAAAACTCCCAAGAGTTGGGCCAGAACAGAATTCTTCAGAACTGTTAGGGCCAAATTGTAATTTGCCAAAATGTTGGTTTTTCTTATTTAATTTTAAATCAGTGAACTAGTGGGTTCATAAGTTGTAACCCTAAACCGGCCTAATAAGCCTTTGAACCAACCAGTTCAGGCTTTGTCAGAGAACCAGAATAACATATTCCAGTTATCTTCCTTATCCACAGTTGGGTTATCCCAAATCCTGATTTCAATCTATTACTTTAGTATCCAAACAGTCTCATTTTAACTTAACCCAAGCATTAAACGGCGTCATTGTGTGTCTGTGTTTGGTCGGGTCCTGAACCCGACCCGACCCAAGTCTGACCCATCATTAAAACAGACCCATTTTGTTCACGATTTTTTGGCTACTATTTCGACGTCGTCTCCGGTGCCAGTGCTGGATTGCAAGGTTATTTTTCTCACTGTTTTGCATGATTCTGATGTCATTTTTCTCATATTTTATACTAATTTACTCCTAAGATTCTATGCAGTCATTTAGAATCATTTTGAACCTCAAAACTTATAGTTTTCTAACACCCATATTGTTTTCTGGCTATGCACTAGTGAGCCCTAAAATGGTCATTTTTGGACTATTTTCTTTAATTCAAACTGTTTTAGAACCCCTAACAGAATTTCCTACCTTGTTTCATTCATAAATCAGGTATAGTTCGACTTCAGTTTTTCTTGTTTTTAACAGTGAGTTACAGAGATAGGTTTTTGACTCTTTCTTTCAATTTTCCTACTAGTTTTGGTTCGTAATAGTATGAAAAACACATAAGGGGGGATTTGAGCACATACCTTAATCCAATGCTCGACTACCTGAAGCTTCATTTTTCTTTCATCCATGGCAGAATATTGCTACTACTTTCCTTTCCCTCTCACTTCATCTTTTTCTCTTCAATCTCTCTTTTACTCTCTTTTTCTTGTTTTAAAAGTGGTTTACTTAACTATTTGTTTTGCTGCAGACTGATATATATATATATATATATGCATGGTTCTAGAAGTCTCCTTATCACTTGGCAGCTTCCTAAAATACTAGAAAGCTTCATGTGTTTCTCTCCTATGTTAGCTGCTCACACGTGTTCCCCTTTTTCATAACTCAAGCTAGTTCTAGAAGCTTCACAATATATATATATATATATCTCTTATCTGGCATATATATATATATATTATATAAATCATGCTCACATTACCCCTTTCCGGCAGCTTCTCCTATGAAGCTTTATATATATTATATATATTTTTATTCTCCAAGATATGTATCTTACACATATAAATATATAAGGTATGTATATTTTATTCTCCCTCTATACATTACACAGGATACGTAGAGGTATAATTCACATTAAGTATGCAGTACTGTATTTGATATGTATTCCGTAACATATTAATTTATGGACTACCGGCAAGTGTGGCATAAAGCCGGGACTCAGTATCATTATTATTTATTTTACCGATTTTGGGTTTCCATTAGTACTTTATTTTATATTCATATTGTTTTCATACTTAATTCCTGTATCGGTCCCATATGTCCATCTCGATCCTCAGTTGACCAGGTTGTCTATTTCCCAGCATACACCATCTTAAGATAATTAATCCCATTATATTTTAATGTATTTTTAGCCATTTCAATATATTTTGAACGATATTGTCACATAGCTGACTTTTATTAGGTCGGGGTACAATTTGGGTCATGTCGGGTTTTTTGGGGTATTATAGTTCGGTCTAAAGAATGTTGGAGCCACGTATCAACGTCTAGTAAACAAAATGTTTGGCTCTCAAATTGGAGACATGATGGAGGTCTACATTGATGACATGCTAGTCAAGAGCATTCAGAAGAGTGACCACATCCAGCATTTAAGCCAAACATTTAACATCCTAAGGCAGCATAGGATGAAGTTGAACCCCTTAAAGTGTACCTTCGGGATCACCAAGGGGAAATTCTTGCATTTCTTGGTCTCATAAAGGGGGATTGTGGCCGATCCCTCGCAGATAAAAGCTCTGATCGAAGTAGAGTCACCAAAAATCAAGAAGGATATCCAAGGCCTAAACGGAAGGATAACAGCTCTGAACAGATTCATCTTAAGTCTACGGACTGTTGCCTCCCATTCTTCAGAGCTTTGAGGGGGAGTAAGGCCCTAGAGTGGACCCCCGAATGTGAAAAATATTTTTAGGAACTAAAACAATATTTGTCTTCCCTCGAACTCCTTTCAAAACCAGTGCAAGGAAAAAAGCTATTCCTGTACTTGGTAGTATCAAAGAATGCCATCAGCTCTGCACTAGTTGGAGAGGACAAAGGGATTTAAAGGCCTATTTTTTACGTTAGCAAGGCACTTCTGGACACTGAGGCGAGATATTTCAAGATTGAGAAACTAGCCTTAGCCTTAGTGACATCCGATCGAAAGCTCAAACCGTATTTTTGAGCGCATCCTATTGTAATCCCTACGTTCTACCCTCTAAAATCAATCCTGCATAGGCTTGAAGTCTTACGATGTCTGATCAAATGGTCTATAGAGTTAAGAGAGTTTGCTATATATTATGTACCATGAACCTCAATCAAAAGGCAAGCATTGACAGAATTTGTTACAGAATTCATTCTAGCGCTACATGCTAAAGCACAAGCTACCACGGACACCATGGTATGGCAACTCTACAGTGACGGTTCATCCATCGACAAAGGCTCAAGAGTGGGCATAATAATTCAGTCCCCCGATGGTTCAGAGTTTCTAATAACGAAGCTGAGTGCAAAGCACTTATCATTGGGATGAGGCTGGCCCTAAAGTGCAAAACTCTGAGCCTTGAAGCATTCTCTGACTTCCAACTTGTGGTAAGACAAGACTTAGGATAATTTTTCACCAAGGATAACAGGATGATCCGATATTTAGAGCTAGTGGAATTATTGAAGCTCTTTTTCCACAAATTTAGCATTCAGAAGGTCGAAAGAAGCCAAAACTCCAAGGCTAATGCTTTAGCAAATATGGCTTCCCACCTTAAGTCAGAAAGGGATTTGATTGTGAGAGTTTTTTACCAATCAAAGTCGAGCATCGAGGAAATACAGTCCTTTCAAATTTCAGAGCAAACTCAGAACTAGATGACCCCTATCATCCAATATATAAAGGAATGACTGCTTCTAAATGAAACAAATCAAGCCTGAAGGATTCGAATTAGGGCAGCTCGATATCTGATCCCAAACAAAAAGTTGTATCGAAGGTCCTACACGCAACCCTTCTTGCAGTGCTTATCTCTAGAGGAGTCCTACTACGTCTTGGTCGAAATACATAAAGGGATCTGCGATAACCTACAATGGTGGTAGGACCATAGCCCACCAAGCTCTAACTCAGGGTTATTACTAGCGTAGCACATTGAAACAAGTGAAGAAATATGTCCAGAGGTGTGACAAATGTCAACGATTTTCTTCATACCACCACCAACCTCATCATGAGCTCATTCCTATCACCAGCCCTTGGCCCTTCGCTCAATGAGGAATGGAAATTATAGGACCACTACCAAAAGCCCCTCAGAACAGGAGATTCCTACTGATTTCCATTGACTACTCTAAATAAGTAGAAAGCCAAACCTCTGATTCACATCACAAAAGTAAAGGTAAAAAACTTCATGTGAAAGAATATAGTCTGCAGGCTCGGAATACCCTGTGTTATCATTACAAACAATGGCATACAATTCGTACCACCCTGACCTAAATAAATCGGACTAATTCTGAAAATGTCCAAAAAGGTTTAAATAATAATACCGACATAGACCGAGCCAATAAATATAATACCAAAATAGACCCGAGCTATCATAATAATTTATGTACACTAATGGGTACGTAGATCGAGATAAATTGTACGGTTCATGAATTGAATAAATATACAATATTTGAATACATGATTAATAAATTCAGGCAATCCCGGGTACCCTGGTACTACCCGTATGAGAAACCGAATTGCACAAAAAAATGTGTACACTGACAAGTACATGTGTGAGTATAGTTATATACATGTGTATATATAAATATATGGGGATACATATATATATGTATGTATATAATAAGATATATATATATATATATATGTAAGTATATATATATGTGTATATGTGTGTGTGTCTATATATATATATATATGTAGGAAAGGAAAAGGAATGAGGAAAGTGGACATCATCGGCAACACACAGTAAAGGTGTTGTGTGTGTTGTATGCTGTCCTATATATATACATATATGTATATATTATATATAACCAGAATGTATGTGTTGTATATTATATACTATTATATATAAGATATTTTGCATAAGAAAACAGAGAGAGAGAGAGAGAGAGAGAGAGAATAATGGCGATGCAGCTTGTTATAAAAACAAGTGTAGCTTTACATGCTTAATAAAGAAACAGAAGGAGAAAAGAAAAGGAACTGAAGGAGAAAGGGAGAAGAAAATGAGAAGAAGAAGGAATAGTCCAAAGGTAAGTTTGGATTTTTTTTACTGTGATTGAATTCTAGATTTTATTTTAATTTGCTTAAAGCTTGTAATTAATTGTGTAGTATTAATCTAGAAAGAAAAAGAGGAATTTAGGAACAAACCGAAAGTTAATTGGCGAAGAAATGAGATAGAAATAGTGGATGATCAAAACAATGTAAGTTGTGATTTTACGATTTTTTGTTTGGTTTTGAGGGCTCAAAATGCTATTTAAATGTTTAAAAACATGTTGGAAATAGTTTAGAATAAAAAAAAAGGGTAAAAAACTGTAAAAAAATTAAGTTTGAAATTTAGAAAAAATGCAGATTCCGCTCACCAGCACCGGAGATGGTGACTGGAGATGCTGCCAAAAAATTGTGAGGAAGAAGTACCATTGAGGGTCGGGTCTGGACCCACCCGACCGCTCCTACTGTTGCCCGGCACGGTGTCATTTTGGGGCAGGAAATTGATTTTAATATGGAACAATATAAGACAAAAGTTAGGGTAAATGCCACGCATGGGATTCGATCCCTAGTGCACATGAACTAAGACCCCTATGCCCACAAAGGCCGCCTGTAGAGACCTAAAAAATTGAGCATAAATTTTTTGTTTTGCTAATAGGACTATAGTACCCTGAACCGGGGCATGGCACATAGATTGAGGTAAACCCAGTCGAGTAGTGCAATGTCAGTGGTAACCCGAGTTATTAGGACTCTATGTCGGGATATTTTATAGACTGAATGATTTGGAGTGTGAACGATTCATTTTATACAGTCAGTACGGGCGATGCCCGACCAACCCTAGACGCGCCTCGTGATGCGTGCACGCACGTATTTTCGTGCATGCATACGTCCGTGTATAAGTATAGGCTGTAAAATATGAGTGTATGTGTATTCCATTAGAAGTAGATACAGGTCTATAGATATAGATGGAAGTGTAAATACTATATAAATATATGTATATGTATAAATAAATATGTGTATAAGGTGAGGTGTCATGTACACGTATATATTTTGAAATGAGAAAGAAAAGGAAAATGGAAGGGCTGCCATGCAGCATGTGGGGTCATGTAAGTGTATGGCTGTGTGTGAAACCAGTGTGTGTGTGTATGCTGTGAGTGTCGATTGAGTAGTGTGTGTATATGTGCTGATGTGTGTGTTTTAAATATAATATATATATATATATATATATATATAGGTTGCATGTGAGTGTGGGGGTACAGACCTGAAGGAGTGTGTGTGTATAAAGCAGGTGGAGGTTGAGTGTATGCAGGCCTGAGTATAGAGAGAGAAAAATCAGGAGAGAGAGAGAGAGAGATAGGGCAGTTGTGCATGCTGTGTATTCGTATACATATGTGTTTGAGTTAAAGAGAAAAACAGAGAGAAGAGAACCATTGGAAGACTAGGTTAGACGCATAGAGGCATTAGGGGAATACAGGAACTGGAACAGAAGATGGAAGAAGAAACAGCAAAGAGAAAAATCAAAAAAGGTATTTCAAGCATAGCTTCTGTTTAAATTTTTAAAAGCATGATGTTTAGTTTTAAATAGCAGGGCCATACGAAACAAACAAAATGGTTTAGGTTGCAACTTGAATCGAGTACAACGGTTGAAAGATGAGGGAGAAAACCCTAGTTGCAGGTCTAGGGTGATAACACGGGTCTTTGATATTTTATGCATGAAACTCTATAAAATTTAATTAGAAGTAACCCTAACAAGTGAAGAAATCATGTGGAGGTGATTTAGATTAGAAACAGTGATGAAATCACTATAAATCAGGCTCGCCTGAAAATCGTATCTCTTGGTCGGAGCAACTGTTGTTGCTTGTTTCGAGATGTTGGGTTGGCTGAAATGAAAAACCGAGGCTAGGTATATAAAGCTTATGAAAAATGGAAGAAAAATGGAATTTTAAAAGTAAAGAAACTGATCGAAAATGGGTTGTCGTCGCTGGTGAAGGTGATGGCACCCTATTGTTATAACATCGGATTGTTGAAGAGGGGGATGATAAACAGTGGTCTTGGGACGACGTCGTTTGGTGCTTAATAGGGGTGAAGCTGCGTCGTTCTGAATAAAGGTTTTAAATTTAAAAACCTAGATTGGGCTTGTTTGGTTGGGGGGATATAAAATAGAAATTTGGGATAAGGGGACTAGAGGGGATATCCTATCCACAGGTTGAGGTTGGTCGCTGGTTGGTTAAGAAAAAAATTGAAAAAAAAAAAACACAGGGGCGTAGCCCCTGCGACTTGAATCGAGGATCAGTTGGATGGAAAGGGCATGTGTAACCAATTGGGACAGGTACCACCCGTGCCCTTTTGTTGCATAAATATATATATATATATATATATTATGGTAACTTCATTTAATTAATTTAATTAAATTAAATATCATGAAATGGCCCGGAGTCTAAATGGGACAAGCCATTAGTGTATTTTACTATCTTGACCATTCTAAACCCAACGGTGAGGTCCATGTTGCGAGACGAGGCCCCAAAAAATAAAATACCCGTAGGAACATTAAGAATTACCAAAATGCCCCTGAGTTAAAAAAGCAATCAAACGAACTCTGATTAAAGTAAAAAAATAGTGAATTTTTATTTTTTCAAGCATTCTGAACTCAACCATGGAATCAGATTTGCTAAAACAGGTCTCAGGATATAAGAACCCGTAAAAGTGAAAAATGATCGTTTTGCCCTTTTCAGTACAGATGCCCAAATTGAATTCCGTGAAAGCCTAAATCGACTTTCTTAGACATTTTAGACTCAATGGTAGATTCTATTTTAGAAAAATAGAAAGTCATGAAATAAAAGCATAAAATTTGATGAATAGCATAATTCAAGTAGCAATAGACTGAGTTATATTTCATGTTTTTAGGAACACTGAAGGGAAAGGAGAAGGTGGTCTGACCTTCTACATTCTCACTGTTTAGTTCGATTACACCGCAAGCACGATTTCTTAGGGTTGAGACCAACCCATCAAGTATGATATTTTGCTAAGTAAGAAATAGAATTAAGTTTAGGGATGATTTCCAGATTCGTATGTTCATCCGATTGTTTATGTGTTTATGTGTTCCTTGTTGTTTCCTTGGGAGTTTGGTTAAATGATGAACGCGAGCCATGATTATATGTATGTTCCATGTGTTGGCATAGTATGTGATTTATATATTCTTCGAGAATGGTTAAGATTGTGAATATGTAACTTGAGTATGTGTTTAAATGGAATGTATATGACATACACACATGAGGAATGTATTTTTGAATAATGCAATATTTAAAGCATGCTTCCTGTGTGGATAAAGATGTTTCAGTGAGACTGCATTATTACATGGTGGAATCAAGGCATGTTGGCATGGTGTAATTCTTGAAAGCATAGTGTGAGTTGAGCACGTGGTGCTATGCATTATGAGGGTGTAGATCCTGTGGTGAAAAATGTCACATCCAGAACCCCACCTTACGCGGATGTCGAGGACATGATTCCAGTCAGCTGCCTTGCCAGTTTGCCGACCGACAATACGACCAACCAAAGGCAACTTCTGAACTTAACAACGAATTGCATTCCAATTGTAGGGTCAAAGCAGCAGAATTTAAAACCTTTTTCATCTCAGGAATGCAACTCATTTATAAATATCATATTTGGATGTACCACAAAGCAAGTGTATAATCAAACATATAACACAGAGCATATCTAATCTCTCTAGAGTACCATTACCATGAGCCACGTCTCAATATCTAGTGCATATCAATCACATCAATCAAATCATGTCACTCACCTGAATAATTAGATTCAATCCATAAGAGTCCAAGTCTCCACAAATCAGTGCCATCAGATCCTTACTTAGAATGCCTCACAGCCTACTTGTGTCATCTCCTTGTGCCGTCTAATTCAATGGAGATAAGTCCTGAAAAATGTTAGGATAATGGGGTGAGCTTAAATAAACCTAGTGAGTAACATAGGTTCCTGTCAAGGGTTTCAAAACCCGTTCTTGCCTATAATTCACATGGATAATTTAATCATTTCAGAAATAATGGTTTAATAAATCCATTTTTAAATACAGTTTAAGTAGAATAAAATCGAACCAATCTAAATGGAACAACAGCTCAGAACAGCACAAGATGCTAGCATATCAATCAGAAGTATAGGCAATAAATCAAAGAAGACCAAGATCATATCATGTGTAATGTAATACGAAAAGGGCATGCATTTAAACAATATAGCATATAAAACGGTACAGTGAATCAAAATATAGTATCTAGACAGTGTAACTTATACACCAAGTCAGAAGTTCCAAGTTACTCACAAACTGTTCGCTTATCTCCTTGTATAAATAATTTGATAACCTCCAAATACGTCAGGTACCTCCTTGCATATCCTGAACAATCATCATCAATCACAGGCAAATCAGAATTCATCCATTCATGTCTTATTCATCATCTCAGGCGTCTATCGAATTACCTAAGATAGCCTAATAGCCTATTTCCCTTTCAATGGGTTTCATCCGAGGCTATTTTATTCTTTAATTAAGCTTAGTAGTTATCAGGATTATAACCTACGTCATTTAGACTTCAATCGTTACTAGTTAAGTACTTATTCAACCTTAGGGGCAAAACGGTAATTTCACCATTCTTATCCCGAACTATATCGTGATCCTCGGAAATAGTCCACATATCTTAAATATAAAGTTCTAAGTCTTTTAGACTCCAATTGTTATCAGTTAAGTACTTATTTAACCTAAGGGGCAAAATGGTAATTTTACCATTCTTGTCCCGGACCCTATCGTGGTCCTCAAAATAGTCCACATATCTTAAATATGAAGTTACAAGTCTTTTTGACTCAAATCGTTATCAGTTAAGTACGTATTTAACCTTAGGGGCAAAGTGGTAATTTCACCATTCTTGTCCCGGACCCTATCGTGGTCCTCAGAATATTCCATATATCTCATATATAAATTCTTAAGTCTTCTGGACTTCATTTGGTATCTGTTTTTGGTCATCGGGACACATTAGTCATTTCCCATTTTACGCGTTGACTGTTTCAGAGTCGTAATTAGCCCTTCAATTTCCATAATTATGCTTATGATAACTTATTGGATCAGATCGGCCTTTATTCGGCCTCTACTTTGCACTTACCATGCTCAAGGGCATTTTGGTCATTTTACCTTTCGTGAGATTCTGATCCTGATTCGTCATTTAATCATGTGTACAGTTTCACGAGTGTCTGGGCTTCTATCGGTATCAATTTCGTCCCATTTGGACTTCATTTGGACTTCGTATAGCATTATGGGCATTTTAGTAATTTTACATGTTATATGGCTAAACTTTTCGGGACCTCAGTTCATAAAATGGACCTCACCATTAGGTCCAGAATGTCCGACATAGTTAAATTGGACTATCTTTTATGTTTAATCTGCCCTAGGTATCATTAGGAGCAATACAATTATTTACCATTTACGTATCTGTATTTCTCGGGACTTGGTTTCACAAATCTGACTCCACCGTTGAGTCCAAAGTGCCCAACATAATCAAAATAGGCTATCTTTTATTTTTATTTAGCCCTGGGTATCATCAGGGGCAGTACAATCATTTATCATTTGCGTGTCCTTATTTTTCAAGACTTAATTTCCCAAATCGGACTCCACCGTTAAGTCCAAAATGCCCAGCATAGTAAAAATACACTATTTACTTATTTAATTTGGGCTTCGTTTGACCATTTAGTGTCCAAGGGCAAAATAGTAATTTTACCCAGTTAATAAAATAATTATTTTATTATATAATTATTTTTTCAGGGGCTTATATGCATAAATTTTTCAGAAGCTGGGCCAAAATATAATTTGGCAGGACTATTGGGGTTAAATTTGAATTCTACAAAGTTTTGGTTTATTTGAGATTAAAATAAACCTTGAACTAGTGGGTTTTTAATTGAAAACCCTAAACCAGACCAGAACCCTCATCAACCAGCCGGTCCAGGCTAAACCAGAGAACCAGAATAACATATCCATGTTATTCCAATTTGGCCCCCTTATCCGTGTTTAGGTTAGTCCACTTTTTAATTTTAATTTCTTATCTATACACCCAAACAGCCCCAAACCGTTTTAAATCATATTAGGTTTCCCAAAACGCCACCGTTCCACTAATGCGATGGCTTAACTCACAGCTGACACGTGTCTGAGTCGACATGCCTGTCTCGAACGAGTTGGGAGAGTCGACTCAGTCGACTCGTCATCTTCTTCATCACCCAGGTATACTGTAGCCCTAATTCTCGTTTTGAAAACCTTTCAATTTCGTAATGATCTAGCCATCTAAATCCTCTGCGTTCCACCTCAAATGGTTTCTGGAAGTTCACTACAGGATTTGGCATTAGTTTTGTGCCTCTATTCGAGCTCAAACGTTCGGTCTGAGATTGAATAACCGGACCTGCAACTCGGATATACACGCTGGTTTTTTACCTAAAGTAGATGGTAATCCTTCTGTAGTGACCTATTGATCGTGGGGTTCAAGCCCCCATTCTCAAAACCAAGTTTAAGAGTCTAAAACAAGGGCTGGGTTTCATGCCCGAAACCTGCAACTCAGGTTTTAAGGCTCATTTTTGAGCCATTTGGTCTGGTTTTTGTTGCGTTGTAAACCACATGGCATCTAGTTTAAGACCCAACGTATGTCAAACAGTTTCCATTAAGTAAGTTCAGACCAACCTTAAGGTTGGTTGTCAATGGCGGTTCAAGCCTATTTCAGGGTCTCATTTTCATGCTTCAATTGAGATTTCTTATTCTAAGCATCATGCATGCAACTAATAGGGCTCAACAATGTCAAAACAGTACCAAAATTTAATCAGAAAAATAAAACAGTTTGAGGCTTATACCTCTTATGGCAGTAAACTTCTCTCCCTATCCGTGGCTCAGTTCTGATCTTTGGTTGTTGCTTCAGTCAGTCGTGTCCCCTCAGTTCCTTCCTCCTTCATGGTGCACTTAAGTGAAGCACACACACAATCTTATACACAAGGTCTCTCCCTCCCTCACAATCTCACTTTCTCTTTCTAGGTTTCTCTTTTTACATCAGACATGCAATCACACGATCTGATTTCTGAATTGCCATTGCACACAAGCAACATACCAAATATATAATCATATTTTTATATATTAAATTAGGTTGCATGAAATCTTATTGGTTGGTTGGGAGGTGGGGGCTTCCTTTTGATGTGTATATATACACGTATAAGTTGGACATATAAGCATAAAAGTGCTGGTAGCCCAATTGGTTTTTTTTTTTTTTTGGGTGCCATGTGCTTCATTCTCTTGGTCAAGGGTTCAAGTCCCCTTGGCCTCATTTTCCACATTTTGGGCTTAGGCCTTGTTTGGTTGGCGCAAAATTCCGGTTTGGCTATTTCCGTTATATTTTCTTTTCTGTTGCTCCTTTTTCGAAACGGTTTCTTCTGAGGGTTTTGTATTTCAGTTAGCTTCAATGTTAAAGGCCTCGTGTCACATCCCGAACCCCACCCTACGCGGATGTCGAGGACGTGATGCCAGTCAGCCGCCACGTGACCAACCGAAGGCAATTTCTGAACTTTCCAATGAATTGCACTCCGACTGTAGGGTCAAATGCAGCGGAATTTAAAACTTTTTTTTTTTTGTCAAGGGAATGCAACTCATGTATTCACCGTAAGGTTATGCACCACAGAGCCAGTCTAAAATCCAACAACTAACAATTTTAACCTCAGAGCATATCTATAATCCGACATATAACAACAGAGCAGAACTATAATCTCTAGAGTACCGTTTAAATCCATGAGCCATGTCTATATCTAGTACATATCAGTCAAGTCAGTCGTATTACATCACTCACCTGATTAAACAGATTCAATCCTCAATAGTCCAGTCTCTACATATCAGTGCCATCAGATCCAATAGATATCATTCCTGAAAAATGTTAGGGAATGGGGTGAGCTTCGAAAAGCCCAATGAGTAACACAGGTTCCCTGTCAAGGGTTTCAAATCCATTTCTTGCTTACAAAGCACAAGGGTAGTTCAGTTGTTTCTAAAATAGCAGCTTTATAAATCTACTTTAAATGCAGTTTCAGTAAAATAAAGCAGGACTGAACAAAATAAAACCACAGATCAGAACAGACAGAACATAACAGACCATATCAAGTATAACCGTACAGAACAGAACACAACAGGTTAGGACGGAGCAGAACCGAGCAGAGCAGGACATAACAAATCAGAACAGGATGAAGCAAAGCACAACAAATCAGAACAGAATAGTAAATGATGCCAATATATCAATCAGAGACAAACAGGTCAGAATAGAACGGGTCGGAATAGAACAGATCGGAATAGAACAGGTCAGAACGGATTACAATAAAACATAATAGAACGGAACGGAACAGAACATAACAATCATAACCAAACAAAACGGAACAGGACATAGCAAATCATAACCGAACAGAACGGAATAAAACACAACAAATCAGAATAAAATAGAACAAAACATAACAGAACAGAGCGGAAACAATATGTCAACCAGAGATACAGGTATATCATCAATAGAACGGAACAAGGCAAAACTGAGTGGAAATAGTATATCAATCAAGGATACATGTATATCATCAACGGAACGGAACAAGACAGAACTGAGCGAAAACAGTACGTCAGTCAGAGATACAGGTACATCATCAAAGAACATGATAGATCAGTATTGAGCAGAATGGAATAGATCGAAACAGAGCAAATCAGGACGGATCAGGACTGAACAGATCAGTCAGATCAGACAAAGCAGGTCAGGGCAGATCAAAACTGAACAGATCAAACAGATCAAACCGAGCAGGTTAGGACAGATCAAACAGAACAGGTCAGACAGATCAAACAGAACAGGTCAGGACAGATCAAACAGAACGTGTCAGGACAGATCAAACAGAACGGGTCAGGACAGATCAAACAGAACAGGTCAGGACAGATCAAACAGAACAGGTCAGATAGATCAAACAGAACGGGTCAGATAGATCAAACAAAACAGGTCAGACAGATCAAACAGAACAGGTCAGGACAGATCAAACAGAATAGGGCAAGACAGATCAAACAGAACAGGTCAGGTCAGATCAAACAGAACGGGTCAGACAGATCAAACAGAACAGGTCAGGATAGATCAAACAGAACAGGTCAGGACAGATCAAACAGAACGGGTCAGACAGATCAAACAGAACGGGTCAGACAGATCAAACAGAACAGGTCAAGACAGATCAAACAGAACAGGTCAGGACAGATCAAACAGAACAGGGCAGGACAGATCAAACAGAACAAGTCAGGACAGATCAAACAGAACGGGTCAGACAGATCAAACAGAACAGGTCAGGACAAATCAAACAGAACAGGTCATGACAGATCAAACAGAACAGGGCAGGACAGATCAAACAGAACAGGTCAGTGCTGAGCAGAACAGAACAGAACAGTACAGGATGCCAATTGGGCACCTAATCAAGTATATTCGAGCTTCCCCAACTGCCCATCGCGGACTACTCGTGGGGCCTCTACCCTCTGGGTGCCGCTCTGGCCTACTTAAGCCATACCGCTCAAAACTGAAGTGGGTCCCAGAGTAAGACACAACAATACAGGACCAAACCCAAACAGACCATTGTTGTTCATAAAGCATATGGAAGAATCAGGCGTTTCAGAGAAGATAGTTGAATACGATCATTTGAAACAGTATTAAAAACACAGTATTAAAACCAGGAGTATCAGAAAAACATCAGAGTATCAGAACAGATCAGTAAAAACATCAGAGTAACAGAACAGATCAGTAAAGACATCAGAGTAATAGAACAGATCAGTAAAGAGCAGAGCAAAACAGTATAACAGTATAAACAGTAGAGTATGCACAGATTAAACAGTGCGGTATGCTCATGTAGTGCTCAAGACTGAAGTGGTACCAAGAGTCAGTTGTTCTTTCAGTAAAAACAGTGATAGGTTTATTGCAGTACAGAACAGAGGAATCAGACAGAGTAAAAATCATGCATTTGAATAAGGGCATGAAATCAGTGTATCAGATAAAATAGTACAGTACAGTATTTAAAATACAGTAACTAGACGGTGTGCTTATACACCAATTCAGGAGTCAGGGTTACTCACAAACTGTTACGGTTATCTCCTTGCATAAACAATCTGATAACCTCCAAGTCCGTCAGGCATCACCATGTATATCCTGAACAATCATCATCAATCACAGACATATCAAAATTCATCCATTCAGGCCTTATTCGTCATCTTAGGTGTCTATCGATTTACCTAAGATAGCCTAGTAGCCTATCGCCCTCCCATCGGGTTTCATCCGGGGCTATTTCATTCCTTAATTAGGCTTAGTAGTCTTCAAAACTATAATTTAAGTCATTTAGACTTCAATCGTTATTAGTCAGTTACTTTTTCAGCCTTAGGGGCAAAACGGTCATTTTATCACTCTTGCCCCAGGCCTTGTTAAGGCCCTCAGAATAGTCTTTATATCTTAAATATAAAGTTCTACATCTTTTAGACTCCAATCGGTATCAGTTAGGTTCTTATTTTAACCATAGGGCAAAATGGTAATTTTGTCATTCTTGCCCCGGACCCAGTCGCGGTTCTCAGAATATCCCATATATCGTATACATGAAGTTCTAAGTCTTTTAGACTTGAATCGCTATCAGTTAAGGGCTTACTTAGCCTTAGGGGCAAAATGGTAATTTTTTCATTCTTATCCCGGACCCTATCGTGGTCCTCAGAATAGTCCACATATCTTAGATATAATTTTCTAAGTCCTTTGAACTTCGTTTGGTATCTGCTTTTGGTCATCGGGACACATTAGTCGTTTCTCGTTTTACGCGTTAACTGTTCCGGAGTCTTATTTAGCCCTTCAGTGTTCATGGTTATCCTTATGATAATTTATCAGATCAGTTTGACCTTTATTTGGGCTTTGTACAGTATCAGGGGCATTTTGGTAATTTCATGCGTCATATTTTTCGGCACCCCAGTTCATAAAATGGACCTCACCATTGGGTCCAGAGTGTTCGACATAGTTAACTTGGACCATCTTTTATGTTTAATTGGCCCTAGGTATCACTAGGGGCAGTTCAGTCATTTGTCACTTACAGGTCTGTATTTTTCGGTACATAATTTCCCAATTTGGACTGTACCATTGAGTCCAGAATATTTGAAATAGTGAAAATACACTATTTATTTAATTTATTTGGACTCCGTTTGACATTTTTAATGTCCAAGGGTAAAATCGTAATTTTACATGTTTAATAAAATAATAAAATAATTATTTTATTATTTAATTAATTTAGCAGGGCTTAAATGTATAATTTTCCCAAAATCTGGGCCACTGTGCAATATTCAGAACTGTTGGGGCAAATTCATAATTTTCAGAAACATTTAGGGGGTTAAATATAAATTCAGAAAATTAGGGTTCAGACCAGAGGGTTCTGGGGTTCAGAAATTGAACCGGTCCAAAATTCAGAAAACCAACCGGTTCACTGTCTTTCAGGAAAACCGGGATAACATATCCCAGTTATCCTGATTTGATTCCTTATTCTCGGTTTGGATAGGCCCAGTCCTGATTTTCAATTTGTAAAACCCGTAACCAAACAAGACAAATTCGATTTTAATTTAAAACAGAAACGACGTAGTTTCATTATTTCGGTGGCAGCCTCACAGGCCGACGCGTGTCCGAGTCGACTCGGCCAACTCGGTATGACTCGCGAGTTGACTCCGTCTTCCCCATCTTTTCCCCATCTGTTGCCCTAGTTGCAGGTTGCTATTTCTTCAATTTCGTGGGTTCTCAAGGGCTGTTTTCGATATGTTTTGATCCCAAAACATTACTGGGAGTCATTCAAACCTTTTGGTATTAATTTAGAGCTTCAAATCCGTATATGGAGCTCTGTTCAACCGATTATTGTGAGGAGATTCAGTTCGGTCGTCGGGCCTTATTTCTCAACCAAATCTCACACGGGTTGGTTCTTTGTGACCCTTAGAACAGGGGCTTCAATTCCCTATTTACAAATTTCAGTTTAAGTGTTCATTTCAGGTTTTGGGTTCCATGGCCGAAAAGAATAGTGTCAAATTTGAGGGTCTTCCAGTGTGTTTTTGGGTTGCAGATGAGGGTTTTCAAAACCCTAGAAGAGTCTAGATGAGTTCTAGGCCATCAGGAGTCCGTTTTATGGAGGTCGTTTCAGACCTGTTACCCAAGGTGTTTTAATGGCGGTTTGCTCACGGTTTGGGGTTTCAAGCCCCATTCGAGCCTCCCAATTGATTCAAAATCGTTCTAAGGCCTCACAGGAACTCATTTATACTGTTTAAATGGATTAAAACTATCAGAACAGTATGTCAAATTTTAACATAAAATTTTTCAGTTTAAAGAGGAGTATACCTTGGTTCAGGCCATTGTTCCTCCCTCCCATAGCTCAGTTCAGACCTTGGCACCTCAGGTGTGCCTCAGTCCCAGCCGTGCAGCACATAGCCTCCTTTGGGCACCTCCATGGCCACACACACATGGACATGCACATACACATACACTTGGTTTAGCAGTCTCTTTCTCTAACCCAATCTCTCTTTAGCAGATCTCATGCACCCATTTCTGATTTCTCCCTCCTCCAATACACATATGGAGACTTGTAATGCAAATTTTCTTCTTCAATACATCTCCCAACCTCATGATAAATCTGCATGTATTTTGGTTAGAGGAGAGGTCATCATGGCTGAAGTAGGGTGATGATGAGCTAGGGAGCATAGGGGTGATGCAAGGGTGTGGTGTTGCATGGATGGCCATTGGCCAGTTTTGGTGGCAGACTAGGATAATTCAGTGTTATATACATTTCTGTTGTATATATGGACACAAAGATAATAGTAGCCCAGTTGGTAATTTTTTGGATGAGGTTTCTTTTCACTCAAAGGTCAAGGGTTCAATTCCCTTGGCCTCCCATTTGGCCATTTTTTTTCCATATTTTCGGTTAAGGCCATGTTTGGTTGCGCAGTAATTCAGATTCAGTGTTTCCTTCGTAACTTTCATTCCGTAACTCATTTTTCGACGCGGTTTGTTCCGAGAGTTCCGTATTTCAGTATTCTTCAGTGTCAGAGGTTCCGTGTCATTTATTAATCATCTGGGATTTCCCAAGTTAGCTAATCCGGGTTCCGTTAGTGTTAAAACGGCGTTATTTTACCGATTTAACCAGTAATTGGGTTTGGGTATCATACCCTTTTCCCCCAGACATATTTGATTATTTAATCGGTCCATGGCGACCGTCGGGATCATAATTAATTCCCTAATCATTCTATAAGCCGGTTATTAATTAATAATTAACACTAATTATTAATTACGCAAAGTCGGGGTGTTACACCCCGTGCCGGTTATCATTTATTTGTGGCCACCATAGTTCGCTAATTCGAGTTTCCGCAGTGCTAAAATGACATCATTTCACCTAATTAATTGGTAATTAGGTTTGGGTATTACATCCTCATTTTCTGACGTATTTAATTATTTTGTTGGTCTATTGTGATCGTTGAATGATTCCCGATTAACTTTCTTGATTATTCTCTACGTTAGAGCTAATTAATAATTAGTAAACTAATTATTAATTAAACAAGGTCGGGGTGTTACAAAAAACCCAAAATTGGTCATTGCATTGGTGCCCGAATCCAACAGATGTGTTCCGTGAACGGGTGTTGGTACTCAAGGTCCATTGGATGTGTTTCGAAAATGAGACATTGGTGTGGCATAGAGTTGCATGGGTGTGTCACGCATATTTTCATAATATCGCATTAAGGAATTCATCTATGTGGTGTAGAGTTTGTATGAATGCATTATGAATCTTGTCAATATGTGGTATGAATGAATTGGATGACATGTAGATATAATTGTACACTTGCACATGCCACGCCTTAATTTTTTTCCTTGCATTAGCATTGTATTATACCAGCAGTTGAGCTGACCCATTCGTGGGATACCATATTTCAGATGACGCCCTGCTACATGAGACTTGATGAGGTTTTAACGAAAGAAAGGACTTGGAACTACATTTGACCCTTGGGGCATATTTTGTGATGTAAGGGCTTAAGCCCAAATGACATGAACTATATGTTTATCGAATGTACTTTATGTGTTTATATGAAGGAGAATGAAGGCATGTTTAATTGAATTCATTTAAATTGTCTTTAGTTTCCTTTTCCTTATTTCATTTCCGTTCACGCCTCGGGTTCGTGGAAATTCGGGGCGTGACAACGTCGTATCAGAGCATAGGTTCGAATACCTAGGGACAGTGGGAGAAGCTTAGACCTTAACTTATTTGGGGCTAGTTTGGGTGGTATGTTTTATGTGCACGTGTTGCATTTGGTGTGCACAGGTATGCACTATACTTAATTTCCCAATTGACTGATAGTACGTGATTGTCTAAAAAAAATGGTTGAATAACGTTAGAAACTCATGTCTATGTGATAGACCGTATATTTTGTGGGATAGGCCATATGCCTAGTTATTTAAGATATAGGTTGTGCACTTGGTTATTAATACAGTAGGCGGTGTGCCTAGTTAATTATGAGATAGACTGTGGGCCTAATTATTTACCTAGTTGGTTGTGTTCTTATATATATATATATATCTGTGTGTGTGTGTGTATGCTAGGTTAGTACCCGATATTCATGGATTATAATACTATGACTATGATATTTATACAAACTGGATTGGTCTCAAGTCTTACGTTACAGTTGATGGATGGCGCCCCATCAGCCAGTAACAAAAGGAGTTGTGATCCATGAGGGGTTATCACCAAGCTATAAAAGTAAGAAATAATGAAAGAAGTTATAAAACCTTAAATGAACAAATGCTAGCGAGGTAGCAAACCGTAAATTAAAAGACACATAGAATCTTAGAATGCTAAAATAAGAATTTAGACTTGTGGAGATTTTTAATTTTTTTGTGTATGGACTGGATAGCGGATATAGAGATATTCTTGTGTTAAACTCCATTGTGGAGAGATGTATTATTTTGGATGGCGTTCACTTAGGGTTGAGTATTGGTAGGTTAGCTGAACACTAGCATGACTAGAGTATACGTATATTATTTAAATAAATTCCTTCCATGTGAAGGGCTGTGCATGAACCCGATGTGAATTGTTTAATGTAGCCAACGGATCAGGATGGCTGGCGTTAGTTATGTAAGTGTTGATTAGGCAAGTGTCATAACATGTTATGTTGTTACTTGTGAAGTGTGAGTTGTTGACAAGTATATGCTTAGTATTCGTTTAAATACCTATGTCTAATGTGGAAGGAGGTGTTAATATTTTCTTTCTTGGACTTGTAGACTCATGCCACCACAGAGAGTTCCTGTGAGAGTCGGACCACCTAGGCGGGGTAGGCCTAGGACTGCTGCCCCACCCCGGCGTGGTAGGCCCAGAGTTGCTGCACTTCCTCGTGGCACGGTAGAGGAGACTATTGCTCCCGCTGATGCACCTGCCCATAGTACAGCTGAGGAGACTGTTGCTCATGTTCCTACTCCTGTACCTGCTCTAGTAAAGGAGGTAGAGTAGATCATCGGCGCCAGAGATATGGCAGCCATATTACAAGAGTGTTTCCGGGCCATACAAGAGAACTAGGCTACAAGTGGCGTGTCACGACCCGAAATCCACCCTATGCGGATCTCGTGTCGCGGGGCCGACCCGAAGGCCGTCCCTACTTTTTCCATTTCTGTGTCATAGTACTAATATGCAATGTACTAAAAATTTTAAACAATGAACAGCGGAAGTCTTTATCAATTACAGTAATCCAGTGGAAGTCTTTTTAAATAAATTACACAGCGGAAGTCTATTAAATACATGACTTAGTTCTACATAAAACAAAATGAGAACTAAACCGTAACCAGCACCCGGGGGTGGTGAATACATGGGAGAACTACCATAGACTGATACAGTACTTCAAAATGTCCCCCTATGCTTTCAGACTCCTACTGGGGTCTCGCAGCGTCATCACCTGAAATGGGGGGTAAGTGGGGTGGAATGAGCTATGAAGCTCAGCAAGTAAACCAGATCTCCGACACTGGTATCGATGATTATAAGAACATGAATCCATGAATAAAAATATGATAGCCAATCATAAGAAAGGAGATGCTGTGATAGCCAATGAGAACAGTTGCCATGATGGCCAATAAATAGTAGGGCACAATATATAATCAGAAGAAATGAATAAGCAGTGATAAGATTTCTCAACAATAACCTGTCATAATAAAAGTACTGCCACAATAAAACGATTTCAATCAAACCAATGAACAACGTAAGATAATCCATAAGAACAGTAATCCATAAGGAACAGTAACCATTCAACAATATATCCATAACAATAATCCAATGGAGATGCTTATAATCTGTAGTAGGGAATGGCAACCCCTCTGCATAATTCGAGGCCCGACATACCTCTCAGTTAAACTCACATCTTTTGCCACACGTCCGTTCACGGACTAGTTCGTCACAGAAGCATCGGATGGATATTGTGACTGAGCACAATTCCAGCATTTATAAACATAGCATGATCATTTGTGATTCCATAAGGAGTATGAAAATGGAATATCATATATACAGTAAAGCATAACAGTAAGCCTTTCAAGGCATGGTTCAATATGATAACGATAGTACAATAGTCAATCAATGTCCACAAGATAGAACAATATCGCATTGTGGATAACAATAACGTGAGGTACTTTCAAGAGTAAAATTTGGCAGTAAGGAATAAACTTGGCTTTAGACACACCACATGGAAGAGAAAGTGATCCACTTACCTCTATCGTGATTCTACCTCAGAAATCCGTGAGTATACCCTTGGCTTTTGAGTTCCTTATATATCAGTGAATACGTTTCAGAATAAATGCTATTCATCAAATTTTATGCCTTTCTATCATAAGTATTTCAAATACTATTTTAGACTTTACCATTGAGTCCGGAACGCCGAAGAAAGTCGGTTTAGGCTTTCGCGGAATTCCATTTGGACTTTTGTACTAAAAAGGGCAAAATAGTCATTTTGCACTTTTGCGGTATTTTATCCTTCGGGGTTTCGTCTTGTAAAACGGACCCCACCATTGGACTCAGAACGTCCGAGATAATAAGTTTTGACTATTCATTTGTATCGTTTGGACTTCGTTTGACTCAATTTTGAAATAGGGGCATTATTGTAAAAATTAATATTTAATTAATTTTTTTATGTTTGGGCAACAGTGAAATTTCTTAAAATATTTGGGGCCGGTTCATAAATTCCATAACCTACGGTCTGAACCAGTTAGTTCAAGACCAGAAACCCTAAACCGGTCCACCCTTCCCCTGAACCAAACGGTTCAGTTCCTTTTAAAAACCGGATTTCAATAACCCTAATTTCTTATCCTATCCTTGGTTTGGATAACCCCAAACCAATTTCCAATTTACTATCCCTGCAACCAAACAAGCCCATTCCCATTTAAATTAAAAACCCAAAACGACACAGCTTCACTTAACCGTTTATGTCCGGTCGGGTCCCGACCCGGATCCAACCCAGACCCGTTTCTTTTTAACCCGAATAGACCCACGACTTAACAGTCGTCTTCCCCGATATTCCGGTGAGAGAACATTAGGGTTCCGTCACCATCTCCGGTGATGGCAACCTAAATCCGATCATTTTTAAACCCATTTTTAATGCAGTTTTATTCCCTTCACTTCAAGGATCTCGACCCTAGCCTCGGCTTGCCCTAAAACCCTCCCCATCTTCACGAATAGGGATTTATTCAACTCCGGCCGATTCTCTGGCCAAGATTCATTTTCTATTTCGTGACTGTTAAGGCATGGTTTTGGTCCTAGAATTCTTCTAGCATGTTTCTGCACCTCATTAGATCATTTTTAGAAGCTTTAAAACAAGTTTGAAACATAGAATTCATGGAACCCGAGATTATTCATCAACCTGCAACTCTGTTTTTCTCTTTGATTTCTAAACCATTTTCTATCATTCTTTTTGCAATAAGTTACATTTTTTATGCTGATTTAGACCCTACAATTATATTTAAGCTTCATGCTCTAAATTGTAAAAACAGAACTTCAAACTCTTACCTGGGTTTCGATTTTTAGCCCACTGAGACCCTCCCAAACCTCTCTGTTTCTGTTTCAATCTTTCTCTCTTCTTCTCCCCTTCAGTTCCTGACCTTTCCCTTCTTTTCTAACCTCTCAACTTGTAACACCCCGACTCTGTATAATTAATAATTAAATAATTAATTATTAATTAGTACCGGCTTAGGGAATAATTAAGGAAATTAACCTTAATCTCCCGGTGGTCACACTAGACCAATAGAATGATTAAAACATGTCCGAGAATAGGGTATAACACCCGAACCTAATTATCCATTAATTAGGTGAGATAATGTCAATTTAACACTGACGGAATTCGAATTAATTAGCCACGGAAATCCCGAATGACTAATAAATGACACGGAACCTCTGACACTGTAGATAACTGAAATAGAAACTGACCGGAAGAAACCGCACCGAAAAAGGAGTTACAGAATGAAAGTTATGAGGCAAACATCAGAAACTGAATTAATGCACAGCCAAACAGGGCCTTAGCCCAAAATGGTGAAAAATGGCCAAATTGGTGGTCAAGGGGAATTGAACCCTTGACCTATGGAAGGAATGAATCTCACCCAAAAACTTAACCAAGTGGCCATCCAGCACCTTTGTGCATTTATATACAACTTAATTGTATATATCCCTGAATTAACCAAGCCCCACCTCAAATTGGACCAATGAGAGCACATGCAAACCCCATATGATTGGTTTGCATCAGCCCACCTCAGCCCTAGGGTCCCACTGATTCTCTGATGTATACATCTAGAGATGTATATGTATAGGTATGTGTGATATTATATATATGGATATATATATATATATAGAGATTACATACAAAAGACTGATATCAGCTAGTAAAAGAGGAGAAAACAGATCTGTTGGGGATGAGAGACCAAGGGAGAGAGAGAGAAAATCCTTGTGAGGTCTTGCATGTGTAGGATCAAGCATGGTGTGTGCATGTGAAGGATGATGTGTCTTCATGAGATGCACAAGAAGGGAAGGGAACTGAGGCTACGGAGGTGCCAAAGGACACAAACGAGCCATGGAAAAAGGGTCAACCACTGTTTAAAAGGTAAACCCAAAAACTGCTAAAAATTTCTGTTTGAATTACTGGTATTGTTTTGATGAAATTAGATCCATGCAAACTGTATATACAAGTTACTGTGAGGCTTAGAACTGTTCTAGAACAACTAAGAAGGGTCGGAATAGCCTAGAACCCCAACCCGTGAGTGAAACCGCCATGGATAGAGCTTCCCTGTAGCAGGTCTGATTCGACCTCCCTAAAACCGAGTTCTGATGGTCTAGAACTAATCTAGATACTGAGAGGGTCCCAATTACACAAACCCGCGACCCTAGATCACTGATTTAAACCCCCAAACCGTGAGTTGCAGTCACGGGTTTGACACCCAACACCCCTGAAATCGTGACCAAACTGAGATATGATGACGGGGAATGAAATGCCATGACCTGTAGGTCACAGCGCAACAAACCCCGTGAGGTTTGGACCAAAAATGGACGCCCTAGAACCAGTTGCAGGTCTGCGCAATAATGGAGTGGACCGAGCTCCACCCGTAGACTCGAGGCACCAAACCGATGCCAAAATGTTGGCTTCACTTCCAGAGACCGGTTGGGATCAAAACAGGTTGAAAAACGTGCTTGAAATAGCACGAAATTGGAAGAAGAAATCTGCAGAAACTAGGGCAACCGAGGGTAATTTGATGAAGAAGACGACCGAGTTGACTCGCTGCCTTGAGCCGAGTCAACCGGGCCAACTCGGACACGTGTTGAGCGAAGAGGGATGCCACCGAATTAATTGGAACGGCACCGTTTGGCTAACTGATGTGTTTTAAAAAATTAAATTCGGACCGTTTGGCAACACGGTTAATAAATTCGAAAATTTGGGAATTTGGTTTGGGCATAACCTGAATATGGATAAGAGAGAAATTGGGGTTAACAGGGATATGCTATCCCGGTTTTCTGAGGGACCCTGAACCGGTTGGCTTCTTTGAATTCTGGACCGGCTCAACTGATGAACCCTTGAACCCTTGGGTTTGAACCCCTAAATTCTGAAATTATATTTTGAACCCAAATGATTTCTGAAATTACGGATCAACCCCCAACATTTCTGAAAATTACACAGTGGCCCAGACTTTGGAAAATTTCTTCATTTAAGCCCTCAATAAATTAATTAAATAATAAAATAATTATTTAATTATTTTATTAAATAGGTAAAATTACAATTTTACCCCTGGACATTAAATATGTCAAACGGAGTCCAAATAAATTAAATAAATAGTGTATTTTCACTATTTCAAATATTCTGGACTCAATGGTACGGTCCGATTTTGGAAATACAGTCCCGAAAAATACAGACACGTAGGTGTAAATTACTGTATTGCCCCTGATGGCACCCAGACCCAAATAAAAATATCAGACAGTCTATTTTGACTATCTCGGGCATTCTGAACTCAACGGTGAGGTCCGTTTAATGAACTGAGGTCCCGAAAAATACAGACACGTAAAGTGTAAATGACCGAATTGCCCTTAATGATACCCAGGGCCGATTAAACATAACAGACAGTCCAATTTCACTATGTTAGGCGCTCTGGACCCAATGGCGAGGTCCATTTTATGAACTGACGTGCCGAAAAATATGACACATGAAATTACCAAATTACCCCTGATACCGTACGAGACCTAAACAAAGTCCGATTGGGACGAAACTGATAACGGTAGGAGCCCAGACACTGGTGAGACTGTATACTTGATTAAATGACGAATCGGGGTCAGAATTACACAAAACGTAAAATGACCAAAATACCCCTGAGCACTATAAGTGCAAAGTAGAGGTCGAATAAAGGTCAAACTGATCTGATAAATTATCATAGGGATAATTATGAACACTGAAGGGCTAAATAAGACTCCGAGACAGTCAACGCGTAAAACGAGAAATGACCAATGTGTCCCGACGATCTAAAGCAGATACCAAATGAAGTCCAAGGGACTTACAAATTTATACATGAGATATATGGGACGTTCTGAGGACCATGATAGGGTCCGGGGCAAAAATGACAAAATTACCATTTTGCCCTAAGACTAAATAAGTACCCAACTGATACCGATTAAAGTCTAAAAGACTTAAAACTTCATATATACGATATATGGGATATTCTGAGGACCATAACAGGGTCCGGGATAAGAATGGCAAAATTACCATTTTGCCCCTATGGTTAAAATGAGAACCTAACTGATACCGATTGGAGTCCAAAGGACGTAGAACTTTGTACTTAAGATATAAAGACTATTCCGAAGACCACGACAGGGTCCGGGACAAGAATGGTAAAACTACCATTTTGCCCCTAAGGTTGAATGAGTGCCTGACTGATAACAATTGAAGTCTAGATGACTTAGGATATAATCCTAATAACTGCTAAGCCTAATTAAAGAATGAAATAGCCTCGAGTGAGACCCAATGGAAGGGCGATAGGCTACTAGGCTATCTTAGGTAATCCGATAGATACCTAAGATGACGAATGAGACCTGAATGGATGAGTTCTGATCTGTCTGTGATTGATGATTATTATTCAGGATATACATGGAGATGCTTGACGTACCTGGAGGTTATCGGATTATTTATGCAAGGAAATAAGCGTAAAGTTTGTGAGTAACTTCTGACACTGTTTTTGATACTGTCCCTTGATTTACTGATCTGTTTTGAATGCAATTATTTAAGTGCAATTATTTAAATGTATGCCTTTCCGTACTATATCACTTATGACATGGTTTTAGTCTTTTTAAATAATTGACTATATTCCTGATCCCTGTGCTAGCATCCCGTACTGTTTTGCCCGTTTTGAACTGTTGAGATAAAATGGATATATTGAACCATTATTTCTGAAACGATTAAATAAACCATGTGATATAGGCAAAGAACAACATTTTGTTGTATCGTACCGCTTTGTATAATATACTGTCTGAATGATATATTGTTTAAATGTATGTACTTAATGTACGCCCTTTGTACCACATTCCACGTGATGTGCTTGTGTCCTTCGAATTAGGAATTCCGTTCAGTTCGGTTATGTGTTGTCCGTTAATGATATGTCTGCCTCGATTGATATGTTCCGTCCAGTTCTGACATGTTCCGTTTGTTAATGATGTTAAGTCCGCCTTGATTGATATATGGTCCAGTTCCGTTATATTCCATCCGTTGATGATATGTCTTTGCTTTGACTAATGTTTTGTTCCGTTCGATTCCGTTATGTTCTGTTCATTGATAATGTGTCTGCCTTGATGGATATATGGTCCAGTTCCGTTGTGTATTGTCCGTTAATGATACGTCTGTCTTGATTGAAATATTGTTCAGTCCAGTTATGATTAGTTCCGACAGTGATGTGTCCCTGACTTGATTGTTATGTTGTTTCTACCCAGTTCCGTTATGTTGTGTCCTGTTCATGATTTGCCTGTGTCTTGATTAGTGTATTGTTTCCGTTTAGTTCCGTTATAATTTTATCCGTTCGCGATATGCCTTTGCTTGACTGATGTATTGTTTCCGTTCGATTCCGTTATATTCCGTTCGTTGATAATATGTCTGGCCTGATTGATAGATGGTCTAGTTCCGTTATGCTTCCGTCCTGTTATTGGTATGCCTTGTCTTGATTGATCTTGTTCAACTCCGCTATGTTCTAGCCATTGATAATATGCCCCTGTCTTGACTGACTTATTGTTCCCACTCAGTCCCGATTGTGATTCGTTCCGTTAATGAAAAGTCTGTGTCTTGACCGATATATTAGCATTAGTTATTGTTTTGACCGATTGGTTATGTCATGTTCCGATCCGTTTGTATTGTTTGTTCGATTCTGTTTTATTGTATTAGACTGCTTATGAAATGGATTTATAAAAATAGTTATTTTGAAATGACTAAATTATCCATGTGCCTTGGAAGCACAAAATTGGTTTTGAAACCCATGATAGGGAATCTGTGTTACTCACTGGGCTTATTTAAGCTCACCCCATTATTCTGACATTTTTCAGGAATTACCTCCATTGGATTAGAAGGTACTATGACATGACGTGAATAGGCCAAGTGGCATCTCAAGTAAGGATCTGACGGCACTGAATTGTAGAGACTGGTTTATTGTGGATTGAACCTGATTATTCCGGTGAGTGGTATGTTATGACTGACTTGACTGATATATACTAGATAGACATGGCTCATGGAACTAAATGGTACTCTAGAGATATTAGATATGTTCTGTTGTTATATGCTTGATTTTAGATATGCTCTGAGATTAGAATTGTTGACTGACTGGATTTAGTCTTGCTCTGTGATACATATTCTTATGATGGATAAGTGAGTTGCATTCCCATGACACAAAGAAAAAGTTTTAAATTCCGCTGCATCTGACCCTACAGTTGGAGTGCAATTCGTCGGAAAGTTCAGAATTTGCCTTTGGTTGGTCACGTCGCGACCGACTGGCAGTCACGTCCTCGACATCCGTGTAGGGTGGGGTTCGGGATGTGACACAACTCACCAACCCGTACATATATATGTATATACAAAACACCCACCGCCTCTGCTCTCTCTACCTTATCTCTCTCTCTCTTGCAGTCATCCTTGACTGCAGAGAACTGCCCCCTCACCTGTAGCCATCCACGTACCCTCCAATATACATATATACACATATATTACATATATACACCCACCACCTCACCAAGTCGGTTGGTGGGTTTCCCAAACACACACACACACAGTTATGCACACACACACTGATATTTGTTTGGTAGCTTCCCTTCCTTTTTCTCTTTATCTTAATTTATATACATAATACATTTACATTATACATATATATGAAATACATAGTTTTATACATGTCATTATAATCATATATATACGTATAACAATATTTTTAGTCACGTACACATACACTAATATTCCGTGAACTATGCATGTGTACGTACGTATGCATGCATGGGTTGCATGCATGCACACTTTTCGAGGTAAGGTTTCGAGTTGCTCGGGTGTTACCCGACACTGGCCATATTACTGATACTATTCTGTACATACAATAAAATAATTTAGAGCTCTAAATAGCCCATATTATACTATTCAATCAACTTGCCTCGGTATACGTGTCGTATCCCAGGTCGGGATATCACATGGCGAGACATGGGATACCTTCGTGATGAAGGTGTTCTAGAGGATGAAACCTCTTACTTTTGCTGGGCAGCTTGACCCATTGGCTGCAGAGGAGTGGCTGAGACAGATTACCAGGACCTTAGACTCACAAGGGATCACTACGCCATATTCGAGGATCCAATGTGCCACCTTCCAGCTTATGGATTTGGCCAGCCAGTGGTGGGAGGTAGCTGCTGACCGGATAGATAGGTTTGGTGAGGGATGGGATGCTTTTGTGACCATGTTCAATGACCACTACTTTCCAGAGACTACTAGGACCGGGTTTATGGAGGAGTTTGAGGCACTACTTCAGAGGGATATGACTGTGACTTAGTATGAGTCCTAATTCACTACGTTGGGGAGATTTGCCCCACACATTGTTAGAGAGGAACGTCTGAGAGTCTTTTATTTTGTCAAGGGGTTGAAGACCTCTATTAGAGAGAGACTGGCAGGCCATATTATAGAGACCTATGAGGAGGCAGTGATCAGGGCTACCAAGGTTGAGAGAGAGTTGGCCGACCTTAGAGGGATTGGAGAGTCCCAGACCCAAGGCAGGACGGCCACAACACAGATATCAGCACCTACCCAGCCTACTATGCCTGCCCTAACCCATACTAGTGGGAGACCATTGAAGAGATTTCGGACCAATACACCTTCCACATCGACATCACAGGGGCCTATTCAGTCCTTAGCCCCCCAGGCTACTATGTCTGTTGCTCCTCGAAAGGGGGCATCCTAGGGAACCATTACATGTTACCGGTGTAAACAACCTGGCCATAGAGTGGCCGATTGCCTGCACGGAGATCCCAGTCAGAGATATGGGACTGGACCGAGTCTGATGTCATTTCGACCTCAAGCATAGAGTTAGGGATGGGGAACTCCACAACTTTACTATGCCTGCAACCAGACAGGCCATGTTCGGGCCAACTGCCCTCAGGGACAGACTTCTCAAAGCTCGTAAGAGTCACATTACTATCAGCATACTCAAGTGCCCTTGTCACAGACACAGTTAGACAATAGACCTCTGACACCATATATCCAGCCTACACCCTTCGCACAGAGTGTTAGATCTACTGGACAGAGAGACGGAGGTAGGCAAGGCCAGACTACCCAGGGCCGTGTTTATGCAGTAGCTGCATCTGAGGCATTTGCTTTCGAGCCTCCCACGGTTCGAGGTACATTCCTTGTATTTAGTTCATGGACTAGTATACTGATAGATTTTAGTGCACCTCATACATTCATATCTACCCTGCTTACCATGACATTTAGATTACATACCTACACCTGCGTAATAGACAGAGTGAAATTAAGAGGTAGACTATGTGCTAGTTGTCTGTGAGACAAGCTATAAGCCTGATGTCCATAGAGTTAAATGTATGCCTAGTTACCTATGTAGCAGATTTTATGTTTATTTATGTATATGTATACTCTTAGGATAGATCTTATACTTGGGTGCTAATGTGGTAGGTTACGTGTTGGCCATTGAATGTTGCTTGTTTATTCTATGTGAGCATGCTAGTTTAGTACCTGTTACCGTACTGTGACTATGATTTCATAGACAGACTGATTGTTGTTGATGCATGTACCAAAATATGTTTAAATGTGTTCATATAATTATGTGTAACGATTGATGGGTATACGTGTTTGAAGTAGTGAAGAGTTTCACTAAGGACCCAAATTGTCATGAGACTTTAGTTAATATATTGACTAGAATGACGATGAGTTAGAATAACCTTAGAGGAATTTTAGGTTATTGAATTACATTGTAGTGCAGGTGATGTATTGATGACATTGTGATGGATTATTAAATAATTACATGGCTTGATTTGAGGTTAGAAGGATGATCATCACATGTGTGAGAGGTTTAGGGGTATCATCATGAGCATTAAGTATTTTATTGTGTTGAATTATTGAGGTGGGTCATGATACTTGAGTGGAATTGAAAGACTGGCATAGATGAGCCAACATGTTTGAGGATTTCATTATGCGTTGTGCCATGTGGAGTGGGTAGTAACAAATGAGATCAGAGCCAGACCCTAGCAGGGGGTGTGGAGATGTCTGCAAGCCACTGCACACCCACCGATGAGGTTGAGCCTACGAGGGAAAGGGTAATGGGAGAGGGTAATGCATTCCACATCCCCTGGCTGAGGGAGAAGTGAATAGCCCATAGGTAAGGCTGCACGTCTCTATGTTACAATGCATTTTGTATTGATCTTTCTAGATTTTGTTGAAAAGGTATATTTTTAAATTTCGGGACAAAATTTCTTTAAGGGCGGAAGGATGTAGAGACCTGGAAAATTGATGATAAATTTTCATTTTGCTAATAGGACTATAGTACCTTGAACCGGGGCATAGCGCGTAGATCGAGGTAAACCCGATCGAGTAGTGCAATGCCAGTGGTAACCCGAGCTATTAGGACTCTATGTTGGGATATTTTATAGACTGAATGATTTAGAGTGTGAACGATTCATTTTATACAGTCAGTATGGGCGACGCCCGAGCAACCCAGGACCATGCCTCGTGATACGTGCACACATGCATTACCATGCATGCATATGTACATGTATAAGTATAGGCCGTGAAATATGAGTGTATGTGTATGCCATTAGAAGTAGATACAGGTATATGGATATAGATGGAAGTGTATATAATGTATAAATATATGTATATGTATAAATAAATATGTGTATTAGGTGAGGTGTCATGTACATGTATATATTTTGAAATGAGAAAGAAAGGGAAAATGGAAGGGCTGCTATGCAGCATGTGGGGTCATGTGAGTGTATGGCTGTGTGTGAAACCAGTGTGTGTATGCTGATGTGTGTGTTTTAAATACAATATATATATATATATATATATAGGTTACGTGTGAGTGTGGGGGTGCAAACCTGAAGGAGTGTGTGAGTGTATAAAGCAGGTGGAGGTTGAGTGTGTGCAAGCCTGAGTATAAAGAGAGAAAAATCAAAAGAGAGAGAGAGAGAGAGGGCAGTTGTGCGTGCTGTGTATTCGTATACATGTGTGTTTGAGTTAAAGAGAAAAACAGAGAGAAGAGAACCATTGGAAGACTAGGTTAGATGCATAGAGGCATTGGGGGAATACAGGAACTAGAACAAAAGAGGGAAGAAGAAACAATAAAGAGAAAAATCAAAAAAGCTATTTCAAGCATAGCTTCTATTTAAATTTTTAAAAGCATGATGTTTAGTTTTAAATAGTAGGGCCATACTGAACAAACAAAATGGTTTAGGTTGCAACTTGAATTGAGTAAAACGGTTGAAAGATGAGGGAGAAAACCCTAGTTGCAGGTCTAGGGTGATAACACAAGTCTTTGATATTTCATGCACGAAACTCTATAAAATTTAGTTAGAAGTAACCCTACCAAGTACAGAAATCATGTGGAGGAGATTTAGATTAGAAATAGTGATGAAATCACTATAAAACGGGATCGCCTGAAAATCGTTTCTCTTGGCCGGAGTAACTGTTGTTGCTTGTTTCGAGATGTTGGGTTGGCTGAAATGAAAAATTGAGGCTAGGTATATAAAGCTTATGAAAAATGGAAGAAAAATGGAATTTTAAAAGTAAAGAAACTGATCGAAAATGGGTTGCTATCCCCGATGAAGGCGACGGAACCCTACTGTCATAACGCCAAATTGTCGAGGAGGGGGATGATGAACAGTGGTCTTGGGACGACGTCGTTTGGTGCTTAATAGGGGCGAAGCTGCATCGTTTTGAAGAAAGGTTTTAAATTTAAAAACCTAGATTAGGCCTGTTTGGTTGGGGGGGATATAAAATAGAAATTGGGGATAAGGGGACTAGAGGGGATATCCTATCCACGGGTTGAGGTTGGTCACTGTTTGGTTGAGAAAAAAATTGAAAAAAAAATAGCACAGGGGCGCAGCCCTTACGACTTGAACCGAGGATCAGTGGGATGGAAAGGGCACATGTAACCAATTGGGACAGGTACCACCCGTGCCCTTTTGTTGCATAAATATATATATATATATATTATATGGTAACTTCATTTAATTAATTTAATTAAATTAAATATCACGAAATGGTCCGGAGTCCAAATGGGACAAGCCATTAGTGTATTTTAACTATCTCAACCATTCTAAATCCAACAGTGAGGTCCGTGTTGCGAGGCGAGGCCCCAAAAAATAAAATACCCGTAGGAACATTAAGAATTACCAAAATGCCCCTGAGTTAAAAAAACAGTCGAACGAACTCCGATTAAAGTAAACAAATAGTGGATTTTTATTAGTTCGAGCATTCCGAACTCAACCGTGGAGTTTGATTTGAGAAAAGAGGTCTCGGGATGTAAGAACCCGTAAAAGTGAAGAATGATCAGTTTTTTCCTTTTCAGTACAAATGCCCAAATTGAATTCTGCGAAAGCCTAAACCGACTTTCTTCGACGCTCCGGACTCAATGGTAGAGTCTATTTTAGAAAAATAAAAACTCATGAAATAAAAGCATAAAATTTGATGAATAGCATAATTCAAGTAGTAATAGACTGAGTTATATTTCATGCTTTTAGGAACACTGAAGGGAAAGGAAAAGGCGGCCTAACCTTCTACATTCTCACTGTTTAGTTCGGCTACACCGCGAGCACGGTTTCTTAGGGTTGAGACCAACCCATCAGGTATGATATTTTGCTAAGTAAGAAATAGAATTAAGTTTAGGAATGGTTTCCATGATTCGTATATTTATGCGATTGTTTATGTGTTTATGTGTTCCTTGTTGTTTCCTTAGGAGTTTGGTTAAGTGATGAACATGAACCATGATTATATGTATGTTCCATGTGTTGGCACAGTATGTGATTTATATTCTTCGAGAATTGTTAAGATTGTGAATATGTAACTAGAGTATGTGTTTAAATGGAATGTGTATGACATACACACATGAGGAATGGATTTTTGAATAATGCAATGTTTAAAGCATGCTTCCTGTGTGGATAAAAATGTTTTAGTGAGACTGCATTATTGCATGGTGGAATCAAGGCATATTGGCATGGTGCGATTATTGAAAGCATAGTATGGGTTGAGCACGTGGTGCTATGCATTATGAGAGTGTAGATCCTGTGGTGAAAGACCCAAAATTGGCCATTTCATTGGTGCCCAGAATCCAACGGATGTGTTCCGTGAATGGGAGTTGGTACTCAAGGTCCATCGAATGTGTTCCGAAAATGAGACATGGGTGTGGCATAGAGTTGCATGGCTGTGTCACGCATATCTTCATAATGTCACATTAAGGAATTCATGGATGTGGTGTAGAGTTTGTATGAATGCATTATAAATGTTGTCAATATGTGGTATGAATGAATTGGATGACATGTAGATATAACTGTACACTTGCACATGCCACGCCTTAATTTTTTTCCTTGCATTAGCATTGTATTATACCAGCAGTTGAGCTAACCTATTCGTGGGATACCATATTTCAAATGACGCCCCTGCTACATGAGACTCGATGAGGTCTTAACGAAAAAAAGGACTTGGAACAACATTTGACCCTTGGGGCATATTTTGTGATGTAAAGGTTTAAGTCCAAATGACATGAACTATATGTTTATCGAATGTACTTTATGTGTTTATATGAAGGAGAATGAAGGCATGTTTAATTGAATTCATTTAAATTGTCTTTAGTTTCCTTTTCCTTATTTCATTTTCGCTCACGCCTCGGGTTCGTGGAAATTCAGGGCGTGACACTGCCACCATGCCACTAAGGCACGTGTGGCCATATCTTCACCTAAATAATATATATTATTATTATAGTTAATTAATTAAATAAATTTTAGTTAATTATTAAGATAATTCTCGATGTTTGAATTAAGTAAATGAATAGTGTTTTCTTTATGTTTTGGGCATTATAAAGCCATTGGAAGGATCCATTTCATGAGAAAGGGTCCCAAAAAATAAAGACCCGTAAGGGTGCCAAATTACCATATTGCCCCTAGTGATGCCCAAACCTAAATTGAAATTCATAAAAGCCTAAAACTATTCTGTTTGGCATTCTAGACTCAATGATGGAGTTTATTTTCCCAAATAAGATACCTGTGATATGGATATGCATGAATTGACTAAATTTAGGGCGATAGGCCATATGTAGTATTGAGTTAAGATGTGTCTATTGAATTATAGGAACTTCGAAAGGAAAACGGAAAGTGACTGAATTATTGAGATAGAACAACACGGTATTAAAGGTAAGTAAATCTCAGAACTCTTACATGTAATTGTTCCTAGCCATGTTATTTCTTTTATTGCCAAGATTGTACTCTGATACATACCCAATGTTATTGATTCCACAATTTGATGTTTATTCTATCTTAAGGAAATTATTGAGAGTTGAATGTTATATCTTGTAAGTAAATCTCGACACTTTGATATGCGATATTTCTTAGCCATGTCAATATTATTCTTGATATTGCCCAAGTTGTACTCTTATACCTATTTGACCTAAATGATCCCACAAACTGATGATTGTTCTATCTTATGAAAATATGTACTTGATATCTATTGGTTTACAGTTTGATGATTATTCTATATTGAAGAATCAATGAGAATTGAATTGTTATAGCTAGACTATAGACTTGATGTTTACGACTAGATGATTATTCTATATTGTCAGAATTATTGAGAGTTGAATTACTGTAACTAGACTATGGACTTGATTGTTTACAATTAGATGATTGTTCTATATTATGAGAATTATTGAGAGTTGAATTACTATAGCTAGACAATGGACTTGATTTTATAGAGAAAGAAAGGAAACGGTTTAAGAGGTAAGTAATATCCTATCTCTACATGTGATACTTCTAGCCATGTCATTAGTTTTTCATATATTCGTGATTAATTGTACACTTTGTGCCATACCTTGAAAGGCCAATAAATATGTTCTCGCTACTAAGAAAGATGATATTCCACATATATATACATTTTTCATGGAATTATGATAGTCATGATATGTTATGAGTACCCTAGAGTTGTGCTCAGTCACAACGTCGATCCGATACTTTTACAGTATGGGCTGGTTACTGATATGCTACTAGACCTATAGGTCAAAGTCCATGAGGCTATTCACTGGTTAGGCTGAGGCTGGACTCGTTCGCAGGGCATTGTCAGACTAGTAAACCCCTGCCCTTGGAACCTAGGTGTGGAAACATGTGACAGTGTCCATGAATGGACATATGGCGTTGTATACACAAGGAAAGGAAAATGATATGATAGGCCCTAATAGTAATATGCATCAAAAATTTTATTGATATCACATCGATTGTTGAACTCATAGAATGATCATATTTTTCTATGAATAATCATATATTTTGAAAGCTTATCCATTGGTTTACGATTAATTGGTTACCTATTGATTATGGCAATATAGCTATTGTTGTGACAGACCCCTATTGATGATTCATATACCTTGTGCCATTTATTCACTTGGTTATTGTGATTCTCTATTATCCTGATTGGCGATTATGGCATCCTATTTCTTGACTGACTATTATGTTTCATATTCTTATTATCTTGGATTATGTTCCTTTAATGTTGAGGCTGACCCATGGCAGAGTGAAAAGAATTTACTTACTGGGTTTTGTTAGCTCATTCAGACTTAGTTATTATTTCAGGAAAGGACGCTACGAGACAGAAATAAGAGCTTGATATATGTAGAACCATATTATGTTTAAATAAAGACTTTCGCCGATTTACTGTTAAGTTTTATACATTACACATTATTGTCATTGATAGAAGAAAAGAAAAAGTAGGGATGGCCACAAGGTTGTCCCCGCGATTTGAAATCTACATTGGGTGGGTTTTGGGTCGTGACACAATTTGCTGGAAAGGTGTTTGGGAAGTTCTGTAAAGACCTACAAATCAACTATCACTTCTCCTCACCAGGGCATCCCCGAGCTAATGGGCAAGCCGAGGTCACCAACCGCACAATTCTTACTGCCATTAAAAAGAGGTTGGAAGAGGCCAAATAAAGATAGGTTGAGGAACTCCCCGGAGTACTCTGGGCCTATCGGACCACTAAAATAACACCAATTGCAAAGACACCGTTCTCACTTGCCTACGGTACCGAGGCAGTCATTCCTGCTGAAATTGGCATGCCAACCCTTAAGATGGATGGCTTTAACCTGAAGACCAACAATCACCAGCTTGTAGAGAATCTAGATCTACTTTAAGAGAGACGCCAGCAAGCCAGGATTAGGACTGAAGCATACCAGCAAAGAATGGCTAAGAGCTTTAGCCAAGGGTTAAGACCTGTCAATTTCCTAAATTGGAGACCTCATCTTAAGAAGGGTGTTCCCAAATACAAAATATCCCACCATGGGAAAGCTCTCCTCTAATTGGGAAGGGCCTTATAAAATAACCAAGATCGTCAGGCCCATGACTTATTGATTGGAGGATGTAACTGGGAAGCCTGTACCCAAGCCCTGGAACGTAGAGCACTTGTGAAAATATTATCAATAAAGAATTATTCCTTTTTTTATTCACTTCTAAGTGTTCTCACCTAATATATAGACCCCTAAAAGTCTTGTAGGCATTACAAGTGTTATAGGTCTGGTCCATCTCAATGCACAGACCCCTAAAAGCCTTATAGCCATTACAAGTGCTATAAGTCTAGTCCATTTCATTCAATGAACAAACCCTTAAAAGCCTTGTATCATTTACAAGTGCTACAGGTCTGGTCCATTTCACTTAATGTACGGACCCCTAAAAGCCTTGTATCCTTTACAAATGCTACAGGTCTGGTGCATTTTGTTCGATGAACAATTCGAGAAAAGTCTGAAGATTGGATCTTGGTTTAATTACAAGTGTTTCAAGTCTAAAGATTGGATCTTGATTTAATTACAAATGTTTCAAATCTGAAGATTGGATCTTAATTTAATTACAACTTAATTTAATTACAAGTATTTCAGGTTTGAAAGTTGGATCTTGATTTAATTACAAGTGTTTTAGGTCTGAAAGTAGGAGCTTGATTTAATTACAAGTGATCCCGGTCTGAATTCAATAACAAGTGGGGCTTGATTACAAGTATTAAGATCGGTATATTCTGATCCATTTTCAACCTCGGAAGGTTATCCTATGAATGCTTTAGGGATTGGGGATTAACATTTGCTACTAGTCTAGACGGTAATAGGAATTGATTTCTCAAACATAAGGAAAATACAAGTGAATGAGATAAAAAGACTTTTTATAAATATACCCAGAGGGTAGGAAATTACAAAGCCCAGAGCAAATAAAAAAATAGTAATAATATACAATACAATAGCCTAAACTAAGGGTCTTCTACAAGAGGGGCTTTTCTCATGGCTTTGGCAGGCTCCGCTCGAACAATTTCTAAGGGACTTCCCGCAGGATCATCCAAAGAGACCTCGTCCACTCCAGAAAGGTCGACATCAGGATAGAGCTTCTGGATCTTCTTCCAAAATATCTCATATCTATGATCTGCGAACTCACTGCTCAACCTCTGCACCTCTTTTCTCAGCTCTCTCTCTCTGTCTCTTCTTTTGCCGCTTGAACACTAGAGGCCATGTTTAGAGTGGCAGCAGTCGCGGCTTCATCCTTATCTTTCTTTAAGCTCTCTTGCTCGAAAGCTAAGGTATTCTTTTGAGACTCCAAGATGGCCATGTTATTCAAAGCTTCTTTATATTTCTCTTCGAAAGAGAAAGATGTAGAGCGAGCCGTACCGAGCTGGAGTCGGGCCTCGTCCAGCTCAGCCTGAAGCTTGTCCTCCTACTCCGACTCTTCGGGGCCATCTAGTATTGTATCCATGGCATGAACAGCCTGTTAAAAATAAAAATTAAGTCAGTCAGAGCGAAAGTTAAGTACAAAAAAAGAGCTGACTAAGTAGAGAAACCTTACCCTTATATGCGACACCAGAAGGTCTCTCGTTATTTTTCGGGGCTTCAGGCCTTTAAAGTGATCCGTTATGGAAACCGATGCCTCCTCATAGGCCTTCTTAGTCGCTGCCTCCCTGGTCTCAACCGAGGTAACCCCGGGAGGTATCGTGCTCAGTCTTCCCTTTCCATAGGATGCTAAGCGCGCGAAGGGGCTGGGGAAAGCAGCAGCTCTCGACGAGCGACTGGCAAGGCCAGTTTTTTGGAGACCGTGCACTCCGTGGAACTAGAAGCTCCCATTTTGGTCCTCTTATTATTTTGGGGAGAAGCTAGAGCGATAGAGCTAAACCCCCCTGGTCTTCTTGGTTTCGGGTTTCCAGCTCGTCAAGAGCGTCTTCTTCAGCATAACTAACTTATCCTTGGCTAGTATGGCGTCCATTAAATTTTGAAGAGTAGCCATATGGTTGTGAGGATGGTCTTGTGGGTGTAGAAGTATTTTGTACCTTTCCTGAAGCTCTAGAGTGAAGGTTGACCTTTTCCAAGCCTTCTTGTCTACAACAAAAAAAATTTAAAAAAAAACAGAAAGAAAAAGTTAGTCAAAGTTGTAGTAAAGGTATAGTACTTATGGAAATGAAAGTTCTGAAAGCTCACCCTTGAAGCCGGTGTGCCAATAAAAGAAGCTTGTTCGATCCTCGAAGTTATCATTTTCCCAGCCTCCATTAACGAAAAAGTACCACTTCTTCCATGTCTTGTTGAAAGTGGGTACCGAACTCAATGGCTTGAACCTCTTATCAAAGGACATATAATACATTCCCTCTGATTTAAGGAATTTCATGTCTATATTACTTGGCATGAGGTCTAGCTCTACCTTTACATTGTTTTGATGACCTAAAACTAAGAAGGTCATGAGGTCATTAGCTACCTCCAGCTATTAATATTTAGCTCGGTAGGACAGATCTTAAACCAACTAAAGAATTCGTTCACAAGGGGATGAAAAGGGAAACATACAATGACCTCAAACCACTCGAGGTAAGTGCAGATTTCACCCCTTTCTATGTCCGACGGGTAGTCTATTGGCCTTAGGATCCTATAGGACACAGTTCTGAGGGAAGTTAATATTTTTTCTAAGGGCATCTAACATGCCCTCAGTCATGGCACTCTTTCCCTCCTCTCTTCTGTGAAGCCGGCTCGACGTGCCGGCCTCCTTGTCCCTAGATTCGAGGTGCACCTCGAGAAGAAGCACCCCCGAACTATCACTAGAGGCACTGCCTATTTCCTCAATAGGAAGTGCCTCCTGACTTCCTATCTCTACGATTCCCCTATCTCCCTCCCCATTACTAGAGTAAGCGTCAAAAGATGACATTTTCTAGAAAAATGAATAAGAACAAATATTAAAATAAGGAGAAGCAATAGAAAAATAACAATGAAAAATAAACAAAAGTGACGAGGGTTGCCACTCACTAATAGAAGAATGGTGCTTGAGTGTCGGAAAGATCCTCTAGTACACCGAAAAATTGCTTAAAACTCTTCTCTGCTTTAAGCTTAACTTAAGAAATATGGAGGATTCGTAAAAGAATCCTATGGAGGGGTCTTGTCTATTTATAAGGCCAAGGATGACATTTATGCCCCGAGATCCCAACTAAGAGTTGGATAATGATGGCCTCGATTATCCAATCGGTGGCTTAATTAATGATGAGGCCATAATTGTCCCATCAACAGCTGTTTTCTCAGAATGCGAAATGGCGCATTAATGAGATTGCGCATGACCCTTTAGAAACCCTAACCTTAGCTTTGTGTAGGTCCCACAAAACTAGGGCTCGGGAGGGGGGCGGATATCTTCAAATACCTACTTTTACAACTCTGAATCCTAATCAACTTAGGAAATCTATAGCCTATAAATAAAGCCCTAAGGTGCACTTTTAAATTACGCTCAATTAATTCCTTTCAATTATTGTCTTTTTATTTTACTGACTTTATCTTCGAAACGGCTACCATCGGAGCCTACTCGGTGGTCTTTTGATTTTAAGTCTTTGATAGGTGACGAAGAACAGAAGCCCAACTAATAAGAAAAGTGCAACATCGGTCTTTGTCCCAAAAAAGATAAATGTATCTGTCAAAAAATTCTCTGTTCAAAAAACATTGTGAAATTTCTTTCAGATTGTGTTTTATGGGTTTATTTATTATTTCTTAACTATAAATAAATTATCATATGAAACTAAATTGATAAAAAAAAACAAAAACAAAAAACAAAAAACAAAATGACATCCAATTCAAAACAATTGGATGTATAATTATCAAATTCAATTCATTTAGAGTAGATTGTAGTTTTAATTTGAAGGCATCCCAAAAATACTAACTAATAAAAATTCTCTATTGAGTAATAATTTGAACATGTGGTAAAGTGACTGTATCTTGCTCTAGAAAAATCAAAACTCCATTTTTGTTATTGAAAAATAAACTCACAGAGCTTTCTAGAGATATAAGATTTGCAGGCTAATTCATTGGGAGAAAATTGTAGTTTTAATTTGAAAACAACCCAAAAATACTATTTTTTTAAAAAAAAATTCTTTGTTTAGTTACAACTTGAATATGTTATGGTAAAATAGTCATATATTGCTCTAGAAAAATCAAAATTGAGCTCTGTTTTTTGTTTTTGTTGAAAAGTAGATTCATAGACCTTTCTAGTGATATATTATTTGTAGTCTAATTCATTTCGAGTAGGTTACAGTTTTAATTTGAAGACAACCCAAAAAATAGAAATCAACAAAAATTCTCTGCTAGTGTGACAACTTGAATATGTTGTGGTAAAATGGTTATATCTTGCTCTAGAAAAATTAAAATTGGGCTCTATTTTTTTCTATTAAAAAGTAGACTCATAAAGCTTTCTAGTAATATAAGATTTGAATACTAATTCATTTGGAGCAAATTGAAATTTTAATTTGAATACAGTCCATAAATATTAATTAACAAAAATTCTCTATTTAGTCACAGCTTGAACATGCTGCAATAAAATAGTCATATCTTGCTCTAAAAAATCAAAATTGAGATCTGTTTTTTTTTTTTTTTTTGTTGAAAAATAGACTTATAAACCTTTCTAGTGATATAATATTGATAGGCTAATTCATATGGAGAAGATTGTAGTTTTAATTTGAAGATAACAAAAAAATACTAACTAACAAAAATTCTCTATTGTGTGATAACTTGAACATGTTAAGGTAAAATGACCATATCTTGTTTTTGAAAAATAAAAACCGAGCTTTATTTTTATTTATTTTTAAAAAATAGACTCATAGAGCTTTTTTGCGATATAAGATTTGCATGCTAATTCATTAGGAGCTGATTGCAGTTTTAATTTGAAGACAACCTAAAAATATTGATTAACAAATATTCTATGTTGAGTGACAACCTAAGCATGCTTTGGTAAAATGGTCATATCTTACTCTAGAAAACTTGAAACCGAGGTCCATTTTTTTTTTTTTTTTGGTTGGAAAGTAGACTCATAAACATTTCTAGTGATATAAGATTTGTTTGCTAATTCATTGGGAGCTTATTGTAGTTTTAGTTCAAAGACAACCCAAAAATACTGACTAATAGATTTGTTTCTAGAAAAAATGGTCCGATTTAACAAGCCATTTGTTAGAGCATAAGGACACTTTGATTTGCTAGCTGATGTTAGTTCATTATATTAATTATTCTTAGGGAAGATTAAAAGGGAGTTTCACTTGACATCATGCACGGGCCAGATAGCTTAGTAATATTTTTTTTTGTTTTAAGGAATTTATCAAATTTCTCTATCCAAGGTCTACGTTTAGTGGATAGAGAACTTTTTACAAAAAATTTTTTAAAAAAAAACACGATTTTTTTGGAACAAATTTCTCATGCAATATGGATCTTTTTTGATAAATCTTGATTTTTAGAGTTTAAATATATAATTTTTATGAAAATAGACTTATATATTATAAGTTATTTAATTTAGAAGTTTCAAAAATAAAAAGTGATGACATGACAAGTTGGGTGCATGTTTGGTGGAAAGAAGCTTTGTGTTTTTATAAGTGAGAAAGTAGGGGTAATGTTGTTATTAAGAATAAAATAATGGTGCCACCTTATCACTATAGAACTCGGGACCACACAATTTTAAAACTCAAGGAATTTTTGGGTTAAAATATTTATCCCTCAATCTTAGCTTATAGGGACTTATTTTGAGGGACATTCTACTAATTAACTCTAATTTTTTTTTATTATTTGAAATAAATACATTAAATAAGAATAATGTCATTACTAATATCAGTCATAGTTATCAGAATAGAACCGGACAAGTGATTCATTAGTTTATATTTAATTTATAGTTTGATCGACGATGATGATGATGACGACGATTATAATGATGATGATGAATTTCATTATTATCATTATCTTAAATAAATACATTAAATAAGAATAATATCATTACTAGTACAAGTCATAGTTATTAGAATCAAACCAGATAATGAATTGGTGAAGAGGTTGGTTCGCGATCCATTAGTTTAATCAGAGTTATAATTAGTACATGTTAAAATATTAAAAATATATTATATTAAGGCATCTTTAGCAATCAACTAAACCAAAACTCAAACTTAAATTTAAGTCAAAGCTCCCCAAAATTCATCTCCAATAGTAAACTCAAGCCCATACCAAATCTATTTTACACAAACTCAAGTGCAAATTGGTGCAATACTATTTACAGACTCAAATCACTGTTCAACGCAAACTCAAACCCAAATTAATTCAATAAATATGTGTACCAATATTTGCAAAAACACATGTGCCATATATCACTACTCCATATGAGAATTCCACACTCCATCTTTTCACTTTTTTATAAATAGAAAATTAAGTGATGTCAGCTATTACAGTAAATGATGTCACCATGCTACTAAGTTTACAATAAAGCAAGAATAATCTAGAAACCCTATCATAATGCACAGGTTTTCAATTGATACGCAGGTGGGCTTTATTGTTGGTTCATATTAGTCTGATTTGGCCTAATTACAAAATAAATATTCAAATAAAATCTGGTTTAATCCATTAAACCGATCGGACCTATTCAGTTACAATAACTATGGACTGTGCTATCAACTAAGGGTGCACATTGGTTGGGTTGGGTCGAGTTAGAGCAGAACTAGAACCAACCCAATTTTAGACGGCTCTAAAAAGAGAAAACTAGAATTGGAACCGCAAATCAACTAGACTCGACCGGAATATTTTTGGGTTGGGTCACATTGGACCATTTTTTTTTGAAAGGAAGATATGAAAAATATATATACATGTAGTAAATAGTTGTAGGAAGGCCATTTTTAACGTTCTTTTATAAGAGCTCACTCGTTGAAGCTTCTGCCACTTTTCCCAGGTTCCCACCTGCTCTCCTAACTGATGCAATAGATTTCAGTGTTGAATTGGATATGGAATAATAGAGTTTGGGTGGAAAGTAATGGAGGCTGCATTATGAGTGAGAAGCATACCCTAAAAGAAAGAAAAAAAATGCATCATCTCTGTGTGCTATGCCTACGATAATCGTAAGTAAATAAATGGCGATGTTTGTATATATATATATATATATATTGATGTTACTTTTTTTTGGTTTGAAGGCTTCTCCTCCCGAACTACCTGTCAAGAACTTAAGGTCAAAGGGTCACCGGGAAGGTTATGGTGGTAGTCACTCCGATGATAAAGTCAGTAGAGAAATAAAGACAGTAATCCAAGAGAAAATTTGAACATGAATCGAAAGCATACCTTACTGCTTTGTTTATAGGATGTAGATCTCCCAAGTTAAGTAAGATTATGAGCCATGAAAGTAGGGATTTGAAGATATCCATAAATAGTAGATTCCATATTGGATTTTCTTTCTTTATTACAAGGTCGGTAGCCTATGGTAGGTGATCAGTTTGGAACCCCTTACCTCTGAACCCTTTGTGTCTGGTCAGTTGGATGAACTAACTATCTCATGGTCTATACACTTAAGAGCTCCTTATAAATATGTTTCATGTTCTAAATATGGTAGTTAAGTTGTGGTATATCAGTTACTCCCCCCTTGAGCCTCAGTTCTGTGGCACTTATCCAGAGTTGAGGTTAGGATTTCTAAGATCTTACATACATACCATTCATAAATACGTCATTTCGTATTTCGAAGAGACAGTCGTTGATGTGACATTTATTATATCAACTGCCAGTTGGAGATATGAGGCCATCATTACCCTTACTATCACGGCAGTTCAGAAGTGGTGCCCCCAATATGGGTGTCTGTTGGGATTCTTTAAAAGGGGGCAACACACCACTATTCCCCCTTTTAAGACTTTGAAATTTTGGCACTAAAACATTCAACAGCAAGAGTAATTTTTGAGGCGATTTTCGGTGTGCCAGAGGAACTCCTCCGATCAAGACTTTAGTCAAGTTTGGTTCCAAGTTTACTCTTTTTTTATTTGTTTTCATTGTCTTTTTTTTTTTTAACTATTTCTTCCTAAAAAATGTCGGCCCTTGATGCTCAGTCGAGTATTGGCCATGAAAACGTAGAACCATTGGAGGTTAAAGATCGAGTAGAGTTGCTTCTTATAGTTAACAACTCATCAGAGAATCTAGAAAATAGACCTGCTGGTAGTCTGGCCTCCAATTCTAGAGTTGAGATAGTGGAAGCCCATTTAAAGCCTAGGAACAGAGGTGTGGAGACCTCTGGTAAGACTCGTAAAAGGGATGAGGGTGAGAGTACTATCACTCATAGCATGATAGATGCTGTGAAGGTCACCTTTGACTTCCTTAACAATGTGTTCTGTAGGGTACCCAAACCTATAGGTCGCCCCTCTGACGTCCAACACAGTGAGATCTGTGCTTATCTCGAGTGGTTCGAGATTATAGTACGGTTTCCTGTTCATCGTACCATTAGAGAGGTCTTTAGATGGTTTAATATGTGCTCAATTGACCTGAACATTAACAGTTGGAGACAATTGCTTGGTTTTATAATGTTAGGTCATCTGAATGATGTTAAGGTAGACATTCCACTGAACAGGAGTAATATGGATATGAAAGACATGAACCTGAGGTCGGAAGGCATGTTCTACATGTCTTTTGACAAGGGGTTCAACCCCTCTCTTCTGCACCCACTTCCAATAAAACCTGAGAGAAGTGGTATTTCTATGTGAAAGGAGGCTGGGAGTTCTGGGACTTCAAGAATTGGGCCACAATCTTTTCACAAAGAACTAGTGTTAAAGGTGAATCCATTTTCCCATTGTAACTTGCCTTTTTATTTTTTTTGTGTTTGGTACTAACGTATTTCTACTCTGTGTATTATGCAAACACGAAGGCTTGGTAGAGGTCTGTCACGCCCCAAATTTTCATAAACCCGAAGTGGATTTATTAACTAGAAAAATGAATAAATAAATTTAAAACATCCTTGAATTCTCAACAGAAAAATTCATTATTCCATACTCTAAGGTCATTAACCAACATTAAAAAAAAACTTGACAATCATTTGAACCCTTTCTGAAAACTTTGTTTAGGCCTTTATACCTTTTGTGATCAATTTCACCCAAACATATTTGGAGTCTCAAAGTGCAAATATTATTAAACAAAAGTACTCGTCGAGACAATCAGTTTAGACTTTTGAATCACTCAATTCAGATTTAAAATGAATTTATATGAAAATCAAAAATTGTGAAACAAATAATAATAAAAAAAATATTTCAGATGAACAGTAATTTGAGAAACTAGTAGCTAAAAGTGAACAATAACATTGAAAGTTACTGTTCAACTGGAGCAAAAATTCAACTTCAGAAAAAAATGTTGCGCCTAACCCTTTGATTCAAATCGATATTTCTCTCAATCTACAGATCCGAATGTAATAAAATCTATGCCAAAATCTTCCTAATTGAGTCTAGTTTCTATACCATTTTGAATCATTCAACAAGTCTATGTAGAACTCAAGTTATGATGAAAGCACTACCCATAGGTCAGATTTTTGCACACTTGAAGCAAAATCAATATAAACTTTCTCATTTTAAAAGCTTTCAAAGTCCATGATATATAAAAAGAAAGCTAAGAGATAGACCTCTCATGAAGTGGGCTGATCTGTAGAAATAATTTTATAGAATCGAAGTTAAGGCATGTTGTATACCATTTGACATTCCTTCTAATTCTTCAAGATATTTAACCCCAACTTTTTTTTGGCACTTTTGTCACTTATTCATGGGTATTTTACACACCTAATGGCCCCTTTTTAACTCAAAAATTTTTGACATGGTCTCCTTTCTTTTCTAAGAATTTTTCACCTAATACTTTACGACAATTCATATATACAAGGATATATACATTCCACCTTCACTCAATGGCCACAAATTCATAGAAATTAAACACACAACTATTGTTCTCAACATTTACATGTGATGCACATTAAACAAAACATCCTATTTGTCATTTGGGTTTAAACCCTTGCATTACAAAATGGCCCAAGGCCTATAGTTCATTATTCTTTAAATTTAACACAAGTTATTTGGGCTTATGCCCATACATACAAAAAATATGGCCCTTAGGCCAAATATGCTTCAAATTCTACTTTCTCCTCCGTGCTCTAATGACTTCGTCAAGTCTCAAGTACCGGGAGTCTCATCTGTAATATGTAATCCCATAAAGGGTAAGCACAACGGCTTGTATGACATAATGCTAATGTAAAGAACAAAGTTAAGCCGTGACATGTGTAAGTGTACATTTATAAGCTATAAACCCTCCAATCCCTCAATGTTATGCGATGACAATATGCATGAGACACACATGCAACTCTATATCACACCCACGTCTCGCTTCACGATTTTTCCCAGTTAAAATGCAAATACCAATTGTATGTCTCGCTTCACGGTCTGTCCCCATTGGAACGCGAGTACCAATGGCCAATTTTGGGTTTTTCACTACAAGATCTGCACCCTTATAATGCATTGCACCAAAGTGCTCAACTCACACCATGTTTCCAAGGATTCACAATATGCCAACATGCCTTGATTTTTCTAGGCAATTCGAATGAAGCATTTCATCAAACACATAGTGTATGCCTTAAATAATGCATTTTACTTAAAGCAAGCCATAAATTTTGAATCACAAAACTTTGTCTACAACAACCTAGCATGTAATCCAATAAATTGCATATATAAACATATTACATATTCACAACCTTACCAAATTCTCAAAGATTACAAAATACATAAAGTACCAACACATTAAATAAATCATAACTTTCTAACTACAAGACTTTGTTTACATGAACATAAGCTAGAATGCAATGAATTATACATATAGTCATATTACATGTTCATCCCTTCAACAAATTCTCAAAGAATACATAGGTACATAAGGTACCAACCCTAGGTTCTCAAAGTAACTATGAGCTAGGTGGTTCTTTAATAACAAATAACCATGTAAGTCATACAATTAACATATAAAAACACTCCTAAACTTATCCCTATTATTTACTTAGCAAAATATCATACCTAAAAGGGTTTTTCTCAACCCTAGGGAGTTTTGCTCGCTGTGCAGCCAAACTAATTGGTAAGAACGTAGCCCTTGATGTGGGGAACAACTTCCTAGAAGGAAGTCTAGTGAAAATCCAAGCCTAGAGATGAGTTTTCGAGGGTTGAAAGTTGAAAAACCCTAGGTTTTCTTCACCTTTTTCTCCATGCACGACCTAATGCTATATTCTCATACCAATTCTGAGAAATTTATGTCCCAAGTGTTGTATTTATACTCAAGGGCTAAGGGGGATAAAAAGACCCTTTTGCCCTTAATGAGTCCGGAATCCCGTTATATTACAACCTCGTTACATTATAACCATTAAACCCAAAAATTTTTCTCTCTCTAAAACCTCCCACTGTCCAAACTGTTTAAGCCTTTTTAAGTGCATGCATGGCATTAAGGGTGTTATTATGAACGAGGATAAGAAATAGGGACTCAAAACCACCCTAGATGTTATGACATGGAAATTTTTTTTTTTTTTTATTATTATTATTATTATTATTATGATTATCATTATTATTATTATTAAAAATTGATGAATGTATGTATGTGATGTGCATAATATATATATATATATATACATGGGTATATATATATATGTATATATTTATTAAATTGTTCAATGTGTGCATGTATATGGGTATGTGTATATGTATGTGTAGTATGTATGTGTATGTGGAATATTATATATATATATATATATACATGTATACATGTATGGATTGATATATGTGAAGGTGTATATAGATATGTGTATGTATGTATATACATGGCGGTGGGTGTGGGTGCATCAGACCATGAGTGTGTGTGTGTGTGTGAGAGGTGTCGGCTAAGTGTGTGTGTGTTTAGTGTGTGTGCCTAGTGTGTGATGAGTAATATATATATATATATATATATATGTAGACTTATGTAGGCAGCTTTGCATTTAATGCAAAACTGCATTTTGGGGGAGGCAAAGTGACTGAACAGAGGTGATGGAAGTCAGGAAAGAGGGGCTGTGGGAGAGAGACGTGTGAGAGTTGGATGTGTTGGGTATATGTGTAGTCTCGGTTGGGATGAAAGAAAGGATAGAAAAACTGAGAGCAATGGAGGAAGAGAATTCTGGAAGGGAGAAGAACTCTGTGAAGCTTGATTTAAGCTTGGAACCAGAATGTGGAAGAGGGCACGGCTAGAGAGAGAAACAACAGGAAAAACCGTGAGTGATCCTTTCTGTTTTGATTTTTTTTAAAGCATGAAACCTGATTTAATGTATATGATCTTAGAGAGCATGGTGTAGGGTTTATAATGCAAAAAGAATGAGATGAAATGGTTGAGAAACTAGGGAGAAAACCTAGGTTGCAGGTCACGGCCATGATAGGTGGGTGTTGTCATTTTATGTATAAAACCTTGTGTAAATAACCTAGAAATAATCCCTATAGGTGCAGAAACTCTTTAAGGTGAAAATGGGGATCGAACCATGAACAAACAGTCACAAAAATGAAGGGGAAAGGGTCGGCCGGAGTTTTGACCGAGGGTTTGACCCTCTATTTCGTGAAGATTGAGTGGCTTGGACCCAAAAATAACCCTAGATATGGAATCCTTGGGAGGAAATAAAGAAAATTGCATTTTAAAAACCTTGAAAAGTCACCGGAAAACAGTCGTCGGCGCCGAAGAAGGCGCCGGAAGCTCACCGGAAAGTCGGGGAAGAAGGGTGACTGTGCGGGGCGGGTTCCGGGTCCGGGTCGGGTCCGGTTCGGGAGGGGCTGAACTGCCCCTGCCACGTGTCGCGCTGATGTTTTAAATTAAAAAGGGATTGGGTCCGTTTGGTTACGAGTATAAGAAATTAAAAGAATTTAAATTGAAATAAGAACAGGGATATCCTATCCCTGTTCTGGATAAGTCCCTGTTTGGTTAACCTGATTGAGAATAGTAAATTTAATTAATTACAATTTGACCTTGAACCTTTTAGAAATTGAACCTTGACCCAGAACTTTCGGAAATTACAAACTGACCCCCCCAACTGTTGGAAATTACACTTTGACCCACCTGATTAAATTATTAATAAAATATTAATTTAATTAATTAATTAATTAATTAATTTAATTAATTAAATATTCAAAAATATCCCGGAGTCCAAATGGGACAAGTCATTAGTGTATTTTGACTATCTCGACCATTCTGAAACCAATGGTGAGATCCGTTTTACGAGACGGGGTCCCAAAAAATAAAAGACCTGTAGTAACCTTTAAAATTACCAAAATGCCCCTGAATTGAAATACAGTCAAACGAACTCCGAATTAGGTAAACAAATAGTGAAACTTTATTATCTCGAACATTCTGGACTCAACCGTGGGGTCCGATTTGTGAAAAGAGGTCACGAAATGTAAGGACCCGTGAAAAGTGCAAAATGACTGTTTTGCCCTTTTGAACTCCGGTGTCCGAATTGAGTTCTACGAGAACCTAAACTTATTTTCTTCAACGTCCTAGAACCAATGGTAGAGTTTAATTTAGCAGAATAGAAACCTATGAATTAAAGACATAAAATTTGATGAATAGCATAAATTCAAATGACAATAGACTGAGTTGTAATTTATGCTTTTAGGGACACTGACAGGACAGGAGAGGGCGATCTGATCTCCTGCATTTTCATTTGCCGGTTCAGTTACATATAGTGCACGATCTTCTAGGGTTGATACCAACCCATCAGCTATTGTAATACTCCGACACGAGAATGTTGGGTAATGAGACACGTTTTACGAGACAACAAGAGATTAGTGTAAAAGTTATACACTTAAGGAAATAATTAATTTTAAAGTAATTAATTATTATAATATGAGAATTTAAAGGGAGTATATAATAATAATAATAATAATAATAATAATAATAATAATAATAATAATAATAATAATAATAATAATAATAATAATAATAAGAATGGTGTAAATGAATATGTATATATATGTATATATATATATATATGAAATTATATATATAGATATGTGTATGAGGACATGCAATAGTCCAATGTGTACAAGTGTGTGTGAGTGACCATTGTGTATTAGTGTGTGTGAATTATGAGATATATATATATATATGTATATATATCTACATAAATACAAGTCAAACACCACACACACACACAACCAGCCCATGATAGCTCTACCCAACAGTAACAATTCAGACCCACTCATGAAGAAGCCTGAAATTGGCTAACCCAAATGGAGGGGCAATCAGAATTTGCCATGATTCATATCTCCATATACACATATGCATGGTGCTCTACACACACACACGGCCATAGAGAAAGAGAGAAAGAGTTCTGGGCATTCAGAAGAAGAGAAGGGAGGTCTCGGAGGAAGGAGGAAAGAGAGAGAGAGCCACTGTCAGAGGTAAAACACAAAAACCATCACTTTCTCTCTCTAGAAAATTTTCCTATGTATGAACTGTTTTAGCCTCTAGTTTTTGTATATATGATGTTTAAAGTATATAAACATGTATAAGCATGAAAATTTAGACCAAACAACAACTTAGAAACACAGCCGTACACAAGGCAGCCATTGGAGACCTTGCTTATAGCAGGTCTGATCCAATGGAAACCAAACCCAATTTGGTTTATAAATACTGAAAGTAGACCCCAGGAGCATCCCCAAAACGCATGACCCCGACCAAAACTGTAAAGAAACGACCATGAAAAAACGAGTTGCAGGTACGGGTTCCAAAACCCAAACCCAAAAACTCACCATTAAACCTACTTCTTTGAATAGGGATTTAAACCCCATGAGAAATGGAGCATGTCAGAACAAACCCCATCGATTTTGGCTCAAAAATGGGCATATACGACCGAGACACAGTTTGGATTATCCAGTCTAAAACCGAACATATGAAGAGGTTTTAAAGTCTAAAATGAATGCCAAGCTGGTCGTTTATACCTTAGAATCAAATTGGGACCAAAACAGAGGGATTTAGTTGAGTGAGAAGTCACGAAATAGAAGGAATGGAAAACGCAGAAACTAGGGCAACACGGGGGAAGAAATGAGGAAGAAGACAGTGAGTTGGCTCGGTCTGTTGAAATCTCCGTGGCAACTCGGACGCGTGGCAGCCTCTGGGCTTGCCACCGAATTAGTGGGACGACGTCGTTTAGGGCTTAGGTATATATATATATATATATATATATATATATATATATATATGTATATGGTTAAGTTTTAAAAGAAAATGGGGGGAATCTCGATCAGTGGGGTTCGAACCCCTGACCTCACGCACCCACACGCATTCCTTCCACTCGGCCACGCACTCGCGTGTGCCATATATGCGAACGAAATATATATAATATATATAAAATAAATCAGAAAAATAAAAGGTGCATTTTGCACCTAGTGGGACTCGATCTCGGGTTTATGGGGAGGGAGGTGACACGCTGGCCAGCGTGCCACCCTATTCAACCTGTCACTTATTCCCCTTTAAAAATATATATATACTACATTATAATTTAATTTAATTAAATGAAATTAATTAAATTAAATACTCCAAAATGGCCCGGTGTCCAAATGAGATGAGTTATATATGTATTCTTACTGTCTCAGGCCTTCTGAGTCCATTGGTGAGGTCTGTGACATGAAATGAGGTCCCGAAAAATTAAAGACCCCTAAAAATGTCAAAATGACCAAAATGCCCCTGCCCCATAAATAAGTCAAACGAGGTCCAAATAAAATAAATAAATAGTGGATTCTAACTATTTCAAACATTCTGAATCTAATGGTAGGGTCCGTTTCACGAGGCGGGACTCTAAAAAATTTAGACACGTTAAGGTATAAATTACCAAAATACCCCTAACATGTCCTAAGCCGAATTAAATTCTAAGAAAGCCTAAACTGACTTTCTTCGACGCTCCGGACTCAATGGTAGAGTCTATTCGACCAAAAGAAATGTCTAAAATAAAAGACATAAAATTTGATGAATAGAATCTGTCAAATGACTATAAATTGAGGTAATGCCAACGTACTAATCTACGGCGTATACGAGGACGTGAATTACGAAAAAGACACGATAACACGTCAACCTTAAAATAGAATTTCTAACTCATAAATTGATCTTAGGTGATAATTATGGAAGAACAACGACCCAAGTACACGATCATGACCAAGGCCCAAAGGGCCAAGGACCCAAAACAACAGGCCTTCATGCAAGAACTGTTGCATCGTCAGAGAGTGATCGACAGGTTCGTTGCAAAACTGCAAGTGCATAGTATCGTAGTTTTATAGTAAAATGATAAGAAAAGTATCGTCCTCAGGGATTGGTATCTTATTTTTGACAAGTACCAAAATTAAATCAATCTCGACTTTATTTAAAAAATTCACTAAATCTTTGGAATTGCAATTTAAAATAAAATCAACGCAAAGAAAATACTAAAAATGAAAAGAGAGATATTGTTCGAAATTCAAATTAATGGGGAGAAGAATTCTAGGAAATCGATTTCACCTAATCCCTCACTATGCTTTAATCATCTAACTAATTGAATTTAATTCTCCATGTTTGTTAGCACATCGCTAATTCATCCAAAAGCCTCTTTCGACAGTCAATTGGACACTTCTCTTGCTCATTATTTCGCACAAGAGTATGCAAATTAATAAATCAAGAAAGCAATAAAACCAATGATTTTAATACTACACAGGTTCATATAAGTCTTTCGATCTCTATATTTACCTATGCTAAAATATTCAAGATCTATCCCATAATTCCCTCTTTCGACAGCAAATCACAGGATTAAAATCATCTAATTAGTGGCCAGTTAATTAGAAGCATTAAATTCAGAATAAATTAGACAAACATAAAAAGAATTACTTCAAATTAAATTAGAAAAACAAGCATAGTTCGAGACTAGATTACATCGTTTTCCTAGAATAAATAAATTCAGTTCATGCTAAAAATTAAATTCAACATAAACGAATTCACCATGATTTTTTTCTTGAAAAGAATGGAAGAAAATTAACGCTGAAAAATAGTCGCAACAGTTCGCAGTACACCGTCAAAGTCGCTGGTCTTGTTGCGCCGCGCTGTTCCTTTGTTGGCTTCCTGTTCCTGCTGTGCCCAACCGCACTGCTGCGCTTCCAATCAATGATCCCTGTAGCTGCCTATTCTGCGCCGCTCTCTGCTGCTCAGTTCTCCAAGCCGTGTCTCCAAGCCAGGACCAGCAGCTTTTTTTTTTTTCTCTTTTCTTTCCTGTTGCCACGCTGAAAGATGCAGCGACTCACAGCTTTCTCCCTCTCCTTCCTTGCGCCGCTTTTTTTCTTTTTTCTTTAAATCCCCTGCTGCCCTAAAAATATGAAGCACGCCGGCCCACCTTGTTTATTCAGCCCCTAACGCAGCTTGATTCAACGCCTAGGCCCAGCGCGCATCAGCCCACACATCGGCCGCGCCGCACTGCTGCGACTCACAGCTTTCTTCAACCTCTTTGTTTATTATTTTTTTTTGCTCTCAGCCCCTTTTTAAACCATAGGACTCCCAGCCCTAGACGCACTTCTCCAAGCTGCACTGCGCAGCACACCTATTTTGACTTTTCAAATCTTCAAATCTTCATTTCTTTCTTTTGTTTCATTCCTGTTCGGTGCCACACATCTTCAGTCGCCTTTGGATTATTTATTTATTCTTTTTTCTTTGGTTGAATGGTTTGTAATCATTTGAGATCAACAAAAGTGGTGAGAAACTCACGGACTGCTTCAATTTCTTCAAGTCTGCTATAAAATTTAAATGATAAAAATGAAAGCCAAAATCAACCAAAATAAATAAAAATAAACTAAAGTTTTAAATTAAAGAGTGATAAAATATTCAATTTATGCAAGTCATCAAACACTCCCAAACTTGAAACTTTGTTTGTCCTCAAACAAAAACTAGGCCTCATAAAAAAGATCTCATCACTCACCAAGCCATGATCTGAAATTAGATTTTATCACTTGCATCTTACTCTTTAAATATCAAAGATAGCCAGAAAATCAATCAAAAATTTAGCAATTAGTCAAGCAAGAGTTAAGCATTCACTTCAACCTAAAACCAAGACCTTGAGTGTGTGTGTGTGATATAGTCAATTTAACTCCAAACCACCTGAAAACTTTGATAAAAGTAAAACAACTGAAACCAGAGGAATTCTTTCAAAACTTAACCCTATAAGTCCAATTTTCAGAAATCCTCTCCACTAATGTAGCCAACACCAAAATCAGAGATCAAAAGGTCTTTAATTTGGTTGTAATGTCTGGCCACAAGGTGAGGGCTAAGAAATAAATGGATATGGACATTCAAAGCAAACTGAGAAAACACTTTGTGGAAAGAACAATAAAATAGAATTCCACAATATTCAAACCATAACTCTTTCTCAACAATATGCTCAAGGTCTTTTTTCTCTTTTCTTCTGTCATAATGGATAAATCACTTCTACATAAAGGACAAACCCAACAAAAATATCTTCTTCTTTTTTCTTTTTTCTTTTTTCTTTTTTTTTTTTTTTTCAATTTTTTTTTTCTTTGTTGTTGTTGTTCACTTTCTTTTCTTTTTCTTCACACTTTGATCAAACAGAGCAAACATAATGTGGATTCTTTCATTTAACTTAACTTTCTCTTTACATGTAACTTTCCACCAAAGTATCTTCTCAACTGTAAAGGTAAATTCATGATTTTTTCAGGCTTATAACGGGAATGGTTTATGTAGCTCAAAGAACAAATGAAGGCTAATGACACATAAGGCTCAAGGGGGCTGACTATGGAAATACACCATGCAATGATGGCATGATAACTAGGACGGCTGGAAAGGCTTTTTGGTTATGAAAAAGATGGCCTAGATCATTTCTCTAATATTTGGCATCAACTAGGATTTCGCCTCAAGGATTCATTAATGGATTCTAGAGCAAAGCAAGATTGAACTTCCCTGACCCAGTTAATTCAACTCCTCCTCTTCATAAGCAAAATGGAATAGAGAACTAAAAATGACTATGTGCTCAATTATGTTCAAGGACAAAGATTTAAATCAAAGTACCCACAAAACTCTGCCTGACATAAAAGAAATTTTGAAAAATTTTCTCAATCCCATCCTCAATCTAAAATTTCAGAGTCATAGAGAATTCAATCATACTCAAATACATGCTTGGTAAGAGAATCCAATAACTCAAAACTCATAACCAACAATCATGAAGACAAAATAACTCTAGGAGTTTACACCCCCAAACTTAAACTAAACAATGTCCTCATTGTAAGTCAAAAGTGAGAAAGAGTAGAGAAATGAAAAAAACTTCCCTGGTTTCATGGTGAATCCGCTGTAGATTGTAATTTTCAGCTCTTTATTCATGCTAAATAATCCTGCATCAAAATCTAAATTATTAAAAAAAAAAAATAAGAAATAATAATAATAAAAAAAAACTAATAATAATAGAAAAAAAATTAAAAAAAATAAATAAATAAAGTTCTATGGGCTGCCTCCCATAAGCGCTTGTTTTAAAATCTACAGCCAGACTTTTCAATCTTCATCAATGAGGATCTCCAAGAGGAATAAATGCACAGTTCCTCTCCACTTGTTCTCCATAATAGTGCTTCAATCTCTGACCATTGACTCTGAATGTAATCCCTGTCTTGTCCTTCAAGTCTATTGCTCCAAAAGAAGAAACTTTGTCTATTGTATAAGGACCTGTCCATCTTGATTTTAGCTTGCCTGGGAAAAGTTTAAGTCATGAATTGAAGAGTAAAACCTGCTGTCCTGGAGCAAACTCACGCCTAAGAATCTGCCTGTCATGCCACTTCTTCGTCCGTTCTTTGTAGATCTTTGCATTTTCATAAGCATCATTACGGAACTCATCCATCTCATTCAATTGAAGAAGTCGCTTTTCCCCTG